>OZ004712.1:60769696-61969696 GCA_963924515.1 Vespertilio murinus
AGTACTCAGGCTTATCACGTGGGAATAACAAGCTGCAGGAAATGTGATCTGAGAAAATTAGTAGCAAGATAAAGCACGAGTTATACATAAACTGAATGAGGTATAACCCTCTAGCAATAATAATTAATTAGCTAACCATTTATTATTGTTGTTGTTGTTATTATTATGATCACAAAGCACTTCTGGGCTGGCACAGCAGTAAGTGCCGTCATGCATTTTCTCATGTAATCCTCCTCACAGTTTCCTGGGTTCACCGGTGAGGGAGGCTTAGAGATGAGTCTCCTCGACTCAGAAGTGTCCATCCAGATCCTAAACCCACATTTGCCTGAAACTGCAATCTAATCTAGCAAGTTATGCTGCAACGACAAGAATTAGACATACTTTTCGATCTCTCCTTCACACATTGCTCCATTTTGATATGGGTCTCCATTTGATGGACTTCCAAATTGCCCCGCCAGGGTGGCTCAGCGGTTGATCATCTACCTATGAACCGGAAGGTTCAATTCCCAGTCAGGGCACACACTCAGGTTGCATCCATCCCCTGTGGAGGGCATGTGGGAGGCAGCCAATCAATGATTCCCTCTCATCACTGATGTTTCTATCTCTCTCTCCTCTCCCTTCCTTTCTGAAATTAAAAAAAAAAGTTTAATAAAAAGATGGATAGCATTAATTTGGGCGTGTGGCCACTTTTCTGGCTGTTATGAGCTATGGCTATCGAAGGGTCTTTTAGATAGGACAGAGCCACCTGGTGATAGCATGCATGGGAGAAGGGAACTTTCTGAGAGATTTTGATGTCCTATGCCAAAAATGGACCTTCTACTTTTCCATTTTAAAGTATTTCCTCAATCTATTACCCATTATTGTATTTGTCAATACTCATGTGTGTGTTAGATAAGCATTTGTTAGCATCCTGATGTCAGAGAAGAAATGGTCGCCATAAGTGTGAAGTGATTTGCCTGGCATCAGACAGCACGCTGATTGCAGCTCTGGTACAAGAACTGTTTCATTTCTTTTTTTGTGTGTGCTTAGTGGAGCTGGGTATTATTTTCCTTCTGAAAACCAGATTTATTGAGTTACACTTTATATACAATAAGATTCATCCATTTTGTATGCAACAATTCAGTGAGTGTTGTAAAACGTATGCAACTGTGTAACCACTACTGCAATCAAGGAACAGAATGGCTCCTTCTTGCCCTCTGCAGGCAAACCCCTCTCCCCGCCCCCACCCCTGGCAACCACATACTTGCTTTCTGTCACTACAGTCAGGCCTTTCCTGGAGTTTCATATAAATGAAATCCCACATTCTGTAGTCTTTCATGTCTACCATCCTTTGATAAGCATAATGTTTTCCATATTGATCCATGTTAGTACAAGTACCAGAAGTTGGTTCTTTCTTATTGCTGAATAGTATTACATTGTATGGCTGTACCATATCTTGTTACCCATCCATCAGTTATTGGACATTGGGATGTTTCCAATTTGGGGCTATTATGCTGAAGCTATTGTGTGCATTCCTAACAAGTCTTTGTAGGGACAGGCAGTTTTGTTTTTTCTTGGGTAAATAGAAGTAGGGTGGCTGGATTGTATGGTACATGCATGTTTAACTTTACAAGGAAGTGCCAGAGAGTTTTCCAAAGTGGCAGTGGCGTTTTATATTCCCGCCAGCGGAATGTGAGTGCCAAGTGTTCCATACTGTAAGGTTCTCCCCACTCCCAACTGATGGGCGGAGTTTATGACATGACTGGCACCTGTCACAGAGACATCTCCAAGACATTGAACCATCAATCAGCACGTGCCAAAGTGTCCTGGAGCCCACCCCTTCCTGTTTCGCCCTGGGCCCAACCCCCTTCCATTCCGGCCCTTAAAGGGACCCCAGGCAAGACACGTGCTCATACCACATTAGCCATTTCCATTTCATAGTGACTAAACTATTCAGTTTTGTATGGGTTGTTTTTGTTTGTTTGTTTATTTGTTTTGTTTTGTTTTGTTTTTCACAACAAAATATGGTGAGGAATAGAATTGGAAGTAGGAATTATAGTCCCTAGCCTCATGGACAAGTTACTTAATCTCTCTACGTCTGGGTTTCCTCGTGTTAAATTGTGGTTGATAGCCGAGGTCGGTTTGGCTCAGTGGTAGAGCGTCGGTCTGCGGACTGAAGGGTCCCGGGTTCGATTCCGACCAAGGGCATGTACATTGGTTGCGGGCACATCCCCGGTGGGGGGTGTGCAGGAGGCAGCTGGTCGATGTTTCTCTCTCATCGACGTTTCTAGCTCTCTATCTCTCTCCCTTCCTCTCTGTAAAATATCAATAAAAATATATATTTGAAAAAAAAAATAAAAAAAATAAATTGTGGTTGATAATAATATGGAGCTCATAGGATGGTTGTAGGTTTACATGAGTTGAGCATGTGAAATGTTTAGAACAGTGCCTGGGGCTTGATACATGTTTAATGAATATTAGCTGGGTGCGTTGTTGTAACATGATCATCATTTTTTGCTCACAAGGGAGTGGAATATTGTTGCTATGACATCACAAAGATGCTAAAAAAATCATTCTGGAGCTGTGAGGTCTGTGGCAACAGTTTTATAGACGAGGGGAGAAACTGCAAGAAGGGTGGTTTGGAGGCAGGTCCACTTCCTCCATCTCCAGAGACTCCCGATCCCATACCCACTGGCAGGAAGCAGGGGCTTGGTTAACTGATTTCCATACAGGGAATGGGAAAACTCATTCCAGGAGCTACAGACAATGGCAGCATTGGGGTTGTAGTTAAAGGTAAAAGAGACAAAAACAAGAGAAAAGCAGGTCAGGACATATGCCTCGGGGATGGAAAGAAGGAAGGAAGGAAGGGTTAGCAAGTAAAGCAGGTTGGCCAGTGCAGGCAGGCATCTGGGGCGCAGGCTGGGACAGGCTACAGAAGCATGGAGGGCAGCTGTGGGAATGAAGGAAGCAGGGAGACAGGATGGGAAGATTAGAAGAGCAAGATCTATACCAGCCGTGGGCAAACTACGGCCTGAGGGCCGGATCCTGGCCCGTTCGGCTGTTCTATCCGGCCCGCGGAGCCGAAAGAGCAGAGGGTTCTCTTGCTCTCCCCTCCACTCCTTCACCAGCAGCCCAAGATGAGAGTGCCGGCATGGTCAGGTTGCTTTTGTTCCAGCCCTCCCTCCGGTCCAGTTTAAGAACCCACTGTGGCACTCAAGTCAAAAAGTTTGCCCACCCCTGATTTATACTCAACTAAGGAGAAGAACCTGGGGGCCCTGGAGAATTAAGTCAGGTTTGGGAAAAAGGAACCAGGTGTTTTCTGTAGGCTAAGATAGAATATTTTCCAAAAACATACAGGTTATCCAACTTGAAAATAGAAACTCTAGTATAGCTGCACAAAAGCCAGCAAGTATTACAACCCACAAAACAGCAAAACGTTCACGGAGGGCGGAGCAAGCCCATGCCAATGGCAGAATGCGGGTGCAAGCCCTCTGCAGAAAAGTCCCGCCTTTGCCCCCTCGCAGTCACTGCGCTCCAGGGTCTGAGTGACTCTGAGTCACTTGCCCGCCCACTGCAACCTTCCTACTGGCCCCTAGGCCAGCCAAGGTTGCGTCCACTGTGGCTTGTCTGGTTTCCTTTAGTGTGTTTGTTTTTGTAACATGATGTGTTGACATCTTCAAAGAAACCTTTCTGCTTGTTGAGAGCCGACCCCTCCCAGGGCTGACCAATACTTACTGACACCAGAGGGCACGCTCTCTGATGTGCAAACTAACGGGCCAGAGCCCTACTCTCTCCCTCTGACTGCCCGCTGGCTGCAGGAGGAGATGCCTTCTGCCTTCCCCGTCCCAGGGCGAGTTCAAGGCAGAGCCTGCCCACATTATTCCAGCTAGTCAGTCCTAAATAATGTAGCTTGCCATGCTGATTGTTGGCCGTTAACTCTCCTGTACCCACCTAAGTAATGTGTCCGCCATCTTGCTTTGTATCCAACCCCAGAGGTTTCCCCGCTTTGTTTTCCCCGCCTCCCTTCTATGGCCAATGGATTTCCTGTAACCCCCCTACGTCTCCTGTGATGGCAATGTCTAAAACAAGGCGAAGAACTGCCTTTCTCCAGAGCATTATCCCAACCCGTTGAGATTCTGCTTCTCAGCAATTGTCAACAGTTTGGTTTAAATAAACTCACAAAAATTCTTTAAAAATGGAAGGAAGGAGGGAAGGAAGGAAGGAAGGAAGGAAGGAAGGAAGGAAGGAAGGAAGGAAGGAAGGAGGGAAGGAGGGAAGGAAGGAGGGAAGGAAGGAAGGAAGGAAGGAAGGAAGGAAGGAAGGAAGGAAGGAGGGAAGGAGGGAAGGAAGGAGGGAAGGAAGGAAGGAAGGAAGGAAGGAAGGAAGGAAGGAAGGAAGGAGGGAAGGAGGGAAGGAAGGAGGGAAGGAAGGAAGGAAGGAAGGAAGGAAGGAAGGAGGGAAGGGGGGAAGGAAGGAAGGAAGGAAGGAAGGAGGGAAGGAAGGAAGGAAGAAATGAAGGAAAGAAGGAAGGAAGAAAGGAAGGAAGGAGGGAAGATTTAGACCTGACTGGTTTGGCTCTGTGGATAAAGCAGATAGAGCATCGACCTGCAGACTGAAGGGTTCTGGGTTCGATTCTGGTCAAGAGCATGTACCTTGGTTGCAGGCACATCTCCAGTAGGAGGTATGCAGGAGGCAGCTGATCAATGTTTCTCTCTCATCAATGTTTCTAGCTCTCTATCCCTCTCTCTTCCCCCCTGTAAAAAAAATCAATAAAATATATGTATTTTTTAAATTAGCTTGCCCTGCCTTGCATTTTCCTACAGAAACCCAATAACAGCCATGGCCTCAGCACTAGCCTCGCCACACCCACCTCCACTCTGTTTCCTGTGGTGAGCCATGCCTCTCGTTTCCAGGGAGACTGAGTAACATTCAACTTCCCTTTCCATAGTGTTGACCTCTGTGTGCTGTCACTCAGTCCCCTTCATGAATTACGTCCTGGACACAAAACAGACTTTCCCCACCACTGCTTCCTCTCCACTTGATTCTGAGTGCTTTCTTCCTACTGCCATTCCCCGGTCACTTTACATGCAGCCCCAGGATCTCTCTACCCGCCCCTTGCCCTGACCCTTCACCTTTGATCCCCAGTCCTCCTGTCTCCCCACACTGCCCCTTTCTCATCTCACCTCGGGGTCTGAAGCCTGCCCACGGAGGAAAAGCACGGGACAGTTGTAGCACCCATCCCTGCTCCTGATGGCACCACCTTCACTGTAAGGCTCCCACACCACACCGCCACCTCGCCTCTCACCATCCGGACTCTGTATAGCTAACGGGATTGGGTGGGCACCAAGCTCGTTCCACGTGCTCTGCTCTCTCAGTCCAAGCGGGTTGGGGGTAGAGCAATCAGTCTGGAGAGCTTGGCTGCGGGTCTCATTGCAAACAGCTCCCAGCCAGCTCTGGGGATGAGCATGTAGCAGGAATTTCCTGGCAGTGGTGAGGTCCATGGTCTAGGGGCCTCATAGACAGTATATATATATATATATATATATATATATATATATATATATATATATGGAATAGCCAGATTATTATGACCGCCTGACGTTAGTAGGCAAATGAGCCGTACATGGCATCGTATGAGATATGGAAGCCAAAGGCCTGTTCGAACACCTCTGCTGTCTGCAGTTACCAAGATAAAACATCTCCATTTCTCACAGGAACACAAGGATTGGACAGTCGAGTATTGGAAAAAAAGTCATGTGGTCCGATGAATCACATTTCCAGTTGCATCATGCAGGTGTCAGAGTGAGAATTTCTCGGAAACAGCATGAAAGCGTGCACCCCACATGCATGAGTACAACCCTCCAAGCTGGTGGGGCAGTGTTATGGTTTGGGGCATGTTTTCCTGGCATGAATTGGGCCCTTCGATTCGTGTGGAACAATGTCTGAATAGCACAACATACCTAAGTATCGTTACTGATCAGGTTCATTCTGTCATATTGATGGTGCATCCCAATGGAAATGGCTTCTTCCAACAAGACAATGCGCCATGCCACGGTGCTCGTATTGTGCAGGAGTGGTTTCAAGAACATGAGGGAGACTTTCCCTTGCTTAGGTGGCCCCCACAATCACCATATCTCAATCTAATCAAACATTTGTGGGACAAAGTTCAAAGAACCATCAGGCAGCTGGGTCCACAACTATCAGATCTCACAGAATGCACAGTGCTATTCATCAGGCATGGTGTCAGATTTCTCGCATCACCTTTCAACATCTCATGGCGTCAATGCCAAGAAGAATCACCACAGTATTGAAGGCAAAGGTGGCCCAACGATGTACTGATGGGATGGTCATAATAATCTGGCCACTTGGAGTATATTATGACATATTTATGCATTTCAATTCTCTATTATATATTTTGAAACTTTATTTGCTATTTTTCATATCACTTCATGTTATTACTATTACTATTTTAACAATTTCTTAGTGATTTCTTCTTCATTACTTCAACTGTCCTTTTGTTCTTTTATTTTTCTCTTTCATGGGTGCCATGTTCTTTGAAAGCTTGTTTAGAGCAAGTTAATGGCCTCTTAGGCTTTCTCCACGTGAATAGGAGTTCACTTTTTGAAAAATAAGAATTATATGTCACTGGGGATTGTAAGGGGGGGGGGCATCAGGATTTTAGAGATACTTAGGAGGGGCCAGGCCAAAAAAGATTGGAAACCACTGAATTAAGTCAAGCTAGACCCAGCTGCACTGGTTTCCCCGCAGGCAGACTCCTGATTTCACTGTACCGTGACAACATTCCTCAGAAGAAGTGAAAGAAAACTCTGAATGCATTTGTGCAGAGAAATACCTTGCCTCTATTTCATGAATGATTTTTTTAAATATCCGTTTGGGGTGTGTGTGTGTGTGTGTGTGTGTGTGTGTGTGTTTGTGTGTATTTCTTTTCTTCTTTCTTTCTTTCTTTCTTTCTTTCTTTCTTTCTTTCTTTCTTTCTTTCTTTCTTCTTCCTCTGTCCTGTTCAGTTTCCTAACATTCAAGTGAGACCTAGGGTAGTCACCCCTTTTGCGTAACACAATTTCATGTCACTAGAGGTAACAGGCACTCGTTTCTAGGATGTTCCAGGATGAAGTGTTTTCCTTGGGCCTGATTATAGCTCACTTGTGCATCTAATCCCCTCTCCCAGATAAACCGGTGTCTGCAGATCGGAGCCTTCGTCAAAGCACACAATGTCCTTCAAAACCAGGTCCAGTGGGGCCTGTGTCACTTGCACACAGACTGAGGTGTGTGCAGCCAGGAGAATGTGCTGAGAAGCTTTTTGTAAAGAATGTGAGCAGATCACCCAAGCAGAGCATCATTCTGAGGGGCTGGCCAGAGAGAGTTAATGCTGGCGCGGCATTCATTGGACACAAATGGAGGAGAGCAGCAACCAGTGGAAATTTAAAACAGAATACAAGACAGAGCCTGATGTAAGTGCTGGCTGTATGGCTGCTCTAGGGGAAATTTTGACTGTGTCTCTGAATCTATCTAAGCTCCCATTTCCTCATTACAGACAGCATCTACCAGAGGTGTTATAAAGATATGCTGTGATAATACTTGCAAAACAGGCATGTAGGGTTTGGTTCAGAGCAGAGGCCTAGTACAGTCTGGCTGTTAGAATTATTACTTTTGTTACTGTTATTTACTCTAAACAAAGGGGAGGGTGACTGTATCCATTTTTATTTTATTTATTTTTCTGTTAATCCTCACCTAAGGACATACTAGTCAATTTCCCATTAATTATTAGAGAGAGTGGAAGGGAGGAGGAGAGACACAGAGAGAGAAACATCAATGTGAGAGAGGCACATCCCTCAAGCGCCCCGATGTAGGGGTGGGGATAGGGAGGATAGGATTGAGCCTGCAACCAAGGTACATGCCCTTCACCAAAATCAAACCCAAACCCTTCAGTCCACGGGCCAACGCTCTATCCACTGAGCAAACCAGCTAGGGCTGTATCCATTTTTATAGGGTGTTCATGTACTTGGTGGGGCAACGATGATTTAAAGAAATTTTATTTGAACAAACACAAGATCCTTGCGTAAGCTGACACCCAGCTGTCATCTCATATTAAAAATGAGGAAACTGGGCAACATATTAAGAACCTCTCCCAGGGTCACATAATAAAGACAGAGCAGAGTTAAATCCAAGCCTACGTACTATGGTTTGCTTTGCCTTGACAGCTGAACACCTCCAACACAAATCCCAGCTTCCTAGAGCCATCCCCGCTGCTCACATTTCTCTAATATGATACCGTCCTTTTCAGTTCTGTCTGGAATGTCCTTTTCCTCCTTTGCTCAAACCAATAAACCCTTGCTCAAGCTTCAGGTTGCAGCTCCAATGTTATCTTATTGGATCCTGGTGAGGCCTTTGCTGAGGCCACCAGAGAAAGTGGGTCTCTCCGCCCTGGGCTCAGGCCTGTCATTATCATAACAATGGGCCTGGGGTTTGCTTGGAGATACTGTCCTTTTTTCAGGGCTCTTACCTTGATGTCTATGGGAAGGCAGTGGAGGGAGGTCTGTGAATCAGGCATACGGGTAAACGTGTGAACGCACACGGAGACAGAAGTGCCCATGCACATTCCCAGCAGTGACTTGATGTGACTTTTTCTCAAATCGTCTTGGTGAATACTATATTTTTATGTTTATGATGGCTGCTCCTGTAGACAAGCACCATACACACATCACTTCACCGTGATCTGTCAGCAAGCTTTCTCCTAGCAGGGATTGTTAAGTATGTGCCCTGCCATTCTGATGAGGAGCATCTGTCTTTGTTTGCTTCGGGACTGGCTTGAGTTAGAGAATGTCAAAGAAAATAAGCAAGAAGAGCTAGCAAGTGTCTGTTGGCTTTGCTTTTCGCTGTGAGAGACAGAATACAACAAGCAACAACCCAGTGCTTTTTGCCAGGGGGAGAGCATGAAGCCAAAAATGGAGCTGTAGCAGCTCATAGCTGAGTGGAAGGATATGTTAGTGTATGTCTTTTCCAGAAGAGAAGGTGGGAGTTGAAAAGGCAAGATTTTATTTTTTATTTTATTTTATTTTATTTTATTTTATTTTATTTTTACCAGAATTTGATCTGCACTGAAACAGCAGCCTGGTCTTAAAGTAGCAACAACATAACTGGTAAAAATTGTGTACCTTAAAAATGGTCAAGTTACTGTGTGGTTTGAGTCAAAGGAGGTGGTTTAAAGAAGTGGCTCTAGCCCAAACCAGTGTGGCTCAGTGGATAGAGTGTCGGCCTGCGGACTGAAAGGTCCCGGGTTCGATCCCGGTCAAGGGCATGTACCTGGATTGGGGGCACATCCCCAGTGCGGGGTGTGCAGGAGGCAGCTGGTCGGTGTTTCTCTCTCTCATCGATGTTTCTGACTCTCTGTCCCTCTCCTTTCCTCTCTGCGAAAAATCAATAAAATATTTTTAAAAAATAAAAAATAAAAAAGTGGCTCTAAAAAATGAAATTATTCTATGATGGTTGACTTTTTAAAAATAATATTTTGAGGCACAAGATGGCAGAATTGCAAGCTTCTTTATGCACCCTGCTGATGAAAAGAGTGTGGGGGTGCAGAAAGAGGCTGGATTAAAATCATATAACCTGTGGATGAGGACAATGGTGGGGGGAGCGGGTAAGGGCAGAGGGTGGGGTGAGAATCGGGTGGAAGGGAGTTATGGGGGAGAAAAAGGAGAAACAATTGTAATAATCTGAGCAATAAAGATTTATTTTTAAAAAAACACACACAAAAAAACAAAGTCTGCAGGAAAGTGCATGTCCTGTGAGGCCAAAGACCCCTCGGGAAATTCAGCTTCTCGTTTAAGCCAAGAGAGAGTTGTCTTCTTATGGACCCTTATTTTTTTTTTTTAACAAAACCAAAGTATATTTTAAATTTTAGATGTACATTTTAAATTATTTTGCTTTCTTCTTCCATTTTTTTAGAACATTGCATGAAATTAATTTTTGCAGAAAAAAAGTCATCATATATCCTACATAATAAAAGAGTAATATAAAAATTAACCATCACTCTGCTACACCCACCAGCCACACCCACTAGCCAATCAGAGCAAATATGCAAACAAACCCAACCAAGATGGCTACTGCCACAGAGAGCAGGAGGGAGGCTTGGGTTTCCCAGGCAATGGAGGAAGCCAAGCTTTCCACCTGTCCTAGCCAGCCTAAGCCTCCACTCAATATATATATATTATTGACTTCAGAGAGGAAGGGAGAGGGAGAGGGAGAGACAGAAACATCAATGATGAGAGAGAATCATTGATTGGCTGCCTCCTGCACACCCCACACCGGGGATTGAGCTGGAAACCTGAGCATGTGTCCCTAACTGGAATCAAACCTGGGACCTTTTGGTCACCAGGCCAACACTCTATCCACTGAGCTGAACTGACTAGGGCCTGTGTGTAAATCTTTATTCCTTATCGAGGAAAGGAAGAAATCTTCTTTAGTAAATATCTTATACTTACTGGCCCCCACCCATGCACCAGGCCTCTATCCTATCTAATAAAAGAGTAATATGTGGATTGAACTGAATCACTCCAACACACAATAGCTGCCCCCATGTGGTCAAAGATCCTGCCCCTATGTGGACACAAGATGGCCACCACAGGATGGCCAGCAGGGCAGGGCAGTTGGAAGGAAGATCTGACTAGAAGGAAGATCTGACTAAAAGGATGGAAAACAAAAATGTATTTCCTTTGGTTGCTATCACAAAATGGTTGGGGGAGTATATGTTTCTGGTACTGAATTTCCTTACTGGATTCATCGAAGTCAAAGTCTTTAACATTTAATGTAAATAACAGGGGGGCATGGATATTGTTATGGGGTGGGTTATGTCCGGTTGAAATTGGTTTGTTGAAGTCCTACCCCTGAGACTTCAGAATTTTACCTTATTTAGAGATAGGGTCTTTAAATACATAATTAAGTTAAAATAAGGTCATTAGGGTGGGCCCTAATCCAATACGATTAGTGTCCTTGTAAGAGGAGGTAATTTGGACACAGACAGGGACAGATGGAAGACACAGGGAGAAGAGAGCCATCTATAATCCAAGGAGAGGAGGCTGGAGCAGGTCATCCTTTAAGACCCTCAGAAGAAACCAATCCTGCCTAGACCTGGACCTTGGACTCTAGCCTTCGGAACTGTGAGACAATACATTTCTGTTGTGAAGCCACCAGTCTGAGACACTTTGTATGGCAGGCCTAGGAAACGAACACGGGTACACGGAATTCATCCCAGGGAACTCCAGGCAAAGGCAGTGAATCCGGGCTATGGGACCCTGCTGGGAACACTGAGCCTGGTCACAGAAGCAGACAGGATGACCACTCTCTCGGGGCTCTGCCTAGGGAAAGGACTTAACATAGACTGGCACCTCTGAGGTTCCAAGTTTTAAGTACCTTGGTCACACATTAAATCTACTAGAGAATGTGATGCCTCCGGTGTAGGAATCAAGACTTATGAGCTCTTTGGTTAATGTATTACAAAGAAAGTTAGGCTCAGCGGATAAAGCGTTGGCCTGGAGACCAAAGGGTCCCAGGTTCGATTCCAGTCAAGGGCACATACCCGGATTGCAGGCTCCTCTCTAGCTCGGGGTTTGTGTAGGAGGCAACCAATCAATGTGTTTCTCTCATATCGATATTTCTCTCTGTCTTTCCCTCTCCAATTCTCTCTAAAAATTAATGGAAAATATTATTAGATGAAGATTAACAATAAAAAAAGGAAGAAAAAGAAGAAAAGAATTATGTTCTGTAACAGACAAAATATTTTCCTTATTCCTCACAGAAAATGTAACATCGTAGTGACTCTCACTGTACCCTATCCTGTGAGAACAGAGCAGACTAATTGGTTTGGCACATCCCAACAGTACCGCTGCTTTGTGGCTTCATTGTTGGGGTTCTAAAAGGAAGTTTGAGGCCATGGGAGAAAAAATGTAGGGAAAAGTAAGAGTGGGTTGACCTACAGTCAGCCCAGAGACAAGAAAAGAGTTCTGAGATATTCTAAATTGAAAGTACATCAGCCAGAGAGTGAGAGAAAGAGATAGCACAGTTACCCTGTGTGTCAGCTCTGGAAAAAAACACAAACAAACCCCCCCCACACACACACACACACAAACTGCTCACATTTCTTTACATGTTGCAATTTAGAATTCATTTCCAGGTGGCTATTTTCATGATTACCCAAAGGAAAGAATAGCCAGTCACCATAGAACTCCGAGTCTCTGCTTCTTATCCTACATAATAAAAGGCTAATATGCAAATTGTCCCCTCAACCGGGAGTTCCACAGAGAGTTCGACTGGGAGTTTGACCAGGGGGCAAGGCCAGCCAGCCAATCACCTGCAGCCCCTCCCCCCGGCCAGCCTAGCCCGATTGGCCCAGATTGGGGCAGGCTGGCTGGATCCCACCTGTGCAGGAATTCATGCACCGGGCCTCTAGTTTACACATAAATTTTCCAATCTGCTGCCCATAGCAAATCCATAAGGGCAGACACTTCTTCCCTGTAACCCAGCTGCACCTACCCCAGAACTGGCCCCGCTTCACCTTGTCCCATTCTTTTTGTCTACAGCTAATGGAAATCCTTTCAGAATGTCTTACTACCACCACCACATCATGTATTTAAAAAACACTTGCAAATCTCCGGGACAAACAGACATGCTGTCTTTTCTACCTAGCTATGCTGCTGGGCGTCTGTGCTCCATACTCCATGACCAGCTTTCTTTCTTTCTTTTCTTTTACTTTCTTTCTAGCAATAGCCTAATCAAGCCTTCTAAAAAGATTTTCAACCCTCGAAGTTAAAAAGTTTTAACACCAGGTAAGGCATTCCAGCACAAACACTCTAGACATTTGCAGGGAGTTGAAGTAGAATTGTGTCTGCATCACTGCAAAGAATTTCAATTATCTACTAGATGCCTCCATAGAACCAGAGAAAGCAATGAATTTCCATTCTTTTCCCTCATCTCTTCCCTCCCTTTGCTTTTTTTCTCTCCCACCACTCTTTGCTTCCTTCCCTCCATGCCTGCAAACAGGAGAAAAGAGGAATGCCAGGTTCTCAAGTTGATGGATTTTATTGATGGCTTTTTGCATTCCAATTACACTCCATGTCAAATTTCAGTGTCATCAACATGTCAGTATCTTGTGTATACGATTGTGCTGAAACAATCCCAGCAGTTTCACAAGTAAAACAGATAATGTTAAGTCCCAATATTCTAAGCTGGGGAACACACTGGTAGGCAAGCTGCTGAGTTTTGAAATATGAATCCTGAACCCAGGGGTGAGATTTTAGTATTTGTCAAATTCAAAGGAAACTGTCACTCGCCAGGTGCAGTAATTCAAAAGGTCTTTCCAACAATGACCCTTCAATGAGAAATGTTATCTTCAGAGTTAATTAGTCTTAAAAAAAAAGTGCACTTTACAATGGTCATATTGTTAATTTTAGGTAACATGTCCAGCTCTGTCTGAATTCACTACAGGAGGACTCCAGGTGAGAAACAATGTTAAAAAGCATTTCTGCTTCCCCCTTTGTCCTGAGCCAGAGTCTAAATTTATCAAGGTAACTAAATAATGACAAAGGAGGGCCACAGGGGGAACACCAGGTTTGGGACAGGAAGCAAAAGCCAAAGAGAGGAGGGAGCCCAGCCAGGAGCCCTTAGTAGGGTGTTTTGGGGGAAAGTTAAGGCAGGGCAGACTGAACAGTTTATGATGGGCTAGTTGGAGTACTTTCAGCTGGTCCAGGCCTTGGAGGGAGAAAAAAGTTTGAGTCCACCCTTTTTGAGTTCCTGACTGGGTATGAAAACTAAACTGACATAGATCCATTGGTTATGCTTATATGCATGCATGCAAGTCCTTCAGTTTATCTCTCACCTTCCCCACCCCAACCCTCTCCAGCCTTCCCACTATAGTTTGGAAGTCTGTTTGATGCTTCTTTGCCTCTGTGTCTATTTTTCTTCATCGGTTTATAATGTTCTTTATATTCTACAAACGAATGAGATCATGTGGTATTTTTCTTTCACTGACTGGCTTATTTCACTTAGCACAATACTCTCCAGTTCCATCATGGCTTTCGTATGCAAAGGTGGCTTTGACAGTAGAATCCTAAGTGGAGTGGAGGTGGAAGAACAGAGCTAAGGAAAAGGGCAGCATTGGTCCAAGAAGACCCAGAATGTGAAAAATGGTCATGACAACTCCCACACTTAAAAATCTCTAGTGGTTCCCCCATTGGATTTTATTTGTTCGATAAAAAATTTAGTGGGCACCTACTAAGACCCAGATACTGTTCATCACAGTGTGGATATA
This sequence comes from Vespertilio murinus, assembly GCA_963924515.1. Lineage (NCBI taxonomy): Eukaryota > Metazoa > Chordata > Mammalia > Chiroptera > Vespertilionidae > Vespertilio > Vespertilio murinus. The sequence continues at coordinate 60,783,996 of OZ004712.1, forward strand.
GCAGCAAGTCAGACAGACCAAATACCTATTCTTAGGATGCTTACATTACAGAGAGGTGAAGGCAGGGGGGGCGGGGGTCAAATCATGTTATGATATGTGTGCATGGAAAAAAAATTACAGCAAGTCAAGAGGTTTCAGAGCGCCTTTATTGTAAAGTCATCATTTGGCCACCATCTATGTATCCCACTCTCCACACCACTCTCAATGTTCCTTCTCAAGTTCCTTCTGTCTCATGTTCCCACACACCTCACTGTTCCTCATCTTCCAAGTCATAAACCTAGGATTTCTTCCAAAACACTCTCAGAATTCTTCTCTGAGAGCTTCAAAGTCTTGTTTGTATGCCAGAGTATTCATTTTTCAAAAAAAGCAAAAATAATAAGAAGAGCACTAAATTTGGACTTGAATGGAATATTTCATGTTTCGAGTTTAGAACAGTTTTTATACAAATATCTTCTATCATACATACATCGATGAAAATTTTTTTTGTTAAATTAACTTCATTCTCACAGTCCATGTTAGAATAGCAACTGCAATGAAAATTGTCAGCAAACTGTTGCAGGTCTTCCACCGAGGGGTTCCCTTTTATTTTGAATTTTCCGTATGGATCCCTTTCAATAGTGAGATGCATTGGGTTCAGATGGAGGTAGTCACTGGAATCCGCATCTTTCCTTGTGCAGAATCCTTTCTCCATGCAAAACACCTGGCTACACATTTTGGCCGCTAGGGTGATATTGATTATGTACGGATTCAGAATAGTATTCAGGTAATCGTGTAGTTTTGTGCAGGTGGCCTGTAAAATTATAAGAAGGTCAGCATATCAAAATCCAACTTAGTTCCTATGTGAATTTATTCACTGCAATAGGGAATTGATAAGGAAACATGGGGGGGGGGTGGAGACACAATTCCAGCAAGTGTTAAGAAATATATATAATTTTTTTTTTACCTTAACAAACAAATTTTTTTCTTGTTTTTGGTAACATTTATAAGTTTCATGTGTTATTTCACGCCACTGAAATAAAAGACTGATTGAAGCTTAACATACCTTAGCCTTTTAATTTATAAACTAGTGGGGGAGGGGCAGAATGTGCTCTGGGGCCCACCTTCCCTGATTGGTCTGGACTCCAGTGGACTTGTAAGTCTCACAAGCCTTCTACATCCTATTTCCCATCGGGGTGACCTTGGGCAAAGGAATTAACCTGGCTGTGCTTTAGCTTCGGCATCTGTAAAATAAGAATAGTTATAGCATCTACCCCAGGTTGCTGCTGAGAAGAGATGTGAGGTATACAAAAGTGTTTAGCCCAGGGCCCAGTATATTGTTAAGTTAGCCTTCAAGAAATTATAAATCAACGTAAGAAGTACCACGTATTAAGACTTGTCAGCTAAGTCTCAACAGCATTGGAAAGAGGGATTTCTAAATCGCTAGCTCAAAATGACTACACAAGGCAACTGAGTATACTCTACATTAAATGTTATGTATCGTTCAGGTTATGGATGAATTACAACAACTCTTTCCCAAATATACTTAGTTGGCAGAGTATTGAGTGATGAGGAACTAAAATGATGCCTCTCGATATCAGTGCATTCTAAAACTGGGACACTGTCTTTTGAAAAACATAGGAGATAGTCACTTTCCTTTGTGAGCAACAGCATCGAGTGAGCCAGCTGTGCTGGTCCTTCAGCAGACCAAAAGGACTGGTGGTGGTAGGTCAGCAAGCAAGTCAAGGAATCTTGGCAGCTTTCACTTGAGTCTGTTTCTTGTGACCTTCCTTGGGGTGACACCATCGATGGTGGGCAGAATAAAGGCCTTCAAAGGATGTCCATATGCTAACTAAGTGGTCAGCAAACTCATTAGTCCACAGAGCCAAATATCAACAGTACAACGATTGAAATTTTTTTTGAGAGCCATTTTTTTTCAAACTTAAACTTCTCCTAACGCCACTTCTTCAAAATACACTCTTCCAGGACGTAGTATTTTGTGTAAAACCCACTCTCAAGGGGCCAAAGGGCAGCATGTGGCTCGTGAGCCGCAGTTTTCCAACCACTACCCTAACGCCCAGGAAACTGTGACTATTTAACTTACAAGGCAAAAGAGACTTTACACATATGATTGAGAATATGGACTTTCGAACCGGGAGATTATCCTGAATTTTATCAGGATTCCTTCTAAAGGTAGAAACTTTTCCAGCTGGGATTTGAAAAAGAAACATTAGATGGAATAAGGAGGTGGACGGGTGGGGGTGAATCAAAGAATCAACCCAACATTGCTGGCTTTGAAGACAGAGGAGAGAGCCAAGAGCTGAGAAGTATAGTGACCTCTAGGATCTAGAAATGACCCTTAGCCACAGCCAGCCAGAAAATAGAAATCTCAGTACTACAAGCAAGAGGATATTGTTTAAACCACTGCTTGTTGTAATTTGTATGGCGGCAATAGAAAACCTACTCTTTTTGTAAATTGATTTTTTAGAGAAAGGAAGAGAGACATACGTGGATGTGAGGAACATGGATCAGCTGCTCCCGCACCCCCCCCACACACACACACAACAGGGATCAAACAACCTGCAGCCTGGGTATGTGCCCTGACCTGAATCGAACCCGCCATCTTTTGGTGCATGGGACGATGCTCCAGCTAACCCCACCAGCCAGAGCAAGAACACTTCTTCCTAATTCGCCAACAGTTTTGCATGGTGTTTAAAATTTAACTTCTCTCCACTTGTATATAGACTCATGTCATACAATCCTCTTTTTTGCACTTTAATAACAGCTTTATTGAGACATAAATTCACATACCATATCTCTTCCTTCTTCTTTTACACCTTCCCTCACCCACTCTACCTTAGACATCCTAGTTGTTTCACAAGCATGGCAGTTTCATTTCAAACTGCCCTGACTGTTCCCTCTGCTTGGAATACTCTTTCTTCTAGTTTCTAACATGGCTCACTCCATCTTGTCCTTCAGCTCATAGCTTTAGTTAGACAGTGCCCTTCTCAGACACCTTTTCTACCTTTGTACGTCTCTTTCAATTCTCTGCCTAGTTCATATCACACCTATTACTTTTCTTGTGTGCCTATTGTCTCTATCCCTCTAACTTTAACATAAGTTCCGTGAATGCAGGGACTTTGTCAACATTCTTCAACACTGTACTCCCAGTGCCAAGAACACTGAGAATGTATACCAAGTTCAGATGACATTGCAGTTGTCCACAGAGACAAGAACTAGGCAAAAAGTGGATGAAAGAATGAAAATTATTTTAGAATAATCAGCCTACACAAGGTGTAGTCTTTGAAAATATCTAAAACTGACTTTAAGAAAAATACTAGTAAGGTTTATAGTGGTTTTTTATGTTTTATAGTGGTTTATCGTGTTTTTTATTACCTATGGTGTAAATATTCCTACCATTGCAAGTTTTAACCTACCAACCTGACATCACTGAATGCAAAGCCATCATACAGTAAGTATGGTAGCATGGTGTGCAGTAACACATCATTGCATAATGTTTCTACTTACATTAGATGTGAACAACCCAAATAAATGAAGTAAAAAATTGATACATTATGGGTATTGATTACTTTATTTTTAACACAATTCATTTTACTCTACATTTTTATAATTCAATTTTTAATAATGGCTCTGTTGAACAACCAGCTCACAAAATTTATGAATATTGAATAATCAGGTCTCATGAGCTGGGACCAATAGAAGCTGGCTCTATCACACCAATGGATCTAATAAAATGGAGTGGAAGGAAATGGTTCGCTGATATTTGATAACAATTGTTTTAAGTAACTTGAAACTGAATTTGCAATTACCAGTTTCTCAAGTTGTCAGTGAACTTCAGGCAACATGACAAAGAAACCATGACTATTGATTTTAATGACATAGAAAAAGAGAGAGTGTAATAATATAACTAGCATTCAAAATTATCGTAAATTGGGAAAATTGGCAAAAATATGTAAAGCAGAGTCCATGGGGGCAATTACAAGGCAATGTCCTTAAGTAGAGAATAGTGACATTGAAGTTGAAGGACTGCCCCTATATGAATAATTCTGAAGACAGTCTGAGTTCCTTGACAAAATGTTGTGAATCTAAAATAAAAGTGCAAGTTAAGAAAAGTGTGACAATTAAATAGAATGCCACATCATTCTACTAATTATGGAATGCCTGATTCACTCCTTATCACAATAACAAGGAGTTCATAGGTTAAAAAAATTAGCACAGAAAATTTATAAATGGTCCATCATAACCCATCAAGGACCCTTGAAAAGTAAGTTTACAGGTCTGGGGAAACTACTAATGAAAACTAGGAATATACTTAGGTGAATTATAATACTTAAATAACTCTCTGACATATGAAAGATTTTGCAAAAGAAACATGTATACCTTTCTTTGAATTTATATTTTATGTTATTTCTCTTTATTGGGGGATCACACCAGAGACAATAGAAGTCTACCAAATAGGCAAAAGGGCTCAGATTATCTTGAAAGTATTTCACAGAGATGAATTATATTAAGTATTTTTATAAATGAAGTAAGAATATGACTGGTCTCTCTAAAGATAAGAGGTCAAAAGGTCTCTTCTGGTCTTAGAGTACAGTCTCTTCTCTGTGGGTCATAGAATCAGACCCCTGGGCCATGAACTTTATTAGGTATTCTTCATGGCACCTACATCACTAGTATTTCCATATCCATCAGAGAAAAAATTCAGCTCCAATTCACCTGTGTTCATGTGACAGCGTTCCTCTTGCTTTGAGACAAAAGGATCAAAGCGGTAGAAGATAAAGCCCTGAGACGAAGAATCAAACAAGGATGAAAGTAAAGGAAGAGAGAAAACAATGAGGCCATGATAGTTAAAGGCTTTTTTTTTTTTTTACTAAATAAAATGCATTAGGAGAAAAATGAATAAAACTCATATTCTACAGACACTTCCCCCCCTCAAAAAATAAGTTTTACTTAAAATTTTACTTAAAATAGACACCACTAAATATAACCTGAGGGAAATAAAGAAGGTTTCCTTTTCCTTCCAGTTAGGGAAGCTATGAATAATTTACTAGTATTTTCAAAGAATAACTACCAGGAACCCACATCCCAATTTACTCTTTGCCCAGCCGTCACCACGCTACTCCTTAAGTCTTTCCCATCTCAGAGGCAATTTCTTCAAGCCAAAACCCTGGGAGTCATTTTAACCACGACTCTCATCTCTCTAACTCACCCCCCCCCCCCCCCAGTCAGTGCTCTCAGTTCTACTGTTGAATTATATTCAAACCGAAACAGCTATGGTCCAAGCCTTCTTTCCCTGCTCCTATTCTTGCCCCTCTGAAACCTACTCTCAACGCCACTGTCATTCTTCTGAAATGTCCTTCAAAAATTGCAATTCTTCTGCTCAACCTTCTAGTGGCTTTCCACCGCTGAGTAAAAGCCTATCACGGCCTATGAAGTCCCATCTCTGATGATCTGCTATTTCACTGACCACACTCTTTAACACTCTCTTCCTTGCTCACTGTACTCCAGTCACATTGACTTTATTGCCTTTTTTTTTTTTTTGAAAAGTACATTCTGGCCTCCAAGCTACTACATTTACCATCCTCAGTTATCCAGAGACTTGGTTCCTTATTTCCGTCAGGTCTCTAATCCAATAGCTTCAGAGAGGCCTGTTCTATGACTACCACAGCTTAAATAATACAATTCCATCACTATCTTGCCTATACTGCTTCATTGCTCTTCATTGCAGTTATACATCAGTTACCTGACATATCTATACTAATAAAAGGATAGCATGCTAATTGGACTGGATGTCTTCCAGATGACCATTTTGACTTCCTTTAGGATAAAGTCACAGCAGATGCCTGAGGCTCAGGCAAGGCGAGAATGGTGGCTGCCGCTGCCCAAGGCTGGCCCCAAGGCTCGGGAAAGCCGCTGGTGGCAGATAGTAGATGGCGGCTGCCACTGCAAGGGCCTGAGGCTCAGGCAACGAGGGCCAGGCCGAGGCTCAGGCAAGCCAAGGTGTCTTAGAGGGCCAAGGCTCAGGCAGCTGCAGCTGCCTGCAGCGGCAGCAGCAGAGATATGATGGGGACCTTGCCTATCCCTGATTGCTCAGTTGACTTCCAAAGAGGGAGGCCAGACTACAGCTTAGGCCCGCTCCCCACCATCAGTAGGACATTCCCTGAAGGTTCACAGACCATGAGAGGGGGACGGCTGGGATGAGGGATCCCCCCCCCCACCAGTGCATGAATTTTTGTGCACCGGGCCTCTAGTCCTATATAATAAAAGCCTAGTATGCAAATTGACTGAATGGTAGAATGACCAGTCACTATGATGTGCATGCAATGACCACGAGGGGGCAGATGCTCAACACAGGAGCTACTCTTAGCCTGCAGGCCACAGGCCAGCCAAGACGGGTGCCAGCAGGGGCCCCCTGATTGCCCCACCTGTTGCCCCACAGATTAGCCCTGATCACTGGACAGGTCTAGGGACCCTACCTATGCAAGAATTTCATGCATCGGGCCTCTAGTTATTTATATAAGTTTATATTTCCACTTATGAGAATATAGGTTCATGGTGAAAGGACTTTGTTCACTGCTGTAGTTCTAGCATCTAAACAATAACCTGGCATTTAATCAATAAGCCAAGGATTAGGAACTTTTTCTGTAAAGGACAGACAGTGAATATTTTGGTGTTTTAAATGATAAAGTTTCAGTTATTCCTTTGTACTGTAAAAGCAGCAGTAGGTACCTAAACAAATGAGTTTGACTATGATCCAATGAAATCTTACTGATAGACACTGACATTTAAACTGCACATGATTTTCTTGTATTGTGAAAAACTATTTTTGGGCCATGTGCCCTGGGTGAGCCGTGTCCCCCAAAGGGGCCAGGTGTCCCGGGTGAGCCGAGTGTCCCAGGGGGCCATGTGCCCCAGGTGAGCCATGTGTCCCAGGGGAAGCAGTGGGACCCAAGGGAAGGGGTGGTGAGAACCAGAGGAGGAGCAGACTCTATTCATGTGATCCTGAGATAGTCACCATAAAACAAGCAGATTGTCAAATGACAGCGGGGAGGGGAAGGAGACCTGGGGGGAGATAAGAGAACAACCGAAGACTGGTATCATGAATATAAATAAGTACAACCAACGAACACAGAACTCTGGGGAGGGAGGGCATGAGTGGGAGGTGGGGAAGGGGAGGGATGGTAAGCTATGTACACATATAATACTTTAATTTTAAAAAAAAAGAAAAAAAAAGAAAAACTATTTTTTAATCCATTTTAAAATGTGAAAATCACTCTTAGCTCATGAGCTGTACGGAAAGAAGCAAGCAGTAGGCCAGATTTGGCTTATGGACATTGCTTGATGACCCATGCAATAAAACTGTCACCAAATCTCACTAAGTGACTAAGTGGATAAAGCAGTGCTTAATGAACAGTAGTTGAATGAGTGAAAGACTGAATGAATGCATTCATTCTTTTGAAAAGAAATATAGCATGGTGTAATAGGGGAAAAAAAATCAACCAAACACTGTCTAAAAACTGAGATGGTAGCCCTGGAGAACTTCAACTAGTCTCACTGAATTTCTTTTTTCTCACTGAAAAACAAGTACAGTATTTTCTGCCCCCCAAATAACCGCACAAATTATAGTATGATTCAGCCAGTATTAATTAAGTACCTCCTGCTGTGTGCCAAGTATAGTGTTTATTTTATTATTTAATACCTCAACAATCCTCAAAAACATTACAATTAGAAATGTTTTCATCTATGTCTTATCAATTCAACTTACCGAGCTTTGGCTTAAATTGAGACTCCCCCATAATATAAGTCCAGAGGCACCTAGAGAAATAGTTTCACCAAGTGTATGCATAAGGTCCTCCTGGCAAATGAGACAGAAAAGTTAGCAGATATGAATAAAATAAAAATGTTATCCATCGGACAATAGCAACAAAGCTAAGAATGATGACCCAACAATAATTAAATTTTACATAATTTTTATCTATTGTGAAATACAATTTTTCTTTTGTTTTCCCCACTATATAGTTCCATCTTTCATACTAGCACTACCCTACTATGAAAGAAAAAAAAAGATATCCTTTTATTTTTAGTTACTTGTATTGACAGTAGAGTAGGCCCATGAAAGAAAAAAAAGAATACCACCTAATCTTCCATGGTTGCTAAGATGATTGCATTAAAATGAAATGTATTCTTATTTTACATGCATGTGATAATGCATAACTATATATGTGCATATTCCTAAAGAATATTAAAGCTAATCTTCATTCCCTTCAAAAATGACGTTAAGCTGCAGAACTTTTATTCTCCCGAGCATTTGACATCTCGCTCCTGGCATACAGTTGTCAGTTTAGCTCAAATTCTCATTTAAAAGATGTTAATGATGTTAAATTCTATCACACAGTATTTGTGGGCTCTATTTCATAGTCCTCATACCTTGATTTGCTCACCTGATTAAGATAGTTTGAAGACTGATCAGTAAAAACTGGGCGAGCATATATGTAAATCGGAAGTGGGTTTTTTCCATCGCGTACTACAGAAACCCGAATGGCTTCCTTAACACGGTTACGGACAAAGGGAGCAGCTAGTGGAGAAGACGATAGGATGGTATTCAAATAAATGGATGGGTAAAGAGCAGTGCTTTCAGTCCACATCCAGTTGAGCTCATCATTTCTTTTCTTTTCTAAATCAAAGCAAGTCCCATTGTAATTGGGTTTAGTATAATGATGGTTGTAACAATCAGGAAAGAGATAATAACCCCATAAGTGTTCTGGTCGAAGCTTTATGCCCAATTTCAAAGTTTCTACCATGAAGTTCTTCCCTGCTCTTTCAAACTCTTCTTTGGCTACAGCGGTGGCAACTGAGATATTAAGGCTTACATTTTGTTGCTGAACCACCAGAATAGACTCATCCCTGTAAACATCTTTAGGTTTCCAGTTTCTTGCCCAAATAGGCCTCCACTCTTCCCAATCAATGATAGCCAAGCCTGGCTTGTCTGTCGGCATGTACAATGAAATGTCTTGCGTAGCTTTAGCCAGATGGGCTTTTAAGTTACCCAACTGGGGGACTCCTCCATGCTCTTTATTGCCATGCTTATCTATATGAGGATATAAGCCAAGTCTATCAACATAAAATAATATAACTGGTTGGTCTATGGCATCTTTTGCAGGGTTTCCTATAAAAGAGAAGAGGCTCAAATCTATCGACACATTAAACTTCTTAGGACAAGGATGAGTTGGGGCATTCCAAGCCCAGAGGAAAGAAATATTTGGGAGAAGGGGGGTTGCTCTGTAGTCCTTAGTGAAGCAACATGGAATCAGAAGGAAGATGAACACAACCTGGGATGCTGCGTTGGACCCAACAAAGCTCCCTGAGGAGATGTGCCCGAACCTCAGCAGTCCCATGGCAAAGAGCAATGACTGCACACGTCACATTCCTTCCTACACACTTGGGTTTATCCAATGTTTGATGCAAGATTTAAGCACAGGAGACAGACTCATGGAATGATGCTTCTTTGGTGGGTAAAGGTGTATAACGATATTACTTTCAAATATTATTCTTCCTGCTTCACGTTTTAGGGAGATATTGCAAATTGCTTCGTCTATAACTGAAAAAGAAAGAAATATTGAATCTGTTATACTATATTTCTGTATCACATATTGTAAGCTTTACCAAGTTCTTAATTTTAAATACAGGGAGTTTAACTCAATCTTTGAAGATGGAAGACTCCTGTATTTGAATTAATGAAGTCATCTCCTCTTATGTATGATACAAACCCTATAAGAGCAAACATTTGTCTCCTTTTCCCAAATCATTACTGTGCAAATGCTATTTTTCCTCTTGCCTTCCCTGTTGTGCAAAACGCCTTACCAAAGCCCCTTAAATAAAAATAATTTCCAAGTTGAACCTCTCATTCCTGTTTACTTTTTTAAAGACCAACTTATAGTGTTATGCCAAAGATTGAAAAAACCTCTCATATAACTATGAGATTTTATTTTATTTTTGAAAGGGGGGGGGCAGGAACAAGAAAAGGCAAAATTCACTTCTAAAATAGTAATTCTAAAGTTTCCCTAAAACTACTGACTCTGTCAAAGTTGCCTACTGAAGTGGTATTTGGAACAGAGCTTTATTGTATCTCAAAGTAATTTACTCTCATGTTTAAAGTTAATAAAACATTTTAGAACTTTATATCTTTGCCCATATAATTCCTCATCACTTTCTCACAATCTACAACCCCTAGCTCAAAACCCTTTTTCTCATTGTCTTCCCACACATGCACGATTTATCATTCTTTCTTTAAATGATACACAAGCTCTCAGACCTATCCTATGCTTGGTACTTCATTTCTTTTCTAAAAGTCTGCCATGCTGCCGAAACTGGCTTGGCTCAGTGGTAGAGCGTCAGTCTGTGGACTGAAGGGTCCCAGGTTCGATTCTGGTCAGGGGCATGTACACTGGTTGTGGGCACATCCCCAGTAGGGGGTGTGCAGGAGGCAGCTGATCAATGTTTCTCTCTCATCGACGTTTCTAGCTCTCTATCTCTCTCCCTTCCTCTCTGTAAAATAGCAATAAAATATATTTTTTTAATTAAAAAAATAAAAGTCTGCCATGCCACGTAGGAATATTAACACCAAATAAATGTTTTTACACTTTTCTCCTGTTAATCTCTCTTTGGTCAGTTTAGTCCTCAAGTCCTGTCACAAAATCACCACCCCTACAGAATTGCCCATGGTCAATTTTGTCTTTAATGTCCTCCCACCCAATGTGAAGAAATTTTCTTGTCTCAACAAAAAACCATTTTGATGATGTAGCTTCAACAAAATTCTACTGAAGAAGAAATCCTCTTATAGAATGTGTTAAATTACCCAAATTTAGCAATAAAAAATGTTGTCATTTTAGTATATATTTATGGAATTTGGATACCTGATAAAGTATATACAGCCTAAATATATGCATGTGTATGTGTCAAGAGCTATATTAACTATCAGTAAAGTTAATAGAAGACATTAAATCAACCTTCAAGTTTTGGCCTCACTTTCTTTTATATATTAGAGACAAATTTTATATATATACTTTTTAAAAAAAGTGTGAGTAAAATCTTTTTTGAAAATAAAAATAATGGCAAAGTCACAGAATCCTTTTGTATCAAGACATCTGCCAGTGAAATATCATAAGATAAATGGATTTACACCTGTCCTATTAGCAATAACCAATATTTCTCTTCTGTTGACCAGTCAAGATGACTTTTGGTTGAATTATCAACATCATAGTTACTTCTTCTACATATGGAATTATATCAAAGATCAAAATGGCCACTGTAGTCTAACACAAATAGAAAACACCTATCTGTTCATAAATTACTTTTGTCCAAAGTTGATAGGGACGCAAATGGCACCAACATAGCTAAGCACATTTAGTAATGCTGAAGATAAATGCCATTGAAGAAAACATATATATGAGCTCAGCTTCACAAGAGAATGCAACAGGTATTTTTTGCTCTGTAGAGATCCTAAAGAGATACTGGCTTTTAAATGACCACCTAGGGTGCATACTGATTTTTTTTTCTTTAGGATAGAGAACTGGTTCAAAAATCTCGTCAGCTTTAATTGATTTGTTAGTTATCTTTCTCAAAAGCTTTGTCCTGTGGTCTAGCTTGAGAATGCACATTTTGTGAAAGCAAAACTGGCTGAAGTCTCAAGCAGCCAGACATTTTCCCTGCATATCCATCTCTTCCTCCACTTCTGAGGAATGTGTGGCGACTCAGTCTAGGTCAATCTTTAGCCAGCATCTAAAGGAAAATACAACCCAAATCATTTATTATTATTCCCACGAAAGTCCTATTTCTTTGAAGAGGAAAGGTTATGTGCTTACAGGTTCTTATGGGTGTAAGTATCTCATTCGGTGGATCCTACCTTGCAGCTCTGGTGTAACCCTCTTTGCCCTGGACACTTCTTAGCCTCTCTTCTGAGCGCGGAGAGACATCTCTCAGACACTGCTTCTACTGGGCAGCCTTGCCAAACAGACCAGACTGTGAGGTGTTAATCTCTGATTGCCACCAAAGCTACTTTAACTGTAACAAGGATCTCACAAAAATTGTCCTTATTACTTAATACCACTCCTATATTCCTTCTTTCTTTCTTTCTTTCTTTCTTTCTTTCTTTCTTTCTTTCTTTCTTTCTGTCTTTTCTTTTTATGGAATTATTGTGCTAAACTCTTTATTTTTAAAAATATTATATATATCCCCTTTTGCCCCGTCAACCCCCTCCAGCTCACTCCTGCCCCTGGCCCCCTGCCCCAGGCCCTCACCACCTGACAGACCATGGGTTGTGCATATACACTGAGCAGCCAGATTATTATTATCTCTGAATGCATAATAATCTGGCCACTCAGTGTATAACCTATATAATAATAGGCTAATATGAAAATTGTCCCCTCTACCAGGAGTTTGACCAGCAGGTAGGACAGACAACTGCCCATGTCCCCTCCCACTGGCCAGGCTGGCCGGACCCCACCCATGCATGAATTCATGTACCAGCCTCTAATATGTGTGTGTGTGTGTGTGTGTGTGTGTGTGTGTGTGTGTGTGTGTGTGTATACACACACATATATATTTTTTGAGTAGCCAGATTATTATTTATTCAGAGATCATAATAATGTACTAATTTGGCCATTCAGTGTATGCATACAAAGTCTTTGATTGATTAACTCCAACCCACCCACCCTTCCCCGCCTTCCCTCTGAGATTCCATACTCTGTTCCATGCTTCTATGTCTCTGAATCCACTCTGTTCATCAGTTTATTTTGTTAATTAGATTCCATATATGAGTGAGATCACATGATACTTGTCTTTCTCTGACTGATTTATTTCACTTAGAATGATACTTCCCAGATCTCTCCATGCTGTTTCAAAGGTTAAGATATTCTTCTTTTTTACTGCTGCATAGCATTCCATGGTATAAATGTACCACAGCTGTTTTATCCACTCATCTATGAATAGGTAATTGGGCTGTTTCCAGAGCTTAGCTATTGTAAATTGTGCTGCTATAAACATAGGGGTGCAGAAATTCTTTCTGCTTGGTGTTTCATGTTTCTTAAGCTATATTCCTAGAAGTGGGAACATTGGTCCAATGGCAGTTCCATGTTTAATTTTTTGAGGAAACTCCAAATTGTTCTCCACAGTGGTGCACCAGTCTGCATTCCCACCAGCAGTGCACAAGAGTTTCCTTTTCTCCACATCCTCACCCATCACTTGTCATGTGTTAATAATCTGTTGATGGTAGCCATTCTGACAGGTGTGCCAGTTTCTTTCAAATTCGAACTGTCTGTTTTGTTAGACTGTAATGTCACCATTGTGTCCACAATTTCCAGAACTGTGACCAGTACCTGAGTACTTAATTGAACTGCTAAATGAGTGAATCTAGCTATTCATCATTAATCCTTTCATCAGATAATTTTTTTTCTTTTCCCCAGTTTCAATCATTCTCTCAAAGAACAAGTTCATCTATTAGAAAAATCCAATTTATCTTATGCTGCATTAATAAGATAAAAAATTAAAGAGGTGACAACTATCAACTTTAAGTAACAATAGTTACTTTTGACCTTACATTGTTATATGGAAAGTAAGATGTGGGTTTTTTGGGTTTTTTTAGTTTTTTTTTTTTTTAATTGATTTCAGAGAGGAAGGGAAAGGGAGGAGAGATAGAAACATCAATGGCGAGAGAGAGAATCATTGATCAGCTGCCTCCTGTATGTTCCACAGTGGGGATCAAGCCTGTGACCTGGGCATGTGCCCTGACAGGTAATCAAACCCAGACCTCCTGGTTTATAGGTCAATGTTCAACCACTGAGCCACACCAGTAAGATGTATCTTAGAGGTTACAAATTATCAGAGACTATAAAAATAACATAATCTAATCTAATCTTATTTTCTCAGAACTTCCCCCAACTGCTGCCATTTCTTTAGCTAATGGTGTCATACATTCTAAGATTAGAATACTGGTGCCCCATAGCAGTACTAGAAATATTCATTGGTGTCTCCCTTTATAGTGTCTTTTTCTGCCCCCACTTTTTACATTGATTTTTAACCCTTTTCTATCTTAACCGAATCTCCCACCCCATGGCTCCTACTTCTGGCTGAAGGGTTAGGAGCGCAGATCCAGAAAAGGATTGAGACTTTATTTCTGCATTCAGCTCTATTATGACAGCTGACGGATTAAAATTATATAAGCATCAGCTATCACTTAACTCTAAAAACACATCGGTAACACCTGAATCATGTTAATTCCCAGGGATGCTGGGACAATGTGGGCAATGCTGGCTGGGAAGCTCCGTAGATCTGAAGCGCAGGGTTACTTCCCCTGGACCAGCTGCATTATTAAATCTTGCGCATTACGGTTCTTTTGCATTTACTCCAAACTGTAAGGCAGGCAGCTGCCATCGGCGTGGAGCGCATTGCTTTTCACCTCTAGTACCCAGAAAAGCCAATGTGTAATTGGATTGAAGGTCTCTCTAGAAAAATTTAGGGATTGTGAAATCCTCGTCCAAGGATATGCTTACCATGGATATGCTATCCTTAGACAATACGGAGAAGTTTGGGTGTAATAGCAGTAATCTAAGTCTCCTTTAAAGAACGTGGTCAATGAAGAAGGGAAGCTAAGAAGAAGAAAAATTCACTCCAAATTGTAGTAATGCAGTAAAAGTTGCATTTGCAATTGAATCGCCCCTTTCCCAGAGATCAGGGGGCATGGAGGGAGATCAGGTGCTTCTCCTTAAAGGAAACAGGACCCCTAAGTCTACCCTCCCACAGGAGACCTCAGTTAGCCCTCCATAAGGACATCCTTTATGGCCAATTATATCTCTAATTACAAAGAGCATTTTGGACAACTTCACGAAAGTAGTCCTAGACACACATGAAGGGTAATTGTAAACACAATTATCTAAGGAAGTGGTATAGTCATAAAATTGATTGACTGTAGTGAGTATTTTTTAAAAAAATAAGTAACAAAGACTGTAATAGAGTGAAATAAAATAGGATAGGATAGGAAGCACTAGAATGCCATTGCAGGTAGTAAGGGAGAGTATTATTTTATGAATCTTTTCTGTCAGCTATATATGTAAGTACTCACTCACAATGCAACATGTATTTTTTATTGTGGATCAAACCTCTTTGATATACAAAATCTTGGATTCTGACACATGTGTTTGGGTGTTGTTGTTTTAATACTGAAACCATCCCTTTTCTAATTAAGTGGTCTTGGGCAAGTTACTAAATCTCTTTTATCTCTCTAGCAACCAGAATAGAACTCTTATCTATGTGAGGATTCCTTGCAATAATCTAAGTCTCCTTTAAAGAACGTGGTCAATGAAGAAGGGAAGCTAAGAAGAAGAAAAATTCACTCCAAATTGTAGTAACTTGTTTTTAAGTGACTACACTACTAGACTAATCAGTTTAGTGTTCTAGATGAAGCCCAAGAGGCCTGGGGTCTGGCTGATTAATGTTGTAAAAATGTGACCTTGTGTGACGTGGCCTTGCCCAGACTAACTGCACTGCCCTTTAGTTGTTGCTTTTTGGTTTTGTTCATCCTCACCCGAGGATATTTTTCCATTGATTTTTAGAGAATAAAGGGACCTAGAGAGAAACATCGATGTGAGGGACAGACACTAATTGGTTGCCTCTCGCACCCGCCCTGACTAGGGCCCAGATCAAGCTTGCAACCAAGGTTTGTGGCCTTGACCCGAATCGAACCCAGGACCCTTCAGTCCAAAGACCAATACTCTATCCACTGAGCCAAACCGGCTAGGGCTAGTTGTTTTATTTATTTTTAAGCTACCTAATTCTGGTGCTCTTGTTCATTACAAGGCCAGGTTAAATACATTTGAAGTGAACAAGTCACTCTCATCACAGAGATAAAAGTATGAAACAAACACAGTATATTTTCTGAGATGGGGGACTGGATATTGTATAGTCTAGTACAGTATAAAGATGATATTGTATTGTCTAGTACATTATAAAGATGATATTTTATTGTTTAGTACAGTATAAAGATGGACCTTTTTGCTTATATAGCTAACCAACCTATTTTGCTACTAAATCAAACTCATTTGAAAAAAAAAAAAGGAATTAAAGCTTACTCTAAATATCTTCAAATGTATGAATTTAACTAGACCCCATTGCAGGGCTTGTACCTCTAAACCACCTGCCTGGTTTTGGTTTTAGGTAATTTTAAAAGAATGGTGACATCTTTTAACTTACTTACTTTTTCATTCAACATTTGTGTGTATTTACTCCAAATGATTCATGCGTTAGCATGGCAACAGTTTGCTAAATTTTGATCAAGAAAATAAAAATACTACATGCACATTTACAAACTTTGCAATGTTTAGAAACAGTGTCTACATAATTAGCCTTTGATTGGGATATCATGTTTTTTTAATATATTTTATTAATATTTTACAGAGAGGAAGGGAGAGAGATAGAGAGCTAGAAACGTCGATGAGAGAGAAACATCGACCAGCCGCCTCTTGCACACCCCCTAGCAGGGATGTGCCCGCAACCAAGGTACATGCCCTTGACAGGAATCGAACCTGGGACCTTTCAGTCCGCAGACCGACGCTCTACCACTGAGCCAAACCGGTTTTGGCTGGGATATCATGTTTGAGAGACACATGCACAGACTCAGATATGACCAGACAACTTTAAAGAATACAGACTGACTTTATGGATGCCAATAAAGGGGCCTTGGGAAAAATCAGCCTGGTACATGGCTCTCGCTTCCCAGCAGCAGTATTAAATCAGTAAGGAAGGCTACCAGAACCTCGGGATATTTGGAGAAGCTTGAGGCTAGAGGAGTTAACCCAAATCTAAGGTCTTTCAGGCAAAGTGTGATGGCAAATATTTGGCTTGGCTTCTCAACATCTAGAGCAGGGGTTCTCAACCTTCCTAATGCCACAACCCTTTAATACGGTTCCTCATGTTCTGGTGACCTCCCAACCATAACATTATTTTGGTTGCTACCTCATAACTGTAATTTTGCTACTGTTATGAATTATTATGTAAATATCTGTGTTTTCTGATGGTCTTAGGTGAACCCTGACAGCAGTTTTCAACCTGTGGGTCGCGAACCCTTTAACAGACGTCGCCTAAAACCATTGGAAAACACAGACATTTACATAATGATTCATAAAAGTAACAAAATTACGCTTATGAAGTAGCAACGAAAGAAATTTCATGGTTGGGGGGGTCACCACAACATGAGGAACTCTATTAAAGGGTCACGGCATTGGAAAGGTTGAGAACCACTGGTCTTGAGGCTATTAAAAGTCCAATCTGGAGATTCCGTATGAAAAGTTTGTACAAAGAAGATATCTGACCAGTTGCTCTTCTTGATGCAGTGATATAAACAGAGCAAGGTTTTTGAAATTGGACTTTTTTACAAATAAATTAGTATATATAATTTATTTATTGATTTCAGAGAGGAAGAAACAGAAACATCAATGATGAAAGAGAATCATTAATCAGCTGCCTCCTGCACCCCGGGAATCGAGCTGTGATCTCCTGGTTCATAGATCAATGCTCAACCACTGAGCCATATCCGCTGGGCTAAATTAGTCTTAATGTAGCTATATTTGATTTAAGAAATTAGGGTGATTATTAGACAGAAAGAAAATTATGTTTCAATAGAAAATGTATAATACTCCCTTGTGGATTAAGTTCAAGCTCTGTTCATCGTCTTTGAGGTTGTGTTTTCCTACCTGTAAGCTGGGCTGGACCTTGAATTCTTCTATAGTCCTCAAATATCTGGCTACAACTCTCCAACTGATGTTTCCAATTTCTCTCCTACTTTTGACTTGGAATCACTGAGAACTACAGCTGCCCTTTTCTGAAGCCTTACACACTGAAGCTGAGCACCTGACATAACCTTAAGAGAGATCAGTCATCACAGTAGCTCATGCTTAGACCACCTTCCTGCCTGCTGCTGTGTAAGCCATCCAGAGAGTTTACCTGAACACCCAATGCCATCACAGGAGACATTCCCAGCTGCAAAGGTTGCTTCAACTCTAACATTAAGGAAACTGCTCCACTGGCTACCACCAAGACCCAGACACTGGCTTATACTTTGCTCCAGCCACTGATGTTTGCCTATCTTTTGTTTCCATAGAAATGCCTTTTCTTGAATACCTGGTTGCTTGCTTACATAATAAAGGCCTGACTTTGAAACCCCAACGACACCACCACCTCCTGAGAAGAAATGAACTGCACTGACCAATTGTTAGGGCTAATTAGTTCGATGAAATGGTGGAACTGGAGGGGAGCAAGATGTGGCACCCCCAAAATGTGTCTCTTTGGCATGAGGATTCATTTAGGTTGAGTGTTTTTAAGAAATAGGAAACTTGGAAAGTATTTCTTATTATTTCCCCTTTAACTGCCTAAAAGGATTTAGATAAAGGGCATGTTCTAGAACAGAGCTAACGTGGAGGATCTACAAAGAATCTGGGCCAGATAAGTATTTCTTATTATTTCCCCTTTAATTGCCTAAAAGAATTTAGATAAAGGACATGTTCTAGAACAGAGCTAACGTGGAGGATCTACAAAGATTCTGGGCCAGAATCTCTAGACCCTGCAGAGTGAGAGACACTCTGCAGGGTCTAGAGATCTGAATGTCCTCTGGGGGCCATTGTGACCTGTGTTCCCAAACATTTGCTTCTCTATCTCCATGTCAAGTGTCTTCCTCCTCTTTGAAGTCCTAAACCACTATGCCTTCTCCTTAACGCAAGATAGCGATAAGCTCATCTGCCTGATTTGCCCGTGGGCCTCGTGGTCTTACGGAGCCTCTGTATGTACCTGTGTAGTTAGATTTGGTCATTTTCTCCTGTTAATCTGTCTCATATTAATTCAATTCTTAGACCCTCCAGAAGAACCTAAAAAGGTAGTGTAAAATGTATTCCTCCCTGATGCCGCCGCCTTCTTCTTCTTTTTAATCTTGATTGTTGAAAGTGTTACCTATGTCCCCCTTTTTCTCCAATTGACCTCTGACATTTGCCCACCCCTCACCCCACCACCTTGTATGTGCCTGACCTTGTCTGCTCTCCGGACACCTTCTAACTTTGCCAAGTGATTAAAGGAAGAACAGGCTGGTTAATAAGGTTCTTAGGAAGTGCAGTGGGGATGATGGGTAAAGTCAGTGTATCTTATATCCCCAACTATGTGGGTTCAGTCATTTGAACCTACATATTTGGTGGTATAAGATACACTGAGGAAACAGTGGACAAAGGATACTAGCTTGAGTGCCAGGGCTGGGCAAACTACGGCCCATGGGCCGGATCCTGTGAATAAAACTATTGAATTAAAAACAAAACAAAACACAAAGACCGTACCCTTTTATGTAATGATGTTTACTTTGAATTTATATTAGTTCACACAAACACTCCATCCATGCTTTTGTTCCGGCCCTCCGGTCCAGTTTAAGAACCCATGGTGGCCCTCGAGTCAAAAAGTTTGCCCACCCCTGCCCTGTTAGGTCGCCAAGGGAGGAACGCAGGAGGCCAGAGTGGTGAGGATTACGAACTTATTCCATCATCCGCACACCAGGTGGCTGAGCCTGGATGGCTCTAGCTCCTCGTGAAGGGAGTCAGAGGATTTTAAAGGACCTTTGGTGGGCTTTTTTTCTGGGCGGAGACTTCCTTATGCACACCCAGAGGGGAGATAACGGAATGTAGTCTCAACAAGTGAAATGTGGTCTCATCAAAGGGAATGTCCGTAGTGAAATGACCTAAAAAGCCAGTTCGTGGGGGGAGGGGTATTAACTCAATTGTTTGATCGAACCTAACATTCCAGCCTTTTTGTTTTATGGATAGGGACTGAGGTGGGATATGGAGATCACAGGGGAATGGACTTTGAGGTGGGATATCGAGATCGCAGTGGGCTGGATGAGGGGTGCAGCAGCATGATTTCCGCAAGAGGCTGGATGGTGAAGTCCCAAAAGTGGTCCTGTTGCCGAAACCGGTTTGGCTCAGTGGTAGAGAGTTGGTCTGCGGACTGAAGGGTCCCGGGTTCAATTCTGGTCAAGGGCATGTACCTTGGTTGCGGGCACGTCCCTGGTGGGGGGTGTGCAGGAGGCAGCTGGTCGATGTTTCTCTCTCATCGATGTTTCTATCTCTCTCCCTTTCTCTCTGTGGAATGTCAATTATATATATATATATATATATATATATATATATATATATATATATTTTTTTTTTTTTAATTAAATTAAATTAAAAAGTGGTCTTGTTGAGTGATTGGGAGGTAAAAGCTGGTCCTGAGGCTCTCACAGCGTCACTTGTCTTGTTTTGACACTTTTCTGGGCCTGAAGCTGAAATACAACTGAGACCTAGATGTTATCTTTAGGGGGGGAGAAGATTAGGGGTCTTAGTTTCCTCACTAGTGCTATGAAAGGGGAGAAAGGTTACCCTGGGGGTGAGGTGCTTGTTTTCCCAGTTTTGCCTCTTGCTGGGCATCCACAGGTTTCTTGTAGGGTCTGAGTCAGGGTTTCAGGATAGGGAGAGCAGTGGTCAAGCTCCCCATGGCAGTTCCAAGCCCTGCTGTGATGCCCAGGCTTATGAAGAGAGGGATTATCTGAACTCCCCTTTGTGTCAGATATGATGGGTTATGGGGACAGGTAAAGACTAATTTTGGGGGGCTACATCTACATTGGGTGAGGAATGAGAGTACAGGTTCCTGTCCAGCTGATGGGGAGACAGATATATGTGTTTTCCCCACAGAGGAAGAAGAATCCCTGATCATGGGGACAAGCTGAGAGGGGTAAGGAGAAGAGGTGGACTAAAGGGTATGAGAGTCCCTTTCCCGGTTCCACACGCCAAGCTGAGAGGGTAGTCGCCATGGCACAACCAATAAGGGGTGACAGATGAGTGGTCTGAGTTTTATTGCAGTGAACGTGGGCAGGAAGGCTAGAAGGGGATGTTATTCAAGGGGAAGGAGGAAGGGAAGGAAAGGAGTAGTGGAAGCCGGGGACCTGGATGGTTGGATAAGAAGTAAGACAAACTGGCGGTGATCAATGGTTGTAAGACACCACTGCAGTCAGACCAGCCAAATTTAGTACTTTAAATTTCCTGATGTTATAATCTCCCACTCACTGGCTTAACTTCTTATTTTTTACTGACCCTTAACCCTTGCTCTTTTTACTTTTAAACCTTAAACTGCTATGTTAAAGACTTTTACTTTCTCTTTCAAAGGGAGCAACCAACTTGGTTGCCTTCCAGAATAACAAGTAGGAGAGAGACATGCTGGCCAATACTGCTATGTATATATCTCAAGTAAAAGTAACTTTCTTTTTACTTATGGTGTCTCATTAATGGTGAGATTTAACGCTTAAATAATAACTTTTTGTATATTATGTAAATAGTAGTGGAAGAGATTTTTAAGTTTCTTCTTTATAAGCTTAAATCCTATACAATAAAGATATAATATGCAAATGGTCATTACACCTTGAAGTGTGACAACCGACCACGTAAGGATTGGATCACAGATCAGCAGGAGTGGGGGACAGTGAGCTACAAGCAGGCAGTGGAGAGCTAAAGGGGCAGGACGGCAAGCTATGAGAGGGGTAAGGGGAAGGGAGGCAGGGGGAGCTACAGGAGGGCAGGGCAGCAGGCAGAGAGCTACTGGAGGGCAGCATTGAGCTACTGGCACATGGATTCGTGCACAGGGCTACTAGTTTACTTATAAATATCATTCTTTTTGGCTTGTGCTCAGTTGCATACGTATGAAAATTTTATTTTGGACTATACTAGAACCAGTTGCTCATAAAATACTGGTTTCTCATTTGAATGAGTTTATATGTGACCTTGATTATATTGTGAAAAGCTAACTTATCCCACCTAATAAAAGAGTAATATGCAAATTAACCATCACTCGGCTCCACAAGCCACACACACAAGCCATGCCTACCAGCCAATCAGAGCGAGTATGCAAATAAATCCAACCAAGATAGCTAGAGCCATAGAGAGCAGGAGGGAGGCATTTCCCTGGCAACAGAGGAAGCCAAGCTTTCTACCTGCCCTTGCCAGCCTAAGCCTCCACTCAAGGAGGTCTATTTCAGTCCTTCCATTAAGCATTTCAATTATACAAAGTAAACAAATTCAAACAGAAATGGCTGACACCATGGAGTGAGAAGGAGGCTTGGCTCCACTCCAGGTTACAAAGTTTCAATTGTACAAAGTAAATACATCCCAGACACCAGGGCATGGCTGGCCTGCAAACCACCACAGACCCCTCACTCAGGCTTCCCCATGCCCCAAGGGAACCCCCACCCTGATCCAGGACACAATTCAAGGCAAACCAGCTGGCCTCCACCTGTGCACCAGGCCTGTATCCTATTTAATAAAAGAGGAATATGCAGATTGAACATCACTCCAACACACAAGATGGCTGCCCCCATGTGGACAAAGATCCTGCCCCTATGTGGACACAAGATGGACACCACAAGATGGCCGGCAGGGGAGGGCAGTTGGGAGAAACCAGGCCTGCAAGCGAGGGCAGTTGTGGGTAGATCAGGCAAGTAGGGGAGGGCAGTTTGGAGGGACCAGGCCTGCAAGGGAGGGTAGTTGAAGGCATTCAACGCTGTAGGGGAGGGCAGTTAGGGGTGACCAGGCTGGCTGAGGACAGAAGTTGGGGGGGGGGGAGGAACAGGCTGACAGGGGAGAAGTTAGACATCAATTAGGCTGACAGTGGGGGTGGTTAAAGAGTGATTAGACTGGCAAGCAGCAGTGGTTAGGGGCAATTAGGAAGGCAGGAAGGTGAGCAGTTGGGAGCCAGCAGTCCTAGATTGTGAGAGGGATCCCAGTTTGGAGAGGGTACAGGCTGGGCTGAGGGACAAATCCACCCCCAATCCCTGTGCACGAATTTCGTGCACTAGGCCTCTAGTCAAGTAATAAGCAAATCTATACATATGGCCCATGAAGTACAGATGCCATCCCCCACCCAGCCAATCTGAAGAGCAGGCTGGGTGGGGGTCTGAGGCATTATGTGCACTCCTGTCTTAAAGGTACGCTGCTGAATATTCTGGTTTAGCTTACGAAGTATCCAGCAACCTTGTCCTGCCAGGCTTGGAGACTGAAACTTCAAGCTTTCTTGCTCAGAGTAAAATGGACCTTTTACAATTCTTGTAAACTAGAGGCCCGGTGCATGGAATTCATGTAAGAGCAGGCCTTCTTTCCCCCTGCTGCCAGGACCCGGGCTTCCCTCTAGCACCCAGGACCCAGGCTTCCCTCCAGCAGCCAGCAGTTACCTGGGACCCAGGCAGTCCCGGCTTTGTCCCAAATGACACCCAGTCTAATTAGCATATTATGTTTTTATTATTATAGTCAACTTTAGAACTTATTTCTTTATTTCAACATTTCTCTCTTCCTTCTCATTACATACCTAGCCTTCACAAATTTCACACTTTCAAATTAGCCTTCTAACCTTCTTTCTGACTCCTTCAAAAATGCATAGCCATGCTTCAGACCTTCCATTAAGTATTATTACTCTAATATTCTTTCTTTCTGTCATACCTTCCCCAACTTGTACAGACCTTTTCTTTATTTTTTTTATTGTATTAGAATTCTTCACTCTTAGAAACCTTAATTTTTCAATGATAACCAAAAAAGGAAACGGCCAACATTTCTTAGATTGCACTAATCAAGAAAAATACACATTCAACGAAGTACAAGACACCTCCTGTAATAAAAACTGAGACCAGGAGAATTAAAATGTGTCTAGCAATCAATGTTTCAGTAGTGTATACTATTTTTAAAATATTAGGATGTTTATCATTTAACCCAGCAATGCTCCAAAGTCTATAAGTTAATAAAGACTTTGGAAAGTTACGTACAGGCATAGGAGGCTGGAGAAAAGATGGGGGGAGGAGGGAGCAGGCCCCACAGCCTGTTCCCAGGCCTCTAGCCACTGGGATTCAAAACTGCGGGATTTTCCCCTACAGATAACAAGCTAAGGTTTGGGGGATAATGAGCTCAGCTTCTGATAATAGCCAGACTGCTAAACAAGCATGTGCAGTAAAGAAAGTTGGTCTTTGGGAAGGGTGGAGTGGGGGGTAGGTGGAGTGAGAAGGTGCTGAGGTCAGAGCAGTTTTCAGAGCATTAAAGGGGTGATAATGTTGGCCATGGGATCTAAAGGCTCAGTGAGGGGTCCCTTCGCCATGTCATGTCAGAGAGGAGCTTTGCAAGAAGAATAAAACTGTGAACCTGGAGGCGAGAGCACCCAGGGAGCCTGAGAAAGGAGAACATTGCTTGTCCAGAGGAGGTGGCGGTCTTGGAGGAGATAAGACGATAAGGCGTTTACAGTCCCAGGAACGGCTCAGCCTTGTGGGTCCAGAGGGTGAAGCTGAGGCGGGTGACTGTGGTTTGGGAGAACTGGGTTTAATGAGGGGATGCACGGTAGCCCTGGCCGGACACCGAGGTGGAATGAGAAAAGAGTGAATGGGGGTATTTAGTAAGATGCAGTGTAGAGGTGAGGTGGCTAATGGCTGTGAGACTAATTTGTAAACCCCCATCACAGAGACTGAGGAGTGGACAAGGGTCCCAGCGAATTTAGAGAGGGCAGAGTAAGTGGCCCCAGTGTCTATTAGAAAGGAGAGCAGTTTTCCTGCCAACGCAGTCGTTACCCGAGGCTCTGTCCTGGTGATGTAAGTCTGTGAGGCCCCGTCAGGGCCTGGGAAGCTTCTTCTGTGGTCAGTCCCAAGAGGCCTGGGAGCTCCAAACCAGATCCAGAGGGTGGCCTTGCTGAACTGGCTGAGGTCCCACCTGGTTACAGTCTGATTTCCAGTGGCCTCCTCTTCTGCAACTTGGGCAGGGCCCAGGCAGAGGTCTGGGGTTTGATTAGAAGTTGGCTCAGTGTCCTCTCTTGTTGCATTTGAAGCATGGGCCCAGAGGAGGTTTAGCCCCTGACTTACCCTTGGTTGGAGGACTGGCACTTCGTTTGGGGTTCCCGAGAGTGGTGGCTAGGAGCTAGAAGCTTCCTCCTGGGCCTCACCATTGGTCTGATCTCACTTTTGCTTTTGGATTTGGGTCTCTTCATCTCTATTATTAAAGACCTTCAAGGCCAGGTTAATGAGGTCTTTTTAAGGGGTTTGTGGATCTCTATTTTTTGAAATGTATGATGTGTGTCAGGGGCTGATTGGGATATAAAATGGATGTTCAGAAGGACTCCCTTTGGGGAGGTGGGGTCTAAGTGGTAAATTTAAGTAGGAGAAGACAGGGGGACATAGATGTCATGCCAGGTCAGGTCACAGGACTGGGTCAGGCACTCAAATTCCTTATTTAAGGTGGGTGGGTCAGTGGAAAAAGACCTGAGAGGCTTCTCCATCTGTGTCAGGCTGGTCATAGAGAATGAGACGTGGACTCAGACTGTGCCCTCAGTTCCTGCTGCCTCCCGCAGGGATGGAATTGGTGTGGGACTAGAAGAGGCTGTTGAGGATAGTCTTTGGGTGGCCTGAGAGCAAGTGTTAGGTGGGAAAAGGCTGTTTTGGAGCTTGTGTTCTTGGGATTTGGACTCTCAGGGCAGAGGAGAGGGTGGTTGCCGGTTAGGAAGGCCTGGGTTTTGGGAATCTACTGCAGGTGAGGGAGGGGATGTTTAAGAGAGTGGAGATGGGTAGTCTGCTGGGTCAAAAGTAGAGTCAGAATCAGAAGTGTTAGTGGTAAGATGTTCTGTATGAAGGAGAAAGATCTGAGGGGTAGAGTAGGACTGAGAGAGAGGATGATGTGAAGGGTGAAAAAGGCCTGGATGAAGGCAATCTCTGACCTTGTTCCATTGCAGTGACAGCAATTATCTAAATTCCCCAGTGTGTTAAAATTGAAAGCGCTGTTTTCAGGCCATTGAGACTTATTATCTAGTTTATGTTGTGGCCAAACAGTGTTACAAGATAAAGTGAGGTGGTTGGGCATGACCTCCCCCTGAGTGTGCAGAGGGAGTATGGCATGGCCCATGAGAGGAAGGGTGAGTGGCAGACCACACATCCAAAGGGGACTGTTTAGAACAGGGGTCCCTGCTGCTGAAACAATCGCCATGAGAGACAAGAGGTGACCCTCAGGGCTGGGCATCCCCAATATAGAAGGACCCAAAGCCAAACAGCTGAGGAGTCTTCTGGTCTAGGGCAGGGAGTTTTGACACCAGAGACTTATGAGAAGTCAGTGAGAGAGAGTAGGCAGAAGACTGGAGACAAGGGGAATTGTGGAATGTCACTCACCTAGAGAAGACTGGCCTGTGTGGGAGGGAGGGTCAGCAATGGAGAAGGAGAGATTCCTGGTCCAGCATAATCCTTGGCTGGCTGGGTGGGACCCCGTAAGGGAGGGAGGCCTAAATCGGGCCAGCAATCAAGTCACCCGAGTAGGATTCAGAGGTAAGGCCAGGACGAGCTGCCACTGACTACTGCTCTCTGAGTAGCAAACTCAGGGTGACTGAAGCCTGGACGATGGCTCTCCATCCCCATAGGATCCTCCCAAATTTCAGCACCAAATGTTAGGTCGCCGAAGGAGGAATGCACCAGGCCAGAGTGGTGAGGGTTATGAACTTATTCTATCATCCTTACACCAGGTGGCTGAGCCTGGATGGCTCCAGCCCCCAGTGACAGGAGTCAGTGGCTTTTAAAGGACCCTTGGCAAGGTTTTTCTGGGTGGAGACTTCTTTATGCATACCCGGAGGGGAGATAATGGAATGTGGTCACCACAAGCAAAAGGTGGTCTCAGCCAAGTGAAGGTCCATGTGAATTAACCTGAAAAGCCAGTTCCTGGGCAAGAGTTAAATAGTCATGAACAGTTCAGTTTTTTTCCTTGAATTTCTTTTCTCTACCTCCCTCTCTCAGACACTTTACATAACATATTAATATGACACATTAAGTCCCAATGTTAGGCCCTCTTGCACTCCATTATGCCCTGCTGGGGGCTCTTGCCTCTCCTGGCAGTTGTCCTGTTATCCCCTGTTATTGTAGGTTTCATGATGAATGGCCTGGTCTTCGGCTTCCAGTGAACTGCCTCCCTCGGTTCCCAGTGACCACCTACACCTGGCCCCCACTTGCCCCTGACAAGAGCCCTAGCAGGAGAGACAGAGATTAGTCCACACCCCAACCCTGCCTCCTTCATATGCTTACTAGTGGCAAAACCGGGGAGTCTCCATTATTTGTTGTATTTCTACCTAAATTGACTGGCACCACAAATGTTCCCCTCTTTACCCCAAAATAATGCCACGCATTCCCTATAATTCCTCTGCAACTATGGGGCGTGCTGGTCTCTCTAGGCTATTGTGATAACCCATTGTTTTTTAATTTCTCAATCTGTTCTGATGCCTTCACTTTTCTCTGCGCCCTGCTTTCCTCTTCTCTGCTTAAAGCATTCTAATAACCAGCAGTACTCTGCCTGCTTCGGTTTTGATTCTGTTTTGTTCTTGTACTTGACCTTAAGATTGCTCTTGGCTATAATCTCTATAATCCAAGTAAGTCTTCCCACAGGACTACCACGGTCTGCCATATCCATGTGTGCAATCAATTAAACCTGATTCTACACTTGATCTTAGTCAAAAGGCTAAGAAGCAATTAAAACTGATTCTGATTCTGATCTTACCTGGATGTTGGAGGAAAGCCTCAAGTCTAAATTCAAGGAACTAATTCATGGAGCGCATGCAGAGTATAAGATCTTTTAGTAGGAGAAACTTACATACAGAGGCAAAGGAGCTTCTCTCAGTGGTGGCTGAAGGAGGAATCCAAATCCCTCCTCTGACAGCTTCTCTTTTGTATAGGGGCTCACAGTGAACCCATATGGTGGGTAGTCAGGTAGAACCCCAGAAAGAACAATACATTTCTAAGTTAACAGATAGCATCACACATTATCACACTCTATACATTCATTGACCTTTTTCCTGGGGGTGTGACATTTAACTTTGGGCAGCATTTTGGGTAGTCAACCAAGCCTGGGGCTACAGAGAGTTGAATGCAACATTTCCCAGAGGCCTTTGCTGTTGGAACCATGTTACATCTCAGTGAGTTCACTTAGAGTGGCCCCTGTTCAGATTTACTTCTCTCTCACTCCAACCGTTTAGGTAATTTGTACTTCTATTAAGATTTGATGGTATAATTGTTTGATGGACTCCCTCACTGTCTTTATTGATTGCCTCAGTGAGAATTTCAGACACTGCAGAAGAACATGAAAGGGACATTCTAGATTTCTAGAGTCTTCTAGACGTTCTAGAGTCGCTGGGCAGCTTAAACCATTCCACGGGCTCCAACGACATAATTTATTGATTCAACCATTGTAAATGGCATATTTATTACATGTGAAGTGTAGGCATGGATGACTCGACATAGACAAGGCTCTGCTCTTTTGGAGCTTCTGTTCAGGAAAACAGAATATAAGCAAATAATTTCAGAGTGATAAATGCTGTCCTAGTCCACTTGGGCTGCTGTAACTGGGTGACTTAGAAACAACAGTGAGGGCCCTCTTCTGAGCTGCAGACTTCTTGTTGTACCTTCTCATGTGGAAGGGCCTTGGGAGCTCACTGGGGCTCTTTAGAAAGGTATTCATTCCAGCCCTAGCTGGTATGGCTCCGTGGATAGAGTGTTTGCCTGAGGACTGAAGGGTCCCAGGTTCAATTCCCGTCAAGGCACATGCCCAAGTTGTAGGTATGCAGGAGGCAACCGATCAATGATTCTCATCACTCTCTCCCTTCCTCTCTGACATCAATAAAGATATATTTAAATAAAGAGAAAGGTGTTCATTCCACTCATTAAGGTTCCTCCTAATGGCCCCGCCTCCTGATACCATCACATCAGGCATTAGAATTTTAACCTATGAATTTTGAGGGATCAGAAACATTCAGACACTAGCAAATGTCATTACAGAATTTAAAAAGAAGAGTGATAAAAAGAGCAATTAGTGTTGAAAAGGCAAGCCATTTCCATTTTAATGCTAACTCTCAAAGAGATTGTATCAGTTAACACTTCCTCTACAAGTTGCATTTATCTCCCTTTATCCAAGCTAATACTCTATTACCATACTTCATTAACTAATGTAAAAATGGTATCTGCCATTTTAATCACAATTTATTTTATTTTGAGAAATTAAGCTATTCATACTCCCTTTACTGTGATTTTAATGTTCATGTCCTTTTCCCATGTTAGGTTTGGATCACTTTGAATTGATTCACTTAAGAACTCTTTACATATTAAGGGAATTAGCCCTTTTTTATGAGTTCCGAGCATCCTTTTCTAATTTGTGCTTTGACTTGTCCAGGGTATTGCTTGCATGCAAAAGACAAACTCTTTTCGATGTTTATTTCTAAATATTTGAAGAATAGATGGTCAGGTTCCCCAGTTGTAGACACTAACTTGAGGTTTTATGTTCAAGAAATTTATTAAGGAACTTTTACCTGAAAAAAAACTCCTTTAAAAAATATATTTTATTGATTTTTAACAGAGAGGACAGAGAGGGACAGAGAACTAGAAACATCGGCCAGCTGCCTCCTGCACACCCCCCACTGGGATGTGCCCGCAACCAATGTACATGCCCTTGGTCGGAATCGAACCTGGGACCTTTCAGTCCGCAGACTGACGCTCTATCCACTGAGCCAAACCGGTTTCAGCCTGAAAAAAACTCTTAAGAGAATTAAGGAAGCAGGAGAAGGGCAGGAAGCCAAGAAAGGTTGCAATTTCACATAAAGTCCTGCAAAGGACGGCGTTTGCCTGATCATACCAGGGATCCAAGGAAGGCCACTAGAAGCAAACCGTGCTGAATTAAGGGAGGGAGGGAGGGAGGGAGGGAGGGAGGGAGGGCAGGAAGCAGGGGAACGGGGTGTACAACAGACAATGAGAGGGACATTGGGATCCCTGTGCACCGGTGGCTGTTAACAATTTGTGAGTCAAGGGTCAATAACAGGAAAAAATGGAGAAGCTCAAACCCAGCATTTGTCCTAATGATGCGTGAATAATTTATTTTCTCCTTTCCTTTGTCTCTTCCTGGATTTCCAAACTTATCGGCAAAGTCCATTTTCAGAAAGTTGAGGGCCAAGTACCTGTAGATGTGTATCTTGGGAGTCTGTGGAAAGAGGTAATGGATTGTAAAGGGGACACTTGGTCTTGTTTAAGGAACACAGAATTCAGTTTTCCATCCTTATGACCAAAGGATATCTTTGTTATATTTCTGGCATAACTGGAAACCAGCCGTGATAGTGACTTTCACTAGCATCTCAGTCTATTTCCTCTTGTAGGATGCCTGAGCACCACTAAGGAAAAGTCTCTCAAAATCCTGTGGTGAAATAACCTTTAATCCTGTAAGGTAAGTGTCAAGCTGAGAGCATTTGAAAGAATCTTATGATTCTTTTAAAAACTAACACTTCTCTGGCGCAGAGTACTACCTAATTCAGGGCTGCCCTCTCCGAGTTGTCAACACCCAGACACGCCCAAGTGTGTACCAGTGTTTCCCTACAGCTGGCATTGGGGGCAGGGGCGGGGGGGAGAGAATCAAATAGGGAGATTGACAATCTCCCTTCATTCTTTGTGGAGCAGAGTCTAGAACATCTGTCTCCAGAGGGGAACATATATATATATATATATATATATATATATATATATATATTAAGAGAGAGGGGAGAGAGGGAGAGAGAGAGAGAGAGAGAGAGAGAGAGAGAGAGAGAGAGAGAATGTGCAAATTAGCTGGGACGCCATAACAATCACAACCTGCTCAGAAGGAGGTTGCACACACAGATGGGCAGGAGGGGACTACTTGCACTAGGAGACAAGCCATGGAGGGCCCAGCTCCAGAGAGAAAAGGCAGGGGGCATGCCCAAGCCACTGCTGCCACCTTGTCCCAGGACACCTGCAGAGGAAACACCTTTGCTGACCACTCATTGGATAAAGCTCCCTGTTTGCCACTTGCAGCGTTCCTGGTAAGTTGGGTAATGAGAATCTAACAAGGTAATCTAGGGTTTTTCTACCTCATTCCTGGAGGACAAAGCGAAGGTTCGCTGCTGGAGGGGCTAGGAAATGTAATATGCTGCCCTAGCCAGTTCGCTCAGTGGATAGAGCATCAGCCTGTGGACCACAGGGTCTGGGTTCGATTCTGATCAAGGGCATATATCTAGGTTGCAGGCTCCTCCCTGACTAGGGTCCAGGTCAGAGCTCATGCAGGTGGCAACCAATTGAAGTGTCCCCTGTATTTCCCCTCTCTCTTCCACGGTCTCAAAAAATCAATGGAAAAATATCCTCAAGTGAGGGAAGAAAGAAGGAAAGAAAGAAGGAAAGAAAGAAAGAAAGAAGGAAGGAAGGAAGGAAGGAAGGAAGGAAGGAAGGAAGGAAGGAAAGAAAGAAAGAAAGAAAGAAAGAAAGAAAGAAAGAAAGAAAGAAAGAGAAAGGAAGGAAGGTCATATCCTATAAAAGAGACATCTTGAAAATGCCTAAAGAAAGTTGTCTTTTTTTTTTATGGTGAAAGGACTGGAGTCTGTGTTGATGAAAACACCTTGGCAGCTGGCGGTGGCAGCAGCAGTGGGGTGATGGGGGTGGCACCTTCCCCTGATCAGCCCGACGAGGAAGGCCAGACTGTGGCTTAGGCCCACTCAGTAGGACACCCCTCTCACAGGTTTCCTGGACTGTGAGAGGGGGTAGGCTGGGCTGAGGGAATCCCACCCCCACCCCACCTGAATTTTGTGCACCAGGCCTCTGGTATATTAATAATTTTAAATAGGGAATAATGGTACATTTCTTAAGGCCAAAGGGAAAAATGGTTGTAAGTGTACACACAAATTAAAATCAGTAAATGTTCCTAAGTGAAAGAGTATAGCACCCTGTAGTAAACTGTGCAACAGGTAGTATGTTAGGAATACAACATTTTCTGTCCATTTTTCCTTGACAAGAGAACTTGAAGTTACCTTGTGGTAGCAATAAATTTCATTGCAGAAAATTACTTTTCTCAGCGTCTGATCAGAACAACTGTTATGAGTGGTCTCAATGATGACCTAAGACCTTTACCTCCCAGGTCCAGAGTACAGAGTACCCCATTCCAACTGCCTACAATTAAAGTGAAATTTAAAGTGAAACATTGATGGTTCCTGGTCCCACAGAAAAGAACACAGTGTCAGGTTCAGTAACTTTAAAACTTTTCAATGTTTTAAGATTAGCATTAAAGACAAAGGAAGCATTAAGTTTATATATTTAATCCTCTGGTAGAAAACAAAAAGCATACTACTATCATTCACTCTGACACAGTGTTTATTTTCCCCCATTAAATTTTATTCTATAATTTTAAATTATAATAACAGGGCTGCTGCTCAAAGCTCAGAATAAGAACATATATAAAAAATGGATAGCACGACATATTACATATCATATACATGGTTTAGTAGTGGCTTTCTTGATGAGGTTATAGTTGGTCAATCGCTTATGGCATCTGTATCAGTATCCCTTAGAGCTCTATAACCAGTATATGCTTAAGAAACTTGAGATTTGTTTAGCTGTTCCCAGGAAGTTGTTCTAAATTATGATTTGAAATACATTTTTGGCCAGACTATTAGGATTTCTGAACGCATAATATTCTGGCCACTCAGTGTATTTGTATCTCAAATGGGTACCAAAAGTATTCTAGGCTTTTGCTGGAGATCAACCACCTATTTGCCCTGAGCTTTCTATCAGCCAGTGCAAAGGGGGAAACTGATCAGGTGCACAGTTTATAGTATCTTTGGCATCAAATAAATGAGGTACTCAAGTGAAGTACGCTGAGTGGCCAGATTATTATGGAGTCAGAGATCATAATAATCTGTTCACTCAGTGTACTTTTCTGATGTATCAGATTATGAGTCTTCCTCAATATTAAGTACTAGTTACAATAACATTTAAACAAGATTTTATTTTAAACATCTTTTTTTAAATGTATGTATGTATGCATGTATGTATGTATGTGTTATTTTTTTAGAGGGAGAGAGAGGAAGGGAGAAGGAGAGAGAAAAACATCAAATGTACCCAGACCAGAGATCAAATTTACAACCTAGGCGTGTGCCCTGACTTGGAATCAAAGCAGCGACCCCTCCATGCACCACCAATGCTCAGCCAACTGAACCACACCAACCAGGGAAAAACATCTTTTGACATCAGCATATAGAGAACTTACTCAATTCTTTTAAAAACTGAATGTTATCTCTTCGTACAAACGTACTATAATTTATTTAGCAAGCCCCATGTTGATATAAATAAAGGTTCTTTATTTCTCATATATATATATATATATATATATATATATATATATATATGTATATGTATATATATTTGCATTTGTTTGTAGACAAAACAAACTTTAAAAAATACAATTTTAAAAATTGATTTCAGAGAGGAAGGGAGAGGGAGAAAGATAGAAACATCAATGATGAAAGAGAATCATTGATTGGCTGCCTTCTGTATGACCTCTACTGGAGGCCAAACTAGTAACCCATGTATACAGCCTTAACCAGAATCAAATGCAGGATCCTTCAGTCTGCAGGCCAACACTCTATCCATTGAGCCAAACCAGCTAGGGCAGCAACTCTTATCGTATTTGCCGGCGTATAAGACGACCCTTTGGCCTTGAAAAATATGCCTCCAAGTGAGGGATAGCCTTATACGGCGAGTATATAACAAACTCTGTATTTTTAGTGGAAATGTTAGGGGATCATCTTATACGCCCAGTCGTTTTATACGCCGGCAAATACGTATTTTTCAGGGCCAAAAAATCGTCTTATACCCCAGCAAATACGGTATTTGTCCTGTAGAGTTCCCTAGGTTCTGAATTTTGATCATTATATCCTTGATGTGTTGCTTTATATTTTTCTTTTCTTTCTTTTCTTTCTATCTTTCTTTCTTTGTGTGTGTGTGTGTGTGTGTGTGTGTGTGTGTGTGTGTGTGTGTGTGTTTCCTGTGAACTGGTAGAGACAGATCAGATTTCAGTTTGATTTTTATAATGATTTCTTCTTAACTGATGCTGTCACCTACTTCAATTAGGTGGTGTGTAATGTCTGGTTTTATCTTTTTGTGTGATGTTAGCAGTCATTGAGAATTGGTGCCTAGGTCCATTAATTCATAGAAACTGCAAAATGGTTATATTCTGTCATACCTTCTTCAGTCATTGGTTTCAATAAGATGAAATTTCCCTTCCTCCACTATTTGGTTACCCTGAGATATAGTTCATATGGAATATGTATGATAAATGGTTGACTCTTTCCTTTTATTTACCTGTTTTCAGAGAAATGACTTGGTTCCTTAACATTCTTCAAAGGCGGTCAATAAAATTTTTCCGCTTGTATCTTTTTGACCTCAAGGTTTCACATATAATTAATGCATTTCAACCCACTGCAGCTATTTCTTCAGTTACTTTCAAATTTTCCCTCTCTGTCAGTAGGAGACTAACTCTGAGTTAATGAGTGAGCATTTTTGTACAATCCTAGTGACCATCGATAGAATCCTTGTTCTATGATATAAAAAGATGTTTCAGACTCATCTTGTATGTTCCCCTCTCTTAGGCCAGGAATCAGACATTTCCTAAGGGGCCTTGGTATTTTTAAGGGCAAATGATATTTATATATTTACATTAGGAGAGCTCAGGCAATGTTGATAGTAGATTAGCTAAGTAAGTTCACAGTTTTTCTTCCATGTGGTCAGAAAAAAGCACTGACTGCCTAAAACCAGAATCACTGTACTTGTGGGTTATGATTCTGTGTCAATCAGTAAGAAAAGCCTGGCCAGTGTGGCTCAGTGGTTGAGCGTCAACTTAAGAACCCAGAGGTCACAGTGTGGTTTGATTTCCGGTCAGTGCACATGCCTGGATTGCAGGCTGGATCCCCGATGTGGGGCATGTAGGAGGCAGCAAATCAATGATTCTCTATCATCATTGATATTCCTATCTCTCCCTTCCTCTCTGAAATAAATAATATATGGATTACATTTTCATATGTATATAATTTATATTAGCGCCCTGGTGCATGAAATTTGTGCACAGTCGTCCCTCAGCCCAACCTGCACCCTCTACAAACCAGGAACTCTCAGGGGATGTCCTACTGATGGCTTAGGCCCACTCCCCATGGTTCTCTGCTCTCTACGGGCCTGGAGGTTTCACTGCAGCCATGGAGATGAAGCCCCCATGTCCTGTTCTCCACTCTCTGCCTGCCTGGCCTTGCATTGCACCATGCAAAGGAAGCCCCGATGCCCTGCAGTGTGCTCTGTCTGCCAGGCCTGGGGGCTTCACCGACACCGACGCACTAAGGAGGCCTCCATGCCCTGCTGTCCAGGCTCTGACTGCCCTGTGGGGTGGGTCAAAAACCCCTCTGGAGGCAGATCAATCCTGGCTGTTCCTTCGGACAGGTCAGACACTCCAGCAGCAGGGCTGAGGGGACTGGCGGCCACCATTTTTATCGCAGAATGATGGTTAATTTGCATATTACTCTATTATTAGATAGGATGTGTGTGTGTGGGGGTGGGGTGGGTGGGTGTGTATTCTTTTTATAAGAAATTTGGTGCAAAAAGTCTTCTGCAAAAGACACAAACTGCATTTTCATTCACAAATCTCAAGCTTCCAGATGTAGGCAAGGTCAACCTAGGGCAATGGTCAGCAAACTGCATCACGCGAGCCAAATGTGGCTCTTTGGCCCCTTGAGTGTCAAAGTGTGGCTCTTCCACAAAATACCACCTGCAGGCGCACACATACAGTGCAATTGAAACTTCGTGGCCCAGGCACAGAAGTCGGTTTTCGGCTCTCAAAAGAAATTTCAATGGTTGTACAGTTGATAGTTGGCTCTGTTGACAAATGAGTCTGCGGACCACTGGCCTGGGCGAGCATGCATATTACCCTGCGGCCTTTCCCGGAGTTGAGATGGCCAGGCTCTGTGAGGAGGGGCTCCGGGGGGAAGAGGGGCCCGTGTGGGAGCCAGTGCCTCGGCAGCGCGTTGGGAACAGCCCCCGGGGCTCAGTCCGGACCCTCCTGAGAGGCCGCACCGGGAGCCGGCTCTTCGCTCCGGGAGCCAGGAGGGACCAGGCGCTGAGGCTGACGGGGTCTCTCACTGACCTCTTCCGGGGCCAGAGGGCCAGGGCACACCTGAGGGCACCCTGATTGTTGAGTCAGATGATTCCTTAGTCAGCTGTCTTTCCACTAAACTGCTGGTTGGCAAACCTGTCTTTGAAATCAGTAATTTAATATTTACAGGCAAACTTTTATATATATATTATGTTCATATAAAGACTAAAAATACTAGGTCCAGTTTTAAAACAACTTGAACTTTTTCCTATAGGAAAAAGAGTGCATTGATTTTTACTCCTGGGTCTGGTTTCCTAGCCAAACTGAAGCTAAAGCGAGTGCTATGTTACTACTTATGCTAAGTGACATCCATCATGTCTACTCATGATGCCTCTCAGAGGGTTTCACCAGAGAAAGATTGTTGTAGGTTCCCCTCTTTCCTAAATGCCTGCTCTAGAGACCACACGAGTGCCTGTGCCCCCAGCCAGCTCACCACCGGATGCTGGAGTGACCCGCTAACAGCAGCAGCCCCAGCGTCCCCAGGGCGCCAGGGGCAGGGCAGACCCCGGAGCAGGGGTCGGCAGTGTCCACGTCCCTGCAGTCAGCGCCTTCGTACCCCTGGTAACAGTGACAGGAGAACTGCCGCGCCATCCCTGCCAGGTCTGCCTCGGACGCCTCTCCTTCCACACGGAACTCGCCATCCTCAGCGGCCTCGATGCGGTAACTGGCCGGGTTCAGGTGCAGGTAGTGCGGGGCTGCCCAGGCCCTGCGGACGCACCGCCCGTTGTTGCTGCAGAGGCGGAGGCTGCACGTCTCCGCGGCCCTGGTCACGTTCAGGACGTAGCTCCCTAACTCGGAGCTCACAAACCGCTCCACCTTGGTGCAGGTGCCCTAGACGTGTAGAAACAAACGCTGTTAGTGTGTGTGTGGGTTTTGGTTTGTGTTTGTTTGTTTGTTTGTTTGTTTGTTTGTTTGTTTGTTTGTTTGTTTTTGGTGTGTGTGTGTGTGTGTGTGTGTGTGTGTGTGTGTGTGTGTGGTACTGATAGGGTTAGAGCATTCGGGGTCCAGAAAACATCTAGTGAAACCTGACAGCTCGGTTCCCGTTGCTCAGGCAGACAGCACAGGGGACGCAGACCAGAAGGGGGAGAAGTCAAAGGCACAGGAGATGGAGAATGTGAACTTGTAGACGGGCCCCAGAGTCAGCAGACGTGGCCTTGCCTTCTTCCAGTTTACGTCCCTTTTCCTCCTCCTAGTTCCCTGACTAATGGTGTGAAAGAAAGAGGACCAGACCCAGTTTAGAAACCAGGCCACACTGCTGTTCTCTGCTGCCCTTCAGGTCTGCGGTGCCTTGTGCGGCTGTGTTAGAACCTGGAGCATCATATTCTATGACTTGTGGTTTACCGCCCAGCCTTCTGGATTCTGGATGCTCCTGTTAACGATGCTCAAACATCAGTTCTCCTGGGTTCTAGTTGTCTGTGCATAGTTCAAATAGGAGAAAGCCTGGAAGCTGACGAGGGATGTGTATGTGTATGTGTATGTGTGTGTGTGTGTGTGTGTGTGTGTGTGTGTGTGTGTCCTATTATGGTTCTCAGTAGAGGCCAGCCGGTTTGTGCAGTCAGCTTCCTTATCAAGCTCTTCTCGTGAGGCTGGAGGGAAAATGTCACACGTGGAGAGACAGGAACTAATTCTGTCCGTTTTTACCACGTAGTTCATATGTGGACAGAGGAGGCTTTTAACCTTGTATTGTCACAAATAGTTTCATGGACAGTATTTTAGTAGTAACAGTGTGAGGCTATGGAATTTGAAGAATATCATGATTATGAACATTCAAAAAAATTCAACTTAACAAAAATGGCTGAGGGTACAGGTTAAGACAAAATACATTGCACTACAGTGATGTAAACACACAACATCTGGAAATACAGAAGAGATTGATTTGTGTGGACCAGGGAAAACTGGGAAGACTTCTTGGAGTAAATAGTGTCTGAGTTGGGAGAAAGTTGAAGAGCCACATAAGTCTTATTTGAAATGTCATTAATTTTCAACTGATTTCTCCCTAGAGGAACAATAAGTTCAATGTGAGGATTAAAAAGTTACCATCTGTTTCTATTTGTCAAAATAGGATATAACATATTTTATGTAATTGTTGAATGCAAGGACTCCAGAGTGAAACTGTGTGGTTAAGACCAGCTCCACCACTAACCAACATAACTATTACCTCAGTTTCTTCTCATTTCGTCCGCTGTAAGTAAGGATAGTAGCTCCTGCCTCATAAAGGTTATTATGATTAACTAGAGGCCCGGTGCACTGGGGGCGGAGTGGGGTGTCCCTCAGCCCAGCCTGCACCCTCTCCAATCTGAGACCCCTCAAGGATGTCTGACTTCCCGTTTAGGCCCAATGCATGTGGGATCGAGCCTAAACAGGCAGTTGGACATCCCTCTCATAATCCAGGACTGTTGGCTCCAAATCATTCACCTGCCTGTCTGCCTGATTGCCCCTGTTTCTGCCTGCCACGCTGATACTCCCCTGCCAGCCTGATTGACACCTAACTGCTCCCCTGCTGGCCTGGTCACCTCCAACCTCTCTCCCCTGCAGTCCTGGTTCTCCCCACCCCCAACTGCTCTTTCCTGCTGGCCCAGTCACCCTTAACTGCCCTCCCCTGCTGGCCTGGTCACCCTTAACTGCTCTCTCCTTCTGGCCTAGTTCCCCCTAACTGCCCTCCCCTTCAGTCCTGGTCCCCCTTAACTGCCCTCTACTGCAGGGCTGGTCCCCTCCAACTGCCCTCCCTTGCAGGCCTTGTCCTTCCCAATTGCCCTTCCCTGCCAAGCCATCTTGTGGTGGCCATGCTGGGTCCACATGAGGGCAGCCATCATTGACCATATGGGAGTGACCATCTTGTGTGTTGGAATGACAGTCAATTTGCATATGTGTATAAGGTGTTTGGTTGATTACCTGCCACCTGCCTTCCTTACTACTATCTTTAATAAAAGTTAATATTTATTGAGCTCCTTCTGTGTATCAGGCACTAGTTTGAACTTTTTTTGTAAAGCTGGTTTACTGGGGAAGCCATGAGACCTCTGATAAGTGAGCTCTCTAGGAAAACAGAGCAAATTCTTTAAACAACATGATCTAGACCTTCGAGATACGGTCTTACCTTGGATGAAGTTAAATTCATGTCTCCCCAAATAACAAAGCCTGCAGCTCCCAAGGCAGCACTTTCTCCAATGGTCCTGATTAGATCTTGCTAGATGGAAGAGAGTAGAGTTCATCATTCATTTGAATATAAGACAACATGCCAGGAATTAGGATTGGAGGCTGAGTTCAGTCTAATAGGGTGAAACTATTGTCTATTTTCTCGGGATAATGAAAATGATGAAAGACCCAAGACTCAGAAATTAACACTCTATAATCCTATGGATCTTAGGGTGCTGAAGGCAATAAACTTTACTTATGACTCATCAAGTTCTAGTAGGCCTGCTGAAATTTTTGTCAATATGGTTAAGATAGATGAAAATTGAATTTCAGCAGGGAGAGTTTGGTTTTGTAACCCTAAATGATCATCATTTTAGTGTTTAAAGTTTAGCATGAATCCCTTGATCTCAGCAGGAAATTCAGAGTTGAATGTATGCAACTGGTTTCCTAAATGAAGTTCCTACAGTGGGTTTCCTAAATAAGTTTCTTTAATTATAAAGTACTCCCACATCAGTTATATATATATATATATACTGGAAGATGTAATTGGGTGATTTGGTGGCAAAGAAAAGCAGAATTTGCCTGGGGTATTCTATATTAATATTAGAGGCCCGGTGCACAAATTCCCGCCCGGGAAGGACTGCGGGAGGGCTCCAGCACATGTCCAGCCCCTCTCACTTAGCAGTCTCACCCGATTGGCCTGACCCCAGCAGCAAGCTAAACCACAGGTTGGTACGTCTGCCCACTGCTAGTCAGTGCACGTCATAACAACTGGCTGACTGGTCAACTGTCTGCCCTCTCAGGGTCAGGGCACATCATAGCAAGCAGTTGAGTGGCCTTAGTATATCATTACCATAATACCCTTTGATTGGTTGAATGAATGACCAGACACTTAGCACATTAGGCTTTTATTATGTAGGATCAATACTGAAGAAATAAGTCTCCTGACCTGATACTTTTATCTGATACCACTCAGATTAATGGTTTTGCCATCTCAATTTTTAAAGTATTTTTTTTTCCTGGACATTTTCAAAATGAAAAAATGATTTTGGTTCAAAGTAATTGCCCTTTCAGGTGCACATCCCTTTCCATTTGCAATGACCATAGCATCTGGTGAATAGGTCAGCACTAACAGGACAGGAAGGGGAGATTTTGTGAGGCTCAAGTGAGAGAGTGCAAGTGCCCAGAATGAAACCTGTCCATGGCCTCTTTTGGCAAAGACATAAGAGGGCAGAGCTCCTCCCTCTTACTTTTGGAAGGTCCCTGAATACAGTGATGTCATACTCACATGATGTCATGATGTGATCTGTGTGGCCCAAATCCCCCACAGGCCTTCTTTGAATTTCAGAGATCTCAGATACTTTGGATATTCTGTTCTGGGTTTTTTTGTTTTGTTTTGTCTTAGTCTTCATTTGCATTCCTTTTCAGTTTTGGAAGCTTCTATGCAGATACCCTGAAACACAAAGACTCTTTTCTCAGTCATGTTCAATCTAATAAACCCTTCAAAGACACTCTTCATACCTGTTACAGTGTTTTTGATCGCTAACATTTCTTTCTGGTTCTTTCTTAGAATTCCCTTCTTTCTGCTAACCTTGTTCATTTGTTCTTGCATGCAATCTACTTAATCCATTAGAATCCTTAGCATATAAATCCTTAGCACAATGGTCGGCAAAATCATTAGTCAACAGAGCCACATATCAATAGTACAACAATTGAAATTTCTTTTGAGAGCCAAAAACCGACTTCTACTCATGGACCACGAAGTTTTGATCACACTAGATATGTGCGCCCACATGTGGTGTTTTGTGGAAGAGCCACACTCAAGGGGCCAAAGAGCTACAAAACTGCCATTTCTTGGAGTATTTTCTCAAACTGTTGAGATTTTGCTTCCCAGCATATGTTGTCATTTGGCTCGAATAAACTCATATAAATTCTCTACAGGTTTCTTAGGTTATGTCAACACTGGCATGACAATAGGGCCCCTGCTGGCCTTTTACTAATAAATACTGAAAGCACTGGAGGCCTATACCCAGGCTTGGACTCATATGAGTAAACTTTCTAAAATTACCAAGACAGTTAGTTCTTTGATAAGATATTTTCAGGTTGTAAACAACCCTCTCATCTTTACCAAAAGCCACTTTCATTTACCTGGGGTTCATGTAGCAGCCATCAGTCAGAAATGGTCACATGAAAAGTCATACACACTCTATTTGTCTCTGTTTTCTGAGAAGGATTTCATCTCTCAGGTCTCCATTTCCAAGCTCTCAGAAAGCTTTTATTTGGGAACTTGATTATATCTATGGCAATAATAATTTTTATTATTTATTTTTTTTGCAAACATTAAGAATAATATTTATTTTTATTTTTACTATAAGCCTATATTCTATTGCTTTGTAAAAATTTAGTGATGGAACAAGTTGGATAAGAGCAAATTACTTAGTGAAAAAGCTAAATATAAAGTTGTTTACTGTAATTACAACTATAAAACACAAAATTAGACACAAAATCTAGGTCATAACTCTCCAAAATGGAGGAGTTAAGCTAGAATGCTGAAATACTGGTCACCTCCACTGGCCCAGCTCCCAGCACTGTAAGTATGCAATAGCTATTTGGTAAACATAATAATTTTTAAAAGTGCCCACAGTTACACAATTCTTAAGAAACAAATTCTTCACATTTTCTTCTCATTCTCACCCTGCAGATGGTGCTACTTCCTTACAATTTCTAAAGACATCACCTTCTGAAGGAACTTCTTATAGTGTAGGTTTGAAGTATCTGTATTCATATTAAAATTTGTAAACTTCTGTTATTCCAGACACTGTAGGGCAATAAGGAATTTTATAAACTTGGTAGGATTCACCTAAGTAGTTCTTCAGTGATAGAAAGCTGTCTTCCAGCTGTGACAGCCAGGCCCACTCTAGGGCAAAACATACTCCTAAGAGCTAGAACAAATACTGCAAAGAGCTATAACCAAGACTCCAAATCTTGATATGAAATCATAAAAGACCCCAAATATCTGCAGTAATCTTGAGAAAGAAAAATGAGGTAGGAGGGATCATAATACCAGATATCAACCTATACTATAAAGCCATTGTAACCAAAACAGCTTGGCACTGGCAGAAGAACAGGCAAATAGATCAATGGATCAGAACAGACACCCCAGAACTTGACCCACACCATTATGGTCAATTAATATTTGACAAAGGAGGCAAGAATATACAATGGAGTAAAGACAGTCTCTTTGACAAATGGTGCTGGGAAAACTGGACAGACACATGCAAAAAGATGAAACTAGACCACCAACTTACACCACACACAGAACAAACCCATAGTGGACAAAAGACTTAAATGTAAGGCATAAAACCATATAAAATCTTA
The DNA here is from genome assembly GCA_963924515.1 of Vespertilio murinus. Classification (NCBI taxonomy): domain Eukaryota; kingdom Metazoa; phylum Chordata; class Mammalia; order Chiroptera; family Vespertilionidae; genus Vespertilio; species Vespertilio murinus. The sequence continues at coordinate 60,826,559 of OZ004712.1, forward strand.
GAGGAGAACATGAGCAGTAAAAGCTGAGACATCTCACATAACAATTTGTTTACAAATACATATCCTAGGGCAAAAGAAACTAAGGAAAAAACAAACAAATGGAACTACATCAACAAAGTTTCTGCACAGCAAAAGGAACCACTATCAAATTCAAAAGGCAACCCACTGAATGGAGAACATATTTGCCAAGGATACATCTGATAAGGAGTTAATATCTAAGATATATAAAGTACTCATACAACTCAACAAAAGGAAGAGAAGCAACCTGATTAAAAATGGGCAGGGGACCTGAATAGATATTTCTCCAAAGAGGACATACAAATGGCTAAGAGACACATGAAAAAATGCTCAGTCACTAATCATCAAAGAAATGCAATTTAAAGCCACAATGAAATATCACCTCACACCTGTCAGAATGGCTATCATTCAAAAAATCAACAAGCAACAAGTGTGGGTGAGGATGTGGAGAACAGGGAACCCTGTGCACTGTTGGCAGGAATGCAGATTGGTGCAACCACTGTGAAAGGCAGTATGGAATTACCTGAAAAAAATTAAAAATGGAATTTCTATTTGACCCAGCAATCCCACTTCTGGGGATATATCCTAAAATTCCCAAAACACCAATCAGAAAGAATATACCCACCCCTATGTTCATAGCAGTGTCATTATTTACATTATTATAGCTAAGATTTGGAAACAGCCCAAGTGCCCATCAGAAGATGAGTGGCTAAAAAGCTGTGAGACACTTACACCATGGAATATTATGTAGCTATAAAAAAGAGGGATGAATCTCTTACCCTTTGGAACAGCATGGATGGACCTTGAAAACATTATTCTAAGTGAAATAAGCCAACAAAATAAGACCCAAAGCAAGGAGTCATGGAACAGACTGACATACCTGGATTGGGTTTTGGAGAACGAGCAGAGATAAACCAAAGAACTTATCTATAATAAGAGCATAATATGCTAATTAGATTGGACAACCTTCTGGACAAAACTGCATGAATTTCATGCACCAGGCCCCTAGTCTCTCTCTCTATAGATAGATAGATAGATAGATAGATAGATAGATAGATATAGATAGATAGATAGATAGATAGATAGATAGATAGATATGCCTAAGCAACCATCTGACCCTTAGACCAGTAGCTATGACATGCACTGACCACCTGGCTGATGGGGGGAGGGGCCGAGAACAGTTGGCTAGCCAACCCTGCCCCCTATCAGGGTGTTGGGGGCCAATCAGGGCCTGGATCAGGCTGGTTGGCTGCCGCAGTGCATGTCATAGCCACCAGTTGCTCCAGTTGTTCTGGTCATTCTGTTGTTCTGGTCATTCTGCTGCTCTGATCTCTGGGCTTTTATATATATATAGATATTTCTCCCAAAACCCTTTGCATTTCATGTGATGTTAGTGATAAAGGTGTCTTTTGTTAGGTGAATTAGGTAACTTTGGGTTGTACCCCAGGATGGGGGCTTTTTGCTATAGCCAATCAATATTTTCCTTACTCTGCTCCCGCCTTTTATATTTTCTGTATAAAATCTCTCCCCCAGCATCTACCATTGGAGTGCTCCTCACTTCTTCTGGTTTGGTGCAGCCCAATTTGAATCAATTGTTGCTCAAATAAACTCTTACAATTTTTTAATATACCTATTTGTCTTTAACAGTTCATGTAATTTCTTTTTCCCAAATGTAAAACCTATACGATAAACAGCCAAGTTCCTATTTCTGGAGACAGAAACCACATAAGCTTTCTTAAAACTTTATTTTTATTGTTGACAGTATTACTGATGCCCCAGATCTCCCCCCCTCATCCCTGCTCACCTCCTCTCAGCACCCCCTCCCCAGCCTTCACCACATTGTTGTCTGTGACCATGGGCTCCACATATATGTTCCTTGGATAATCCTTTCACCTCCTTTCATCCAGTCCTTCCCACTCCCCTCCCCTCTGACATCCCTCATTCCCATGTCCCATGCCTCTGTTCTATTTTGTTTGTCAGTTTATTTTGCTCATCAGATTCCACATATAAATGAGATCATATGGTATTTGTCTTCCTCTGACTGACTTATTTCATTTGGCATATTTCTATTACTTCTTTATTTTGTAGGCGAATTTAAATAATTTGAATATGACCTTGCTTGTCATTTCATTAGACATTGGAAATATGGGTGAATTTGAACAAAATACTCTACTAAGACAAATCTGCTTTAATAAATGTAATCTCTTTTGTTTTTCTTTTCAGAAATCTCTCTCTCTCTCTCTCTCTTTCTCTCTCTCTCTCTCTTTCTCTCTCATCAAAACCATAAATAACCTGAAGGTAAAAAAAAATTTAGTTTGCTGGTGCCTTTAATAGGGATCCAACTTTCAAGTAAATAAGACCTACCTTGAGAGAGTTTCACTTTTGCCTGGAATGCCCACACATGTGGTAAGAAGTTGTTGTATGATGTCTCCCATCACATTTCCAGTTTTTGCTAGTTTAAAGTTATAGACTCCAATGTGATTTTTTTTACCAGATCTTCATCATATATAAAATATATATCTCTCTGGGAGACATCACAAGATCATTGACTAGAAAGAATGAAATCCCTAATTACACCTAGATTTGGACTCATCTAAATACCCACAAGCAGACACCTGTATATTTAGAACCTTCTTAACTGGTTCACAATTCAGTTGAGCAAATATATATATTTGCTCAACACACACACACACACACACACACACACACACACACACACACATATATATATATATATATATATATATATATATATATATAATGCAAAGTATATATTGCTAAAATGCAAAGTGTCCCTGTAGGAGTTTGACTGGGAGACCAGGAGTTCTACCCATCTCTATGATATACAATGACCACTAGGGGGCGGCGTGAAGGAAGGAAGGCTCCAGCTGGCAGCCAGAAGGCTCTGATTGATCAGCTCTGATCACAGGCCAGGCCTAGCGACCCTGCCCATGCACTAATTTTGTGCACCAGGCCTCTAGTGTAGAATGAAAAGCATGGTAAAACCACATATTTCTCACCTTTGATGTTGTTCTTGCAGAACTGAAAACAGTGCTCATAGAACTCTGAATGCTGTTGGCAAAATCATGTCCCTTCTCCCTCATACTTCTTATTACAAAATATCTAAGACACCAATGACAAGAAGGAGGGTATGACTGGAACTGATTATTTACCTCCTTTAATATAGTCAATTATATTGTAATAACTAGGTATGATACTAGGTGGGTGCTTGAGATATCGGGGAAACACTTTGTAAATTATATGATATTCTAACTTTATGTTGTGCACATGAAACTAAAATGAAATAACATTGAGTGGAAACTTTAATTGAAAAATAAAATAAGAGAAAGAGTCGGTCAGAACTCATACCAACCCTTTAAGGCATAAATCCCAAACTCCCAGGTTATTTTTATCACATGTGATTTCTTCTCTGTACCCTCTCATAAAGCCACATTCCCATCTCTCCCAGACCTGGCAAACCAGCCCATTATGTCCTCTGTAACTTAAAATCTGCAATCAAGAAAATCCCCTGGATCACACATCTCATTTCTCAGTGGTCTCTTTAGAGTTGTGTGCATTGGTATCGCAGTGTTGTTTTCATTTGCATTTTCCTGGTGACATTTTTGTGATGTGGAGAGTCTTTTTATATGCTTACTTTCCATCTGTATGTCTTTTCCAGGGAGGTGTCTGTTCAGATCTCTTGTCCATTTTTAATCAAGTTTTTAACTTTCTTATTATGAGTTTTAAGTGTTCTTTATGAATTGTGGATAACAATCCTTTATCAGATGCGACTTCTGCAAATATTTTCTCCCAGTCCATGGCTTGCCTTCTCATTTTCTTGACACTGTCTTTCACAGAGCAGAAGTTTTAAAATATATATATTATTTTATTGATTTCATAGAGGAAGAGTGATAGAAACATCAATGATGAGAGAGAATTATTGATGGGTGGCCTCCTGCACACCACTTGCTGGGGATTGAGCCCACAATCCAGGCATGTGCCCTGACTGAGAATTGAACCCTGACCCCTTGGTTCATAGGTTGATGTTCAACAACTGAGTCACGTTGGCCAGGTCAGAGCAGAAGTTTTTAATTGTAATGAAACTCGGCTTGTTAATTCTTTCTATTATGAATCCTTTCTATTGCCTTTGATGTTGTATCTAAAAAGCCATTGCCATGTCCAAGATCATCTAAATTTTCTTTTTCATCTTACATTTAGGTATCTACAACTTTTACAATGGGTAGAATTATGTTGGTTTCATCACTGTATCTCTAGACCTGGCTCACTGCCTTAAATATACCAGATACTCAATAAAGATTTGTTGAAGAAAAAACTATATATATAGTTCAGAATATAAAACTAGTATGTACATATAAGTCATAAAATTTAGATCTAGTTTTATATTCTGAACTGAAGGCCTGGTGCATGAAATTTATGCAAGGGAGGAGGAGAGTCCCTCAGCCTGGCCTGCACCTCTCCAACCTAGGACCCCTCAGGAAATGTCCTGCAGAATCGGGCCTAAACTGGCAGTCAGCCATCCCTCTCACAATTTGGGACCACTGGCTCCTAACTGCTTACCTGCCTGCCTGCCTGATAGTCCCAACCTCTCTGCCTGATTGCACCTAACCACCTCTGCCAGCCAGCCTGATCATTTTAATATAATTAATATGAAAATTAATTATATTAAAAATCATATTATTCGTAATGCATAATTTTGTTACTGCAGAAGTTTATTATAAAAATACACACTAGAAACCTAGATAATGCCAATAAGTTTTCAATAGCCTAGAGACAATAATATATTGATTAACTTCTATACACATTAAAAACAAGATTAAAATCTAGAAAAGTAAATGTAACTGAATTTTATTAAAACACAATATATATATATTTTTTTCCCATCACCATTTGTTCCCTCTTTGCCTCCTTCCACCTCAACCCCCCACCATCACCACACTGTTGTCCATGTCCATGAGTTCTCTCTCTCTTTTTTCTTTTTGCTCCATCCCTCGAACCCTACCAACACCACCCTCAACAGAGCTGTCTGCCTGCTCTCTATCTATGAGTCTCTATTTTGCTTAGTAGCAAAACACAATATTTTGGCTTTTTAGCATCTTTGTCTCTAAAAAGTTTAATGTAATATGACATTCAACAAAAGTTTTTCTTTACAAGGTTATCCTATCTGTCTGTCTTCCATTTCAGCCTATGCTAATTCCGAAGGTAAGTGTAGTCAGAAAGACATGAACACACAAACCCTTGAGGCCAGTGCATTTCAAATAGCAAGCAAAGCATCACTTACTGTTCCTGCCCTTTGTAAATTTTTTGTTCTATTTAATACATCTTAAAATGTCAATCTGTGCTAATTTTCAGCAGAAGATGTTTCTGGAGCCACCTTTTCAGTAATCAATAATGAGCTATGGCAATCCATTCATGCCACCCCCCTCCTTTTTTAGTTACCCTTACAAGCAAAGATTTAGGTCCATGTAGGTGGAATTACAAAAATAAGAACCAGAACAGCTCGCAGGTAAAATTGACATAGCTGAGGATTTGTATTTAAAAAGTTAATTTTTTAAAATATATTTTTTATTGATTTCAGAGAGGAGGGGAGGGGAAGAGAGAGATAGAACCATTAATGATGAGAGGATCATTGATCAGCTGCCTCATGCACACCCCATATTGGAGATTGAGCCCACAACCCGGACATGTGCCTTGACAGGGAATCTTACCTCCTGGTTCATAGATTGAGCCACTGAACCACGCCAACTGGGCAATTTGGTTTTTATTTACTAAATTTTTCTTTCACATTTCCAGTTTTGAAGAAAGTCCTAAATCGCTTCCCTTGTTCAGCTGTGACTATAAATTAAGCCTAGATATTAATATATGCCACAGGTGTTTTTAAAAGTTAGGTCTACCACATAAAGGACAGTTTAAACACCAGCAGGAGTTCGCTTTAATTGCTATTCATTGTGTATTATAAAAGTAATGGGACATTTGTCCTGGCTGGTGTTGCTGGATGGTTAGAGCATCTAGAGCATCAGCCCTCACACTAAAGGTTGCACGTTTGATTTCCAGTCAAGGGCACATAACCTGGGTTGCAGGTCTGACCCTTGTCCCCATTGGGATACATGTGGAAGATAACCAATCAATGTGTCTCTTTCCCATTGATATTTCTCTCTCTCTCCCTCTCTCCATCTCCTTCCCTCCCTTCTATTTTCTCTAAAAATCTATGGGAATAAAATATCCTTGGGTGTGGATTAAGAACAACAAAAATAAAAAGAATAAAACTAATGGGACCTCTAACTCCACCATGTCTAATTTTCCCCCCCTTGTTTTTTAGGAGACTACCGTAATGGTGAAACTAGAAGCCATGTGTCATACGTGCGTGGCATGGTTAAGAGTGCTGCTGCTCTTGATCCCGTTCACTCATTCAGCGCTCAAGCCAGCAAACCTCCAGTGATCAATAACAGGCCTTTCAACATTTTCTGGGCTGCCCCAACAATGCAGTGTCAACACTTCTTCAATGTGGATCTGAATCTTCAATTATTTAAAACTAGTGGCCCAGTGCACAAAATTTGTGTGTGTGGGGGGTGGGGGAGGGACGGACAATGTCCCTTAGCCCAGCCTGCACCCTCTCCATTCTGTCTGACTGCCTGTTTAGGCCCGATCCCACAGGGCAGTCACACATCTCTCTCGAAATCTGGGACCGCTGGCTCTTAACCATTTACCTGCCTGCCTGCCTGATCGCCCCTAACCACTCTTCCTGCTGTCCTGCTTACCCCCAACTGCCCCCCTACCAGCCTGCTCACCCCCAACTGCCTCTTGCCAGCCTGCTGATCCACAACTGCCCCCCCACCAGCCTGATTGCCCCAAATGCCCCCCACTGCCAGCTTGTTTGCCCCCAACTTTCTCCCACCCCTGCCAGGCTGCTTGCCTCCAACTGGGACCCCTGCTGGCCTGATGCCTCTAACTGCCCCCCCTACTGGCATGATCACCCCCAATTGCCCTCCCCCCCTGGCCTAATCGCCCCTAGCCCCTCACCACCTCTGCCTTGGCCCCACCACCATGGCTTTGTCTGGAAGGTCTCCCGGTCTAATTAGCATATTACCTTTGTATTAGTATATATTATAGAAAATCCTTTAGAGACTCTCAGTGGGTCAACAATTGCCATATTTTATCCAAGTGAATAAGGGCATTATCCTTATTTCTCTCAAGATGAAAATCCTTTAGTTGAGGGTAACGCAGACTATGAGTCTTTCTAAGCACCTCAGGAAAACAACTGCTGATGACATTGCAAAGTTGTCTCTTGGTGGAGACCAGAAGGCCTTGCTGTCATTGACTGGGAAAATTGGAAACCGCAATGAGATGGAAATTGGGGCAATGGGATATTATATATAAACGACTACGTATCCTTCACTAGAAACCGCCATCCTGGCTGGTCAGCAACAAAAGTGAAGACAGTTGCCCAACAGGAATGTAAACATGCTGGGAGGAGTTTTGTGAACACAACTCTCATACTGGCTTTAGACATGAGACCAAGATGTCATGGAGCTTTTATCTCTATCCAGACTGCTACAGTTATGATTGATTGCAGGATGGATCCACATACCTATACAGGTAATTGTCCAAATGAGATTTTTCTGCAATGACCAACTGCAGTGACTATAGTGAAAAAGCACAGCACTTTATGCTTCAATATATTTGGATAAAATACTGAATTCAAGTTCAAATGCTTTGAAATGTGCCCATTATCGAGTTAGAGAAGCCATGAGAATTGCTGAAAAGGCTATACGTGACTACCTTTTGCCAGTTTTTATTTTTCCAGCCCATTTTAAATGCATAATATTGAAGTTTTGTCACACGCAAGAAACAGTACAAGTACACACGAAAATGTGAATTTAGTTAAGTTACTTTATAACATCTATGAAAATGGTATTTTCCCTTAATAATAGAGTTCTATTATTAATAGTATATATTTCTTCAAATGTCAAGTGAATTCTAAAACTATACTGGTGACAAGTGTTAGTTTTAGATAATGATGCTTACAAACTTAGCAGTTGCAGGGTCTCCTGCAGAACAATTGCTAAGCTTGAATTAAATTATGTAACCAAGGAGAAATTTCAGGTTCAGCTGCTTAATGTCAAAGAGCAGCAACAATTTTCCAAGTTAAAAACATGCAAAATAGAGCTTGGGTCAGTCACTAACCAACAATGGTTTCTGTTATATTGCATGTAGAGAATGTTGAGCCTCTTCTGCCTCTAGGTAGCTTCATATCACCGGTGGAAGTTCTACCTTCTGGTGCAACATAAAATAGAACAAATCCTTTTCAAACACCAGTTCTCCAGGTATTTGAAGACATCACTCAGATCTAACATCACTCAGTCTGTAGCCCATTGTTTTAGAAACAAAAGTAACATTATCCATGTGCCCTTTACCATTGTTGATGGGTTGGTTGGGTCTGATTGAATAGTCAGGGACTAAATTTGGCAGAAGCTACTTGGATACTTCTCTTTTCTGGGAGAACTTAGTACATACAATTGGTGAGAGCACCACGTTGGGGGGGACAAGAATAATACTGTGGGGAGGACATGGATATTCTGATTCAAAGGTAAAAAGTGATTTCTTGCTGAAACTGGTTTGGCTCAGTGGATAGAGCGTCGGCCTGTGCCCTGAAAGGTCCTGGGTTCGATTCTGGCCAAGGTCATGTACCTTGGTTGCGGGCATATTCCCAGTAGGGGGTGTGCAAGAGGCAGCTGATCAATGATTCTCATTGAAGTTTCTAACTCTCTATCCCTCTCTCTTCTTCTCTGTAAAAAATTAATAAAATATATTTTTTTTTAAAAATCAAAAGTGATTTCTCTGTGGGCATCTTGAATATATTCTAGATATTGTTCTTGGTTTTGCTTTTTCATGTCAAAGACAAATGGTTGCTGTCCATCTGCTCACTTGACTCTGATAAGATTCGAAGAGCACTGGGGCTAACACTGAGCACTCCTCTGCCTTAGCCGCTGTGGCTAGCAGGAGGGCGGGAAGAGGACAGCTGTCCAGTCAGACAGCCTGAATGAGATTTCAGTGTTTACATTTCAGGGGTGCAATCTTAAGCGAGCTAATTAACTGCTCAGTTTCTCCACCTAAATAAAAGCACTGAAATCTATTAGCAGGAATTTGGGAAGATTATATGATATATTGTAAATCTGATCTCTGGTTGGGAATCCACATATGCAGAGGGCCAACTTAAGTTGTACTCAGATTTTGACCACGTGGGCGGTGGGTGCCCTTAACTGATATTGTTCAAGGGTTAACTATAATACATATATGCTAACTACATATATACTAAACTGAAAAAGAAATATTGTTTCATTCACACTAGGGAGGACAGATTCTTTAAAAATGATTACTTTTTATTACCCATTGATGTGGGATTTTTGGATTGGAATGCCACGGTGTTTCCCTGGGCAGGATGGTCTCCCGGGCTCTTGTCCAGTGGAGTTGACGACTGAAACCATGACGGGAGGTGGTATAGCAAAGGTGAAAATGTATTGAAGAACAAGTATAGACACCCACATGGGGAGAAGGAAAGGATCTCATGGTACAGACTCCAATGTGAGAAGAGGGAAAGAGTCCCACCCAGTCCCTTCTTCCACAGTTTATAAAGACTGCAGGTTGTTTGTTTTTTTGTGCCTCGCTATCCCCTCTGATTGGCCACTATCCTCCCTTGATTTCGTCACTATAGCAACTCCTGAGCTCAGAGATCAAACCTCACATGAAAAGTGTGAGGCCTTCCTTCTTTATTTTGTAAATATAGACCTTTTGCTACCCCCAGTTCCCTTGTCTTATGGAAATGTAACTTCTGCTGTCTCCCTGCTCCCTTGTCTTATGGAAATGTAACCTTATGCAACTCTGTAGCCCTGGGTTTTATCCATGGACCCCTTGATTTTAAAAATTCCCTAAAGCTGCCTATGTCACACCTAAAAATTCCTACTCCACTATGATAGAAATGTTCTGGGAGGAAGAACATATAAATACAAAGACTTACTAATAACCTACTGTTGAACGTAGTGCACACATGAAATAACTCTATTATATTTTTCCACAACCAACTTTGAATACATCCTGTTGGTTGCCTGAAGCACTGCCTAACTGAAAATCCCAATAGCACATATGGGTCTACCCCTGCACTTGTTTGGGCATCCTTACTCAACAGAATTCTTGTGCTGAATGCAAGGAGGAACTGGAAACTGTTAAAGGGATTCCGTCTGGAACATGTGAGCAGAAAACAGGCAGGTTGGTGAGAATCCTCACAATTACCAAATTAAGGAGAAAATTGCCATGGGAGAGGAATGCAGTTCCCTCAAGAGTTGAACAGACTTTCCTTCTGTATTCCCTCTATGACCTCTGAGGAGACCCGGATAAATATCAGCTCAGCTCTTTCGCAGGCAAACCATGAACCTTAGCTAGAAAGACCTTTCTCTATATTTCAATGTCCTTGGGCCAAATGTCTCTGTTACTTGTCATTCTACATACTTTTGGAAGTTGAATGGTCTGACTGGTTCTGCTAACTGAAACAATAGTTTGATTGATTGCTCTGATAATTGGCCCTCCATGCACTTGTGGTTTTGTAGATCTGTTTTCTCTGGGCTTATTAAGGTAGCTATCTCCACCGGAAGGGACAGTTCATACCTCTGGAGTAAGTTTCTACTATTTAAAAATTTCTGATTCAATTTTATCTATTTTCAGTAATAGAATTCTGTCACCCTTCTTATTTTCAGTATTATATTATACTAGAGGCCCGGTGCATGAAACTCATGCATAGGGGGTGGGGGGTGTCCTTCAGCTCAGCCTTCCCCCTCTCTAAACTGGGACCCATCGAGGGATGTCCAACTGCCCGTTTAGGCCCGATCCCTGTAAATTTGTAGGATTGGGCCTAAACGGGCAGTTGGAAGTCCCTCTCACAATCCAGGACTGATAGCTCCCACTGCTTGCCTGCCTGCCTTCCCTAAGTGCTCACCTGCCTGGCTGATCTCCCCTAACCACCTCTACCTCAGCCCCCACTGCTGCAGCTTTGTCTGGAAGGACGTCCGGAATGATGTCTGGAGGGCGGTTCTGCTTTTTTCAGTCTAATTAGCATATTGTGCTTTTATTTTATAGATATTAATTATATTATATTATATTATATTATATTATATTATATTATATTATATTATTATATATTACTAGAGGCCTGATGCATGAAATTCCTGCACAAGTAGGGTCCCTAGGCCTGGCCAGTGATCAGAGCTGATGGAGGCCTTCTGGCTACCGGCTGGGGCCTCCCTTCTCCAGCTGCCAGATGCTGGCTGGGGCCTTTCTTTGTTACATGCCGCCCTGGTGGTCAGCGCACATCATAGCGAGCAATCGAACTCCTGGTCTCTTGGTCGAACTCCCACAGGGACAATTTGCATATTAGCTATATATGCATATTAGCTATATAAAACCAGAATGTTTCTAAATTACATATTCACATGTTGAAATATGAATCTATTAAAAATAATTTGAATTATGGCTGCATACATTCTAACTGAAATAATCATTAACTTCATGAAGTTTTACATAATTATAATTAACACTACAGGCTCAATGCATGAAATTCATGCAAGAGTAGGCCTTCCTTCCCCTGGCTGCTGGCACCAGCTTCCCTCTGGCACCCGGGACCCAGGCTTCCCTCCATCCCTGGCTTTGTCTGGAATGATGTCTGGTCTAATTAGCATATTACCCTTTTATTATTATAGATATGGACATGTATTGAAGATGATGCTGAAATTACATGTGCTCAGTTCATCATCCTGAACCATTAGTTCTAGTAAATTAATACATATTTATTCCGGATGAGAGCTGGTGCCCCATTAAGAGTTAATTATTCTATAACCATCAAGGATAGCACGTTAGGATCCATTTAAAAATACTATATATTTTAGTACACAAAGCACTTGACCCCTTTTTTCCTCTTTAATCTGGAAATCTTTTATATATACCATTTTCTTTACCTCTCAATTTTCCAACTAAAGTCTTAATCAAAGCTTTCCTCCTTCCTTCTTAAGTCAGTGAATTTAAATTGGGTATTTTCAGAAAGCAATGGTCACTTATACCAATATACTTTTAAGAGAGTCTGACTTTGGTTATAAAGAGATGTAATGCAAGCCTCCAGTTTAACTTGCAGGTCTGAGTCACCCCTGTAATAACATGTTTCTCTGAACCACCACAAGGCATCCTTTGCCACTCAACCTCTGCTTTGCATCAGGTGACTAAAGGACCAGCAGCAAACAAAAGCAAAGGTAAATCTACTTTCTGTTGTGTTTGAAAAACGTTAAGGATTGATTTTAGAAATATGCTTTGTTATATGGCATTGGGTACATACTAATTTTGTTAAATGTCTTGTAATGTCCCAATTTCTTTTGGGGCCTAACTTTATTAACTTTTCAAATACACTCATTCAATATGTGAGCTTGCTTTGTAAACCTATAGCCCTCAAAAATACACTGAGTGGCCAGATTATTATGATTTCTGAACGCATACCGTATTTGCCGGCCTATAAGACGATTTTTTGGCCCTGAAAAATATGCCTCCAAGTGGGGGGTAGTCTTATACGGCGAGTATATAACAAACTCTGTATTTTTAGTGGAAATGTTAGGGGGTCGTCTTATACGCCCAGTCGTCTTATACGCCGGCAAATACGTATTTTTCAGGGCCAAAAAATCGTCTTATATGCCAGCAAATACGGTAATAACCTGACCACTCAGTGTATTTGTATCTCAAATGGGTACCAAAAGTATTCTAGGCTTTTGCTGGATACCAACCACCTATTTGCCCTGAGCTTTCTATCAGCCAGTGCAAAGGGGAAAATTGATCAGGTGCACGATTTATAGTATTTTTGGCATCAAATAAATGAGGTACTCAAGAGAAGTGTACTGAGTGGCCAGATGAATATGCGTTCAGAGATCATAATAATATGGCCATTCAGTGTATATTATTTACTGATACTTATGTTAAGTTTTTATTATTTTTTATTTATAATAAGTTTATATTTGAAAATAGTTCTTACTTTAATGACTATTTAAGGCTATTTACCTCTCCTCTACATACACAATTTCTCTCAATATAAAAAAGCCTCTTTCAATAGTTGCAGTCTGTTATAACTTAACACTTCATTTGCAATAGCTTCGTAATTTATTTTTGTATTTCTGTGGGGGTCAGTTCTTCCTTCCCCTCTTCAGTTTCTGATTTTGTTTATTTGGGTTCTGTCTTTTTGTTTCTTGATGAATCTGGCTAAAGAGTCATTAATCTTGTTTATCTTTACAAAGAACCAGCTCTTGGTTTTATTGATCTTTTGTACTATTTTTTTAGTCTCAATGTCCTTTATTTTCACTCTGATCTTTATTATTTTCTTCTCTTTACTCTAGGCTCTTGTTCCCTTTCTAATTTTTTAAATTATAGGGTTAGACAGTTTGTTAGAAGTTTTTCTTGTTTTTCTGAGGTAGGACTGTGAACTCTCAGGACTGCTTTCACCGTGTCCCATAGATTTTGGGTTTTGTGTTTATTTTCATTTGTTTCCAGGAAGTTTTTTTTTTTTATTATTTCTTCTTTGATGTCTTTGGTGACCCATTCATTATTTCATAACATGCTATTTAGCCTCCACATGTTCAAGTGTTTTTGAATATTTTTACTGTAGTTGATTTCTAATTTCATACTATTGTGACTGAGAAGATTCTTAATATGATTTCAATGTCATGAACTTGTAGAGACTTAGTTTGTGACCTAATATGTGGTTTATCGTTGACAATGTCCCATGGGCATTTGAGAAGAATGTATATCCTATAGCTTTTGGGTGAAATGTTCTGAAAATGTCAATTAATCCCATCTGATCTAGTGTGTTGTTTAGAATCACTGTTTCTTTTATTTTTTTGCGGGGGGGCTATAATATCTATCCAGTGATGTCAATGAGGTGTTAAAGTCTCTACTGTGATTGTATTGCTATCCATATTGTCCTTAAAGTCCCCTAGAAGTTTTTTTTTTTTTTATATTTGGATGATCTTGTATTGGGTGCATATATGTTTACCAGAGTTATATCCTCTTGTTTTATCAATCCCTTCTTTATAAAGTGGACCTCATTTCTTTTGTTACTGCCTTCGTTTTGAAGCCTATTTGATCAGATATGAGTATTGCTACTCTAGCTTGTTTTTCATTTGCATTTGCCTGGAAAAAAAGTTTTCCCATCTTTTCACTTCTCTTCTCTGTGAGTGTTTTGTTCTGAGGTGGGTCTCTTGTTGACAGCATATATATGGGTCATGTTTTCTTATCCTTTCAGCTACCCTATGTCTTTAGATTAGAGTATTTTAGCCTTTTACATTTAAGATTATTACTGGTAATAACTTATTTGTTTCCATTCTTATTCTTTATGCCAGTGTCCTTCTCTTTCTATGTCTTCTTCTCACAATAGTCACTTTAGCATTTCTTGTAGTGCTAGTTTGGTGATAATACAATTTTTTAGCTGTTTTTTAATCTGTAAAATTCTTTATTTCACCTTTGATTCTTGAACAATAGACTGGTTGGATAGAGTAGTCTTGAGTTCAGTTCCTTGGCTTTCATTACTTTGTATACTTAATGCTTCTCCTTTCTGGCCTGAAGGGTTTCCATTGAGAAATCAAATGACAGTCTAATGGGACCTTTCTTGTAGATAACGTTCTCTCTCTTGCAACCTTTAGGGTTCTTCCTTTGTCTTGAATGCTTGCCATTTTAATGATCATGTGTCTAGTTGCTGGTCTTTTGGGGTTCATCTTGATTGGGACTCTCTGTGTTTCCTGAACTTAAGTGACTTTTTCCTTCACTAGGTTAAGAAAATTTTCTACCATTATTTCTTCAGACAGGTTCTCTATTTCTTGCTTGAATTCTTCTACTTCTAACACCTTATGATATAAATGTTGTTACATTTCATGTTGTTCCAAAGCTCCCTTAAACTCTCCTCCTGCTTTTTAATTTTTTTTTCCCATTTGCTGCTCTGACTGTTTTTTGTGTTTGTTTTTTCTACCTGGTCTTCTACTTTGCTGACTTGATCTTCAGCTTCTTCTACACTACTGTTGAATTATCCCAGGTATTTTTGGGCACCCAGTGGTGCAGTCTCTTAGATCCCCTGTGCTGGGCACTCTAAGAAAGTCCTTTACTTGAGTAAACTGTTGTAGTTGAGTTTTGAATATCATTGTCCTGTTCATGAATGGAGAATCTCTATGTGTGTCACCCCCAACCATGTTATGCTGGCTGTTGTGGAGGTGCTGACAAAACATTAAAAAAATACAACACAACAAAATGCAAAACAAAAGAAACCAAAGAAAATTATGCACAAGACCCTTACAGCAACAATAAAAGCAACCAAAAGAGAAGAGAGAATTAGGAAAGAGAAATGAGACAAAAATAATGGGGGAAAAGGAAAAAAAAATAGAAGAGAAAAATAAGAAGCAAACAAACCAAAAAACCCCACACAAACAAAACATACAAAAAGAGATGGGATGGAATATGTAGGTACATAGCTGAAATGAAATGAAATAAATAAATAAGAGTAAGAAAGTAGGGAATAGAGGAAGAAAAACAATCTGTAATAATAAAAGCATAATTTGCTAATTAGACCAGACATCCTTCTGGTTGACCTTCTGGACAAAGCCGGGGGCTGCAGGGGTTGATTCAGTTACTGCAGTTTCGAGGGCTGAGCCCTTTGTATGAATTTCATGCACCAGGCCTCTAGTTTAAAATAAAGGAGGAAGAAAAGAAAAGCAAACAAAAATTTTTGAAAAGATAAGTAGAGGAGAAAGAAGATAGATTCAAAATGAGAAAAGGGGGAAAATGAGAAAGCAGGGGTAAAGAAAAAGAGAGAAAGGGGGAAAAAAGATTGAGTAGAAAAAAGAAGAGGAAAATTAGATATACGAATGAAACAATAGAGAGTAGAAAAATAACAGATCAATAAAGCAGATAGATTAAGAAGATAAAATAAAAAAGGAAAAAAGAAAGGAAAGCGAAAAAATAAAAAGAGGGGGAAACAGTGAAGTGTTTCTTTTCAGCAGAGTTCAGTGGCCCACGGGAGCTCTCTTTGGATCCTCCTCTCTGGTGGCTGTGGCTGACTGTTCTGCCTGGCAATCCCAGGCTTCCCACGAGGCACTTGGGTGCTAACCACTGTCAGGGATTGTCCTCCTGTGGCTCTCAGCAACCTGCTTGAAGCTCCCAGCGATCCCTAGTTTGTGTCTGTCTCCACAGGCCTTGGCTGCAAGCAGGAGGGGCCAATCTCCCCTCTAAAGCTGGTTTGTTCGCAGCATGGGGCCCAGGGCCGGGTCAGCAAACTGTCCCTGCTCCCTGGGTTCTGCTTCTGCTCTCCTTTGCCTGCCAGCCAGCTGTCAATCTTAGTCACTCAAAAGTCTGTTTCTGTAAGGGATATAGGCCAGGGAGGTGCTGTTGAGATTTCAGGGAATGTGGTGGGTGTGGTTCCCTGTCCCTGTCCTTTGCGAGTGGCCCCAAATATTACTCTGCTGGGCAGAGATCCTTGTATGCAGTCCAGTGGGATGGCTGGAATCCTGGAGTTTCTATCGGCTCCTCCATGCGGGGAAAGTGCCAGTCATGTTCCCAGGACAGTGGTGGCAGAAAGGCCCTCTCCCAAGAAGTTCCCTCACTGCTCAAACCCCTAGGCTTCTGTTTCCGGTGAAAAGTCAAATGCAGGGTGTGGCAGGGCTCCTGAGGGTGGGGTGGGCTGTGTCACCTGGGCCAGGTTTTTTCTCTTCCATCCCTGCAGCTACTGGGAGTGGCCAGCTCCTCTCAGGACAAATGGCCATTTAGGTTTGGGGACATACATGTCTCCCTGCAATGATTTCCTCCCCAGCGCCTCAAGTCTGTGCCTCCCTCCCTGCACCGAAACCTTGGGTGAGTAGAAAAGCCCTGTGCTCTGGGTTAAAAACAAACAAACAAACAAACAAACAAACAAACAATGTGACTTTCTCTTCTACCGGCTGCTGTTCCACCCGCACCAGGTTCCACTCTGGCCAGCCGCCCCGCCGCCTTTCACAGCTGAACGTCTCATGGGCTGCGTGTCTGGGCTCTGGTGCTCCGGACTGGGGAGCCCATCTGGTTCTGGGCCTCGATCCTCTGAGGAACTTAGGAGCTAACCGCCCCGTAGCAGGGAGCTCCCTCCTCACTCTCGGGGTGCTGCCCTGCCAGCCCTGGACGCTGGGTCAGCTACTCTCATGCACTACCAGGCCCTTCCTACTGGTCTCCTCCAGGCGTTTTCTGTCCTTTCTTGATCTGTCTCCTCCTCAGCTGGACCTCAGGCGGTAATTCCAGGTGGATGTTCCCCATTTTATTTTTATTTCCAGTCTGGCCCTGGGAGGAGGTGCAGGAAAGGTCTGCTATTTTCTCTTTCTCTGGGTCTAAACCAAATACATGTCTTACAGAATAATTATATCTAGTGAATATCCATGTCAATATGCAGAGGCAATCTCATCCTTTGCTACAGCTGCATAGTATTCCATTGCTTGGAAGTCCATGGTTTATTAAACATTAAACACTCCCTTAATGATGGACACTTGTTTCCAATATTAGTAATTATAGACACTGTTTGACTGAATATCATAGAAGCAGAATTTCTAGGTGAAAGGAATTGTGCATTTGTAATTCAGATAGAAATTTCCCATCTTCTGTTTTGACCAGGAATGCACCATAGTTCTTTACTCTTTCTTCATTACAAACATTTGGAGTCAGTGCCCACACATTTCACCTTGCTCAAATTTGGCACCTTGCAAAAATATGTTTGCTTGCACAGAGAGCATGATTTATAAGGCAAGGTCAACCACTTTTCCAAGCAACTGAGGCAGAATTCTAAATTACGTCGTGCTTACTTGAAATAAATCAGTGTGATATGGCCATGGTCTTTGGCCTCTAAAGTGCCTGTTTTCTACTGCATTCTTTTTTTTAACTCCTCACCCAAGGATATGTTTTTATTGATTTTTTTAAAAAATAGCAATGTGAGAAAGAAGCATCAATAGGTTGCCTCCTGTACCACTCTGATGGGAGATCAAACCCACAGCCTGGGCATGTGCCCTGACTGGGAATTGAACCCTCAGCCTTTTGGAGCACAGGCAGTACTCCAGCCGACTGAGGCAGCTGGTAAGGGCTCCACTCCATTTTTGCTCTCTGACATAAGATCTAGGATCTGGAGAACTGGGTCAAAGAACATTCCGGCTTCGTTTAAAACTAAGGGAACATTTTATTCAAAACATAGTCCTAAGGCTGTGTGCTTTTCCAAGAAAGATGTTAATTTTGGCTGCAAAAAATTTCAAGTCTTAAAGGAGAAGTATTTTTTTTTACAAAGACTAAGTATTGTACTCTCATATAAAGACATTCATATTTTCTCTGAGATTGCAATGCTTAAAATACAATTTTTGCTTACTTTATTATTTTATTTATTTAGTAGTTTTTTACTTTTAAATTACAGTTGGCATATATTATTATATTAGTTCCCATTGTATAACATAGTGAATAGACATTTATATATCCTATGAAGTGATGACCCCAATGAGTCGACTTACCATCTGAAGCCATATATATTTACTACATTATTATTAATTACATGCCCTATGCTGTACTTCATATCTTGTGCCTGTTTTTATAGCTAGCAAAGCCCTATAATCCCTTCCCATATGGAAACCATCAAAATATTCCCTACATATATGCTTTTGTGTGTGTGTGTGTGTGTGTGTGTGTATGTTTTTGTTTATTAGATTCCTCATATAAGTGAAAGCATGTGGTATTTTTCTTTCTCTGACTGACTTATTTCACTTAGCCTAGTAACCTCTAATTTATCCATGTTGTTATATGTAGCAAGATTTGATCCCTTTTTATGGCTGAATAATATTCCATGGTATATATGTACCATCCCTTCTTTATCTGTTTGTTTATCAATGGATACTTACATTGCTTTCACATCCTGGCTATTATAAATAATGCTGCAATGGACTTGGGGTGCAGGTGTCTTTTTTAATTAGTGTTTTGGATTTCTTTGTGTAAATACCCAGAAGTGGAATTTCTGGATCCTTCTTTGTATAATCTTTGTTTTAGTTTAATTCATCAGATATAAGTATTGCTACCCCAGATTTTATTGATTTTTAGAGAGAGAGGAAGGGAGTGGGGATAGAGAAACGTCAATGTGATAACAAATCATCAATCAGCTATCCCCTTCACACCCCTTACTGGGATCAAGCTTGCAACCTCAATATGTGCCCTGACTCAGAATTGAGCCAGCAACCTTTAGGTGCATGGGATGATGTCCAACCAATTAAGCCACACTGGCCAAGGCCCCTTCTTCTTAAAGAAGTTTCTGTAATATTTCTTATAATACTGGTTTGGTGATGACAAACTCCTTTGCTCTGTCTTATCTTTATTTGTCCTTCAATTTGAAATTACAGACTTTCTGTTTAGAGTAATTTTGGGTGTAAGTTCTTGCTTTTCATCATTTTAAAAATTTTGTGCCAATCCTTTCTATACTGAAAGCTTTCTGTTGAGAAATAAACTGACATTCTTATAGAAGCTCCCTTGAAGATAACTAGCTGCTTTTCTCGTGCTGCTTTCAAGATTCTCTCTTTGTCTTTAACCTTTGGCATTTAAATTATGATATGTTTTGGCATGGGCTTCTTTGGGTTCATCTTGTTTGGAATTCTCTATGCTTTCTAGACTTGTATGTCTATTTCTTTCTCCAGTACAGAGAAGTTTTCCATTATTATTTCTTCATATAAGTTCTCATTTCTTTGCTCTCTCTTCCTTCTGTGCTTCTATTATGCAAATGTTGGTACACTTGATTTTGTCTCAGGGACTCCTTAAACAATCCTCATTTTTTAAATTACTTTTTTCTTTATGCTGTTCTGATTGAGTGTTTTCTGCTACCTTGTCTTCAACTTACCTGATTCAGTCCTCTGCTTTATCTAATCTAATATTGATTTTCTCTAATGTATTCTTCATTTCAGTTGTATTTTTAATTTCTGACTGCTTCTTTTTTTATGCTTTCTATCTCCTTTATTTTGTTTCTTATTTTTGTTAAAGTTCCCACTGATCATCCTTATAACCAATGTTTTGAACTTTGCATCAGGTAGATTGCTTGTCTCCATTCTGCTGAGTTCTTTTTCTCAAGTTTTGTTCTGGTCTTTCATTTGGGACATATTTCTTTGTCTCCCCATTTTGGCTGCTTTTCTGTGTTTGTTTCTGTGTATTAGGTAGAACTGCTATGTATCTCAGTCTCAGTAGAGTGGACTTACGCAGTAGGTGGCCTATGGCGCCCAGGCTTGCAGTCTCCCTGGGCACCTGAGCTGGGTGCTCCAAGTTTGTCCATTGTGTGGATTGTGCGTGCATGTTCCTGTTGTAGTTTTGCCTTGATTGCTTCTGGCATGCCAAATGGGAGGGATCAACCCTCAGGCTGATTGACTATGTGCACTGGCTGTGACCATAGCAGAGGAGCTGACCCCATGGAGCAAGATTTGCTTTAGTGGGGCTCTGGTGCCTGCCGGATCTTCTCTTTCAATGTGCCATTTGAAGACGTAGTTGGGTGGTGCTCTGGTGTGGTCTGAAGCTTGCCCCTAGGTGTGTTAGTTTTGGGGCCTCTTGGGAGGCCCTCTGGTAGAGGCCAAGGTCAGCCACTGTCTTTGCTCTGTCCAGGGACACCTGGTATTAGCTATAAAGTAATCTGCAGATTGTTGCCCCTTCTGCTTGGCTTGGAGGTACCTGGGAGAGACTCAGCTGTAAACCAAGGCTGGCTGACACTAGTGCCCAACTTGGAATCGCTTAGCATGATGAGGCCAGGTGCTGCTTGTTTGGGGTTTGTGAACCACTGAGAGATTTTTTTTTTTTTTTTTTGGAAGTCTGGGGCACGAGCCAAATAGACAGTTTGTATGAAAAATCCATTGTAAATGGCTTGGGTGGGCCCACAAGTTGGGTGAGTTAGGTTTTCAAGGATACACTAGGGCCAGGAAAATGGTGTTAGCCAGGTTGATGGAGATTCCAATATGGTACCTGCCTACACCTTCAGTAGGAGGGCTCAGCAAAGAAACAATGGCCTTTATGAACACTTCTGTCTGAGAGAAAGCTGTCCCCCCTCCAGCCCTCATTCTGAAGCTGACAATGTAGCTTTTTTCTGTGTGGCCCTCGGGGTTGTGAGCTGCTGCTCCTCTACTGGAGCTCAGAGTGAACGAGTCTGTCAGCAAGCAAGTCCATGTGCTGGCCCTTTAAGAGGAACACCTGAGACTCCAGCAGTGCTCTGTCTCACTTAGCTGCAATCCCTGCTGGTTTTCACAGCCAGAAGTTATGGGGAGTTCTCCTTCCAGCACTGAAACCATGGGCTGGAAGCCTCGTGTGGGGATGGGACCCCAGGCTCCTCAGGGGAACCTTGGAAGCCAAGATAACTACCACACATGAGTGGGGGGCCAGCTCAGTCATTCCATTCATTCCACATCTCTGTCCCTCCCACCAGAATTGACATGACCATACATATATATATATATATATATATATATATATATATATATAGAGAGAGAGAGAGAGAGAGAGAGAGAGAGAGAGAGAGAGAGAGAGATCCTTAGTTATAGATTTCAGGTGGTTCTCAGTGATGGTTGTTCTGAAGTTTAGTTGTAATTTTAATGTGTTTGTGGGAGGAGGCGAGCCTAATCTTTACTTATCCCCCTACCTTGACCAAAAGTTGTGTATTATGGTTTCTGTGTATCAAGAGTTCAGGAGAGGCTTTACTGGGTCTTCTGCTTATGGTCTCACAAGCTGTAATCCATGTTTCAGCCAGGCAAGCTGCATTCTTTTATTGAGCTTGGGGTCCTCTGCCACTCACATGGCTGTTAGCCAATTGTGATTAGCTGTGATTACAGGATGGAAGTCCCTGTTTCCTTATTGGCTGTCACCTGACGCCTGCTCTCAGCATTTAGAGATCCCCCCTGTTTCCTGGCACATGGCTCTCACTACATGGCAGATTACTTCTCCAAGGCCAGCAGGCGAATCTCTCCAAAATGGTCTTGCTTCATAAAAGAACAAGGCCTTTCATAGTGAGGTGTGAATTTTTCATTAGCACAGTTGACACCAAAATAATGTTTTTTATTTTGTTTTTAAAATACATTTTTTATTGATTTCAGATAGGAAGGGAGAGGGAGATAGAAACATCAAGGATCATAAAGAATCATTGATCAGCTGCCTTCTGCACATCCTTTGCTGGGGACTGAGCCCACATCCTCGGCATGAGCCCTTGACCAGAATCAAACCTGGGACCTTTCAGTCTGTAGGCTAATGCTCTACCCACTGAGCCAAACCAGCTAGGGCTGAGAGAACGCTTTTTAATTTACTTATTAAACTTAAACTTATTTTTAAGAAGACTGGAAAGGAAATAGTTTTGAACAACCACGATAATTCAGCAGTTCTAACATTTGTTCAGGTGGAGGGGCACCAGTGTTCTTTGATAATTAAATGAAACAGAGTTATAATAAAGTTCAGTTCCTAATGATGAACTGTTCCCAGAACAAACTTTACTCCTAAGAAGAAAAAACTAACCTTCTCACTCGTCCTCCAATATCTTGCCAACTCTTTCTAAAATCCCACTAATTAGAGATTTGTTTAAAGAGGCAAAAATTCCTGGGAAGATTGTGAGAGGGAGGAGGGAGCCAAACAAGAAGGTTGCTATTGGTGACTCACGGTTATGTGTGGGTAATTACATCGGTTGCTAGTGGTAACTAGTCAAGATACAGGTAGAACCCTAGCAGGTTTGGTTCAGTGGATAGAGTGTCAGCCTGCAGACTGAAGGGTCCTGGGTTTAATTCAGGTCAGGGGCACATGTCTGGGTTGCAGGAACAATCGCCAGCAGGGGCTATGCCGGTGGCAGCCAATTAATGATTTTCTCTGACCATTGATATTTCTCTCTCTCTCTCTCTCTCTCTCTCTCTCTCTCTCTCTCTCTCTCCACACACACACACACACACACACACACACACACACTTCCTCTCTGAAACCAGTAAAAATATATTTAAAAAAACATAAAGTTAGGGCTCAAAAGGGGGTGGGATTTTCGTGGAGTAGATGTGAGGAGAGAAAGAGGTCTAGAGAAATTCTGAAACAAATGGTATCTTGGGAAAGGCAGGCCTGGGGAAGATCCAGGTGAGGGAGAGAGGGTAGGAGAAGCAGGCAGCTAATGATTGCCTGGTGTGAGGTGGGCCTGAAAAAGGTGTCTGGGAGGTACCACGTGAAGGGATTTCCTCTCAGAAAGGCGGGATTAGGAGAAGGATAGAGGGTTCACCAGCACCATCACCATCACCTGCCTTACACCTGAGATACACAGCAAACAGAAGACACAGGCATAGCATTTGACTTATTTATTTTGCCGGTGTTCTTTGTGCATCCTCACATTTTATTAGGAGCTCCGCCTGCCAGTGGCTATGGAATGTGTACCCTCCACTAAGCAGAACTGGGAGAATAACAATGTTCCAGGAGAGGAGAAAAGAATCTCTTGGAAACTTTGTAATAAATGGATGAGGATATTCTGTGGCAGTGATGAGGGGGCTGGCCAAAGGCAAATGACACTCAGTAAAAAGCTATGTTCTGAATAAGACCGAAAGCAGGAAAGATTTTTGGAAGAATAGACTTTTATTTTATTTTATTTTATTTTATTTTATTTGTACACAGGTATAGCCTTCTCTGCCATGACTGAATTTTGTTTAAAAAGCTTCCCCACTACTAATGAATATGTAATCAGATTCATTTTTCTTATCCTGAGGCAGAATAAAATAAAAAAATAAAAAATAAAAAATAGTTTTGAAAATCACAATTTCTATTGTATTCATAAAATTATATTTCCTTAAAAATACTGTTCCCTTTTTCATTATATATTCAGTGGAATATATTTCATGCTACTAAGTGAACCCATCTTAACAATTTCATATTGCAGAAGACTATAGGTACCGTATTTATTCAATGAATGGATGAAGAAAATATTTACCTTCATAGCTCTTAAAAACTAATATTTTTGTATAGCCATTTGCTTAAGACTTTTTAAATATCCTTGAATAACATTTTATAAATTCTTTTATTTTTTTATTTTAAAATAGTTTTTAAAATTTTCAATTACAGTTGATATTCAATATTTTATATTAATTTCAGGTGAACATTTTAGTGGTAAGACGAATATATATTTACAAAGTGATCCCCTCAATAATCCTAGTACTCATCTGACACTACAGTTATTACAATATTATTGAATATATTGTCTATGCTGTACTTTATGTCTCCTTGGCTATTTTATAACTACCAGTTTGTATTTCTTAATCCTTTGACTTTTTTATCCAGCCCAATTACCTCCTCTAATCTGGCAATCCTCAATTTGTTATCTGTATCTGAGTATGTTCCTGTTTTGTTTGTTCATTTATTTTGTTTTTTAGATTCCATATAAGAATTAAATCATATGGTATTTGTCTTTCTCTGTCTGACTTATTTCACTTAGCATAATATCTTCTAGGGTTGTGCATGTTGTCACAAATGGCAAGATTTCATCCTTTTACATAGCTAAATAATATTCCATTATATATATACACACACATCTTCTTTAGCCAACCTTCTATTGATGGGCAACGTGGGTTGCTTCCATATATTGGCTATAGCAAACAATGCTGCAGTGAACACAGGGATGTGTATATCATTTCAATTTTAGTGTTTTGCATTTTTGGGAATATATACCCAAAAGATCACTGCTGGGTCATAGGCAGTTCTATTTTTAATGTTTTGAGGGACTTCCAAACTGTTTTCTATACTGCCTGTACCAATTTGCAATCCCACCAACCATGCACAAGGGTTCCATTTCCTGGTCAGGGCACATGCCTGGGCTGTTGGCTCTATCCCCGGTAGGAGGTGTGTAGGAGGCAACTAATCAACATTTCTCTCTCATTGAAATTTCTCTCTCTCTCTCTCTCTCTCTCTCTCTCTCTCTCTCTCTCTCTTTTCTCCCTTCTACTCTCTCTAAAATCAATAAAAACATAGTTAAAAAATAAAGCTTAGATCACTTTATTTTTTATTTTTTAAAAAGGGGAAGATGTGAGTGTGTCACATGAAGCTTATTGGTGATAGATTAGGGAGTTGAGAGAAAACAAAGTGGGGAAACCTCTGGAACTTAATACAAAGTAAAACAATAGACGTGTACATCTTTACATAGGTGGTAAGTCTCGGGGTACCCTGAGGCGAGCCACCAATGGGATAGTTAGCATTCAACAATTAACGTGATAACAATAACAATTGTAGGACTTGTAGTGTCTGCTATGGCTGGTTGTATTGCTCTGAAGAATCCAGAAAAAAGAGAAGTTACCTTTACATTCCAAAGGTATGCTATGATAAATACTAAAGATACCGTGCTTCCCCGAAAATAAGACATCCTCCGAAAATAAGACTACTCACAGGTTGCCTTCTGAGTGAAATATAAGGCATCCCCCCAAAAAATAAGCCCCCCAGGCTCTGTCTCAGAATGAAAATTAATTTACCATAAACTGGTCACTAGGGCCGCCCCGACTGACATCTAGCAACCAGTGACGTTACGTGGAGTCCTGACGTCACTGCTGTGTGAATGGGGAGAAATCAGCATGGAGACTTTGTGAAACCTAAACTGCAAGAAGTTGTGACTTGGGTGAAGAATTCATGGGAGAAAATCACTGACAGTTGCATTGCAAATGCATTGCAAGCAGGCTACCTTGACAAGAAGTACTCATTTAAAGACAGTGCTATTGCTAAACATGAGAGATTTAGTCCACTGATTCTGAAAGAAATGGAGTCACAAGAAATTCACCAGGAAATTCAGGAATTGGATTGTTATGATGATGTTCCAGAAGATGATGACATGATTGTCATTGAATAAATGAGTAAATTCTTGATACTATAGGATTCACAGTTTGTCTGGTTTGTGTTGACAACTACCGTACTACCGTACTACCGTACCGTATACAGGTAATACATTTCCTTTATTTTCATTTAACAATAAATGTGTACCATATTCTTCTTCATGGAAAAATAAGACAGCCCCTGAAAATAAGACCGAGTGCATCTTTGGGAGCAAAAATTAATATAAGACACTGTCTTATTTTCGGGGAAACAGGGTAGTAGACAGGGTCAATTAAGGTAAAGATTAACTTTCTCAGGGAAGAGTCTAGCCTAGAATATGACTACCCATCATAAACTGCTTTCAGTTAAAAAGTTTTTATTTCAGACCATTCTATGTGGTTACCTCACAGGCCTCTCCTGAGCTTATCCGGTTTATTATGTGACCACTTTTTGTCCATAATCTTATTGTTAACCCATGCATTGCTTAGTAACATGTTATTTAGCCTCCATGTCTTTGTGTGCTTTTCAGTTTTTTGGGGTTTTTTTCTCCTTGTGATTGATTTCTGGTTTTGTACCATTATGGACTTGATTTTAATTTTCTTAAAATTATTGAGACTTGTTTTGTGTTGTGTCGTGTGTCCTATAATAGAAAATGTTTTATGTATATTTGAGAAGAATATATATTCTTTGGGGTGAAATGTTCTGAAGACATCAATTAAATCCATCTGATCTCATGTGTCATTTAAGGCTGCTGTTTCCTTGTTGATCTTCTGTCTGGAAGATCAGATATCAATGGGGGTATTAAAATCCCCTGTTATGGCTGTTTTACTCTCTATCTCCCCCTTTATGTCCATCAAAATTTGCTTTATATATTTAGGTGCTTCTATGTTGATTGCATGAATGTTGGATTGCTCTCTTAATCATTGTGTAGTATCCTGCTTTGTCTCTTATTATAACTTTGGTTTTAAAGTCTATTCTGTCAGATATAAGTATTACTAGCCTAACCTTTTTTTCATTTGCATTTGCATGAAATATCTTTTTCCATTCATTTGCTTTTAGTTTGTGTATCTTTCATTCTGAGGTGAGTCTTTTTGTTGCCAGCATATAGATGGGTACTGTTTTCTTAGCCATTCAGCTACCCTATGTCTTTATATAGGAGCATTTAATCCATTTTAATTTAAAATAATTAGTAATAGGTATGAAATTATTGCCATTTAATTTGTAACATTTATGTTCATTTTTCCCCCTGTCTTCTTCTTAAAGAAATCCCTGAAACATTTCTTATAATACTGGTTTGGTGGTTATAAACTCCTTTAACTCTTTCTTATCTGGGAAGCTCTTTATCACTCCTTCACTTTGAAATGATAGCCTTGCTGTTTATCGTAATCTTGGGTGTAGGTACTTGCTTTTCATCACTTGAATGTTTTGTGCCAGTCCCTTCTGTCCTGAAAAGTTTCTGTTGAGAAATAAGCAATCTTATGGGAGTTCCCTTGTAGATAACACACTGCTTTTCTCTTGTTGCTTTTACAATTCTTTCTTTGTATTTAACCTTTGGCATTTTAATTACAAAGTATCTTGGTTTGGGACTCCTGGGCTCATTTTGTTTGGGACTCTCTACTTCCTGGATTTGTATGTCTCTTTCCTTCACCAGGGCAGGAAAGTTTTCAGTGATTGTCTCTTCAAATAAATTTCAATTCCTTGCTTTCTCTTTTCTCCTTATGGTACCTCTATGATGCAAATGTTGGTATGCTTGATCTTGTCTCAGAGTTCCCTTAATCTATATATTTTTTTCTTTTTATTGTTTGGATTGGGTGTTTTCTGCTACATTGTGATCTAAATTGCAATTTTGATCTTCATCTAATCTTCTATTGATTTCTTTTATTCTGTGTGTATCTTTCGTTTAGCCTCTTTAAAACCTTTAAATAAAATATACTTTAAAATGTACATATGTAACAATAGGAATAATATCCATCCAATGTTTGAGCCTTTTCCCTCAGAATTGTCACTAACAGAAAATTACATCTTTCCACAGGTCTTGGAGAGTGCATAAAAGCAGAAGGTAACATTTTCGTCTTATCATGAAGCTATTACCTGGAGGACAATTGAAGTTCTGTGTCCAACCAATGCACCTCACCCCATGGCTGCTCACGTGTTTCTTTCTGAAGTCTATCTCTTCTCTAAAGCCTGCCCGGCTTCCAATTTATCAGAGGAAACCTTTTGTAGCTGCTTGGAATGCTCCGATCGATAAGTGCTGGATAAAATATAATATAAGGCTTAACTTGAAGATGTTTCAGATGATCGGAAGCCCGTTCGCCAGAGCCACGGGGCAAAACGTCACCATATTTTATGTGGACAGATTGGGATACTTCCCCTGGTACACACCCCAGGGGGCTCCCATCAATGGGGGCTTGCCCCAGAACACAAGTCTGCGGGCTCACCTGCAAAAAGTTGACCAAGACATCAATTATTACATCCCCGCCAAGGACTTCAGTGGGCTCGCCGTTATCGACTGGGAGCACTGGCGGCCCCAGTGGACGCGGAACTGGGGGGAAAAGAACGTCTACAGGCACAAGTCCAGACAGCTCGTCTCTGAGAGGCTGCAGAATGGGTCCGCCGCTGACCTTGAGCGCCTAGCCAGAGCAACCTTCGAACAGAGTGCACGCGCTTTCATGAAGCAGACCATCGACCTGGGGCTGAAGAGCAGGCCCAACGGCCTGTGGGGCTACTACCTATACCCCGATTGCCACAATTACAACGTCTACGCCCCAAACTACACGGGGTCGTGCCCGGAGAAGGAGGTCCGGAGGAACGACGAGCTGGCCTGGCTTTGGAGCAGCAGCGCGGCTCTGTACCCGGCCCTCGGCCTCCGGAAGCCTCTGGGAGGCAGCGAGGAGAACACGCTGCGCTTCTCCCAGTTCCGGGTGCGAGAGTCCCTGAGGATCTCCGCCCTGACGTCCCGCGACTACGCTCTGCCCGTGTTCGTCTACACCAGGCTGGACTACAGAGACGAGCCTCTGTTCTTTCTGTCCCAGGTAAGACGTGGCCCCCTTGGCCAAAGACAGCGCACCCCCTCCCCCCTGCCTCCAGAAGAGCTGTTTCTTTGTCAATGTGGGTCGTTGAAGAATTCCCAGTGAGTGAGGGGTCCGCTAGAAAGGAGCATTCGTCCTCCTTGGACTACTCATCCGCTGCAGTTTTTAGGTAACCAACACACCTGTTGATTATCTAACTTATTATTATTATTCTTTTAAGGAATGGAGTAAGGAGGGACCAGGTTAAAAAGCAGTACCAGCCGAAACCGGTTTGGCTCAGTGGTAGAACGTTGGTCTGAAAGGTCCCGGGTCCCATTCCAGTCAAGGGCATGGACATTGATTGTGGGCACATCCCCGGTAGGGGGTGTGCAAGAGGCAGCTGGTCGATGTTTCTCTCTCACTGATGTTTCTAGCTCTCTAGCTCTCTCCCTTCCTCTCTGTAAAATATCAATAAAAAATATATATATTTTTTAAAATGCACTATCAGCCACGAGGCTACCTGCTCCCCAGCTTTGTGCCCATTGGGAAGGTTATTGGAACAGCTGGTGGTAGACAGGTTGAAGATCAGAGAGGATGTGTGAAAAGGGAGCAGTTTGCTCACACAGGGGGAAGTGCAAGGGAAGACCCCATCTAAAATGACAAGAGGGAAGAACGAAGAACGTGTTTTCTTTTAATGTATAAGGCCAGCTTTGAGGGAAGGTGTGAATGAGGTACAGCAATGTGAATGCACTTACACTACTGAACTGTACACTTAGACATGGCTAAGGTAGTTAATTTTCTGTGTGTGTGTGTGTGTGTGTGTGTGTGTGTGTGTGTGTGTTTTAACAACAATTACTTTTCTTATTTGATGACATAAGGCAGTTGCAAATCTGCTAAAAGTAGGTGAATTTATAGATTTGGCCATCTGTTTTATTCCCCTTCCCCTTCCACCTCATAATTTATTTTATAGCAAGACAGTGCTCAGTGCTATATAAGCCTCCTTTTAGGTTCTTAAACTACCTTAGAATTTGTAAATGTGAATTCACATTCCAGTAAAACTAGAAAATTAAAAGTTGCCATACCAACCAATTTACTCAGTATTAATGTAACTGCAAAATTTTATATATAAAGGTGGACTTTATAAATTTGGCCTTTATTTTTGAATATATTTTTATTAATTTCAGAGAGGAAATTATTTAGTGTTACACTAACAGACCCCCCTCCCATAGCTTTTATCATGTAGAAACAGATGATTCCTCTCTTTAGGACAAAGGGAAAGAAACAAAGTTCTCACCCAGAACGAATGTTAACAGGGTTATCCAATTCTAAAATATAATCAGATATATAACACCAGAAATAGGTCATAGCAACTCTGAAGTCTTTTACCTAAAATGAAAGGTTACAGTGTTGATTAAAAGAACACACAGATTCCTCATTAAACTTCATTTTAATGTGTCTCCAAGTTCTGTGACAGATTTTTGGTCAAGTTGTTTCCATTAAAAAATAACAATTTTTAAAAAGGAATCATTTAAAGACTGCCACACACCACACAAAAGAACCAAGTGGTCCACAAAACATCATCCTTTCCTTCCAAAGATTTTGCAATGCATTGTAATCATTAACCAGTCTTTTACTATATACTTAAACTAGAGGCCTGGTGCACGGATTCATCAAAGCGGGGAGGGAAGAGTCCCTTAGCCTGGCCTGGGCCCTCTCACAATCTGGGATCCCTCAAAGAATGTAGCAGTGACCAGCATTACCACCATTTGCCCACCATCCAGAACTGAAATATCATTGCTGACATGAATACATAAGGAACTGTTTGACACTGAAATTTGGTCTCAAAAGAACTGGTGGCCCAGAAAGAAACTCACTACAGACTGATTCATATGCCTTTCAGCATAACGATTATTGCTTGTCTCATTTTTGTTTCTTATAAGTATATTTCCAGCAGGACATGATCTCACTCATCTAGGGGAAATGGTGAACAACATAGACTGAGAAACAAGAATAGACCCAGAGATAAGGAGTCATGGGTCAGACTGTTGGACCTCAAAGGGAAGGAGGGGATAAAAGGGAGAGATCAACCAAAGGACTTGTGTGCACACATATGAGCCTAACCAGTGGTCAAGGACAATAAGGGGGTGGAGGTATGAGTGTGTGTGTGTGTGGGGGGGGGGGCTGGAATGGAGGTCGAGGACAAATATGTGATACCTTTTTAATAAAGAAATGTATAAAATAAAATAAAATAAAATAAAATAAAATAAAATAAAATAAAATAAAAAGGAATGTAGCAGTGTGCCAAGGGAGGAGCCAGAGCTGGGGCCGGGTGCTGCGCCACTGGCACTCATCTCAGCCCACTTACCTGGCACCACTGCTTGGTAGTGCTGCTGAGGAGTCAGGAGCAGCTTCCGCTGCAGCAGCTGTGAGCCCAGCTTCTACCTGAGCGGTGCTCCCCCTGTGGAAGTTCACTGACCACCAGGGGAAAGCTCATGCATTGAGTGTCTGCCCCCTGGTGGTCAGTGAGCATCATAGCAACTGGCTGACCAATCATTCTGGTCATTCTGGTCATTTGGTAGTAAAGGTCACTTAGGCTTTTATATAGATGGCCAATTGAGAGAAACATTTCTGAGACCTTTCCTCCACCACTAAGACTGGGGTGGCAGGTATTAGGAATAATATTCATTCAGCCTTCTGACCTTTTGGGAAAGACTTGGTGGCTTTGCCAGCTCCAGCTGCCTTCTTGTCTGCACTGTTTTGATGACACCCACAGCAACTGTCTGTCTCATGTCACAAATAACGAAACAGCCCAGAGGAGGGTAATCAGTGAAGCTCTCAACGCATGTGGGCTTGCCAGGAACCATACTGACATCACTCGCCAGCTTTTTCCCAGATGAGCAATCTTCTCCTTCAGCTCAGCAAATTGGCGAGCAATGTGAGCTGTGTGACTATCCAGCACAGGTGCATAACCAGCACTGATCTGGCCTGGGTGGCTCAGGATAATCACCTGAGCAGTGAAGCCAGCTGTCATTTTTGCAGTCACCACCCACATGGCCACGGCGAACACCTTTGACAGACACGTTCTTGATATTGAAGCCCACAGGGTCGCCAGCAAGAGCTTCACTCAAAGCTTCATGGTGCATTTCAACAGGCTTCCCTTCAGTTCCAACACTGACTGGAGCAAAGGTGACCACCAGGCCGGGTTTGAGAAGACCAGGCTCCACTGGGCCCACATGGAGAGGACCTGCACCACCAATTCTGTAGACATCCTGGAGGGGCAGGGGCAGGGCTTGTCAGTTGGACCAGTTGGTGGAAGGATGCCATCCAGAGCTCCAAGTAGTGTGGTTCCACTGGCATTGCCATCTTTACGGGTGGCTTTCCATCCCTTGAATCAAGGCATGTTAGCACTTGGCTCCAGTGTGTGGTCACCATTCCAACCAGAAATTGGCACAAATGCGACTGTGTTAGGTTTGTAGCCCATTTTCTTAATGTAGGTGCTGACTTCTTTAACAGTCTCCTCATATCTTTTCTGGCTGTAGGGCAGCTCAGTGGAATCCATTTTGTTAACATCAGCCATCAGTTGTTTCACACCCACTAAGTAAGCCGGAAGGGCTGCTCACGGGTATGTCCAGTGTTGGAGATGCCTGCTTCAAATTCTCCAACACCAGCAGCAACAATCAGGACAGCACTGGCAGCCTGTGATGTGCCTAGAACCATATTATTAAAACATATATTTATTGATTTTTTTTACAGAGAGGGAGAGAGAGAGAGAGAGAGAAGAGAAGAGAGAGAAAGAGAGAGAGAGAGAGTTAGAAACATTGATGAGAAACATCAACCAGCTGCCTACTGCACAACCCCCACCTGGGATGTGTCTGCAACCAAGGTACATGTCCTTGACCGGAATCTAACCCGGGACCTTTCAGTCTGTAGACCAATGCTCTATCCACTGAGCCAAAGAGGTTTTGGTGTGGAACCATATTTTTTATGAAGTCTCTGTGTCCGGGGACATCAATGATGGCCACATAATACTTGCTGGTCTCGAATTTCCACAAGAGATATCACTGACACTGATATCTCACTCAGCTTTCAGTTTACCCATGAACCAGGCATACTTGAAAGAGCCCTCCCCCACCACAGTAGCCTCCTTCTCAAGATGTCCAATGGTTCTTTTGTCAGCCCCACCACATTTGTACATCAGGTGGCCAGTAGTGACAGACTTGCCAGAATCTATGTGTCCAATGATGACGATGTTGATAGGAGCTGCCTCCTTTCCATTTTGGGTTTGACTTAGGGGTGGTTTTCACAACACCCGTGTTCTGGTGGCAAAACCTTTGTGAAAAAGCCATCTGGTTTATCCTTGACTTTATGACCATAGCTAATGGGAAGTTGGTAAGAGCAGAATGAGTTCTAAAATTCAGTAATAAATTCATCACTAGTAGATGTTTGTGTGATCCTAGGTTAAAGCTTACAAATAGAAGTTTTATTCTGTTTATTTTACTTAAGTCATACACGTCGCCAAAGACCTCACACAAACCATGAGGTTAACTTTTAAAATACATAAGCTTTCAGCCTAATTTTCCTTCCTCTTTACTCCCTTGCCTACTCAATGAAACAATTCTAGAAATAAAAACCTAGAAGTAAAAGTAAGTGACACGCTGACCTTTGGACTTGAATAATCTACCTAACTTTTCTGTAAGGTAGCTTGCTCATGCCTTCCCATTTGCGATACAGTACAGTGGTGCTCTAAGATATGACGGGTTCACCACATTTCTTCTTTGTCTACCATTACAGTGTCAGTTCTCCAGCATGTTGTAAACATACAAATCTATAGAAATGGTCTGAGTGTTAGGCATCCAAAGGCAGAGACTCGGGAAATTCTCAGGGGAGGGCTCTACCATAGCCAGTAGGTGTCTGTGGAGAGAGTAGACTTACCCCTCAAAGGAGTTGCACAAAGGTGTGAGGACTTAGTACATGCTATTTCTTTGACACCATTAATGAGATCAGTAAGAGAAAAAACCCTCTAGCTCTAGCTGGTTTGGCTCAAGGGTCCCAGGTTCGATTCCAGTCAAGGGCACCTGCCTGGGTTGTAGGTCCGATCCCCAATGGGGGGAGTGCAGGAGGCTGCCAATTGATGATTCTCTCTCATCATTGATTTTCTATTTCTCTCCATCTCCTTCCTCTCTGAAATCAATAAAAAATATTTTAAAAATAACTAGATTTTAAAAAGAAAGAAAAGCACCCTCTGTTGTGAATTAATATCTGTATTACCCAGAAAAATTAGAAACTAATGATGGACATCATAAAAGAAGTCTTAAAAAAGTTATCTAAATCTTTACAAAATAGTCTTGACTCTGGGATTGAAAGTTAACTACCACCTTCTTCTCTGAAACATTTTCTCCTTTTCTGTGTTTGGTTGAAATAAGTTTCTTTCTTTAGTGATAATACATTCACTTTAGGAAGAAAAAATAACCTTCAAGGGACAAAGTGTTCATTTCAGTGAGATTGTTTCATTGAGTAGTCGAAGTGTTCACATTACCCGGATGTAGAGAAAGCTACTTCCTGAGCAGCTGCAGGCTCAGAAAAACACATGCTCTCTTGTGGGGAAGAGGAAACAACAGTTAGGGTCTTATCCAGAAGCAGATTTCTTTGGCTGTTCCAAGCTGTCATTCTGTATCATTTGGAAAACTTTCTGCATGCCAAGGTATTTTCAAATGTTTGAAGCCATCAGTTGAACCACCATTTTACTCAAATTTTTAGAAACTTGAGTGTCGGGCCTGTGGTCTGAAGAGTCTTGGGTTTGATTCCAGTCAAGGGTATGTACCCAGATTGTAGGCTCGATCCCCAGTAGGGTGCATGTAGGAGGCAGCCAATCAATGATTCTCTCTCATCATTGATGTTTCTATCTCTCTCTCCCTCTTCCGTTCTCTCTGAAATCAATAAAAAATATATTAAAAGAAAAGGGATTTACCAATAAGTAGCAAATCTATTAACATCTCCAGACCTCAGTGCCTCACTGTGTTAATCTTTGAAATGGGGCAGTATTACATGCCTATCCACATGGCAGAAGTCTTATGAAACCCAAATGAGAAAATAAGTGTGAGAATTTGAAACAATATAGAAAGGCATCTGGTAAAGCCACCACTTTTTATCAAGCGTTCAAGCCTTACATTTGGGAGGGGAATACCTCAGAATGGAAAATCCCTGTCAGTAGCCACAGCTTGGGGGAAGGATAAAGAGCAATAACACGTCACATCACACAGAGGACTGCCTACATTACTTACATATAAATACAACCGAGATAGCATTCGATGTCTGCATTACACAATAATGCAAGAAGTTCTCTTGACTGTAGATTTCAAGATGGTTTCCCCTGGAACGGATTAATATTCTCTCTGGAAACACACCACGGAAGCTTATTAGAGATGCTCCAGTTCCCACAGTGGGTACCGTACGGACTTGTGCTGTGGTTTACTGGGGACAGAAACCCGAATGTGGATGACGAGTCCTCTGGGTGCCCATAGGCTCTTCTTCCAAAGACCATGAGCAGGGCGAACAGCCCTACACCATGCTAGAGCCCGGGAGATTTGTGGCTATTATGTCCTTTGCTTTTTCTTTTTTTATTTATGAGAGAGAGAGAGAGAGAGAGAGAGAGAGAGAGAGAGAGAGAGAGAACAATCAATTTGTGGTTCTACTTATTCATGCATTCATTGGTTGATTCTTGCATGTGCCCTGACTGGAGATCAAATCTGTAACCTTGCATATCGGGACAGTGCTCTGCCAACTGACACAGGGCTTTGCTTTTTCTTTATTTTCTTTATTTCTCCTTTCAAGGGACATCACTCAGGTGGTCCTAATCTGCTCCCAGAGGCACCTTAACTGTGACTTCCCTGAGTAGTGCCCTTGCTTTTTTGATCTCCAAAAATGGCTATCTGATTCATTCAGAACCCTGCTCTCAGCGAGGTGACAGCAAGCTAATTTGGTACAGAAATTCCCATTTATTTATGCTACTTTCTCCTTCTCTCCAGTCAACATGCACATGAAGACCTGCCATTTTTGAATCAGCCCCAATTAACTCTCTCTGATAATGACTCTAAAGAGAGAAGAAACTACTGTAGTATTTTCTCCTAATATCAACCTCGAAAGGTTGGTGGCTTTCATGACAAACTTCTGTCGTTTCCTTACTTAATATGGATCAATAACCTATAAATACAAAATGTAAATGCTGTGTCTCCTTCCTCCCTCTAATGGCAATGCCATCCAGTGTTTCCCAAACTTTTGACATATGTGTACCCCTTCTATAATTTTCGTAACGCTGGGTACCCCTCATCAAAAAAAATGGATGTATTTTAATAGCAATCAAAATATATTTCTTTTTTCTTTTTTTGGTACATACACAAAATAATAATAAATGAAAAATAAAATTATTCATAATAAAATATAAATAAAAGTTATATTATAAATAACATTTATTTGCACACCGGACCCTCTCACGCCTCACAAGACTGTCTTGACTTGACTCATGAGAACGTAGAATTAGGTGCAGCTAAGCACGGTGCAGTGCATATCTCCACCGAACTCCGGTGCAACTCGTACCCCCACCAAACTCTTCCCGTACCCCTGGGGGTACGCGTACCACACTTTGGGAAACACTGGGCTCAAAGGCATTCATGGGAGATTTCTGGTTTTCAGTCCAGCAGGTGAGAAGCTTGAAAGTTACCACTCTGTCTTAACAGACTGAAAGATGAGCTCTTCTTGGAGTCCTAAGGATTGTGTTCTTTGGAGGGCTGCCCTCAGAATCGGAGAGGCAGACAGGTGAATGTAGAGAATCACAACTCACCACATCAAAACCTCTGGTGAGCAGAGACCTCCTCAGGCACCACTGCTGTCTAGAGGAGGGAAAGCTGAACTGTGATGGGAAATCGCTGGAGTTTCTGTGTGGAGTTGTCTGAGAGATTAAAAACGCTAGGGGCTCAATCATGGGTAGTGGAGAGAGGCATACATTTATGTGAGTATTACCTCCAAGAGCTCATAGGGTCCTTACTGTGAACATCAGAAACAAATCCCCGCATGCATCTGTCAGGCAGAGGAGAAATGGAAACATTTGTGTGGGTGTTTTGTTTGTTTTGTTTGTTTTCTCTGTATCTATTTTGTTCATCAGTTTATTTTGTGTATAGATTCCACATATGAGTGAGATCATATGATACTTGTCTTTCTCTGACTGGCTTATTTAGCTTAATACTCTCCAGGTCTACACTGGAATTTTTATTTGTACTTTTAAAAATTTTATTTAATTTATTTATTATTTTTTAAAAATAATCCCTTATTGTTGAAAATATTACATATGTCCCCCTTCTACCCCCATTAGCTCCCTTCAGCCTCCTCCTTCTCCCCCCAGGGCCCTCACTAATTCATTGTCTGTGTCCATGGGCCATGCCTATATGCATTCAAGGTCCTTGGTTGATTACTGCTTCTGGCACTACCACCCCCTCCCCCAACAGACACAGCCTTTTCCTGGGAGTTTCTGCACTCTAATGGAAACATTTGGAACACTCCAGAGCTTTCTGTTCTTAACAGAATGCACTCTCAGGAGAAACTATTTAACCAGAGCCAAATCCACCCGGGTCTTATCAGAGCCTAAATGAACTGGGAGACTGATACACTTAACTTCAGCTGGCTCCAGCCTTCCCCTTAGAAGAAGAGAAATACCAAACTCCAGCCCCATTCAGCCAGCCTGTCCCCTTAAGATGGGGAAAAGCATTTGTGAAGTTCACAATCTAGATATAAAGTCACTAAAGACAGACCTAATCATAGCACTGTAAACCCTTCCATTCACCCCTACACACCTTACTAGCACATTGCTAAGGGTCTGTTCACCATAGTTCCTTTTACCCAGTGTGAGCTATCTGCCCATCAAGAAAAATTAAATCATGTCTAGCTATCAAGAAAAAAAATTCTGAGACATACTAAAAGGCAAAAGCACAATGTGAAGAGACAGAGCAAGCCTCAGAACCAGATATAGATGGCAGGGAAGTTGGAATGATTGGACCAGGAATTTAATATGCTAAGGATTTATATGCTAAGGATTCTAATGGATAAAGTAGACTGCATGCAAAAACAGATGAACAAGGTTAGCAGAAAGAAGGGAATTCTAAGAAAGGTTAGCGATCAAAAACACTGTAACAGATATGAAGAGTGTCTTTGAAGGGCTTATTAGATTGAACATGACTAAGAGTCTTTGCGCTCCAGGGTATCTGCATAGAAGCTTCCAAAACTGAAAAGGAAAGCAAATAAAGACTAAGACAAAACAAAACAAAAACAGAACAGAATATCTATGGTAGCTGAGATCTCTGAAATTCATAGAAGGCCTGTAGTGGCTTTGCCTCCTCCCCGCCCCCCCCACCCCGCAGATGACAGCATGACATCATGTGAGTATGACATCACTGTATTCAGGGACATTCCAAAAGTAAGAGGGAGGAGCTCCGCCCTCTTATGTCTTTGCAAAAGAGGCCATGGACAGGCTTCATTGTGGGCACTTGCACTCTTCACTTGAGCCTCACAAAATCTCCCCTTCCTGTCCTGTTAGTGCTGACCTATTCAGCAGATGCTATGGTCATTGCAAATGGAAAGGGATGTGTACCTGAAAGGGCAATTACTTTAAACCAAAATCATTTTTCATTTTGAAAATGTCCAGAAAAAAATTTTTAATTGAGATTGCTAAACCATTAATCTGAGTGGTATCAGATAAAAGTATCAGGTCAGGAGACTTATTTCTTCAGTATTGATTGATCCTACATAATAAAAGCCTAATATGCTAAGTGTCTGGTCATCCATTCAAACAATCAAAGCATAATGTGCTAATGATATGCTAAGGCTGCTCAACTGGTCGCTATGACGTGCCCTGACCCCCAGAGGGCAGACAGTTGACCAGTCGACCAGTTGTTATAATGTGCACTGACCACCAGGGGGAAGATGCACTAACCCTTACGTTGGCTTGCTTCTAGGGTCAGGCAGATTGGGACTGAGAGAGACAGAACAGACATGCCCTGGAGCCCTCCTACAGCCCCTCCCAGGCTGGCCAACCTCCCACGTCCCTCCCCAATCATCACAGGTGGGGTCCCTCTGCCTGGCCTGAGCCCTCTCCCAATCTGAGATCACTCAGGGGATGTCAGAGAGCTGGTTTTGGCCCGATCTCCCAGGCCAGGCCACGGGACCCCACTGATGCACGAATTTGTACACCAGGCCTCTAGTATTAATATAAAATGTCCCAGGCAAAATACAGCTAAAAGTTCTGCTTTTCTTTGCCACCAAATCACCCAATTACATCTTCCAGCATATATATAACTAATGGGGGAGTATGTTATAATTTAAGAAACTTATTTAGGAAACCTGCTATAGGAACTTTATTTAGGAAACCAGTTGCATACATTCAACTCTGAATTTCCCTCTGAGATCAAGGGATCCCAGTTAATCTTTAAACACTAAAATGATGATCATTTAGGGTTACAAAACCAAACTCTCCCTGCTGAAATTCAGTTTTCATCTAGCTTAACCATGATGATAAAAGTTTCAGCAGGCCTGCTAGAACTTGATGGGTCATAAATAAAGTTTATTGAGACAGGTACTCTGAGATTAAACACAAATGATTTCAGGGACCAAACAGAAGGGCCAGACCCATCAGATCCTGCAGTCCCTCACACTGCACTCCTTTGCCTGGTCCTGGGAACCAAATGACACAAAATTCCCCCCAGTCACTGCAGAGTCCACGCTCTCAGTTGAGTGTTGCAAATTGAAAAGGTGACTTAGCGAAGAGAAATCTGAGCCATGCCTCACATTTGGAGAAGGAAAACTTTTCGATTCTGTTTCTGGGTCCTATACATATAGCAGGTTCAATGAAACCACATTTGGTGGCTTTTAATAGGCTAATTGTCTTCAAAACAATATCTTGTTGGACTAAATGTGTTTCTTTAAAAATAGTTAATAGGTTTGTCCATAGGATTATAGAGTGTTAATTTCTGAGCCTTGGGTCTTTCAACATTTACGTTCTCCCGAGAAAATAGAAAATAGTTTCATCCTATTAGACTGAACTCAGCCTCCAATCCTAATTCCTGGCATGTTGTCTTGTATTCAAATGAATGATGAACTCTGCTCTCTTCGATCTAGCAAGATCTCATCAGGACCATTGGAGAAAGTGCTGCTTTGGGAGCTGCAGGCTTTGTTATTTGGGGAGACATGAATTTAACTTCATCCAAGGTAAGACCGTACGTACCTCGAAGGTCTAGATCATGTTGTTTAAAGAATTTGCTCTGTTTTCCTAGAGAGCTCACTTATCAGAGGTCTCATGGCTTCCCCAGTAAACCAGCTTTAGAAAAAAAGTCCAAACTAGTGCCTGATACACAGAAGGAATTCAACAAATCTTTAAACTTCTATTAAAGATAGTAATAAGGAAGGCAGGTGGAAGATAGTCAACTAAA
Organism: Vespertilio murinus; assembly: GCA_963924515.1. Taxonomy (NCBI): domain Eukaryota; kingdom Metazoa; phylum Chordata; class Mammalia; order Chiroptera; family Vespertilionidae; genus Vespertilio; species Vespertilio murinus. The sequence continues at coordinate 60,866,949 of OZ004712.1, forward strand.
GACCTTGTACGTATATATGCATAAACAATGGACCTTAGGGTGCTGAATGCCTGGGGAAGGGAACTGGAGGGGGTCACTAGGGGAAAGGGAGTGGGCATGTGTAATACTTTCAACAATGAAGAATTATTTTTAAAAAGATAGTAATAAAATACTGATATTGGTTGAATGTTTATGTGCTAAGTGCTTTATTGTTTTGGATTTGCTCACTTACTAATCATAATAACCTTTATGAGGCAGGAGCTACTATCCTTATTTGCAGCAGATGGAATAAGAAGAAACTGAGGTAATAGTTATGCTAGTTAGTGGTGGAGCTGGTCTTAACCACACAGTTTCACTCTGGAGCCCTTGCATTCAACAATCACATAAAATATGTTACATCCTATTTTGACAAATAGAAACAGATGGTAACTTTTTAATCCACACATTGAACTTACTGTTCCTCTAGGGAGAAATCAGCTGAAAATTAATGACATTTCAAATAAGACTTATAACTCTTCAACTTTCTCCCAACTCAGACACTATTTACTCCAAGAAGTCTTCCCAGTTTTCCCTGGTCCACACGAATCACAACCTCTTCTGTATTTCCAGATGATGTGTGTTTACATCACTGTAGTGCAATGTATGACTTAACTAGTACCCTCAGCCATTTTTGTTAAGTTGAATTTTTTGAATGTTCATAATCATCTGATATTCTTTAAATTTCATAGCCTCAGACTGTTGCTACTAAGATACTGTCCATGAAACTATTTGTGACAATACAAGGTTAAAAGTCTCCTCTGTCCACATATGAACTACGTGGTAAAAACAGACAGAATTAGTTCCTGTCTCTCCACATGTGACATTTCCCCTCCAGCCTCACGAGAAGAGCTTGATAAGGAAGCTGACTGCACAAACCGGCTGGCCTCTACTCAGAACCATAATAGGAGAAACACACACACACACACGTACACACACACACACACACACACACACACACCCCTCGTCAGCTTCCAGGCTTTCCCCTATTTGAATTGTGCACAGACAACTAGAACCCAGGAGAACTGATGTTTGAGCATCATTAACAGGCGCATCCAGAAGGCTGGGCGGTAAACCATAATTCATAGAATATGATGCTCCAGGTTCTAACACAGCCGCACACGGCACCGCAGACCTGAAGGGCGGCAGAGAACAGCAGTGTGGCCTGGTTTCTAAACTGGGTCTGGCCCTCTTTCTTTCACACCATTAGTCAGGGAACTAGGAGGAGGAAAAGGGATGTAAACTGGAAGAAGGCAAGGCCATGTCTGCTGACTCTGGGGCCCGTCTACAGGTTCACATTCTCCATCTCCTGTGCCTTTGACTTCTCCCCCTTCTGGTCTGCGTCCCCTGTGCTGTCTGCCTGAGCAACGGGAACCGAGCTGTCCCGTTTCACGTGATGTTTTCTGGACCCAGAATGCCCGAACCCTATCAGTACCACACACACACACACACACACACACACACACACACACACACACACCAAAAACAAACAAACAAACACAAACTAAAACCCATGCACACACTAACAGCGTTTGTTTCTACACGTCTAGGGCACCTGCACCAAGGTGAAGCGGTTTGTGAGCTCCGAGTTAGGGAGCTACGTCCTCAACGTGACCAGGGCCGCGGAGACCTGCAGCCTCCGCCTCTGCAGCAACAACGGGCGGTGCGTCCGCAGGGCCTGGGCAGCCCCGCACTACCTGCACCTGAACCCGGCCAGTTACCGCATCCAGGCCGCTGAGGACGGCGAGTTCCGTGTGGAAGGAGAGGCGTCCGAGGCAGACCTGGCAGGGATGGCGCGGCAGTTCTCCTGTCACTGTTACCAGGGCTACGAAGGCGCTGACTGCAGGGACGTGGACACTGCTGACCCCATCTCCGGGGTCTGCCCTGCCCCTGGCTCCCTGGGGACGCTGGGGCTGCTGCTGTTAGCGGGTCACTCCAGCATCCGGGTGTGAACTGACTGGGTGCACAGGCACTCGTGTGGTCTCTAGAGCAGGCATTTAGGAAAGAGAGGAACCTACAACAATCTTTCTCTGGTGAAACCCTCTGAGAGGCATCATGAGTAGACATGATGGATGTCACTTAGCATAAGTAGTCACATAGCACTCGCTTTAGCTTCAGTTTGGCTAAGAAACCAGACCCAGGAGTAAAAATCAATGCACTCTTTTTCCTTATAGGAAAAAGTTCAAGTTGTTTTAAAACTGGAGCTAGTATTTTTATTCTTTATATGAACATAATATATATATATATATATATATATATATATATATATATATATGTATAAGTCTGCCTATAAATATTAAATTACTGATTTCAAAGACTGGTTTGCCAACCAGCAGTTTAGTGGAGAGACAGCTGACTACGGAATCATCTGACTCAACAGCCAGGGTGCCCTCAGGTGTGACCTGGCCCTCTGGACCCGGAAGAGGTCAGTGAGAGGCCCCATCAGCCTCAGCGCCTGCTCCCTCCTGGCTCCCGGAGCGAAGAGCCGGCTCCCGGTGCGGCCTCTCAGGAGGGTCCGGACTGAGCCCCGGGGGCTGTTCCCAACTCGCTGCCCAGGCACCGGCTCCCACATGGGCCCCTCTTCCCCCCGGACCCCCTCCTCACAGACCCTGGCCATCTCAACTCCGGGAAAGGCCGCAGGGTAATATGCATGCTCGCCTAGGCCAGTGATCCGCAGACACATTTGTCAACAGAGCCAACTATCAACTGTACAACCATTGAAATTTCTTTTGAGAGCCAAAAACCGACTTCTGGGCATGGGCCTCGAAGTTTCAATTGCACTGTATGTGTGCGCCTGCAGGTGGTATTTTGTGGAAGAGCCACACTCAAGGGGCCAAAGAGCCACATTTGGCTCGCGTGATGCAGTTTCCCAACCATTGGCCTAGGTTGACCTTGCCTACATCTGGAAGCTTCAGATTTCTGAATGAAACTGCAGTTTGTGTCTTTTGCAGAAGACTTACTTGCACCAAATTTCTTATAAAAAGAATACACACACACACACACACACACACACACACACACACACACACATCCTATCTAATAATAGAGTAATATGCAAATTAACCAAGATTCTGCGATAAAAATGGTGGCCACCAGTCCCCTCAGCCCTGCTGCTGGAGTGTCTGACCTGTCTGAAGGAACAGCCAGGATTGATCTGCCTCCAGAGGGGTTTTTGACCCACCCCACAGGGCAGTCAGAGCCTGGACAGCAGGGCATGGAGGCTTCCTTAGTGCGTCGGTGTCAGTGAAGCCCCCAGGCCTGGCAGACAGAGCACACTTCAGAGCATCGGGGCTTCCTTTGCATGGTGCAATGCAAGGCCAGGCAGGCAGAGAGTGGAGAACAGGACATGGGGGCTTCATCTCCATGGCTGCAGTGAAAACTCCAGGCCCGTAGAGAGCAGAGAACCATGGGGAGTGGGCCTAAGCCATCAGTAGGACATCCCCTGAGAGTTCCTGGTTTGCAGAGGGTGCAGGTTGGGCTGAGGGACCACTGTGTACAAATTTCATGCACCAGGCCTCTAATATAAATTATATATATATATATATATATATATATATATATGTATATATATGTATATGAAAACGTAATCCATACATTATTTATTTCAGAGAGGAAGGGAGAGATAGGAACATCAATGATGATAGAGAATCATTGATTTGCTGCCCCCTACATGCCCCACATGGGGGATCCAGCCTGCAATCCAGGCACGTGCACTCACCGGAAATCAAACCAAACTGTGACCTCTACGTTCTTAAGTTGACGCTCAACCACTGAGCCACACTGGCCAGGCTTTTCTTACTGATTGACATAGAATCATAACCCACAAGTACAGTGATTCTGGTTTTAGGCAGTCAGTGCTTTTTTCTGACCACATGGAATAAAAACTGTGAACTTACTTAGCTAATCTACTATCAACATTGCCTGAGCTCTCCTAATGTAAATATATAAATATCATTTGCCCTTAAAATACCAAGGCCCCTTAGGAAATGTCTGATTCCTGGCCTAAGAGAGGGGAACATACAAGATGAGTCTGAAACATCTTTTTATATCATAGAACAAGGATGCTATCGATGGTCACTAGGATTGTACAAAAATGCTCACTCATTAACTCAGAGCCAGTCTCCCACTGACAGAGAGGGAAAATTTGAAAGTAACTGAAGAAATAGCTGCAGTGGGTTGAAATGCATTAATTATATGTGAAACCTTGAGGTCAAAACGATACAAGCTGAAAAAATTTATTGACCACCTTTGAAGAATGTTAAGGAACCAAGTCATTTCTCTGAAAACAGGTAAATAAAGGGAAAGAGTCAACCATTTATCATACATATTCCATATGAACTATATCTCAGGGTGACCGAATAGTGGAGGAATGGAAATTTCATCTTATTGAAACCAATGACTGAAGAAGGTATGACAGAATATAACCATTTTGCAGTTTCTATGAATTAATGGACCTAGGCACCGATTCTCAATGACTGCTAACATCACACAAAAAGATAAAACCAGACATTACACACCACCTAATTGAAGTAGGTGACAGCATCAGTTAAGAAGAAATCATTATAAAAATCAAACTGAAATCTGATCTCTCTACCAGTTCACAGGAAAAACACACATACACACACATACACATACACACACACAAAGAAAGAAAGATAGAAAGAAAAGAAAGAAAAGAAAAATATAAAGCAACACATCAAGGATATAATGATCAAAGTTCAGAACCTAGGGAACTCTACAGGACAAATAAGAGTTGCTGCCCTAGCTGGTTTGGCTCAATGGATAGAGTGTTGGCCCGCAGACTGAAGGATCCTGCATTTGATTCTGGTTAAGGCTGTATACATGGGTTACTAGTTTGGTCTCCAGTAGAGGTCATACAGAAGGCAGCCAATCAATGATTCTCTTTCATCATTGATGTTTCTATCTCTTTCTCCCTCTCCCTTCCTATCTGAAATCAATTTTTAAAATTGTATTTTTTTAAAGTTTGTTTTGTCAACAAACAAATGCAAATATATATATATATATATATATATATATATATATATATGAGAAATAAAGAACCTTTATTTATATCAACATGGGGCTTGCTAAATAAATTATAGTACGTTTGTACGAAGAGATAACATTCAGTTTTTAAAAGAATTGAGTGAGTTCTCTATATGCTGATGTCAAAAGATGTTTTTCCCTGTTGGTGTGGTTCAGTTGGCTGAGCATTGGTGGGGCATGGAGGGGTCGCTGCTTTGATTCCAAGTCAGGGCACACACCTAGGTTGTAAATTTGATCTCTGGTCTGGGTATATTTGATGTTTTTCTCTCTCCTTCTCCCTTCCTCTCTCTCCCTCTAAAAAAACAATACATACATACATACATACATACATGCATACATACATACATTTAAAAAAAGATGTTTAAAATAAAATCTTGTTTAAATGTTATTGTAACTAGTACTTAATCTTGAGGAAGACTCATAATCTGATACATTAGAAAAGTACACTGAGTGACCAGATTATTATGATTTCTGACTCCACAATAATCTGGCCACTCAGTGTACTTCTCTTGAGTACCTCATTTACTTGATGCCAAAGATACTATAAACTGTGCACCTGATCAGTTTCCCTCTTTGCACTGGCTGATAGAAAGCTCAGGGCAAATAGGTGGTTGATCTCCAGCAAAAGCCTAGAACACTTTTGGTACCCATTGGAGATACAAATACACTGAGTGACCAGAATATTATGCGTTCAGAAATCCTAATAGTCTGGCCACTCAATGTATTTCAAATCATTAATTTAGAACAACTTCCTGGGAACAGCTAAACAAATCTCAAGTTTCTTAAGCATTTACTGGTTATAGAACTCTAAGGGATACTGATACAGATGCCATAAGCGATTGACCAACTATAACCTCATCAAGAAAGCCACTACTAAACCATGTATATGATATGTAATATATCATGCTATCCATTTTTTAGATATGTTCTTATTCTGAGCAGCAGCCCTGTTATTATAATTTAAAATTATAGAATAAAATTTAATGGGAAAATAAATATTGTGTCAAAGTGAATGATAGTAGTATGCTTTTTGTTTCTACCAGAGGATTAAATATATCAACTTACTGCTTCCTTTGTATTTAATGCTAATCTTAAAACATTGAAAAAATATTAAATTTACTGAACCTGACACTGTGTTCTTTTCTGTGGGACCAGGAACCATCAATGTTTCACTTTAAATTTCACTTTAATTGTAGGCAGTTGGAATGGGGTACTCTGTACTCTCGGCCTGGGAGGTAAAGGTCTTAGGTCATCATTGAGACCACTCATAACAGTTGTTCTTTCAGATGCTGAGAAAAGTAATTTTCTGCAATGAAATTTATTGCTATCCCAACGTAACTTACAGTTCTCTTGTCAAGCAAAAATGGACAGAAAATGTTGTATTCCTAACATACTACCTGTTGCACAGTTTGCAACAGGGTGCTATACTCTTTCACTTAGGAACATTTACTGATTTTAATTTGTGTGTACACTTACAACCATTTTCCCATTGGCCTTAAGAAATGTACCATTATTCCCTATTTAAAATTATTAATATACCAGATGCCTGGTGCACAAAATTCAGGTGGGGTGGGGGTGGGATTCCCTCAGCCCAGCCTACCCCCTCTCACAGTCCGGGAAACCTCAGGGGATGTCCTACTGAGTGGGCCTAAGCCACAGTCTGGCCTTCCTCTTCGGGCTGATCAGGGGAAGGTGCCACCCCCATCACCCCACTGCTGCTGCCACCGCCAGCTGCCAAGGTGTTTTCATCAACACAGACTCCCGTCCTTTCACCATAAAAAAAAAAGACAACTTTCTTTAGGCATTTTCAAGATGTCTCTTTTATAGGATATGACCTTCCTTCCTTCCTTCCTTCATTTCTTTCTTTCTTTCTTTCTTTCTTTCTTTCTTTCTCTCTTTCTTTCCTTCCTTCCTTCTTTCTTTCCTTCTTTCTTCCCTCACTTGAGGATATTTTTCCATTGATTTTTTGAGAGCTTGGAAGAGAGAGGGAAATACAGGGGATACTTCAATTGGTTGCCACCTGCATGAGCTCTGACCTGGACCCTAGTCAGGGAGGAGCCTGCAACCTAGATATATGCCCTTGATCAGAATTGAACCCGGACCCTGTGGTCCACAGGCTGATGCTCTATCCATTGAGCTAACTGGCTAGGGCAGCATATTACATTTCCCAGCCCCTCCAGCAGCGAACCTTCGCTTTGTCCTCCAGGAATGAGGTAGGAAAACCCTAGATCACCTTGTTAGATTCTCATTACCCAACTTACCAAGAACGCTGCAAGTGGCAAACAGGGAGCTTTATCCAATGAGTGGTCAGCAAAGGTGCTTCCTCTGCAGGTGTGCTGGGACAAGGTGGCAGCAGTGGCTTGGGCATGCCCCCTGCCTTTTCTCTCTGGAGCTGTGCCCTCCATGGCTTGTCTCCTAGTGCAAGTAGTCCCCTCCTGCCCATCTGTGTGTGCAACCTCCTTCTGAGCAGGTTGTGATTGTTATGGCGTCCCAGCTAATTTGCACATTCTCTCTCTCTCTCTCCCTCTCTCCCCTCTCTCTCTCTCTCTCTCTCTCTCTCTCTCTATATATATATATATATATATATATATATATATATATATATATATTCCCCTCTGGAGACAGATGTTCCTAGACTCTGCTCCACAAATAATGAAGGGAGATTGTCAATCTCCCTATTTGATTCTCTCCCCCCGCCCCTGCCCCCACCCCGCCAGCCATAGGGAAACACTGGTACACACTTGGGCGTGTCTGGGTGTTGACAACTCGGAGAGGGCAGCCTTGAATTAGGTAGTACTCTGCGCCAGAGAAGTGTTAGTTTTTAAAAGAATCATAAGATTCTTTCAAATGCTCTCAGCTTGACACTTACCTTACAGGATTAAAGGTTATTTCACCACAGGATTTTGAGAGACTTTTCCTTAGTGGTGCTCAGGCATCCTACAAGAGGAAATAGACTGAGATGTTAGTGAAAGTCACTATCACGGCTGGTTTCCAGTTATGCCAGAAATATAACAAAGATATCCTTTGGTCATAAGGATGGAAAACTGAATTCTGTGTTCCTTAGACAAGACCAAGTGTCCCCTTTACAATCCATTACCTCTCTCCACAGACGCCCAAGATACACATCTGCAGGTACTTGGCCTTCAACTTTCTGAAAATGGACTTTGCCGATCAGTTTGGAAATCCAGGAAGAGACAAAGGAAAGGAGAAAATAAATTATTCACGCATCATTAGGACAAATGCTGGGTTTGAGCTTCTCCATTTTTTCCTGTCATTGACCCTTGACTCACAAATTGTTAACAGCCACCGGTGCACAGGGATCCCAATGTCCCTCTCATTGTCTGTTGTACACCCTGTTCCCCTGCTTCCTGCCTTCCTTCCCTCCCTCCCTCCCTCCCTTCCTCCCCTCCCTCCCTCCCTCCCTCCCTCCCTCCCTCCCTCCCTCCTTTCCTCCCTCCCTTAATTCAGCATGGTTTGCTTCTAGTAGCCTTCCTTGGATCCCTGATATGATCAGGCAAACGCTGTCCTTTGCAGGACTTTATGTGAAATTGCAACCTTTCTTGGCTTCCTGCCCTTCTCCTGCTTCCTTAATTCTCTTAAGAGTTTTTTTCAGGCTGAAACCGGTTTGGCTCAGTGGATAGAGCGTTGGTCTGTGGACTGAAAGGTCCCAGGTTCGATTCCGACCAAGGGCATGTACATTGGTTGCGGGCACATCCCCAGTGGGGGGTGTGCAGGAGGCAGCTGGCCGATGTTTCTAGTTCTCTGTCCCTCTCTGTCCTCTCTGTTAAAAATCAATAAAATATATTTTTTTAAAAGGAGTTTTTTTCAGGTAAAAGTTCCTTAATAAATTTCTTGAACATAAAACCTCAAGTTAGTGTCTACAACTGGGGAACCTGACCATCTATTCTTCAAATATTTAGAAATAAACATCGAAAAGAGTTTGTCTTTTGCAGGCAAACAATACCCTGGACAAGTCAAAGCACAAATTAGAAAAGGATGCTTGGAACTTATAAAAAAGGGCTAATTCCCTTAATATGTAAAGAGTTCTTAAGTGAATCAATTCAAAGTGATCCAAACCTAACATGGGAAAAGGACATGAACATTAAAATCACAGTAAAGGGAGTATGAATAGCTTAATTTCTCAAAATAAAATAAATTGTGATTAAAATGGCAGATACCATTTTTACATTAGTTAATGAAGTATGGTAATAGAGTATTAGCTTGGATAAAGGGAGATAAATGCAATTTGTAGAGGAAGTGTTAACTGATACAATTTCTTTGAGAGTTAGCATTATATATTATACTTTAAAATGGAAATGGCTTGCCTTTTCAACACTAATTGCTCTTTTTTCTCACTCTTCTTTTTAAATTCTGTAATGACATTTGTCTGAATGTTTGTGTCCCCTCAAAATTCATAGGTTAAAATTCTAATGCCTGATGTGATGGTATCAGGAGGTGGGGCCATTAGGAGGAACCTTGATGAGCGGAATGAACACCTTTCTCTTTATTTAAATATATATTTTACTGATGTCAGAGAGGAAGGGAGAGAGTGATAGAAACATTAATGATGAGAATCATTGATTGGCTGCCTCCTGCATACCTGCAACTTGGGCATGTGCCCTTGACGGGAATTGAACCTGGGACCCTTCAGTCCTCAGGCCAACACTCTATCCACTGAGCCATACCAGCTAGGGCTGGAATGAATACCTTTCTAAAGAGCCCCAGTGAGCTCCCTAGGCCCTTCCACATGAGAAGGTACAACAAGAAGTCTGCAGCTCAGAAGAGGGCCCTCACTGTTGTTTCTAAGTCACCCAGTGACAGCAGCCCAAGTGGACTAGGACAGCATTTATCACTCTGAAATTATTTATTTGCTTATATTCTGTTTTCCTGAACAGAAGCTCCAAAAGAGCAGAGCCTGGTCTATGTCGAGTCATCCATGCCTACACTTCACATGTAATAAATATGCCATTTACAATGGTTGAATCAATAAATTAAGTCGTTGGAGCCCATGGCATGGTTTGAGATGCCCAGCGACTCTAGAACATCTAGAAGACTCTAGAAATCTAGAATGTCCCTTTCATGTTCTTCTGCAGTGTATGAAATTCTCAGTGGGGCAATCAATAAAGACAGTGAGGGAGTCCATCAAACAATTATAACATCAAATCTTAATAGAAGTAAATTACCTAAGCAGTTGGAGTGAGAGAGAAGTAAATCTGAACGGGGCCACTCTAAGTGAACTCATTGAGATGTAACATGGTTCCAGCAGCAAAGGCCTCTGGGAAATGTTGCATTCAACTCTCTGTAGTCCCAGGCTTGGTTGACTACCCAAAATGCTGCCCAAAGTTAAATGTCACCCCCCGCCCCCAAGGAAAAAGGTCAATGGCTGTATAGATTGTGATAATGTGTGATGTTATCTGTTATATTAGAAATGTATTGTTCTTTCTGGGGTTCTACCTGACTACCCACCATATGGGTTCACTGTGAGCCCCTATACAAAAGAGAAGCTGTCAGAGGAGGGGTTTGGATTTCTCCTTCAGCCACCACTGAGAGAAGCTCCTTTGCCTCTGTATGTAAGTTTCTCCTACTAAAAGCTCTTATACGCTGCATGCGCTCCTTGAATTAGTTCCTTGAATTTAGACTTGAGGCTTTCCTCCAACATCCAGGTAAGATCAGAATCAGAATCAGTTTTAATTGCTTCTTAGCCTTTTGACTAAGATCAAGTGTAGAATCAGGTTTAATTGATTGCAAACGTGTATATATGGCAGACCGTGGTAGTCCTGTGGGAAGACTTACTTGGATTATAGAGATTATAGCCAAGAGCAATCTTAAGGTCAAGTACAAGAACAAAACAGAATCAAAACCGAAGCAGGCAGAGTACTGCTGGTTATTAGAATGCTTTAAGCAGAGAAGAGGAAAGCAGGGCACAGAGGAAAGTGAAGGCATCAGAACAGATTGAGAAATTAAAAAACAATTGGTTGTAACAATAGCCTAGAGAGACCAACATGCCCCATAGTTGCAGAGGAATTATAGGGAATGCGTGGCATTATTTTGGGGGTAAAGAGGGGAACATTTGTGGTGCCAGTCAATTTAGGTAGAAATACAACAAATAATGGAGACTCCCCAGTTTTGCCACTAGTCAGCATATGAAGGAGGCAGGGTTGGGGTGTGGACTAATCTCTGTCTCTCCTGCTAGGGCTCTTGTCAGGGGCAAGTGGGGGCCAGGTGTAGGTGGTCACTGGGAACCGAGGGAGGCAGTTCACTGGAAGCCGAAGACCAGGCCATTCATCATGAAACCTACAATAACAGGGGATAACAGGACAACTGCCAGGAGAGGCAAGAGCCCCCAGCAGGGCATAATGGAGCGCAAGAGGGCCTAACGTTGGGACTTAATGTGTCATATTAATATGTTATGTAAAGTGTCTGAGAGAGGGAGGTAGAGAAAAGGAATACAAGGAAAAAAATTGAACTGTTCATGACTATTTAACTCTTGCCCAGGAAATGGCTTTTCAGGTCATTTCACCATGGACCTTCACTTGGCTGAGACCACGTTTTGCTTGTGGTGAGCACATTCCGTCATCTCCCCTCCGGGTATGCATAAAGAAGTCTCCACCTAGAAAACACCCACCAAAGGTCCTTTAAAAGCCACTGGCTCCTGTCACTGGGGGCTGGAGCCATCCAGGCTCAGCCACCTGGTGTGAGGATGATGGAATATCATAATCCTCACCACTCTGGCCTGGTGCGTTCCTCCTTCAGCGACCTAACATTTGGTGCTGAAACTCGGGAAGATCCTATGGGGATGGGGAGCCATCGTCCTGGCTTCAGTCACCCTGAGTTTGCTACTCAGAGAGCAGTAGGCAGTGGCAGCTCGTCCTGGCCTTACCTCTGAATCCTACTCGGGTGACTTGATTGCTGGCCCAATTTAGGCCTCCCTCCTTTATGGGGTCCCACCCAGCCAGCCCAGGATAATACTGGACCGGGAATCTCTCCTTCTCCATTGCTGACCCTCCCTCCCACACAGGCCAGTCTTCTCTAGGTGAGTGACATTCCACAATTCCCCTTTCTCAAGTCTTCTGCCTACTCTCTCTCACTGACTTCTCGAAAGTCTCTGGTGTCAAAAGTCCTTGCACTAGGCCAGAAGACTCCTCAGCTGTTTGGCTTTGGGTCCTTCTGTATTGGGGATGCCCAGCCCTGAGGGTCACCTCTTGTCTCTCATGGTGATTGGTTCAGCAGCAGGGACCCCTGTTCTAAACAGTCCCCTTTGGATGTGTGGTCTGCCACTCACCCTTCCTCTCATGGGCCATGCCATACTCCCTCTGCACACTCATGGGAGGTCATGCCCAACCACCTCACTTTATCTTGTAACACTGTTTGGCCACAACATAAACTAGATAATAAGTCTCAATGAAATTTTTGAATTTTAACACATTGAGAAATTTAGATAATTGCTGTCACTGCAATGGAACATGGTCAGAGATTCCCTACATCCAGGCCTTTTTCACCTTCCACTTCTATCCTCTCTCTCAGTCCTACTCTACCTCTCAGACCTTTCTCCTTCACACAGAACATCTTACCACTAACACTTCTGATTCTGAATCTGCTTTTGACCCAGCAGACCACTCATCTCCACTCTCTTAAACATCCCCTCCCTCACCTGCAGTAGATTCCCCAAACTCAGACCTTCCTAACCAGCAACCACCCTCTCCTCTGCCCCTGAGAGTCCAAATCCCAAGAACACAAGCTCCAAAACAGCCTTTTCCCACCTAACACTTGCTCTCAGCCCACCCAAAGACTATCCTCAACAGCCTCTTCTAGTCCCACACCAATTCCATCCCTGAGGGAGGCAGCAGGAACTGAGGGCACAGTCTGAGTCCACGTCTCATTCTCTATGACCAGCCTGACACAGATGGAGAAGCCTCTCAGGTCTTTTTCCACTGACCCAACCACCTTAAATAAGGAATTTTAGTGCCTGACCCAGTCCTATGACCTGACCTGGCATGACATCTATGTCCCCCTGTCTTCCTCTACAGAAATTTACCACTTAGACCCCACCTCCCCAAAGGGAGTCCTTCTTCTGAACACCCATTTTATATCCCAATCAGCCCCTGACAAACACCATAAACTTCAAAAAAATAGAGGTCCACAAACCCCTTAAAAAGACCTCATTAACCTGGCCTTGCAGGTCTTTAATAATAGAGACAAGGAGACCCAAATCCAGAAACAAAAGCGAGATCAGGCCCAGGACGAAGCCTTCCAACTTCTAGCCACAGCTCTCATGAACCCCAAACAAAGTTCCAGTCCTCCAACTAAGGATAAGTCAGGAGCTAAGCCTCCTCTGGGCCCATGCTCCAAACACAACAAGAGAGGACACTGGGCCAAGTCCTGTTCAAACCTAGGCCCCCACCCCCAACCCCCCAGGCCCTGCCCAAGGTGCGGAAGGGAAGGCCACTGAAAATCGGACTGTAGTCTGGCTCATCGGGGTCTGACCTCAGCCATTCCAGCATGGCTGCCCTCTGGATCTGGTTTGGAGCTCCCAGGCCTCTTGGGACTGGCCACAGAAGAAGCTTCCCAGGCCCTGACAGGACCTCACAGACTTACATCACCAGGACAGAGCCTTGGGTAATGACTGAGGTGGCAGGAAAACTGCTCTCCTTTCTAATAGACACTGGGGCCACTTACTCTGCCCTCTCTAAATTCGCTGGGACACTTGTCCACTCCTCAGTCTCTGTTACGGGGGTTTACAAATTAGTCTCACAGCCATTAGCCACCTCACCTCTACACTGCATCTTACTAAATACCCCCATTCACTCTTTTCTCATTCCACCTCGGCGTCGGGCCGGGGCTGCCGTGCATCCCCTCATTAAACCCAGTTCTCCCAAACCACAGTCACCCACCTCAGCTTCACCCTCTGGACCCACAAGGCTGAGCCGTTCCTGGGACTGTAAACGCCTTATCTCCTTATCTCCTCCAAGACCGCCACCTCCTCTGGACAAGCAATGTTCTCCTTTCTCAGGCTCACTGGGTACTCTCGCCTCCAGGTTCACAATTTTATTCTTCTTGCAAAGCTCCTCTCTGACATGACATGGCGAAGGGACCCCCTCACTGAGCCTTTAGTCCCATGGCCAACATTCTCACCCCTCTAAGGCTCTGAAAACTGCTCTGACCTCAGCACCTTCTCACTCCACCTACCCCCCACTCCACCCTTCCCAAAGACCAACTTTCTTTACTGCACATATTTACTTAGCAATTTGAATATTATCAGGAGCTGAGCTCATTATCCCCCAAACCTTAGCTTGTTATCTGTAGGGGAAAATCTCGCAGTTTTGAATCCCAGTGGCTAGAGGCCTGGGAACAGGCTGTGGGGCCTGCTCCCTCCTCCCCTTGTCTTTTCTCCAGCCTCCTATGCCTTTACGTAACTTTCCAAAGTCTTTATTCACTTATAGACTTTGGAGCATTGCTGGGTTGAATGATGAACATCCTAATATTTTAAAATAGTATACACTACTGAAACATTGATTGCTAGACACATTTTAATTCTCCTGTTCTTAGTTTTTATTACAGAAGGTCTGTTGTACTTTGTTGAATGTATATTTTCTTAAAAGTACAATCTAAGAAATGTTGGCTGTTTACTTTTTGGTTATCATTGCAAAATTAAGATTTCTAAGAGTGAAGAATTCTAATACATTTTTAAAAAGGTCTGTACAAGTTGCTGAAGGTATAACAGAAAGAAAGAATATTAGAGTAGGAATACTTAATGGAAGGTCTGAAGCATGGTTATGCATTTTTGAAGGAGACAGAAAGAAGATTCGAAGGCTAATTTGAAAGTGTGAAATTTGTGAAGGTTGGGTTTGTAATGAGAAGGAAAAGAGAAATGTTGAAAGAAAGAAATAAGTTCTAAAGTTGACTATAATAATAAAAGCGTAATATGCTAATTAGACTGGGTGTCATTTGGGACAAAGCCGGGACTGCCTGGGTCCCAGGTAGCTGCTGGCTGCTGGAGGGAAGGTCAGGTCCTGGGTGCTAGAGGGAAGCCCGGGTACTGGCAGCAGGGGGAAAGAAGGCCTGCTCTTGCATGAATTCCATGCACCGGGCCCCTAGTTTACAAGAATTGTAAAAGGTCCATTTTACTATGAGCAAGAAAGTTGAAGTTTCAGTCTCCAAGCCTGGCAGGACACGGTTGCTGGATACTTCATAAGCTAAACCAGAATATTCAGCAGCGTAGCTTTAAGACAGGAGTGCACATAATGCCTCAGACCCCCACCCAGCCTGCTCTTCAGATTGGCTGGGGCGGGGTGGCATCAGTACTTCATGGGTCAAATGTATAGGTTTGTTTATTACTTGAGAAGTTAAGCTTTTCAAAATATAATCAAGATCGCATATAAACCCATTCATATGAGAAACTAATATTTTATGAGCAAGTGTTTCTAGTAAAGTCCAAAATAAAATTTTCATGTATATGCAAATGAGTACTAGCCAAAAGGAATACTGTTTATAAGTAAACTAGTAGCCCTGCGCACGAATCCATGTGCCAGTAGCTCGCTGCCCGTTGCCCCACTCTCCTGTAGCTGCCCCCACCTCTCTCCCCCCAACCCCCGTCATAGTTTGCTTTCCTGTCCCTCCTGTAGCTCTCCACCACCCGCTTGTAGCTTGGTGACCCACACTCCTGCTGTTGGGTGATCCGGTCCTTAGGCTGTCCGTTGTTACGCTTCAGGGCGTAACAACCATTTGCATATTACATCCTTATTATATAGGATTTAAGCTTCAAAAGAAGAAAGTTAAAAATCTCTTTCACTACTATTTACAGAATAAACTAAAAGTTATTATTCAAGCATTAAATCTCACCATTAATGACACACCATAAATAAAAAGAAAGGTACTTTTACTTGAGATATATGCATTGCACTATTGCAGTATGTTTTTCTGGAAGACAACCACAAAAGTAAAAGTCATAGCAGTTTAAGGTTTAAAAGTAAAAAGAGCAAGGGTTAAGGGTCAGTAAAAATAAGAAGTTAAGCCAGTGAGGAAATTTAAAGTACTAATCTAGGCTGGTCTGACTGCAGTGGTGTCTTACAGCCATTGATCACCGCCAGTTTGTCTTACTTCTTATCCAACCATCCAGGTCCCCGGCTTCCACTACTCCTTTCCTTCCCTTCCTCCTTCCCCTTGAATAACATCCCCTTCTAGCCTTCCTGCCCACGTTCACTGCAATAAAATCCAGACCACTCATCTGTCGCCCCTTATTGGTTGTGCCATGGCGACTACCCTCTCAGCTTGGCGTGTGGAACCGGGAAAGGGACTCTCATACCCTTTAGTCCACCTCTTCTCCTTACTCCTCTCAGCTTGTCCCCATGATCAGGGATTCTTCTTCCTCTGTGGGGAAAACACATACATCTGTCTCCCCATCAGAGGACAGGAACCTGTACTCTCATTCCTCACCCAATGTAGATGTAGCCCCCCAAAATCAGTCTTTACCTGTCCCCATCACCCATCATATCTGACACAAATGGGAGTTCAGATAATCCCTCTCTTCATAAGCCTGGGCATCACAGCAGGGCTTGGAACTGCCATGGGGAGCTTGACCACTGACCCCTAATCTTCTCCCCCCTGAAGATAACATCTAGGTCTCAGTTGTATTTCAGCTCCAGGCCCAGAAAAGTGTCAAAACTAGACAAATGATGCTTGTTAGAGCCTCAGGACCAGCTTTTGCCTCCTAATCACTCAACACGACCACCATTGGGACTTCACCATCCAGCCTCTTGCGGAAATCATGCTGCTGCACCCCTCGTCCAGCCCACTGCTATCAAAGTCCCTTCCCCTGTGATCTCGATATCCCACCTCAGTCCCTATTCCACAAAACAAAAAGGCTGGAATGTTTGGTTTGATTACGGTCACCAGACGTCCTGCGGCGCTGTTAAAAATCGGGACTGTCCCGCCAAAAGCGGGACGTCTGGTCACCTTAGTCATCTCTTCTCAGGAGGTGGTGACATAGGTGACGTTCCAAAGTCAGGCCTTTATTATGTAAGCAAGCAACCAGGTATTCAATAAAAGGCATTTCTATGGAAACAAAAGAAAGACAAAGGTCAGTGGCTGGAGCACAGTATAAGCCAGTGTCTGGGTCTTGGTGGTAGCCAGTGGAGCAGTTTCCTTAATGTTAGAGTTGAAGCAACCTTTGCAGCGGGGAATGTCTCCTGTGATGGCATTGGGTGTTCAGGTAAACTCTCTGGATGGCTTACACAGCAGCAGGCAGGAAGGTGGTCTAAGCATGAGCTACTGTGGTGACTGATCTCTCTTAAGGTTATGTCAGGTGCTCAGCTTCAGTGTGTAAGGCTTCAGAAAAGGGCAGCTGTAGTCCTCAGTGATTCCAATTCAAAAGTAGGAGAGAAATTGGAAACATCAGTTGGAGAGTTGTAGCCAGATATTTGAGGACTATAGAAGAATTCAAGGTCCAGCACAGCTTACAGGTAGGAAAACAAAACCTCAAAGACGATGAACAGAACTTGAACTTAATCCACAAGGGCGTATTATATTTTCTATAGAAACCTAATTTTCTGTCTAATAATCACCCTAATTTTTTAATCAAATATAGCCACCTTAAAACTAATTTATTTATAAAACAAATTTAATTTCAAAAACCTTGCCCTGGTTATATCACTTCAGCAAGAATAGCAATTGGTCATATAGGCTCGTTAATTTATTTATCCTATATAATAAAAGCTTAATATGCAAATCGACTGAACGTTGGAATGACCCGTTGCTATGATGTGCACTGACCACCAGGGGGCAGACGCTCAATGCAGGAGCTGTCCCCAGCCTGTAGGCCCCAGGCCAGCCATGGCAGGTACCAGTGAGGGCCTGATGATTGCCCTGCCAGCCACCCCACATAGGGAGGTGACCAGTGGCAGTGATGGTGCAATCAAGGGGCATGACTGGCTGGTCAGTGGGCAGCACTGCCCCCCTCCAATTGTCCTGCCAGTTTCCTCCAAGGGGAATGCCAGTAGAGTCACCTATTATCCTGCAGGTCACCCCACAGTTTGGCCCTGATTGCTGGCCTGGCCTAGGGATCCTTCCCATGCACAATTCCATGCACAGGGCCTCTAGTTTTTAAATATATTTAATTGATTTCAGAACAGAAGGGAGAGGGAGAGAGAGATAGAAACATTAATAATGAGAATCATTGATCAGCTGCCACCTGCGCACACACACACACACACACACACACACACACACACACACACCCGCTGGGGCTGGAGCCTGCACCTGGGGCATATGCGCTGACTGGGAATTTGAACCAATAACCTCCTGGTTCATAGGTTGAAGGTCAACCACCGAGACACACCAGCTGGGCCAGATAGGCTCTTTTAAATCATCTTTGTAAAAACTTTTCATAAGGAATCTGCAGGTTGGACTTGTAACAGCCTCTATATGTTAAGAAGCCAAGCCAAATATTTGCCATCAGATTTCACCTGTAAGACTTGTAGATTTCAGTTAATTCCTCTCTCCTCCAGGTCCCCAAAGTATTCTGAGGTTCTTGTGCCTGCCAGGGAGTGCCCTTCCTTACTGACCTGGTATTATCGCTGCTGGAAACCCTGTAAGCCATGTACCAGGCTGATTATATATATATATATATATATATATATATATATATATATATATATATATGTTGATTTTAGAGAGGAAAGGAGAGGGAGAGAGAAATATCAATTATGAGAGAGAATCAATGATCCGCTGCCTCCTGTACACACCTTACTAGGGATGGAACCTGAAACCTGGGCATGTGCCCTTGACCGGAATCAAACCCAGAACCCTTCAGTCTGCAAGTCTCTGTCCACTGAGCCAAATGAGCTAGGGCCAGGATGATTTTTTTTCTGAGGTCCCATTATTAGCATCCATAAATTCAGTCTTTGTTCCTTAAAATTGTCTGGTCATAACTGAATCTGTGCATGTGTCTCTCAAACATTATATTCCAATCAAAGGCTAGTAATATAGACACTGCTTCTAACTCTCCTATTAAAAGTGGAACATATTCTTAGTAAACTTATATGAATAGCTATATTGACATGAAAATAGAAATCCTCCCTAAAAGTTTTAAAATTCTGTATAGATTAAGTAGAGAGACAAAGATAAATATCTTAAGTGTGCTTACAAAGTTAAGTAACCAAATTGCTCTAGGTATAGCAAGTTTAGGAAAAAGAAAATATCCTTATAACTGGACCCAAAAAAAAATGAAAGAACCACTAATATTTCAAATAAAAAAGTCACAAAAAAAGATGTAAGCATCTTCATTAGTTGATTTAGTCCCATATAATTAATTATTTAATTTAGAATTTGATTTTGGGAAAATTTGTCAAAAATATCAGTTTCTAAAACACTTGGTCAAATAGGATCATAAGTTATTGTGAAACAATAGTTATCCATTTAACCATGGTGACAGTTAAAAACTTCACAAACAAATACAGAATATTAAATAGTTGTAAACTAAACTTAGCTTTTTAAATATTAAAACCTAATGAAGACACAGTAGGACACAAATTTTGCTTTTTAGGAAAACAGCTTTAAAATATAAAGAAAAACTTGTCACAATCTATTATCAAAAGAACTGTTGGCCCAGAAACTCACTCACTACAGACTGAGTCATTTGCCTCTCAGCATAACCATTATGGCTTGTCTCATTTTCGGTTCTTACAAGTGTATTTCTTGGGTCACATGATCTCACACATCTAGGGGAAATAATGAACAACATAAATCGATGAACAAAAACAGAACCCGAAGCAGGGAAGCATCGAGCAGTCTGTCAAACCTCAGAGGGAAGGTAGGGGAGGGTGGGGGGACGTGGAGGA
This sequence comes from Vespertilio murinus, assembly GCA_963924515.1. Taxonomy (NCBI): domain Eukaryota; kingdom Metazoa; phylum Chordata; class Mammalia; order Chiroptera; family Vespertilionidae; genus Vespertilio; species Vespertilio murinus. The sequence goes on from OZ004712.1 coordinate 60,886,844, forward strand.
GATCAACGAAAGGACTAGTGTGCTTGGATATGAGCCTAGCCAGTGGTCATGGACAACGAAGTGGTGGGGGCATACATGGGGAGGGGTTTGGGATGGGAATGGGGGGATGAGGACAATTATGTGATACCATAATCAATAATTTTTTTAAAAAAGTGGATGGAAGTCCAAGAAAATTTGCCATTTTAGCAGATAAAAGAAAATTAAGCCTTGCTTTTTTCATAAGTACACCATTGGTATTAACACTTTTTTAAAAACCCTTGTAATGATGAATCCAACATTCACAGCTTGATTACACTAGGCAAAGTTCTCATTTTCTCCCTTCCCATTCTGAGACAACCACGAAAAAATTACTGTCATTCCCCCCTTGAAAATGCATTTCCATTCCTCATCCATCCCTCCCCTCCCCCGCCCTCAAACACATCCTACTTTCCTTGTATACAGAGTTGTGTCTTATTCATTTTTGGCAACTTTAATTTTTATTAAATTATATTAATTATAATTTTTAATATAAAATATATTAATTATAATTTTTAACCCTTAGGAAATTAACTAAGGAGTAAACAATTGTGAGCTGAGAAGTAAAACGTTATATTTTGTGGTTTGGCAATCTTGTAAATTTTCACAATATCTAAAATTATATGCCCTTTTTGATCTTTTAATGTAATACAGGTGTAGTCTATTTTTTTAAAAAAAATTTATTGATTTTTCACAGAGAGGAAGAGAGAGGGATAGAGAGTTAGAAACATCCATGAGAGAGACTCATCAACCAGCTGCCTCCTGCATACCCCCTACTGGGGATGTGCCCACAACCAAGCTACATGCCCTTGACTGGAATCGAACCTGGGACCTTTCAGTCCGCAGGCCGACGCTCTATCCACTGAGCCAAACCGGTCCCGGCAGGTGTAGTCTATTAACTGATTCAAAATGATATTTAGTTCCTCTGTAATAGAAAGCCCAAAAGTAGATAGACCTACTTTCAGTAATTATGTTTCACTATTTTATTAGAAAATGATGTAGATATTCAATAAATTTTCATCATTTAACTCATCTTAGCAAAAGTCTAGCTTCATGCTACCAAAAGACTTTGGAAGCTACTTTGAAGTACATATACCATAAAACATTATTATACCTTAACATTGTCTTATTTACATTTATTTAATTTACTTGTTTTCTTAACAATCATATATACGTTATTTGTGAAAATTTTATCACACCAAGGTATTTTTCTTGCCAACAAATATTATAAACAGAGATAACATTAACTTATTTGACTTATAGTAAACCTAGGTAGTATAAAATAATGTAGTAAATGTGGGTAACTCTAAGGACATGCCTGTTTTAATTAAACCAATAAATCCAAACAAGCTTTAGGCCAAATATTTTCCAGATCAGCACAGGAACCTGAAAGTTATTTGTGTTCGTTTTTATTATATTTCTTAATTAACCTAAGTGATTAATTTTAAGCCAATTAAGTAGCACTCTTCATAAATTAATTTTGGCAATACCACTCAGAGGTAGAAGATATTATGCATTTATAATAGACATGTACACATATACATATATACAGAGTTTTTAACATTTGTTTAAAATTTTCAGTTATGAGATAGGTACAATAATGCAAAACTCATTTGTTTATAAGTAACTTTGAATAGGTTAAGTTTCTCAGCTGAGATGGCTACAGTTTTTTTTACTATTTGTGGAGAATAAATAATATTTCTATTTGTCCTTGACAAATAATTTTAAGGGAGCTGTGTGGTAAATTTAGGCTAGGGAGACTTTCAGCTGTACTTTTATTTATTTGTTAATAATTGCCTCAGTATATTTTTTCCATTGATTTTTTAGAGCGTGGAAGAAAGGGAAGGAAGGGAAGAGAGAGGGAGAGAGAGAAACACTGATGTGGGAGACACATTGGTTGCCTCCTACATGTACCCTAACTGGGGCTGGGATTGAACCTACAACCCAGGTCTCTGCCCTTGACAGGAAATTTAACCTGCTACCCTTGGTGCCAGGGCCGATACTCTAACCATTGAGAAACATAGGCCAGGGCTGCAGTTTGTACTTTTCCCTCCTCATCCTCCTCCCTTCCCCCCTACTTAGATTTCAAGTTCTAGTGATTGAATTAGCTGGGCTCAGTCTCAGACAATTGTGGGCTGTGTTTATATAACCTGATTTTGTACAGATTTACAAGACAAAAACAGTGGCTTCTGTTAGCCCTTGAACATTGGCTTCCAGATGACTTATGTCCCCATTCCTTGGGCATTGATGAAGAAATGGGGCAGTTTTTAAAAGGGGTTCTTTATGTTAGATTTTTGCTCTAGGTCTTATTCCTCTTCTTTCATTTTAGGCTTGCTGTTATACTTCTTTGTATGAGAGCCCTCTAATTTTTCCCCCCTCTCAAGTATAATAATTTCAAAAAAAGATCCACTATCTGGCCACTGATAAGCAGGATCTATTAACCATAATCCTCTTTATGGCTTAACAAAGGGCACAAGAAGCATCCAACATGAGATTGCAAAATAAACAAACAAACACATAAATAAATAAAGAGAGACCTCGCATGACCCAGAAAGTTCACTCCCAGAGCTAGCCTAAAAAACCATAGACCTTTGTTGTCCTAGGCAGAGACAATGGAAGTTGCCTCTATAGGTTGGCCCTTTAAGCTGAGACACCTTATAATAAATTATCCTATCAACTGGCATGACTGGACAAAGACACAAATCGATGCCAGTCACAGGCCCAGCTTCCTGCCTGTGCTTCCGATCACCTGTCTACAGGTGCTCAGAACCCCGGTATGATTGACTGCAAAATGCACACCGATATGTGGACCTTCAGGGTGGCGCTGTATTCCTCCTGACCAAACAGTCAAGCTCTCGAGACAGAGAACAATGCAAAGGAAATGACAGAGAGACAAAGAACAGTGACCACCTGTGGGAGAAAATGGATCCATAAAGCCAAGAGCCCCCTGCCAAATGTACCCGTCACTAACCCCCCAAGGTACAGTCATAGGTATGCTATCAGACTAGTTAAAATTTAGAAAGAGGGAAAAATGATTCTCACCAGGTTAGCTTCCAATGGACCATGCAGGCCGAGAGCTGGGAGGCTGGCATGGTAAGGACCCTTACTTCCCATCAGCTTTCTTGGTCAGATACACCAGCGTCTCTCAGCTGCAGCAACCCTAAGTGCAGTACCCAACCAGGTAAGTGGCCATATGGTGGGTGCCAAGTGATGGAAAGAGATGTTCCTCTACTGTTTTAGGTTCTTCTGGATCAGTGGTTCTCAACCTTTCTAATGCCTCCACCCTTTAATACAGTTCCTCAGGTTGTAGTGACCCCCAACCATCAAATTATTTTCCTTGCTACTTCATAACTGTAATTTTTCTACTGTTAATGAATCATAATGTAAACATCTGTGTTTTCTGATGGCCTTACGCTCCACAGAAGTGGTTCTCAATCTGTGGGTTGCATCCCACCGGTTGAGAACCGCTAGCATGGTCGCCTAAGACCATTGGAAAACACAGATATTTACATTATGGTTCATAACAGTAGTCAAATTACAGTTATGAAATAGCAACAAAAACAATTTTGTGGTTGGGGGGGTCACCACAACATGAGGAAAAGTATTAAAGGGTCGCGGCATTAGAAAGGTTGAGAACCACTGCTGGGCGGTCTAAGAATTAAATGGACATGAGACAGGTTAACAGGAGAAAATAACCAAATCTAACTACACAGGTACATAAAGAGGCTCCATAGGAACAGGGGCCCATTGGCAAATCAGGCAGATGAGCTTATAGCTATCTTAAGCTAAGGAGAAAGCATTGTGGTTTAGGACTTCAAAATGGAGGAAGGCACTTGACATGGATATAGAGAAGCAAATGTTTGGGAGCACAGGTCATCTGGGTCACAGAGACAATGGCCCCCAGAGGACATTCAGATCTCTAGACCCTGCGGTGTCTCTCACCACAGCTGGCCCAGATTCTTTGTAGATCCTCCACATTAGCTCTGTTCTAGAACACTCCCTTTATCTAAATTCTTTTAGACAATTAAGGAGGAAGTAACAAGAAATACTTTCCAAATTTTCTGTTTCTTAAAAACACTCAACCTAAATTAATCCTCATGCCAAAGAGACACATTTGGGGGTGGCACATCTTGCTCCCCTACAATTCCACCGTTTCATCGAACCAGTTAGTCCTGACAATTGGTCAGTGCAGTTCATTTCTTCTCAGGAGGTGGTGATGTAGGTGGGGTTTCAAAGTCAGGCCTTTATTATGTAAGCAAGCAACCAGGTATTCAAGAAAAGGCATTTCTATGGAAACAAAAGATAGACAAAGGTCAGTGGCTGGAGCAAAGTATAAGCCAGTGTCTGGGTCTTGGTGGTAGCCAGTGGAGCAGTTTCCTTAATGTTAGAGTTGAAGCAACCTTTGCAGCTGGGAATGTCTCCTGTGATGGCATTGGGTGTTCAGGTAAACTCTCTGGATGGCTTACACAGCAGCAGGCAGGAAGGTGGTCTAAGCATGAGCTACTGTGGTGACTGATCTCTCTTAAGGTTATGTCAGGTGCTCAGCTTCAGTGTGTAAGGCTTCAGAAAAGGGCAGCTTTAGTTCTCAGTGATTCCAAGTCAAAAGTAGGAGAGAAATTGGAAACATCAGTTGGATAGTTGTAGCCAGATATTTGAGGACTATAGAAGAATTCAAGGTCCAGCCCAGTTTACAGGTAGGAAAACACAACCTCAAAGACGATGAACAGAGCTTGAACTTAATCCACAAGGGAGTATTATACATTTTCTATTGAAACATAATTTTCTTTCGGTCTAGTATCACCCTAATTTTTTAATCAAATATAGCCACAAGAAGAGTAATTTAGCGAAGCAGATGTGGTTCAGTGGTTGAGCATCAACCTTTGAACCAGGAGGTCACAATCCCCAATGTGGGGGGTGCAGGAGGCGACCGATTAATGATACTCTCTCATCACTGATGTTTCTGTTTCTTCCTCTCTGAAATCAATAAATAAATCATATATACTAATTTATTTGTAAAAACGTCCAAATTAAAAACCTTGCCCTGTTTATATCACTGCAGCAAGATGAGTAATGGGTCAGATAGGCTCTTTTAAATCTTCTTTGTACAAACTTTTCATAAGGAATCTCCAGATTGGACATTTAACAGCCTCTAGATGCTGAGAAGCAAAGCCAGATATTTGCCATCACACTTTGCCTGTAAGACCTTAGATTTGAGTTAACTCCTCTAACCTCAAGTTCCCCAAACATCCTGAGGTTCTGGTAACCTTCCTTCCTGATCTGATACTGCTGCTGGGAAGTGAGAGCCATGTACCAGGCTGATTTTCCCCAAGGCCCCTTTATTGGCATCCATAAAGTCAGTCTGTATTCTTTAAAGTTTTCTGGTCATATATGAGTCTGTGCATGTGTCTCTCAAACATGATATTCCAATCAAAGGCTAATAATATAGACACTGTTTCTAAACATTGCAGAGTTTTGTTAATGCGCATATAGTATTTTTATTTTCTTGATAAAAAATTAGCGAACTATTGCTATGCTAACGCATGAATCATTTGCAGTAAATACACACAAATGTTGAATGAAAAAGTTAGTAAGTTAAAAGATGTCACCATTCTTTTAAAATTATCTAAGCCAAAACCAGGCAGGTGGTTTAGAGGTACAAGCCCTGCAATGGGGTCTAGTTAAATGCATACATTTGAAGATATTTAGAATAAACTTCAATTCCTTTTTTTTTCAAATGTGTTTGATTTAGTAGCAAAATAGGTTGGTTAACTACATAAGCAAAAAGGTCCATCATCTTAATACTGTACTAAACAACACAATATCCAGTCCCCCCTCTCAGAAAATGTGCTGTGTTTGTTTCATACTTTTATCTCTGTCATGAGAGTGACTTGTTCACTTCAAATGTAAGTATTTAACTAGGGGCCTTGTAATGAGCAAGAGCACCAGAATTAGGTAGCTTAAAATTGAATAAACAATAGCCCTAGCCGGTTTGGCTCAGTGGATAGAGTATTCGCCTTTGGACTGAAGGGTCGTGGGTTCGATTCCAGTTAAGGGCACATACCTCTATTGCAGGCTTGATCTGGGTCCTAGTCAGGGCGGGTGCGAGAGGCAACCAATTAGTGTCTGTCCCTCACATCGATGTTTCTATGTCCCTCTATTCTCTAAAAATCAATGAAAAATATCCTCGGGTGAGGATGAACAAAACCAAAAAACAACAACTAAAGGGCAGTGCAGTTAGTCTGGGCAAGGCCACGTCACACAAGGTCACATTTCTACAACATTGATAAGCCAGACTCCAGGCCTCTTGGGCTTCATCTAGAACACTAAACTGATTAGTCTAGTAGTGTAGTCACTTACAAACATTATTTCAACGAGTCCTCAGACAGATAAGAGTTCTATTCTGGTTGCCAGAGAGATAAAATAGATTTAGTAACTTGCCCAAGACCACTTAATTAGAAAAGGGATGGTTTCAGTATTAAAACAACAACACCCAAACACATGTGTCAGAATCCAAGATTTTGTATATCAGAGGTTTGATCCACAGTAAAAAATACATGTTGCATTGTGAGTGAGTACTTACATATATAGCTGACAGAAAAGATTCATAAAATAATACTCTCCCTTACTACCTGCAATGGCATTCTAGTGCTTCCTATCCTATCCTATTTTATTTCACTCTATTACAGTCTTTGTTACTTATTTTTTTTAAAAAATACTCACTACAGTCAATCAATTTTATGACTATACCACTTCCTTAGATAATTGTGTTTACAATTACTCTTCATGTGTGTCTAGGACTACTTTCGTGAAGTTGTCCAAAATGCTCTTTGTAATTAGAGATATAATTGGCCATAAAGGATGTCCTTATGGAAGGCTAACTGAGGTCTCCTGTGGGAGGGTAGACTTAGGGGTCCTGTTTTCTTTAAGGAGAAGCACCTGATCTCCCTCCATGCCCCCTGATCTCTGGGAAAGAGGCGATTCAATTGCAAATGCAACTTTTACTGCTTTACTACAATTTGGAGTGAATTTTTCTTCTTCATTGACCACGTTCTTTAAAGGAGACTTAGATTACTGCTATTACACCCAAACTTCTCCGTATTGTCTAAGGATATCATATCCATGGTAAGTATTGCCTTGGTGTTCTTGGAAGAGGATTTCACAATCCCTAAATTTTTCTAGTGAGAACCTTCAATCCAATTACACATTGGCTTTTCTGGGTACTAGAGGTGAAAAGCAATGCTCTCCACGCCGATGGCAGCTGCCTGCCTTACAGTTTGGAGTAAATGCAAAAGAACCGTAATGAGCAAGATTTAATAATGCAGCTGGTCCAGGGGAAGTAACCCTGCGCTTCAGATCTGTGGAGCTTCCCAGCCAGCATTGCCCACATCGTCCCAGCATCCCTGGGAGTTAACGTGATTCAGGTGTTACTGATGTGTTTTTAGAGTTAAGTGATAGCTGATGCTTATATAATTGTAATCCGTCAGCTGTCATATAATAGAGCTGAATGCAGAAATAAAGTCTCAATCCTTTTCTGGATCTGAGCTCCTAACCCTTCAGCCAGGAGTAGGAGCCATAAGGTGGGAGATTCCGTTAAGATAGAATAGGGTTAAAAAGAGGCGGCAGGAAAAGACATCAATAAATATTTCTAGTACTGCTATGCGGCACTAGTATTCTAATCTTAGAATGTATGACACCATTAGTTTAAGAAATGGCAGCAGTTGGGGCGGTTCTGAGAAAATAAAGATTAGATTATGTTATTTTTATAGTCTCTGATAATTTGTAACCTCTAAGATACATCTTACTGGTGTGGGTCAGTGGTTGAGCATTGACCTATGAACCAGGAGGTCACGGTTTGATTCCTGGTCATGGCACATACCCAGGTTGCAGGCTTGATCCCCACTATGGGACATACAGGAGGCAGCTGATCAATGATTCTTTCCCTCGCCATTGATGTTTCTATCTTTCCTCCCTCTTCCTTCCTCTCTGAAAGCAATTTAAAAATAAATAGAAAAATACCACACCTTACTTTCCATATAACAATGTAAGGTCAAAAGTAACTGTTGTTACTTAAAGTTGATAATTGTCACCTCTTTAATTTTTTATCTTATTAATGCAGCATAAGATAAATTGGATTTTTCTAATAGATGAACTTGTTCTTTGAGAGAATGATTGAAACTAGGGAAAAGAAAAAAAATATCTGATGAAAGGATTAATGATGAATAGCTAGATTCACTCAATTAGCAGTTCAATTAAGTACTCAGGTACTGGTCACAGTCCTGGAAATTGGGGACACAATGGTGACCTTACAGTCTAACAAAGGAGACAGACAGTTCGAATTTGAAAGAAACTGGCACACCTGTCAGAATGGCTACCATCAACAGATTATTAACACATGACAAGTGCTGGGTGAGGATGTGGAGAAAAAGGAACCCTAGTACACTGCTGGTGGGAATGCAGACTAGTGCAGCCACTGTGGAGAACAGTTTGGAGTTTCCTCAAAAAATTAAACATGGAATTGGGTGGCCATTTGGCCCAGTGATCCCACTTTTAGGAATGTAGCTTAAGAAACATGAAACACCAAGCAGAAAGAATTTCTGCACCCCTATGTTTATAGCAGCACAATTTACAATAGCTAAGCTCTGGAGGCAGCCCAATTGCCTATCCATAGATGAGTGGATAAAACAGATGTGGTACATTTACACCATGGAATGCTATGCAGCAGTGAAAAAAAATATCTTACTTTTGAGACAACATAGAGGGACCTGGAAAGTATTATGCTAAGTGAAATAAATCAGTCAGAGAAAGACAAGTATCACATGATCTCACTCATATATGGAATCTAATTAACAAAATAAACTGATGAACAGAGTGGATCCAGAGACATGGAAGCATGGAACAGAGTGTGGAATCTCAGAGGGGAGGCAGGGAAGGGTGAGTGGGTGGGAGGTAGTCAATCAAAGACCTTGTATGTATTGCTGGTTGAACTCCTGGTTGAGGGAACAATTTTCATATTATCATATAGGTTATACACTGAGTGGCCAGATTATTATGCATTCAGAGATCATAATAATCTGGCTGCTCAGTGTATATGCACAGCCCATGGTCTGTCAGGTGGTTGAGGGCCTGGGACAAGGGGCAAGGAGCAGGAGTGATCTGGAGGGGGTTGATGGGGCAAAAGGGGATATATGTAATACTTTCAAAAATAAAGATTTTAACAAAATGATTCCGAGAGAGAAAGAAAGAGAGAGAGAGAGGGAGAGAGAGAGAGAGAGAGAGAGAGAGAGAGAGAGAGAGAGAGAGAGAGAGAGAGTTGTGAGATCCTTGATACATTTAAAGCAGCCTTTCTGGCAATCAGAGATTAAAACCCTCACAGTCTGGTCTGTTTGGCAAGGCCGCCCAGCAGAAGCAGTCTCTGAGAGATGTCTCTCCGGGCTCAGAAGAGAGGCTAAGAAGTGTCCAGGGCAAAGAGGGTTACACCAGAGCTGCAAGGTAGGATCCACCGAATGAGATACTTACACCCATAGGAATGTGTAACCACATAACCTTTCCACTTCAAAGAAATAGGACTTTCATAGGAATAATAATAATAAATGATTTGGGTTGTATTTTCCTTTAGATGCTGGCTAAAGATTGACCTAGACTGAGTCGCCACACATTCCTCAGAAGTGGAGGAAGAGATGGATATGCAGGGAAAATGTCTGGCTGCTTGAGACTTCAGCCAGGTTTGCTTTCACAAAATGTGCATTCTCAAGCTAGACCACAGGACAAGGATTTTGAGAAAGATAACTAACAAATCACTTAAAGCTGACGAGATTTTTGAACCAGTTCTCTATCCTAAAGAAAAAAAAAAATCAGTCTGCATCCTACGTGGTCATTTAAAAGCCAGTATCTCTTCAGGATCTCTACAGAGCAAAAAATACCTGTTGCATTATCTTTTGAAGCTGAGTTCATATATATGTTTTCTTCAATGGCATTTATCTTCAGCATTACTAAATGTGCTTAGTTATGTTGGTGCCATTTGCGTCCCTATCACCTTTGGTCAAAAGTAATTTGTGAACAGATAGGAGTTTTCTGTTTGTGTTAGACTACAGTGGCCATTTTGATCCTTGATATAGTCCCATATGTAGAAGAAGTAACTATGATGTTGATAATTCAAACAAAAGTCATCTTAACTGGTCAACAGAAGAGAAATATTGGTTATTGCTAATAGGACAGGTGCAAACCAAGTTATCTTATAATATTTCACTGACAGATGTCTTGATACAAAAGGATTCTGTGACTTTGCCATTATTTTTATTTTCAAAAAAGATTTTACTCACACTTTTTTAAAAGTATATATATAAAATTTGTCTCTAATATATAAAAGAAAGTAAGGCCAAAACTTGAAGGTTGATTTAATGTCTTCTATGAACTTTACTGATAGTTAATATACCTCTTGACAAAGACACATGTATATATTTATGCTGTCTATGCTTTATCAGGTATCCAAGTTCCATAAATATATACTAAAATAACATTTCTGATTGCTAAATTTGGGTAATTTAACACGTGCTATAAGAAGATTTCTTCTTTAGTGGAATGTTGTAGAAACCACATCATCAAAATGGTTTCTTGTTGAGACAGGAAAAATTCCTCACATTGAGTGGGAGGACATTAAAGAAAAAATTGACCATGGGAAATTCTGTAGGGGCGGTGATTTTGTGACTGGACCTGAGGACTAAACTGACCAAAGAGAGATTAAGAGGAGAAAAGTGTAAAAACATTTATTTGGTGTCAATATTTTTACGTGGCATGGCAGACTTTTAGAAAACAAATGCATGGCAGACTTTTAGAAAAGAAATCCAAGCATAGGATAGGTCTGAGAGCTTGTGTATCATTTAAAGAAAGAATGATAAATCATGCATGTGTGGGAAGACAAAGAGAAAAAGGGTTTTGAGCTAGGTGTTGTAGATTGTGAGAAAGTGATGAGGAATTATATGGGGAAAGATATAAAGTCCTAAAATGTTTTATTAACTGTAAACATGAGAGTAAATTACTTTGAGATACAATAAAGCTCTCTTCCAAATAACACTTCAGTAGGCAATTTTGACAGAGTCAGTAGTTTTAGGGAAACTTTAGATTTACTATTTCAGAAGTGAATTTTGCCTTTTCTTGTTCCTGCTCCCCCCCTTTCAAAAAAAATAAAATCTCACATTTATATGAGAGGTTTTTACAATCTTTGGAATAACACTATAAATTGGTCTTTAAGAAAGTAAACAGGAATGAGAGGCTCAACTTGGAAATTATTTTCATTTAAGGGGCTTTGGTAAGGCATTCTGCACAACAGGGAAGGCAAGAGGAAAAATAGCATCTGCATAGTAATGATTTGGGGAAAGGACACAAATGTTTGCTCTTATAGGGTTTGTATCATACATAAGAGGAGATGATTTCATTAATTCAAATACAGGAGTCTTCCATCTTCAAAGATTGAGTTAAACTCCCTGTACTTAAAATTAAGAACTTGGTAAAGCTTACAATATGTGATACAGAAATATAGTATAACAGATTCAATATTTCTTTCTTTTTCAGTTATAGACGAAGCAATTTGCAATATCTCCCCTAAAACATGAAGCAGGAAGAATAATATTTGAAAGTAATATCGTTATACACCTTTACCCACCAAAGAAGCATCATTCCATGAGTCTGTCTCCTGTGCTTAAATCTTGCATCAAACATTCGATAAACCCAAGTGTGACGTTTGTAGTCATTGCTCTTTGCCATGGGACTGCTGAGGCTCAGGCACATCTCCTCAGGGAGCTTTGTTGGGTCCAACGGAGCATCCCAGGTTGTGTTCATCTTCCTTCTGATTCCATGTTGCTTCACTAAGGACTACAGAGCAACCCCCCTTCTCCCAAATGTTTCTTTCCTCTGGGCTTGGAATGCCCCAACTCATCCTTGTCCTAAGAAGTTTAATGTGTCGATAGATTTGAGCCTCTTCTCTTTTATAGGAAACCCTGCAAAAGATGCCACAGACCAACCTATTACAATATTCTATGTTGATAGACTTGGCTTATATCCTCATATAGATAAGAATGGCAGAAAAAAGCATGGAGGAATCCCCCAGTTGGGTGACTTACAAAAGCATCTGAAAAAAGCTGCAAAAGACATTGAGTATTACTTGCCGACAGACAAGCCGGGCTTGGCTGTCATTGATTGGGAAGAATGGAGGCCTGTCTGGGCAAGAAACTGGAAACCTAAAGATGTTTACAGGGATGAGTCTGTTCGGCTGGTTCAGCAACAAAATGCAACCCTTACTTTCGCACAAGCCACCTATGTAGCCAGAAAAAGTTTTGAAAGAGCAGGAAGGGACTTCATGGTAGGCACTTTGATATTGGGAATAAATCTTCGACCAAAACACTTATGGGGTTATTATCTCTTTCCTGATTGTTACAACCATCATTATACTAAACCCAATTACAATGGGACTTGCTTTGATTTAGAAAAGAAAAGAAATGATGAGCTCAACTGGATGTGGACTGAAAGCACTGCTCTTTACCCATCCATTTATTTGAATACCATCCTATCGTCTTCTCCACTAGCTGCTCCCTTTGTCCGTAACCGTGTTAAGGAAGCCATTCGGGTTTCTGTAGTATCCGATGCAAAAAGCCCACTTCCGATTTACGTATATACGCGCCCAGTTTTTACTGACAATTCTTCAAAATACCTTAATCAGGTGAGCATATAAAGGTATGAGGACTATGAAATAGAGCCCACAAATAGTGATAGAATTTAACATCATTAACACTTCTTTAATGAGAATTTGAGCTAAACTGACAACTGTATGCCAGGAGCCAGATGTCAAATGCTCCAGAGAATAAAAGATTTACAGCTTAACATCATTTTTGAAGGGAATGAAACTTACCTTTTAATATCCTTTAGGAATATGCACATATATAGTTCTGCATTATCACATGCATGTAAAATAAGAATGCATTTCATTTTAATGCAATCATCTTAGCAACCATGGAAGATTAGGTGGAATAGGCCATATTTTAACTGTTTCTTTTTTTTCTTTCTTTCTTTTATGGGCCTGCTCTACTGTCGATAGAAGTCACTAAAAATAAAATAATACCTGTAATTTTTTTTATCATAGAAGGGTAGTGGTAGTGTGAACGATGGAACTATATAGTGGGAAAAACAAAAGAAAAATTGTTTTTCATAATAGATGAAAAATATGTTAAATTTAAATTATTATTATTGGGTCATCATTCTTAGCTTTGGTGTTATTGTCCTAAGTATAACATTTTTTATTTTATTCCTATCTGCTAACTTTTCTGTCTCATTTGCCAGGAGGACCTTATGCATACATTTGGTGAAACTATTTCTCTAGGTGCCTCTGGAATTGTACTATGGGGGAGCTTCAATTTAAGCCGAAGTGTGGTAAGTTGAATTGATAAGACATTTTTAATTATAATGTTTTTGAGGATTGTTGAGGTATTAAATAATAAAATAAACACTATACTTGGCACAGAGCAGGAGGTGCTTAACACTGGCTGAAACATACTATAATTTGTGCGGTTATTTGGGGGGCAGAAAATATTGTACTTGTTTTTCAGTGAGAAAACAGAAATTCAGTGAGACTCATTAAAGTTCTCTAGGAATACCATCTCAGTTGTCAGACAGTGTTTGGTTGATTTTTTTTTCCTTTTCTATTACACCATGCTATATCTCTTTTCAAAAGAATGAATGCATTCATTCAGTCTTTCACTCATTCAACTACTGTTCATTAAGCACTGCTTTATCCATTTAGTCATTTAGTGATTTGTTGACATGGGTCAGCAAACAATGTCCATAGGCCAAATCTGGCCTACTGCTTGCTTCTTTCTGTATAGCTCATGAGCTAACAGTGATTTTCACATTTTATTTTTTTTATTTTTTATTTTATTATTATTATTTTTTTATTGATTAAAGTATCACATATTTGTCCTCAACCCCCCATTCCAATTGTCCACCCCTCCCCACTTATGCCCCCACCCCCTATTGTCCTTGACCACTGGTTAGGCTCATATGTGTGCATATAAGTCCGTTGGTTGATCTCTTCCTTTTATCTCCACCCTCCCTTTGAGGTTCAACAGTCTGACCCATGGCTCCTTATCTCTGGGTCTGTTCTTGTCCATCAGTCTATGTTGTTCACCATTTCCCCTGGATGAATGAGATCATGTCCTACTGGAAATATACTTAAAAGAATCAAAAAATGAGGCAAGCAATAATAGTTATGCTGAAAGGCATATGAATCAGTATGTAGTGAGTTTCTTTCTGGGTCAACAGTTCTTTTGAGACCAAATTTCAGTGTCAAACAGTTCCTTATGTATTCATGTCAGCAATGATATTTCAGTTCTGGATGTTGAACAAATTGTGGTAATGCAGGTCCAACCCTCTCTGGTTTGGTCCTGGGCAAACTGCAGTGAAACACAGCTGCTGAGTGCTATTATGGCAAGGCATCTTCAGTGTCTTCCATCTCTGGACTGCTTTTCTTCTGTCTTCATGGTTGGAGTAGTCCTTTCAATTCCTCTCTGTTGACAGAATCCACCAGAGGCCCAGTACACAAAAATTCATGCACCGGGGGGGGGGGGGGGAATCCCTCATCCCAGCCTTCTCCCTCTCACAGTAGAATTGTTTTCTGAAAATATGCAAACATATTCTCTACCAAAAGTTAATAAAGGAATATTTTCTATAAATTTGACTTGGGATCCTTTTTCATTTTTTCCTCCATTAATTTTCCTCTGGCTTGTTTTGACACCATGTGTGTTTTTCATGGGTGTCATCGTGTTAGCATTACAATTAATTTTCTAATCTACAAATTTTCTATATATAATTTACTTACAGGACATTTTTCCTTACATGATATTCTTCTACTTGATTTTCACATTTTTAAAATGGATTAAAAAAACAAAAAACAAAAATCGTTTTTCATAATACATAAAAATCGTGCAGTTTATTTTTTTTTAAGGAATTATATGTGTACATATCTTATCATTGCCTCCCCCCACTCCCATCCATGCCCTCCCTCAACAGAGTTTTTGATCATTGGTTTTGCTTATATGCATGCATAAAGTGCTTCAGTTGATCTCTCACCTCCCCCATATCTCCGTATCCTCCCCACTGTAATTTGACAGTCTGTTGCTTTACTGTCTCTGTATCTATCTTTTTGTTCATCAGTTTATAATGTTCTTTTTATCCATAAATGAGTGAGGTCATGTGGTGTTTCTCTTTCATTGACTGGCTTATTTCACTCAGCACGATGTTCTCCAATTCCATCCAGGTTGCTGCAAATGCTAAGAATTCCTTCTTTTTTATGGCAGCATAGTATTCCATTGTGTAAATGTACCATAGTTTTCTGATCCAGTCATCTGCTGACGGGTACCTAGGCTGTTTCCAAATCCTAGCTATTGTAAATTGTGCTGCTATGAACATAGGGGTGCATATATCCTTTCTGATTGGTATTTCTAGTTTCTTGGTGTATATTCCTAGTAGTGGGATTACTGGGTCAAATGGGAGTTCCATTTTCCGTTTTTTGAGGAAACTCCATACTGTTCTCCACAGTGGTTGCACCAGTCTGCAATCCCACTAGCAGTGCACGATGGCCTCTTTTTCTCTGCAACCTCGCTAACACTTGTCATTTGTTGATTTGTTGATGTTAGCCATTCTTACAGGTGTGAGATGGTGGTACCGCATTGTCGTTTTGATTTGCATCTCTAGGATAATTAGTGACTTTGAGCATGTTTTCATGTGCCTCTTGGCCTTCCTTCTGTCTTCTTTTGAAAATATTCTATTTAGGTCCACTGCCTATTTTTTAATTGGATCATTTATCTTCCTTTTATTTATTTGCATAAGCTGTTTGTAGATATTGGAGATTAAACCTTTATCAGTAATAACATTTGCAAATATGTTCTCCCATACAGTAGGCTTTCTTGTTTTGTTGATGGTTTCTTTTGCTGTTAAAAAAAAAACAACTTTTTATTTTGATGTAGTCCCATTTGTTTATTTCCTCTTTAACTTCCATTACTCTAGGGGCAGTATCAGTGAAGAAGTTCTTTTGGCATATGTCAGAGATTTTGCTACCTGTGGTAATAATGCCTCTATTATTTTTATGGTTTCCCGTCTTACATTTAAGTCCTGTATCCATTTTGAGTTTATTTTTGTGTATGGTGTAAGTTGGTGATCTAGTTTCATTTTTTTACAAGAGTCTGTCCAATTTTCCCAACACCTTTTATTGAAGAGACTGTTTTGACTCCATTGTATGTTCATACCTCCTTTGTCAAATATTGAGTATAGAGGTTTGGGTTGATATCTGGATTCTCTAATCTATTCCATTGATCTATATGTCTGTTCTTGTGCCAGTACCAAGTTGTTTTGAGAACAGTGGCTTTGTAATACAGCTTGAAATCTGATATTGAGATCCCTCTTACTTTATTCTTCTTTCTCAGGATTGCTGTGGCTATTGGGGTCTTTTTTTGTTCCAGATGAATTTTTGGAGAGTTCTTTCTAGGTCTGTGAAGTATGCCATTGGTATTTTAATGGGGAGTGCATTGAACCTATAAATTGCTTTGGGAAGTATGGACATTATGTTGATTCTACCAATCCATGAAAATGTTATGTTCTTCCATCTGTTTACATCTTCCTCTATCTCTTTTTTCAGTGTCATGTAGCTTTCCGTATATAGGTGTTTTATCTCCTTAGTTAAGTTTATTCCTAGGTATCTTAGTTTTTTGGTGCAATGGTAAATGGGATTGCTTTTGTAGTCTCTGTTTCTATAACTTCACTGTTGGTGTATAGAAATGCATAGATTTCTTGGCATTAATTTTGTATCCTGCTACATTGCCAAATTCATTTATTAAGCCAATTGGTTTTTTGATGGAGTCTTTTGGGTTTTTTATGTACAATATCATGTCATCTGCAAATAAGGACAACTTTACTTCTTTTCCAATTTGGATGCCTTTTATTTCTCCTTCTTGTCAAATTGCAATGGCTAGTACTTCCAGTACTATGTCAAACAGGAGTGGTGTGAGTGGGCATCCCTGTCTTGTTCCTGTTCTTAGAGGAAATGGTTTTAGTTTGTGCCCATTTAGTATGATGTCTGCTATGGGTTTATCATATATAGCTTTTATTATATTGAGGTATGATCCTTCTATTTCCACCTTGTTGAGAGTTTTTATCAGAAAAGGGAGTTGAATTTTATCAAATGCTTTTTCTGCATTTGACTATATGAATTTTATCTCTCAATTTGTATCATGTTTATTGGTTTGTAGATATTGTAGCATCCTTGCATTCCTGGAATAAATCCTACTTGGTCATGGTGTATGATCTTTTTGATGTTCTGCCAGAGCCAATTTGCTAGAATTTTGTTGAGGATTTTGGCATCTATGTTCATGAGGGATATTGGCCTATAATTCTCTTTCATTATGTTGTCTGTGTCTGGTTTTTGTATTAGGGTGATGCTGGCTTCATAAAAGGAGCTGGGAAGTGTTCCTTCCTCTTGAATTTTTTGGAATAGTCTGAGGAGGATAGGTTTTAGTTCTTCCTTGAATGTTTGGTAAAACTCTCCTGTGAAGCCATCTGGCCCCCGGCTTTTGTTTGCTGGAAGCTTTTTGATGACTGCTTCAATTTCTTCCCAAGTCACTGGCCTATTGAGATTTTTAGATTCTTCTTGATTGAGTTTTAGAAGGTTATATATTTTTTTAGGAATTTGTCCATTTCCTCTAGTTTGTCCAGTTTGTTGGAGTAGAGTTGTTCGTAGTATTTTGTAAGAATCCTTTGTATTTCATTGGGGCCTGTTGTTGTTTCACCTCTTTCATTTCTAATTTTGTTTATTTGGTTCCTCTCTCTTTGTTTCTTGGTTAGCCTGACTAGAGGTTCATCAATCTTGTTTATCCTTTCAAAGAACCAGCTCTTGGTTTGTTGAGCTTCTGTATTGTTTCTTTAGTCTCTATGTCGTTTATCTCCACTCTGATTTTTATTGTTTCCTTCCTTCTGCTTACACTCGGCTTTTCTTGTTGCTCTTTTACTAACTCTTTGAGTTGTAGAGTTAGATAATTTATTACCATTTTTTCTGTTTTTTGCAGTATGCTTGTACAGCTATAAACTTCCCTCTCAAGATTGCTTTTGTTGTGTCCCATAAATTTTGGATTATGGTGTTTTCATTGTCATATCTTGCCATGATTTTTTTTATTTCTTCCTTGATTTCTCTGGTAACCTAGTCCTTGTTCAATAGCATGCTGTTTAACCTCCATATGTTTGATTTCTTTGGATTATTTTTATTGTAGTTAATTTCCAGTTTTATGCCATTATGATCTGAGAAGATGCTTGATATGATTTCTATCTTCTTGAATTTGAAGAGACTTTGCCTATGTCCCAACATGTGGTCTATCTTTGAGTATGACCAATGTGCACTTGAGAAGAATGTTTATTCTGTGGCTTTGAGGTGAAATGTTCTGAATATGTCAATTAATTCCATCTGGTGTAGTGAGTCATTTAGGATTAATGTTTTTTTGCTGATTTTTTGATTAGATGATTTGTCCAAAGGTGATAGTGGGGTATTAAAATCTCCTACTATGATTGTATTGCTATTAATCTCTCCCTTAATGTCCTCCAGCAGGTTTTTTTTTATGTATTTGGGTGCTCCTGTATTGGGTGCATATATGTTTATACCAAGATTATTTCTTCTTGTTGAATTTCTCCCTTTAGTATTATGAAGTGGCCTTCAATATCTCTTGTATGTCCTTCACTTTGAGATCTAATTTTTCAGATATAAGTATTGCTACCCCCAGCTTTTTTTTCATTTCCATCGCCTGGAAAACCGTTTTCCATCCTTTCACCCTCAGTCTGTGTGCATCTTTTTTTCTGAAATGTGTTTCTCGTAGACAGCAGATATATGGGTCTTGTTTTCTTATCCAATCTGTTACCTATGTCTTTTGATTGGAGCATTTAATCCATTTACATTTAAAGTTATTATTGATAGGTACTTATTTGACACAATTTTTATTCTATTCCCCTGTGTTCCTTCTTTGCTTCCTATTTCTTTATTTTTACAGTAGACCCTTTAGCATTTCTTGCTGGTTTGGTAGAGATAAATTCCTTTAGTCTTTTTTTTTTTTTTTTGGTCTGGGAAGCTCCTGATTTCACCTTCAATTGTGATTGATAGCCTTGCTGGGTACAGTATTCTTGGATTCAGATCCTTCCTCTGCATGACTTTGTATATTTCATCCCATTCCCTTCTGGCCTGATGAGTTTCTGTTGAGAAGTCAGTTGCTAGGCTGATGGGGGTTCCTTTATATGTAACTTTCTGTCTCTCTCTGGCTGCTTTTAAGATTCTTTGTCATTGGTGTTTGCCAATTTAATTACAATGTGCCTTGGCATCATTCTTTTGGGATTCATTTTGCTTGGGACTCTGCGGGCATCTTGGATTTGTATGGGTTTTTTCTTCTCTATCTCAGGAAAGTTTTCTGTCATTATTTCTTGAAGTACGTTTTCCATGTCTTCCTCAGTTTCCTTTCCTTCTGGAACCCCTATTATTCTAATATTGTTTTGTTTTGTATTGTCCCAGAGCTCCTGTAGGCTCTCCTCCTGCTTTTTAATTTTTTTTTCTAGAAGCTGCTCTAATTGGATATTTTTTCCATCTTGTCTTCTAGCTCACTGATGCAGTCTTCTGCTTCTTCTAGTCTACTCTTGATGCTTTCTATTAAATTCTTCATAGTAGCGATGTCATTTTTCATTTCTTCTTGGTTCATCTTCATTTCTTCTTGGTTCTTCTTCATTTCCTCTTGGTTCTTACTCATATTGTCAAATTTGTCTTCCATTCTTTTTAGCCATCTTATGATCATTACTCTGAATTCTTGCTCTGGTAGGTTGCTTGCCTATAACTCATTTACTTTCTTTTCTGGTGATGCCTGCTTTTCCTTCATGTGAAGACTAGTTCTTTGTCTCTCCATGGTCTCTCTTTTCAGTATGCATAGTTATGTAGTTCTCTTTCTCCTTTCTGTGGGTGATTGAAGAACTCCCTTGAATCCACGTGTTTGCGCCGATTGGGGCATCACAGCTGTTCAGTGGTCTCCACTGTTGTGAGTTTTTCAGGCCTCAGATAGGATCCTCTTTTCTTTGTAAGATGGAGTAGTTTTCCTTCTGAGCCCATAGCTCTGGGAGATGTCTCCACCACAGTGCAAGCTGCTTGGTCAGGAAATCCTGTCCAGCCGAACCCTACCTTCTCTTAGAGCTATGCTACCCCTTAGCTTGCCAACTAACACTCTTCGAGTGACTCTCTGGCACTCCTTCTATCTGTTCTGGGACTAGGCTCAGAACAGGTCCATCTGTTTGGCCACCATTTTGTCTCCTCCTCCCAGAATACCTCATATGCAGTTTAAATGTCAGTGTCTATCAGTAAGATTTCATTGGAACATAGTCAAGTTCATTTATTTAGGTATCTATGGCTGCTTTTATAGTACAAAGAAATAACTGAGACTGTCTCATTTAAAACACCAAAATATTCACTGTCTGTCCCTTACAGAAAAAGTTCCCAACCCTTGGCTTATTCATTTAAGGGTTAGTTGTTTAGATGCTAGAATTACGGCAGTGAACAAAGTCCTTTCACCATGAACCTATATTCTCATAAGTGGAAATATAAATTTATATATATAACTAGAGGCCTGATGCATGAAATTCATGCATAGGTAGGGTCCCTAGGCCTGGCCAGTGAACAGGGCTAACCTGTGGGGCAACAGCTGGGGCAATCAGGAGGTCTCTGCTCTCCTTCATCTTGGCTGGCCTAGGGCCTGTGAGCTAAGGGCATCTCCTGCATTGAGAGTCTGCCCCATCATGGTCATTGCACATCACAGTGACTGGTCATTCTGCCATTCAGTCGATTTGCATACTAGGCTTTTATTATATAGGACTAGAGGTCCAGTGCACAAAAAGTCGTACACTGGGGTGAAGGGGGAATCTCTCATCCCAGCCTTCCCCCTCTCACGGTCTGTGAACCTTCAGGGGATGTCCTACTGATGGTGGTGAGCAGGCCTAAGCCTGAGTCTGGCTTCCCTCCTCAGGAGGAAACTGGATGATCAGGGGTAGGTGAAGTCCCCATCATACCTCTGCTGCTGCCGCTGTGGGCAGCTGCAGCTGCCTGAGCCTTGACCCTCACAGCCACTGTGGCTTACCTGAGCCTTGGCCTGGCCCTCATTGCCTGAGTTACAAGACCTTGCCACCATTAGTGCCTTGCCTGAGCCTGGGTCCAGCCCTAGGCAGTGGCAGCACCATCCACTATCTGTCATCGGCGGCTTGCCTGAGCCTTGGGCCAGCCCTGGGCAAGGGCAGTGCCATCCACCATCTGCCATTCACACCTTGCCTGAGCCTCAGGCAGCTGCTGTGGCTTTGTCTGAAAGGATTCCAGATGGTCGTCTGGAAGATGTCCGTTTAATTAGCATACTACCCTTTTATTAGTATAGATATGTCAGGTAACTGATGTATAACTGCAATGAAGAGCAATGAAGCAGTATAGGAAAGATAGTGATGGAATTGTATTGTTTAAGCTGTGGTAGTCATAGAACAGGCCTCTCTGAAGCTATTGGATTAGAGACCTGACGGAAATAAGGAACCAAGTCTCTGGATAACTGAGGATGCTAAATGTAGTAGCTTGGAGGCAGGAATGTACTTTTCAAAAAAAAAAAAAAGGCAATAAAGTCAATGTGACTGGAGTGCAGTGAGCAAGGAAGAGAGTGTTAAAGAGTGTGGTCAGTGAGATAGCAGAGGATCAGAGATGGGACTTCATAGGCCGTGATAGGCTTTTACTTAGCGGTGGAAAGCCACTAGAAGGTTGAGCAGAAGAGTTGCAATTTTTGAAGGACATTTCAGAAGAATGACAGTGGCATTGAGAGTAGGTTTCAGAGGGGCAAGAATGGGAGCAGGGAAAGAAGGCTTGGACCATAGCTGTTTCGGTTTGAATATAATTCAACAGTAGAACTGAGAGCACTGACTAGAGGGGGTTGGTTGAGTTGGAGGGATGAGAGTTGTGGTTAAAATGACTCCAAGGGTTTTGGCTTGAAGAAATTGCCTCTGAGATGGGAAAGACTTAAGGAGTAGCGTGGTGACGGCTGGGCAAAGAGTAAATTGGGATGTGGGTTCTTGAAAATGTTGGTAAATTATTCAAAGCTTCCCTATCTGGAAGGAAAATGAACCCTTCTTTATTTCCCTCAGGTTATACTTAGTGGTGTCTATCTTAAGTAAAATTTTAAGTAAAACTTATTTTTTGAGGGGGAAAAATGTCTGTTTTGATCTTTAGAATATGAATTTTATACATTTTTTCCTAAAGCATTTTATTTGTAAAAAAAAAAAAAAAAAAAAAAAGCCTTTAACTATCATGACCTCATTGTTTTCTCTCTTCCTTTACTTTCATCCTCATTTGATTCTCCATCTCAGAGCTTTATCTTCTACCACTTTGATCCATTTGTCTCAAAGCAGGAGGAAAGCTGTCACATGGACACTGCTGAATTGGAGCTGAACTTTTTATCTGATGGATATGGAAATACTAGTGATGTAGGTGCCATGAACAATATTTAATAAAGTTCATGGCCCAGGGGTCTGATCCTATGACCCACAGAGAAGAGACTGTACTCTAAGACTAGAAGAGACCTTTTGACCTCTTGTCCTTAGAGAGAGCAGTCATATTCTTACTTCATTTATAAAAGCACTTAATAGATTTCATCTCTGTGAAATACTTTCAAGATAATCTGAGCCCTTTTGCCTATTTGGTAGACTTCTATTGTCTCTGATGTGATCCCCAATAAGAACAAATAACATAAAATATAAATTCAAAGAAAGGTATACATGTTTCTTTTGCAAAATCTTTCATATGTCAGAGAGTTATTTAAGTATTATAATTCACCTAAGTATAGTCCTAGTTTTCATTAGTAGTTTCCCCAGACCTGTAAACTTACTTTTCAAGGGTCCTTGATGGGTTATGATGGACCATTTATAAAATTTTTATACTATGATTTTTTTTGTTTTGTTTTGTTTTTATATAACCTGAGAACTCCCTATTATTGTGATAAGGAGTGAATCAGGCATTCCATAATTAGTAGAATGATGTGGCATTCTATTTAATTGTCACGCTTTTCTTAACTTGCACTTTTATTTTAGATTCACAACATTTTGTCAAGGAACTCAGACTATCTTCAGAATTATTCATATAGGGGCAGTCCTTCAACTTCAATGTCACTATTCTCTACTTAAGGACATTGCCTTGTAATTGCCCCCATGGACTCTGCTTTACATATTTTTGCCAATTTTCCCAATTTATGATAATTCTGAATGCTAGTTATATTATTACACTCTCTCTTTTTCTATGTCATTAAAAATCAATAGTCATGGATTCTTTGTCACGTTGCCTGAGGTTCACTGACAACTTGAGAAACTGGTAATTGCAAATTCAGTTTCAAGTTACTTAAAACAATTGTTATCAAATGTCAGCGAACCATTTCCTTCCACTCCATTTTATTAGATCCATTGGTGTGATAGAGCCAGCTTCTATTGGTCCCAGCTCATGAGACCTGATTATTCAATATTCATAAATTTTGTGAGCTGATTGTTCAACAGAGCCATTATTAAAAATTGAATTATAAAAATGTAGAGTAAAATGAATTGTGTTAAAAATAAAGTAATCAATACCCATAATGTATCAATTTTTTACTTCATTTATTTGGGTTGTTCACATCTATTGTCTCTGTAAGTAGAAACATTATGCAATGATGTGTTACTGCACACCATGCTACCATACTGTGTGATGGCTTTGCATTTAGTGATGTCAGGTTGGTAGGTTAAAACTTGCAATGGTAGGAATATTTACACCATAGGTAATAAAAAACGCTATAAACCAGGACTTACTAGTATTTTTCTTAAAGTCAGTTTTAGATATTTTCAAAGACTACACCTTGTGTAGGCTAATTATTCTAAAATCATTTTCATTCTTTCATCCACTTTTTGCCTAGTTCTTGTCTCTGTGGACAACTGCAATGTCATCTGAACTTAGTATACATTCTCAGTGTTCTTGGCACTGGGAGTACAGTGTTGAAGAATGTTGACAAAGTCCCTGCATTCACGGAACTTATGTTAAAGTTGGAGGGATAGAGACAATAGGCACACAAGAAAAATAATTGGTATGATATGAACTATGCAGAGAATTGAAAGAGACGTACAAAGGTAGAAAAGGTGTCTGAGAAGGGCACTGTCTAACTAAAGCTATGAGCTGAAGGGCAAGATGGAGTGAGCCATGTTAGAAACTAGAAGAAAGAGTATTCCAAGCAGAGGGAACAGTCAGGGCAGTTTGAAATGAAACTTCCATGCTTGTGAAACAACTAGGATGTCTAAGGTAGAGTGGGTGAGGGAAGGTGTAAAAGAAGAAGGAAGGGATACGGTATGTGAATTTATGTCTCAATAAAGCTGTTATTAAAGTGCAAAAAAAGAGGATTATATGACATGAGTCTATATACAAGTGGAGAGAAGTTAAATTTTAAACACCATGCAAAACTATTGGAGAATTAAGAAGAAGTGTTCTTGCTCTGGCTGGTGGGGTTAGCTGGAGCATCGTCCCATGCACCAAAAGATGGCGGGTTCGATTCAGGTCAGGGCACATACCCAGGCTGCAGGTTGTTTGATCCCTGTTGGGGGGGGGGGTGCGGGAGCAGCTGATCCATGTTCCTCACATCCACGTTTGTCTCTCTTCCTTTCTTTCTCTAAAAAATCAATTTACAAAAAGAGTAGGTTTTCTATTGCTGCCATACAAATTACAACAAGCAGTGGTTTAAACAATATCCTCTTGCTTGTAGTACTGACATTTCTTTTTTTCTGGCTGGCTGTGGCTAAGGGTCATTGCCAGATCCTAGAGGTCACTATACTTCTCAGCTCTTGGCTCTCTCCTCTGTCTTCAAAGCCAGCAATGCTGGGTTGATTCTTTGATTTTTTTTCCCCCTCCTTATTCCATCTAATGTTTTTTTAAAATCTTAGCTGGAAAAGTTTCTACCTTTAGAAGGAATCCTGATAAAATTCAAGATAATCTCCCCGTCTGAAGGTCCATATTCTCAATCATATGTGTAAAGTCTCTTTTGTTTTATAAGTTAAATAGTCACAGGTTCCTGAGGGTTAGGGCAGTGGTCGGCAAACTGCGGCTTACGAGCCACATGCTATTCTTTATCCCTTTGATTGTAGCTCTTCCACAAAATACTACACCCTGGGCGAGTGTATTTTGAAGAAGTGGCATTAGAAGAAATTTAAATTTTAAAAAATTGGCTCTCAAAAGAAATTTCAATCGATGTACTGTTGATATTTGGCTCTGTGGACTAATGAGTTTGCCGACCACTTAGTTAGCATATGGACATCCTTCGAAGGCCTTTATTCTGCCTACCATCGATGGTGTCACCCCAAGGAAGGTCACAAGAAACAGATTCAAGTGAAAGCTGCCAAGATTCCTTGACTTGCTTGCTGACCTACCGCCACCAGTCCTTTTGGTCTGCTGAAGGACCAGCACAGCTGGCTCACTCGATGCTGTTGCTCACGAAGGAAAGTGACCATCTCCTATGTTTTTCAAAAGACAGTGTCCCAGTTTTAGAATGCACTGATATCGAGAGGCATCATTTTAGTTCCTCATCACTCAGTACTCTGCCAACTAAGTATATTTGGGAAAGAGTTGTTGTAATTCATCCATAACCTGAACGATACATAACATTTAATGTAGAGTATACTCAGTTGCCTTGTGTAGTTGTTTTGAGCTAGCGATTTAGAAATCCCTCTTTCCAATGCTGTTGAGACTTAGCTGACAAGTCTTAATACGTGGTACTTCTTACGTTGATTTATAATTTCTTGAAGGCTAACTAATAATATACTGGGCCCTGGGCTAAACACTTTTATATACCTCACATCTCTTCTCAGCAACAACCTGGGGTAGGTGCTCTAACTATTCTTATTTTACAGATGCCGAAGCTAAAGCACAGCCAGGTTAATTCCTTTGCCCAAGGTCACCCCGATGGGAAATAAGATGTAGAAGGCTTGTGAGACTTACAAGTCCACTGGAGTCCAGACCAATCAGGGAAGACGGGCCCCAGAGCACATTCTGCCCCTCCCCCACTAGTTTATAAATTAAAAGACTAAGGTATGTGAAGCCTCAATCAGTCATTTATTTCAGTGGCGTGAAATAACAAGTGAAACTTATAAGTGTTAACAAAAACCAGAATAAGTTTGGTTGTTAAGGTAAATAAAACATTTCTTAAAGCTTGCTGGGTCTGTTTTTTGTTTGTTTGTTATTTTTTCCGTTTCCTTATCAATTCCCTATTGCAGTGAATAAATTCACATATGAACTAAGTTGGATTTTGATATGCTGACCTTCTTATAATTTTACAGGCCGCCTGCACAAAACTACACGATTACATGGATACCATTCTGAATCCGTACATAATCAATATCACCCTAGCGGCCAAAATGTGTAGCCAGGTGTTTTGCATGGAGAAAGGATTCTGCACAAGGAAAGATGCGGATTCCAGTGACTACCTCCATCTGAACCCAATGCATCTCACTATTGAAAGGGATCCAAACGGAAAATTCAAAATAAAAGGGAACGCCTCGGTGGAAGACCTCCAACAGTTTGCTGACAATTTTCATTGCAGCTGCTATTCCAACATGGACTGTGTGAAGGCCGTTGATTTAACAAAAAAAATTATCATCGATGTATGTATGATGGATGATATTTGTATAAAAACCGCTCTAAACTAGAAAAATGAAATATGCCTTTCAAGTGCAAGTTGAAAAATATTATGAAACTATATTTGCTACTCAGTAAATATTCAAAATCGGCTGTTCAACATCACACAAAGACATGTATTGAACACATGGTAATGAGTTCTATGAAGGAAAAAGTATGAAACCCTCTTAGGGCACCTAGCGGGAGAGTCAAGAATGGTTCTGGCCAAAAACATGATCAATAGAAAATACGTTGAGAATAAATTATACTAATACAGTTCTTGTGATCGCTTTCCGTGTTTTTCTTGTCAAAGTAAGTTCTTCCTTAGGGACCCCTGTTGCCTTAGGGTTTTCCTGGGAAATAGAACTGCTGGGGGGCAGCAGGGAGAAAGCCTGGGACTGAGGTGGGTCTGCCCCAACATGGTCTGAAAATGGGTTTTTGCTGTCTCACCGGAAAGGAATTTCAGGGACACGCACATAGGAGGAGTTAAGCCATAAAGGCAAGACTTATGAGAGGGAAAACAAAGGGAAGGCTTAGGAGAGAAGAGGCCAGATCCCAGAACTGGGAGGAAACATGGGCGGGGCTGCTTAGACTCAGGAAAGGAGGTTACAGAAGCCAAAGGAGAGTCCCGGAAGCTGAAAGCCCACTGCTCCCCTGGTTGCAAGGTCTTGCGGGGACCCTTACAGTTTAGGAGAAAAGAAAACAAACATGTAGCCTGAGAGAAGGGTGTGGGCATGCTCCAAGGAGGGTACACAAGACACAGGGGCCCTTGAAGAGGCTGCAGTACTCCACCAAGTGCTTTCCCAGCCCCCAGCTGGTAAACATGGTCGCCCCGTGCCCTGTGCCTCGTCCAGCTCCATCTTCCTTGGAGAGAAGTCCACTTCCCCGGGCTGCAGGCTGCATCTGTGCCCACCTGGCCTGGACAGTCAGGAGCCAGAGCTGCAGTGCCATCACCTGAGGCTCCAGGAATCCAGCCCAGCCTCTGCTCCCAGCTGGCATCAAGATTCTTAGCTGTGTGACCTTGGGTAAGTGGCTTAACTTCTCTGTGCCTCATTTCCCCTTCTCCATGATTGCTGCCAAGGCTCCGTGTCCAGTTGGGGATTGCACTCTGGCCCACGGGGCTGCCTCAGGGCAGGACCTTTATTCAACTTCTATCCATTTCCTTGGGTTTGGGTGGGGAAAGAGCAGGATTTCTTTCAAACTCCCCCAAACTTTTTCCTGCCTTCCCCCCCCCCCCCACTACCACACCACCACCCCCAACCCTCCCCAGCCTGTACTGGTGCCTTCTGCCTATCCAACCTCTTTCCTGGATTTTCTAGGTGCCTGTGACCTTACGCTATCTGATCCTTTCCCCAGGCTAGTCTCCTGCTTTATGGTTGTCATTTTGGCTCCTACTGTGCATGCACTCAGGAAAGGCTTGTCCTCCTCTGTGCCATTTCTCCCTCCCCCTCTAGGGGGTGGGGTGGAGGGTGGACTCCTTATTTAGGCTTAAACACATACCTGATTTCATATATATATATATATATATATATATATATATATATATATATATATATAGTATGTGTATACCCCACTGGTTGAAGAGAGAAATTTATTTTAAGGAATTGGCTCATGTGGTTGTGGGAAATGTAAAGCCTACAATTTGAAGGTTAACCTGGGAATTCTGGCAGGAATGAATGTTGTAGTCTTGAGTCTGGAGGCAGAATTCCTTTTATTGTATTTTTGTTCAGAGAACCTGTTTTTATTCTCAAGGCCTTCAACCGATTGGATGAAGCCCACCACGTTATGAAAGGTAATCTGCTTTACTCAAAGTCTGCCAAAGTCAATGTTAATCACATTCAAAAAATGTTGTCTCACAGCAACATTTAATGGTGTTTGATGAATCAACAGGGCACTGTAGTCTAGCACTGAGGCACTGAGAAGGGAAGAATCTTGAAGGATAAGGAGCTGGGAGTGGCCACTTGGTGGCAGAATTGGAGCTGATGCCCTGTTATCAAAGGATCTTTCTATTGTACCTCTACTAGTGTCCCAATCCAAATTCCTATAGCATTTATTACCTATAAAACATTCTCTTGAATCTTAATTACATGTTCCTTTACTAATATATGTTCTTTTTCTCCAACTAAATTTAAGACATATCTGTTTACAGTCAACCCTGTTATGTTCTTCTATACACAATCAAATATCAATAAGTATCTTTCAAATGATGAGTTCTGCTACATATCCTATTTGTGCTAAATAATAATTTGTTTAGATAGCTTCTGGTGACAGACTCCTTGAATTCAGGCACGTCGCCAAAACCGGTTTGGCTCAGTGGTAGAGCGTCAGTCTGCAGACTGAAAGGTCCCAGGTTTGATTCCGGTCAAGGGCATGTACATTGGTTGCGGGCACATCCCCGGTGAGGGGTGTGCAAGAGGCAAATGGTCAATGTTTCTCTCCCATTGACGTTTCTAGCTCTCTATCTCTCTCCCTTCCTCTGTAAAATATCAATAAAATATATTTTAAAAAATATTCAGGCACGTGGATGAAGCTGGGTTGCAGTGCTTTTTGTAAGAGTAGTGAGTGTGAAAGGCTTAACTCTTCATATTAAGAAAGACTTACTATGATAGTGTGAGCATGGACAAGTTGC
This sequence comes from Vespertilio murinus, assembly GCA_963924515.1. Classification (NCBI taxonomy): domain Eukaryota; kingdom Metazoa; phylum Chordata; class Mammalia; order Chiroptera; family Vespertilionidae; genus Vespertilio; species Vespertilio murinus. The sequence goes on from OZ004712.1 coordinate 60,916,240, forward strand.
TCAACTTCTTGAAGTATTAATTTATCTATAAGAAGAGAATGATACTGGGAGGGTGTCTCATCCAGCACGGCTTAGGGTTCAGGATCTGAAGAACAAATGAAAACACTATACAAGAAATATGAATTTGGAAGGCATGGAGGAGAGGGCAGGTGGAAACCTCCCTCTTGGAGAGGCATGTGACTCCTTGCCGGTCTGATTTTATGTACTTAAATACACATTTGCCCCTAGCAATGCATACAGGCATATCAAAGGTAAAGTTTGGTAAACAGTAAAAGGATTATCAGGTTAGGGCATTGCCTTCAGCCACTGAACCAACAGCAGAGGCATATTATGCTGATTTTCAGCTCTGCTGAATATCAGTCCATTAGCCTTCCAATGGGTCTTTTTGCATTAATATGCTAGCTACTGTTGGTGTTAGCCTCGGCTGGAGGGGTCAATTGGAGAAAAAGGAAACATGCAATACTTTAAACAATAACAGAGAGAGAGAGAGAGAGAGAGAGAGAGAGAGAGAGAGAGAGAGAGAATGATAACTAAACCTCAGTACTATGTAGAATGAATAGAAAGTGGGTTACTGTGTGTATAATAGATATGAATAGCTCCTTGGCAAAGGTGCAGGAGATATCATGGATTTTTATTTCCTAAATCAAGTCACTTCCAAATCACAACCCATCAAGGTCAATCAATGATAAGTCCCACACCAGGTGATTACTGAAGCTCTCCTCCTTGGAGCTTACAAAACCCCTGGTGCTTGCATACTCCTAGAAAAATGGGGGAAGGCCTGGTCCTTGGTCAATAGGGATGGTCCTTTCCCCCCTGGATCCATTTGGTTTCTACATGCAAAGCCGTTAAGTACACAACCTTCACACAAATGGATGGCAGCTCAGCCTTCTAAATGCTCAGCAGTAGCTAAGCACTGCTGCTTCGCCGTCCACTGGAGATGGCCTCCTTGGGGGCTGACTAAGGACTATCCACAATGCTCTTCTCTGCTGACTGCTTGGCCACAGCCCACCATACACCAGGAGCTCAAGAGGCCGCATGCACAGCCAGTTCTCACAGGGACTCAAACATCCTCCTACAAGGACTCGTTTCCTCCCCAATGCAGAGCCCAAGCACTTGGAGAAATACGCAGAACCCTCCCACATTTCAACGGGGGCACCAACTCTAGGCGTGGGACACTCTCTGGAAGCCCCCATTTTCATCCTCTGGGGAGAGGGCAGTTTAACCCCTTGACTGGCCGAGGGCTCTGAAATGAGTCCTAGTAACTCTCACTCTGAGGAAAAGGGAAAGCTAGACCGCAAGAGCGTAAGGCCCTGGCATTATTCTTTGACTGACAGAAACACAATAGAAAGAGGCATCAAAATATTGGAAAACTTCTCAGTAAATCACACTTTTACAGAAGTCAAATAACTTAGGATATATGAATTGCTCAATACATGTCATTTTTTATTCTGATTCTTTGAAACGCTATGCATGCTTACTGATTGTGCACCATCGAAACTCCCATATCTTGAAGAGATTTAAGGTTTAGGGGAAAGATCCTGGCTTTGGAGTTAGATAGCTCTGATCTTGACTCTTGGCTCTGCCACTTATGATCCCTGTGCACTTAGATAAATTACCTCACACCGCTTAGTTGTTGGTATTTTCCTGTCAAATTAATTGTGAAGGTTACTTGCACATAACCCACATAGCCTTAGGCTTCTCTGGCTAGGACATTAAATATTTCACATTTATAATAATATACTGAACCTCAAGGCTTTGAGTCCCGAGCTCCGCGGCTAATAGAAAGTTTGGTCTTTTTGTAGCAGCCTCTCCCATTACTCTGTTATGTCTGGGAGGCCTCATGGGCGCAGTTGCCTGTAGTCCCTTTGTTCTCATGTTCTCTGCTCTTACTTACCCTGGGGTACTGATTTCATGCTTCTCTCTCTCTGCCAGTAGGAGAACTTCCTTGGAGTCTCATGATCAGAGATATTGCAACAGGCCCCATAGAAACTGATCTGTCACTTAGGTCTCAGTGTTTTCTTTTTTTTTAATATATATATATTTTATTGATATTTTACAGAGAGGAAGGGAGAGAGATAGAGAGCTAGAAACGTCGATGAGAGAGAAACATCGACCAGTAGCCTCCTGCACTCCCCCCACCGGGGGATGTGCCAGCAATCAATGCACATGCCTTTGACCGGAATCGAACCCGGGACCTTCCAGTCAGCAGACCAACGCTCTACCACTGAGCCAAGCCGGTTTCGGCCGGTGTTTTCTTTCTGTAGACAAATGTCAGGGAAGTTCAAGTGTAGCCTCCTGCCGCCATTGCTCCTTCTGACATTCAGGCAATAATCAATCATTAACTCAGGCCTGACCTCCACATCTTCTCATAGGTTCTGAGGTGCCTTTTTAAGCCAGCCTCCTTCAGGAGATCCCCGTTCCCTAGACGAGTTGTGGAAGCCTGGACACAATATGTGAGCCAGGTTTCATATCTCTCCTACAGACGTCCTGGGCCCAAACACATGTGTCTAGTGTCTGTTGCAGCCTTTCAGAGCATTTTGTGAGGGTTACAGAGCCCCTGGAACATTGTGTCACAGGAAGTGGTTCTGTCAGGGGCATATAGTCATGTTCTGGCCTTGACCTGGGCCAAAATATTTCTGAAATCAACTAGTGTCTACCACACAATAAGCTCTCAGTAAATGTAATGCTTTTTGTCTTTTTGCTTAACAAGAGCTTGATGTATTTGTTAGACAGTTGGATATAAAGCACATTTTATCTTTATGCCAAGCTCACTTTTTTACATGGTTTGTACAGTGTTTGCTTAGGATGAGAGGAATGGAAAATGAGGGAGAGAGTGGCAGCTAGAGGGTAATGGAGTGTCGGGGGTGGGGGGATCAAGTAATCTAGTTCAAAAGTCTGGTCTCTCAATTCTTGGGCTAAGTCATCTTTCTTGACCACAAAAACCCACTGACCAGAACAATATAAAATATATTCAGTTTTGATACCCAGAGGGGAAAACGCCGGGAGGAAAGAATCCCTTAAAGAAGGTTGGCTGAATGAGGCTAGGTGATAAATGGGTTGGTAACATGTCCTAAGAGATTTCAGCATCTATTGAAATGCCTTGTACCTCCCAGCCATATCATTCTCTCATTACTACTGCCCATCACAGATAAAGCTGGGATAGAAATGTCAGGGTAGGATTCCAGAACAGGTTCCTATCATGGCTGTTCTGTTTTAACTAAGTTAACCTTCCTAAAATGGCCAAATGCAACTATGAACTTAATTTCGCGAGGAAGCAATCTTCAAGTTCTGAGAACACATCAGTTAAGTAAATGGGGCACAGATAGTTGAAAGCAGAAAACTTTCATTTTTCTTGCCTTTGTGAAAAATATCTCACTGTTAATTGCTGATACTGATGTGAAATTAACATGCAGTTAACCTGACAAGCTCAGGGGAGCCAAGGGAAAGCTTGATAAACTCAGAGACGATCTGGTCAAATTCCCAACTGCGTAGGTCATGGCGGGTAGTCATGTCCCAGGCCTATAGGTTCCTAGGAAAGTCAATCTGGACCTTAAGTGAGCCCTGTCCATTGCTCTACCTTTGAAATGGCACGGTAAATTGCTTTTCCTACCCACAGGAGGCACAGACAACTGCACCAGAACCCCAGGCCACCGGAGCATGAGAGCACAGAACCCCTCACTGTTATCTTGTTCCCCACTTGTCATCTCCACGTGATGTCAATGTATCCCCCTTCCAAGGTAAAGGAGTAGGCATTTTTTTCCATTTTGCCTTTTATCTAGTCCTAAAGATATTTTTGCTATGCTTTCTCCCGTCCCCTTACCCTACCACCAATAGACTATATGTAACCTTACTTAAGTCTCCTTCTTTGTTTAATTCTAATGTACAAAAAGCTACAAAACTGCCATTCCTTGGAGCATTTTCTCAATCCGTTGAGATTTTGCTTCCCAGCATATCTTGTCAGTTTGGATCAAATAAACTTGTTCCTTAGATAATCTTTTCACCTCCTTTCATCCGGTCCTTCCCACTCCCCTCCCCTCTGACATCCCTCAGTCTATTCCCAGGCTCCATGCCTCTGTTCTATTTTGTTTGTCAGTTTATTTTGATCATCAGATTCCACATATAAATTTGAGATCATATGGTTTTTGTCTTCCTCTGACTGACTTATTTTATTTTGCATATTTTTATTACCTCTTTATTTTGTAGGAGAATTTAAATAATTTGCATATGACCTTGCTTGTCATTTCATTAGATATTGGAAATATGGGTAAATTTGAACAAAATACTCTAATAAGACAAATCTGCTTTAATAAATTGAATCTCTTTTTTTCTTTTTAGAAGTCTATTGTTTCTCTTGCTCTCTCTCAAATCGAAACCATAAATAACCTGAAGGTAAAAAATTTAGTTAATGCTGGGTGCCTTTAATAGGGATCCAACTTTCAAGTAAATAAGACCTACAGTGAGAGAGTTCCACCTTTGCCTGGAATGCCCCACACACATAGTAAGAAGTTATTGTATGATGTCTCCCATCACATTTCCAGTTTTTGCTGGTTTAAAGTTACAAACTCCAATGTGTGTGTGTGTGTGTGTGTGTGTGCGCGCGCGTGTGTGTTTTGTTTTTGTTTGTTTTTACTGGATCTTCATCATATATAAAAAATATACCTCTCTGGGAGACATCACAAGATTTGCGTTCATTGACTAGAAAGAATGAAATCCCTAATTACACCTGGATTTGGCTTCATCTAATACCCACAAACAGACACCCCTATATTTAGAGTCTTCTTAACTGGTTCACAATTCAGTTGAGCAAATATATATATAAGGTTAATATGCAAAGTGTCCCTGTGAGAGTTCCACTGGGAGACTAGGAGTTCTTACCCATCTCTATGATATATGCTGACCACCAGGGGGCGGCGTGAATGAAGGAAGGCTCCAGCTGGCAGCCAGAAGGCTCTGATTGATCAGCCCTGATCACAGGCCAGGCCTAGCGACCCTGCCCATGCACTAATTTTGTGCACCAGGCCTCTAGTGTAGAATGAAAAGCATGAAAAGCATGGTAAAACCACATCTTTCTCACCTTTGATGTTGTTCTTGCAGAACTGAAAACAGTGCTCACAGAACTCTGAATGCTGTTGGCAAAATCATGTCCCTTCTCCCCCATACTTCTCAGTTCAAAATATCTAAGACACCAGTGACGGACCAAAACAAGATGGCGGCCTAGGTAGTCTCCTAAGCTGCCGCCTCATCAACAATTTGGAAAAAAACAACAGCTAAAATCGAAAGGGACCACATCAGACCCACAGGAAAGCTGGCGGAATGGGATGGCTACAACTAGAGACAAAGAAAACCACCGCTGCAGCCATGTGGAGTTCAAAACTACCGTGGAACCGGACCCACCTGAGCTGCCACCGCCGCCACCACCACCACCGACGAACTTGCCACCAGAGCCGAGAGTGAAGGAAGCCCACCGAGAGTGGGCTGCCCAGGAAGTGGGCTGCTTCAGAGCCTGGCCTCCACGTCCACAGCCATCCCAGCCTGCCGCCATGGGAACGAGGGAACCGATGACGGGCCTCAGCAGCACCTTCTGCTCCCGCCCAGATGCCTTGGATCACAGTCTCCACGCCCACAGCCATCTCTGCCCAGCCTCCGCACCTGCAGCCCTCCCAGCCCGCCCGCCGTGAGCAGTGGGTCCTGGGGGACCAATGTGCCCCAGGAGAGCCTTGTGCCCCTGGGGGCTGTGTGTCCTGAGAGAGCCGTGTTCCCCTGGGGGCTGTGTGCCCCAAGAGAGCCATGTGCCCCAGGGGGGCCATGTGCACAAGTGCACAAGGGGGGTGGTGGGACGGGGGGGGGGGGTGTGAACAGGAGGAGGAGCGGATTTTATTCGTGTGGTCCTGAGACATTTGGACAGTCTGCAGCCATTAGCTACAGAACACTCTGTTGTATTTCCCTACAAAAACAAATGAGAGTGTCCCACTTGAAATTCGTATATGGAAAAAAAGGAAAAGAGAAGAAAAAAAAAAGCTGAGGAACAGAATAAAGTGGTTAATATAGTAGAATCAGGGGCAAAGAAGGGGAGTGGACTGATAATTATCAGGAGGATAAGGGGGTGGGGGAGCAGTGAGAGACTGGATTGAAATCGTATAACCAATGGATGAAGACAACTGGGGGGAGAGGGGATAAGGACAGAGGGTGGGAAGGGAACTGGGTGGTAGGAAGCTTTGAGGGAGAAAAAGGAGAAACAATTGTAATAGTTTGAGTAATAAAGATTTATTTTTAAAAATTGCATATAAAAAAAAATAAGACACCAGTGACAAGAAGGAGGGTATAATTAGAACTGATTATTTACCTCCTTTAATATAGTCAGTTACATTGTAATAAGTCGGTATGGTGCTAGGTGGATGCTTGAGATATCGGGGGAACACTTTGTAAATTATATAATATTCTAACCTTTATTTTGTGCACTTGAAACTAAAATGAAATAACATTGAATGGAAACTTCAATTGAAAAATAAAATAAAATAAAGAGTCGGTCAGAACTCATACCAACCCTTTAAGGCATAAAACCCAAACTCCCAGGTTATTTTTATCACATGTGATTTCCTCTTTGTACCCTCTCATAAAGCCACATTCTCATCTCTCCTGGACCTGGCAAACCAGCCCATTATGTCCTCTGTAACTTAAAATCTGCAATCAAGAAAATCCCCTGGATCACACATCTCATTTCTGAATGGTCTCTTTAGAGTCTATTAGACTTCTGTGTGCATTGGTATCTCGGTGTTGTTTTCATTTGCATTTTCCTGGTGACATTTATGTGATGTGGAGAGTCTTTTTATATGCTTACTTTCCATCTGTATGTCTTTTCCAGGGAGGTGTCTGTTCAGATCTCTTGTCCATTTTTAATCAGGTTTTTAACTTTCTTATTATGAGTTTTAAGTGTTCTTTAAGGATTTTGGATAACAATCCTTTATCAGATGTGACTTCTGCAAATATTTTCTCCTAGTCCATGGCTTGCCTTCTCATTTTCTTGACAATGTCTTTCACAGAGCAGAAGTTTTAAAATATATATATTATTTTATTGATTTCAGAGAGGAAGAGTGATAGAAACATCAATGATGAGAGAGAATTATTGATGGGGCACACCCCTTGCTGGGGATTGAGCCCACAATCCAGGCATGTGCCCTTGACTGGGAATTGAACCCTGACCTCCTGGTTCATAGGTTGATGTTCAACCACTGAGTCACGCTGGCCAGGCCAGAGCAGAAGTTTTTAATTTTAATGAAACTCAGCTTTCAAGCTCATTGTGAATCCTTTCTATTGTCTTTGATGTTGTATCTAAAAAGTCATTGCCATGTCTAAGATCATTTAAATTTTCTTTTTCATCTTACATTTAGGTATCTACAACTTTTACAATGTGTAGAATTATGTTGGTTTCATCACTGTATCTCTAGACCTGGCTCACTGCCTTAAATATACCAGATACTCAATAGAGATTTGTTGAAGAAAAAAAAATAAAAATCTAAATAAATAAATAAATAAATACGTGTGTGTGTGTGTGTGTGTACTTATAAGTCATAAAATTTAGATCTAGTTTTATATTCTGAACTAGAGTGACTGCAATCTTTTATGTATGGTAGTGGTTGGCTAATGAGTTTTATTAGGTAGTGAAGAAATGAAAACTAGCAGCATGGGGCTTTAGCTTTGAGCTTGAAAACTGGCTCAACGTGACATTTTAAAGCAGGGAAATTTATGGACTGAGATAGTAAAATCACAGAAGTTTCGACACATACTCTGGTGACTGTACAGGAACCAAGGTACTTCCTTGTCCTCCCAGGAAATGTTCTGATATGTATTAGTGATGCAGACTTATTGCTAAATGTGTAACAAAAGTAAAGCACAAGTATTTGCATACTCATCAAATAGTTCACTTTCAAAGATATGTTTGTGCCCTCAATGAACAGTGTGTACTTTTCATCTAAATGCAGAACACTTTCCTGATGTGACATTCTGCCAATAGGCACAGTGACACAACAACTCAGGATAGCTTTCCAGGGGTAAAAAGCAGAGCTGGAACCTAATTTAGATCCCAGAATTTAAAAATCCCAATTAGGCGTTTTTGACAGTCAATGTTCTTTATGTCTCATGAGGGGAAATTCATCAATATGATATGGATGGAGAACAGAGGTTTGTTCCTGAGGTCTTTCAACTAATTTTACATTTTAATGAATCTAAAAGTTCCCCAAACCAGAATTATTTCAAAAGACAAATAATAATCTATAATACACTCAATCAATTCATTGATCCAATATTTTTATTGATAACATTTATGAAGAAAACATGGTTTTTACCCTCAAGAAGACAGCTGTAGTTTTGAAGAGAATGGACATACACACCAAACTGACTGGTAAATCTCGTTGTTTAATGTTAGTTTTCCCTGCTGTCAATTCACCTGGTAAAACAAAATATCCCCTGTTCTATCTTGCACGTGAAAAAGTGAGATCGATTCTCTCTTTTTTTATTGCAATTGTCCCTCCCCACTTAACAAACACAAGCAGAACTCTTCAGGAAGGGAGGTGAACCGTGTGGATTCAGGCCCATGGAGGAAGTTTACGCTGCATTACCTCAAAAGGGGAGTGGATAGAGGTTATTGTTTGCACTTGAAGAGGGTGTGACTGGGCCCTAGAGGTGATTTCCTAATGTGGATACGGACTTGGTTCTTATTTCTACTCAGAATCCCAATGGGTAGCAGAACCCCATAGGTGGCTGGTGGCTCAGTCTCTGTTGCTGTAGCTTGGCAAGCCCGGCACCAGGCCGCTGGAGCTGAGCTGAGCATGGTGGAAGGGTGCTACATAAACAACCGAGCACCCCAGCTTTCAATAGGCCACGTGGGTGTGAGCAAAGGGCATGTGTGGGGTAGGGGGTGAGAAAATGTCCTCTCTCCTTCTGGGTTCTTGTAGCTGGTTTAATGTCAAACAAACATGAGACAGATTAACAAGAGAAAATGGCCAAGGGTACTTACATAGTACATGCATGGAACCCCATATGCATGTATGAGAGGTTCAGAGACAGAAAGTAAAAATGAAGCATAAGCGGCATTCAGCAGATAAGGTGCCTTGGGACTTAAGGGGGAAGAAAGGTCATTCACAGAAGAACTGATGCGCAGTAATTAGATGTGTGCCCTGTCCTTTAGATGGGTCATACAACGTTATTTCTGGTGACAACTCTTATCACGGGCAAGACCCCAGCTCGTATTCTTTCAGGGAGAGAGAAAACTTTCTTGTGAAGCCAGTGTCTCAATTGCCTCCAGCTGAAAATAGCCCATGTGCCAAAGCGGCATGTCTCGGGAAGACCTTTTCTGAATGCCCTTGGTGGCAACATGTTTTCAATGTAACTTAGGGATGTGCAGCACTTTTATAGGTTGGCACCCAGCTGGGCTGTTCATGTGGCCCACGTCTTAATCTAGCTCTGAGCTCAAGGACCTTTGAGAAGCGAAGATCTGTCTGTGGGAGGGATGGGAAATGAGACAGTAAAAACAAATGACTGTCCTAATGAAACACGTGGGCATGCCTGATCTCTCCTGATCCCCACATCATGATGCTGTGTGTCATCACCTCCATTTTAAAGTTGATGGGGATGATGCAGGCATTTCGGGGCCCAGGGATCTGAGGGTTCGGGACCCACTGTGAGTTCTCGGCTTCACGCAAATAAGAATTCAAATGCACACCAGCATAGAGTATAAAGTGAAAGTGAGTTTATTAGTGAAGCAGTGAGACAGAGAGTGGGCTACTCCACAGGCCTGCAAAGTGGGATTTACTTCTGTTACTGAGGTTCATTTAGTCGAGGGGGAGGGCACTCAATAAGGGGGACAAGTACTGAGGAATTTTCAAGGGAAAGGGGTAGAGGCTTCTCAGAAGGTCCATCAGCCAGTTTGTGTCCTTAGATGGGCTTCCTCATCACTGCTGCAGGGTGTCATTTAGTATGCTAATATATTACAACTAGTATGCTAATATATTACAACCAGAGGACTGGTGCACAGATCCCTCACCCTCGCCTGCGCCTGCTTGCAATCTGGGACCCCTCCAGGGATGTCAGAGAGCCAGTTTCAGCCTGATCCCCGCAGGCCCAATCCAGACAGGAGGGAGCCCGGTCCTGTGTGTTGAGTGTCTGTCCCCTGGTGGTCAGTGAGCATCATGAAGACTGGTCGACCAGTCAGTCATTCAGTCATTCTATCGTTCAGTCGCTTAGGCTTTTATAGATAGATAGATAGATAGATAGATAGATAGATAGATAGATAGATATAGATGAGCTATAATGAGCCTAGGCCCTACGGGTTACTTTAGGTGAAATTAGTTACCATATTGGATTGAGCTGGTCTCTACCAGTTCTAAGCCATAAATCCCTTGAGGTTGATCTTACTATCTCCCCTTTACACTCCAGTAGCCCTTATTACTTAGAGCCATTTTGCCTCAGACCCTATCTCAAAACTGAGATAAGGAAATTAACCTACCTTCCTTAGACAAAGCTAATCAAATAGTGCTTAAGTAGACAATGGAGCATAAGTCCTCTGTAACTCAACTACCTATTCCCCCACCCCCACCTTAATGGCACTGTGAGTATTGCTCATTAAGAATGTTCTCATGCCCTGACCAGTTTGGCTCAGTGGATAGAATATAAGCCTATGGACTGAAGGGTCCAAAGTTCGATTCCGGTCAAGGGCATGTACCTTGGTTGCGGGCACATCCCCAGTAGGGGGTGTGCAGGAGGCATCTGGTCGATGTTTCTCTCTCATTGATGTTTCTAACTCTCTATCCCTCTCCCTTCCTCTCTGTAAAAAATCAATAAAATATATTAAAAGAGAATGTTCTCAGCCTGAACGGTATTGCTCAGTGGTTAAGTCATGAACCAGGAGGTCATGGTTCAGTTCCTAATCAGGGCACATGCCCGGGTTGTGGGTTCCATTCCCAGTGCAGGAGGCAGACGATCAATGCTTCTCTCTCATCATTGATGTTTCTATCTCTCTCCCTCTCCCTTCCTCTCTCAGAAATCATTAAAACATTTTTAAAATAAGTTAATATAGTTAATTTTCACTAAGTGCTTTTGCCACCAATATTAAAGCAAGTGAGAGAATGAAAGTAAGTTATCCAACTGGTTTAGATTAGAAAAACACCACATCTCCTCTTTTTTTACACTCAATATAAGGGCTCCTTCACAATGAAGAGGCTTCTAGTTGCTAATGGTGGAGGCCGCAGCTCACATCTGACCTCCTCTAAAATGTGAACCTCAACAAGAGAGACAACCACATAATTGGATCCTGTGACTGCCAGGGCCCCTCCCACATCCTGGAAGGCTTCTGGTTTTCAATAAAGTTGGTATCTGTTGTGAACACTGGCAAATTCAAATCCAAGTAGTTGTGGTTTGTAAAACTCTTTATAGAGTTAAGGTAAAAGCACATTTATTTGTAGCAAAACACAGGCAACAAAAGTCCTTTGGGATACACATTCCTAAATAAAGTTGCTGAAACACTGTGGATTTTTAACCACAAAGTAATTCCCTGGTAATCAGTTTTGAATGCTGACAAGATTGTTTTCTTCCTGGTTTCTTATTTCTGACTTCTTTAATTCCCTTCTTTAGCAACAGTAAGAATATTCCAACATGATTCTTTCCAAGGACTCTGTCAGCAGCTGTGAAAGCTCTCAACTTCTGTTTTTATTTGGCTAGTCATTAAGTGAGGTCAGTGTGGGGCTTATGCCATACTTTCTAGTTGAATTAAACAGCTTCCCAGCTGGTGAAAACTGTAATATTCTCAATTACAAACATTCTAATAGTTTCTAAAACTACTCTTACTTATGCAGGACTCAAAAATTATGTGCTAAATTTCTGACTAATATGTAGGTTATAAATAGTTTGAACTCATTCATTTGACAACTTATTTTTTATGTGAGTTTTCTTTTAGTTTATCCTTGCTACCTTATTTTAATAACTAGACTGAAATCAAGTAATTCGATGAGGGTGAAAAAGAATCTGCATCCAATTCTTTATTATACAGATGGGAAACTAACTAATATTCAAACCACAGATGGGAAACTAATATTCAAACCACAAAATTAACTCTTTTACAAGGATACCTTTGCTGTTACACGGCCCTGGACACACACACACACACACACACACACACACACACACACCAGCAGCCAGGTACCTTTCAACAGAAGTTCTTTCTAAAATAATTAGATGAGCTCACATACATAGTTATGACAGTTATTTAATTGAAAGGGAGTGACCAAAAGCTATGTGCACAGTGGTGACTCAGCATGTCTTATATTTTTCATAGAGTAACTTAATATGCCCATGAAAGTTCTTTCTTAGGATCTTAAACACATGGATGTCCAACAGTGGAGTGAATTATAGTAATAAGTATTGCATATCCCACTTGGTCATGAAATATGATCTTTTTAATATACTGCTGGATCTAATATGGTAATACTTTGTTGAAGATTTTAGCATCTATGTTCAACAGAGATATTAGCCTGTAATTCTCTCTTTTTAAAATATATCTATTGATTTTTCTTACAGAGAGGGAGAGGGATATAGAGTTAGAAACATTGATGAAAGAGAATCATCGATCAGCTGCCTCTTGCACACTCCCTACTGGGGATATGCCCGCAACCAAGGTACATGCCCTTGACCAGAATCTAACCCAGGACCTTTCAGTCCGCATGCCGACGTTCTATCCACTGAACCAAACCAGTTTCGGCATGTAATTCTCTTTTTTATAGTGTCTTTATCTGGTTTTGGAATTTAGAAAGATCTTGGAAGTTTTCCTTCCTCTTGGATTTTTTTGAATACTTTGAGGAGGCTAGGTGTTAGCTCTTTAAATGTATGGCAAAACTCCCCTGTGATGCTGTCTGGACCAAAGCATTTGTTTGGTGGGAGTTTTTTTTTTATTTTTCATTACTGCTTCAACTTCACCAGTTGTTATCGGCCTGTTCAGGTTTTCTGATACTTCCTGATTCCGTTTTGGAAGATTGTATGTTTCTAGGAATTTGTCCATTCTATCCACATTGTCCAGCATTCAGTTGTTTATAGCATTTTCTTACAATCCTTTGTATGTCTGTGGTGTCAGTTACCTCACCTCTTTCATTTCTGATTTCATTTATTTGGCTCCTCTCTCTTTGTTCCTTAATGGGTTGTCCAAAAGGTTCATCAATCTTTTCTATCCTTTTAGAGAACCAGCTCCTGGTTTCATTGATCTTTTGTATATTTTTTTAAAATGTTCCATGTCATTTATTTCTCTTCTGATCTGGGCTTTTCTTGTTCTTTTTCTAATTAATTAAGGTGTAGCGTTATATAGTTATTAGAGATTTTTCTTGGTGTGTGTGTGTGTGTGTGTGTGTGTGTGTGTGTGTGTGTTTTGAGGTATGCCTGTATTACTGTGAACTTCCCTGTCAAGATTGCTTTCACTATGTCCCAGGGATTTGGGGTTGTTGTGTGTTCATTTTCATTTGTTCCCAGGAAGTTTTTAAAATTTCTTTCTTGATCATTGGTACCCATCCATTATTTAATAGGATGATATTTAGTCTTCGTGTGTTTAAATGTTTTTCAGTGTTTTTACTGTAGCTAGTTTCTAATTTTACGCCATTATGATCCAAGAAGATGTTTGATATGATTTCAGTCTTCTTGAACTTGTAGAGGTTTGTTTTGTGTCCTAACATGTGGTCTATCTTTGAGAATGGCCCATGTGCACTGGAGAAGAATGTAGTAATACCAGTATACTCTGTGACTTTGGGGTGAAATGTTCTGTAAATGATAATTAAACCTATCTGATTCAGTGTGTCCTTTAGAGTCACTGTTTTTTTGTTGATTTCTGTCTGGAAGGTCTATCCAGTGACATCAGTGGGGTATTAAAGTCCCCTACTATGACTTTGTTGCTGTCAAGCTATCCCTTAAAGTTCTCCTGAAGGTTTTTTTTTATACATTTCAGTGCTCCTATATTTGGTGCATATATCTTTACCAGGGTTATATACCTGGTCAGATCAACCCCTTTAGTATTATGCAATGACCATTATTATCTCATGTGATGGCCTTCATTTTGAAATCTATTTTGTCAGATATGAGTATTGCTACCCCAGTTTTTTATTTTGTTTTGTTTTGTTTCCATTTGCATGGAAATTTTCCATCCCTTCACTTTCATCCTGTGTGAGTCTTGTTCTAAAGTGGGTTTCTTGCTGACAGCATATATTTGGGTCATGTTTCCATATCCGTTCAGCTACCCTATGTCTTGATTTAATCCATTTATATTTAAGGTTACTATTGATAGGTACTTATTTATTGCCATTTAAATTATGTCTTTGTTTCTCTCTCTATTTCTTCTTTTCATTATAGCAGTTCCTTTAACATTTCCTGGAGTGCTGGTTTGGTGGTGATAAACTCTAGCCTTTTTTTTGGGGGGGGTGGGGTATGGGGAGGTCTGGAAAGCTCTTTATATCTATTTTGAATTATAGCATTGCTGAATATAGTAGTCTTGGTTTCAGATTCTTGCTCTTCATTACCTTGAGTATTTCATGTTATTCCCTTCTGTCTAGTAGAGCTTCTGATGAAAAATCAGTTTACAGCTATATAGGAGCTCTTTTGTATGTAACAAATTGTTTTTCTCTTTCTGCCTTTAAGATACTCTCTTTGTCTTTAATTTTTGGCATTTTAATTATGAAGTGTCTGTCAATGGGCCTGTTTGGGTTCTTCCTTGGGATTCTCTGTGCCTCCTGAATTTGTGTGACTTTTTCTTTTACCAAGTTAGGGAAGTTTTCTGCCATTATTTCTTCAAATACACTCTATCCCTTGCTTACTTTTTTCACCTTCTGGTACTCCCACAATGCTCCCACAACTCCTCTAAGCTGTCCTCTTGTTTTTACATTGTTTTTTTCTTTTAGGTTCTCTGATTGAGTGATTTTTTCACTCAATATCACACTATCTTCTAATTCACTGATAAGATCTTTGAGTTTCCCTAATCCACTGCGTATTCCTCCAACATGTTCTGTGTTAGTGCTATGTCATTCTTTATTTCTGACTTGGTTTTTTTGCCCCCGCAGTTACTATATCTTTTCTCATGCTGTTGAGTATTTTTGTAATCATTATTCTGAACTCTACATCTGATACATTTCTTAACTCCATTTCATTTGGCTCTTTTTCTGGAAGGTTCTCTTATTCTTTCATTTAGGCATTGTTTCTTTGTCTCCCCATTTTTAAAAATAATCAGTTCACTTTTTAAAATATATTTTTATTGATTTTTTACAGAGAGGAAGAGAGAGGGATAGAGAGTTAGAAACATCAATGAGAGAATCATCAATCAGCTGCCTCTTGTACACCCCCTACTGGGGATGTGCCCGCAACCAAGGTATATGCCCTTGACCAGAATCGAACCCGGGACCTTTCAGTCCCCAGGCCGACGCTCTATCCACTGAGCCAAACCGGATTCGGCTGTCCCCCCATTTTTGCTGCCTGTTTGGGTTTGTATCTATGTATTAAATAGATTTGCTATGACTTCCAATCTCTGGGACAGGATAATGTCAGATGCTGTTTGTGACTGGCCCTGAGTACTGTTTGTTGCTATCAGCAACCCACAGCTTGTGGCTCGCTCTGCTGGAGCTGGGTGCCTTTAGAAAGGACCAAGATGTGCACCAAGATTTGGCTGCCCTAGCCCCAGGTCCAGAAGGAGACCAGGCAAAGGGTCAAAGCCTCCAGAGATCTGCCTCTGCTTGTAGTCTATTAGTCTCAGTCTTAATGAGCCGCAAGCTATAGACCACAGCAAGGTGTAGACTCCACGGGGTGGGGTGAGAGGTTTTCCAACAGGATGAGCGATTGCTTCTCCCTTAGGCAAAAGCTGCCTGGATTGCGAAGGTCTACCTGAGGAGGAGGTCCTCTGCGGTATGAGAGAATGACTCAGCACAGGAAACCAGGGTGCTGCCTTCCTAGCTTTAATCCCAGAGCCCCCAACCTCAGATTCTCCTCACACAGCTCTAGTGCATATCCCCACCAAACTCTTCCCGTACCCCTGGGGGTACGCGCACCACACTTTGGGAAACACTGCTCTAGAACTTCAACTGCAGTCTGCAGGAGCCTGGCCATCCCTCTCACACCTCCGTACTTTTTACCAGTCTCTATGCAGTTTCCACTTTCAATCCTTGATTCTCTCCAGCTAGCCTTCAGGATAGTTCATTATTCAGGATAGTTTTTCTATATTTTAGTTATAATTCCAGTTTGGTCCTGGGAGAGTGCCAGTGTAGCTTCCACTTAGCCCATGCCATTTGGGAACTTCTATTCTGCTATTTTTAATAGGTATCCTCAAAGAGGCACCCCCTAAGAGAGCTAATCTGATACACAGTTTGATGGGCAGCCTTCCAGTGGTGATACCAGGATGGTATCTCCTTCCATCTGGTGGCAATCCCATCTTCTAGAGTTCCTTGGAGTCCCTTGCTGGGCCTTTTGCATTCAGCCAATCATTTTGTGTCCTTTTCCCTTCCTAGCACCTGCTTTGGCGTCCAGTTCACAAGCTCCTCCTGCCTTTCATCTTATCAAAACAGACTGTTTTCAGGTTCTCTGGGATTCTTCACAACCGATATGACTGCACATGGAAAGCGGAAGTTGACTTGGAGCTTGAAGGAAGGGAAGAGCACGAACTTTTGTGTGGAGATTGTCGGTCAAGTAATGACTCCTTTCTGTTTTTTGTGCAGAGATAAGATTTCCTTCCAGGGAGGATTTTTCCCAGGCTTTTATGGTAATTGTAGATATTGGATTACAAATCAGGATGTTTGTTCCACCTGAC
Source organism: Vespertilio murinus (assembly GCA_963924515.1). NCBI lineage: Eukaryota > Metazoa > Chordata > Mammalia > Chiroptera > Vespertilionidae > Vespertilio > Vespertilio murinus. Next base: position 60,933,053 of record OZ004712.1, read on the forward strand.
AGAGTCCTGAGGGGTAGTCAGCTAGCTTCTCAGAATAAGGGAAACCAGAAGCAGCATTATCTGTCCGCCTTCATGAGTATCTCCAAAATCCCAGCCAGCTGGGAAGTCACTCAACACAGCTACAAGGGTTTTCTCCAACAGTCGGTCCCATTTTCTTCTTCCCTTTTCTCTTCCCATAAATATTGCAGTTCCTCAGAGTTCCTCAGGGTTTCTTCTATTCTTTCTCAGTCCCCCTGGACTTACTCCCTCTGAGCTCCAGCGCTGGGACAGCAGCTTGAAAGGACCCAAGAGCATACAGGGAGGAACTCTCTGATATCTCTTTTATACTGACAGTTCTTACTAACCACCTTTCAGTCCTCAGTAGCCACATTTGGCTGCTATTTGGGAGAGTGATTTCTCGAATCTCTTAGATATTTTGTGTTTGGGTGTCCAGATTATTTCATATATTCTTAGATTATGATTCTGAGAAAACTTTACTACTTGTTGAATAAGAATAGGTAATAAAATGATAGTGGCTGGCATTTCTTATTTTCCTTGGTGCTAACCACTATGTCAAGTGTTTTACATGCATTATTCTGATGTCATTCCTGTGTCTGTGAGATAGTTACTATTTGTACCCCTACTTTATAAAAGAGGGAAACGAAGGCTGAGAGAGATTAATTAACTTGGCTAAGACAATTAGCTAGTAAAATAGAACAATGAAATGCAGTGCATAAGAGCAAGTGTATTGATTGGTGCCCTGTCTTCAACTTCCTATTTAACTCTTTACAAAATATGATATGCAGCAGATTATTTAGTAAGGAAAAATTACATATAGTGATGTTGAAAAGATTCAATGAATAAACTAAAGTAATGCTTTATCCCCAAATTTGTCACATATTATGCTCAGTAAATGTTGGCTTTGTTGGTTTGTATGTTATTCCATTATTGCTACTATTATTATAGCAGAACCAAAAATCAAACTTAGGTTTATCTAATTTTAGGGCCTTCTCCCTTAATGAGAATTATACAATTTGCATTCGAGCACCACATCCTGCTAATTCCAAAAATAAAATAAACTACTCTGTGTGAGTTTTTTTTTTTAAATATATTTTATTGATATTTCACAGAGAGGAAGGGAGAGAGATAGAGAGCTAGAAATGTCGATGAGAGAGAAACATCCACCAGCCGCCTCTTGCACACCCCCTACCGGGGATGTGCCCACAACCAATGTACATGCCCTTCACCGGAATCGAACCTGGGACCTTTCAGTCCGCAGACCGACGCTCTACCACTGAGCCAAACCTGTTTTGGCTCTGTGTGAGTTTTTGATGCACATCCAATGTGCTTCTACTTTTTGAAAACTTACTTAAGATGTTTCAAAAGGTCAAGGAAATAGATAATGAATATTCATGTTTCCAAACCCAGCCAAAGTACATCAGTTTGAAGTATTAGGAAAGAAAGGCTATACATAAATCCAAGAAATTATAATTAACATGCTCAAATAATTATGACAATTCAGGCAATTGAGTCTCTCTTAAATCCATCCATTAAATGTTTACTGGAGATAAAACCTTTAAAAAAATTTTATTTTGAAAATTTTCAAACATACTCAAATCAGGATTTTATAATAAATCAACATATACCAATTATGCAACTTCAACAATTAATAGCATAATTTCATTTCACCTATACTGTCACCACCATCTCCACCATTATCTCCACTGTATTATTTTATTCTTTTATTCTTCTTGAAGCAATAAATATTTATTATTTGTTGTCAGAAATTCAGTACCAGCTAGCTTAACTAGATTATTCTAATTTGGGGGCTTTCATGATTTTGCAGTAATAGGAAGGCTTGATGGGGAATGGAGGATTTGTATACGAAGAGTCTGGGTCGTGTGGCTAGCAAGTTGGTCCTGGATAATGGTGACAGGCCTTAGTTCTTTAGTCCATTGTATTATTTTAAAACAAATTTCAGACATCAAATTATTTTCCTTCTAAATATTATATTGTATCTCTCTAAAAGATAATAATTTTCTGTGGAAAAATCTCAGGCCTATTCTGAAAAAACTTTTGTCCAAAACTTCCGATTTCTCTCCATTATCCCTCTTCTAAGAAATATCCAGATTATACTGCTGATATCAGCATTTCATTTGGACGTGAACCATGGTTCTCAAGCTTTTTGTTCTCAGGACCCCTTTACACATTCAAACTTATAGAGGATCTCATAGAACTTCTATTTATGTGAGTTTATATCTATTGATGTTTATACTATGTTAGAAATAACTCCTGAGAATTTCAAATATTTGTTAATTTATTTTAAAATAACACAGTTTAGTTAAAATGTGGAAATGTACACATATAACAAATTAACATAAATAATATATTTGCATGTGAATAGCTTTTTTTCCCCAAAAAGCAAAAATACACTAGTGAGAAGAGTGGCATTGTTTCACAATTTTCCACATAGAATTCATCTGAATTTTCACAATGTTTTCTGCATTTAATCTTGTTGCAATATATTGTTTTGGTTGAAGAATATGAATTAATTAAGGAAAGAATTATCAATATAGTCTAAAAATATAAGTGAAAGTTTGAAGAAAAAAATACAATATTTAAATAGTCAAAATAGCTCCCTTTTGATTATTTATGAATTACACATTTATATAAAAGTTTAATGTTTTACAATTGCAATTATAATTTTACATTGTAAAAACCCAGAAGTAGGAAAAAACAAACAAATTAATTAATTAATTAATTTAATAAAAACCCAGTAGACACTACCTTTGACAAGTTGACATCACCAACATAGAAAACTGACCTCATGTTCTCCTGACATGATGCCGGAGATTAGATGAGAACATCATTTCTGCTGTACTCATGTCAACAGAACTATTGCATTATTCTGATGTCATCCTTGTGTCTCTGCATCTAATCACTAGGAAACTCACCTCAAAGGACATGGTATAAAACAATTGGCACCGACTCTTACAAATATCACTGTCATGAAACACAAAGGGAAAAAAAAATGTCTGTGGAACTGTTCTGGATTAAAGGCAACTAAAAAAGACATGACAATTAAATACAATTCATGCTCTTGAGGTAGACCCCAGATTTGGGAGGAAATAGCATAAAGACAAATAGCAAAATTTAAATATGTGTTTTGTAATAGATAATTCTTGTTGAATTTCATGAATTGGATCATTGTACTACATTGATTTTTTTTTTTTGTCTATCCGCTGTGCTGTGCAATGATATGTATATAATATGAAAAGTATTCCCCTCCCCCCCCCCTTGAGAGTTAGACTGGGAGTTTGATCGCTCGCTGTGACGTGCGCTGATGATGAGGGGTGGGGGGATGGGGACTAAGGAAGGCCTTAGCTGGCAGCCAGCAGCCAGGAAAGGAAGGTTCCAGCTGGCAGCGAGAAGGCCTTGATCAGCCCTAATCGCCAGCTAGGCCTAGGGACCCTACCCATGCACAAATTTCGTGCACTGGGCCTCTAGTGATTTTATAAGAGAATGTCTTTGTTCTTAAGAATACTAACAGAAGTATTTTGAGGTAAAGAAGTATAATGTATGCAACTACTATAGTATGCATGAAAAAAAAATTATTATCTGGGTAGATTGATGATAGCTACGGAGTAATAAAGCAAATGTGGCCAAATGAAAACAATTGATAAATCCGATTGAAGGGTATACAGAAGTTTTTTTGACCTATTCTTCTAAGTCTTCTGTAGAAAATCATTTCAAAATAAGTAGTTAAGTAAAAAATAATAATTTGGAATTTCAGAAATTCAGCTAATATTTCTCCCAACTATACTAAATTATTGGAGGCTTATAAAAATAAACACATTAAAAAAAAGAAAATTTAGTACCTTTATCAATTTTCTCATTTTAGAAATATAAAGCAAGGAGGTGGAAAAAATAGCTCATGATGGATTAGAATAATTTTGTTATTCATTAGCACTGAATTATTTTTATAATAATACAAAGTTCTGTTTATAATCAAAATATACCTATCTAGGACACAATCTAAAAGTGACTCACAGGTTTATGAAAATAAAGTAATAAAGGTGTTTTTTTAATTATTAATTTAAATCAATAAGCATGTAGTGAAATATATCACATACTATTAGTGCTTTAAGCCCTGGAAAAATTCAAAAATAGAAACATAAAACCTACCCTCAAAAGTTTATGTTTTATACAGCTAAAAATTTTGTGTGCATGAATTAAAAACTAAAAAAAGTGGCATATGACTCAATGCCCATATGTTAATTACCAGTCAGCCCTTTCCAATGGAAATCTGCAAGTTATATATGTAATTTTTAATTTTCTAGTAGCTGCATTTTTAAAAGAATAAACATCTGAAGTTAATTTTAGTAATATATTTTATTTAACCCAATATGTACAAAATATTATCTCAACATATAATCAGCAATAAAAATTATATTTTACATGATTTATACTATATTCTCAGAAATTGATGTGTAGTTTACATTTATGAAAAATTTCAACTCAGATCAGCTACATTTCAAGTATGCAACAAACACATAGAACTGGTGGCTACCATTTTGCACAGAACAAAGTATAGCAAATAATGATGGGAGGATTTCTTGAATAATAATAGCACACTAGCAGTGCATGGTTTAGAAAGTGCAACATATGAACCTTTTGTAAATTTAATGCAAGTTTCCCTTGGTTTCATTATTCAGGGGATACAAAAGAGTTTTTATTGATAGCAATTACTCAACTTGGTGAGTTTTGTTTTTTTCTCCTTTGCACTTCATGGGACTATAGCAAGCCACAACATTTCCCTTCACCTCAGTATATTTTCAGAGTCTCCAAGGCTGTCTTGCCTGAGTTTAACACCAACCAATCCCCTTACCAACCTCAGTTGAGAAGCCACTTGAGGAGACTTAGCATCACTGTCCAAAGCTGTATCCCCAGGTCATCCCAAACCTTCAGCATAAGGATCAGAAATGGCCCTACATTCCAGCCACAGCTCATTGTGCCCACACAGCAATGTGTCCTGCTCTGATGTCTAGAAAATGTCCCTCTCTTTAACTTTGTCTTCTCTCACAAAAGCAGCTCCTTCAGCTTCACCCAAAGCATCTCTCTCCAAGAGGCTCAGATTTAACAGAGATGGGGAAGGAGATATGTTGCCTCCACAGCAATTGTCTCCAGTTCCCAGGCTTCCATGCACAAACTTTCTCAGGCTTTCTGTAGCCCAAAACAAAAGTCCTCATGACAATCAACCCATAAAAATCAGGTTCTTCTTTGGCCGGTTCTACTAGTTCTCAAAAGATGCCTAAGTCCTCTATTGTGCTAAGTGAAATGAGCTAGATAGTAGAAGCCAAATACCAAATGATCTCCCTTATATGTAGAATCTACAAGAACAAAAGAGACAAAATTGAAACAGACTTAGAGATACAGAGAACAAATTGACTGAGGCCAGAGGGGAGGGATGTTGAGGGGCTGGGTGAAATAAGGTGATAGGATTAAGGAAGTGCTAATTGATACTTGACAAAATAGGCATGGGATGGAATTTGTAAAGCATAGTAAATATAGTTAACAATCCTATCTAATAAAGAGTAATATGCAAATTGACCATCACTCCAAGACACAAGATGGCCACCCCATGTGGTCAAAGATGGTTGCCTCCATGTGGTCACAAGATAGCCTGTAGGAGAAGGAAGTTGTGGGAAGTGAGGGGTGACCAGGTCAGCAGAGGAGGGCAGTTGGGGGAGACCAGGATTGTAGGAGAGGACAGTTGGGGGACCCAGGCCTGAAGGGGAGGGCAGTTGTGGGGACCAGGCCTGCAGGTGAGGGCAGTTGGGAGCCAGCAGTCCTGGATTATGAGAGGGATTTCCGACCGCCCATTTAGGCCCAATCCCAGTGGGTGGTCAGACATCTCTCAAGGGGTCCAATATTGGAGAGGGTGTAGGCTGGGCTGAGGAACAACCCCTCACCCATGCACGAATTTCATGCAACAGGCCTCTAGTATTGTTATAACTATCTATGATGCCAAGTGGGCACTTGAATTATTGGAGGGAACATTTTGTAACCTACCGTATTTCTCGGACCATAAGACGCACTTTTCTTCACCAAATATGCAGTCCCCAGGGACACGGAAGGTCCCGGGGGACCCGCTGCCGCTCTGCAACTCGGACCATAAGACACAGGCACTACTTCTATTCGGACCATAAGACGCAGGCACTTTTCCTCCCACTATTTGGTGAAGAAAAGGTGCATCTTATGGTCCGAAAAATACGGTATATGAATTTTTATCCACTTTGCTGTCCACTTGAAACTAATACAAAATAGCATTGAATGCAAAAGAGAGAGAGAGAGAGAGAGAGAAGAAGAAGAAGAAGAAGAAGAAGAAGAAGAAGAAGAAGAAGAAGAAGAAGAAGAAGAAAGAAAGAAAGAAAGAAAGAAAGAAAGAAAGAAAGAAAGAAAGAAAGAAAGAAAAAAAGAAAGAAAGAAAGAAGAAAAGTTTTAAGTCCCAGCATTGGCCCCAGTTCAATAGGAAGCTAAGATTCCTGCCATATAAGGATTTACATGCAAGTTAAGGCAGTTCAAACACTGAGACACATAGAAATATACATCTATGAAGAAAATATTTTCTGAAACTTTTATATGAATGGGAAATGGGCACAATAATTCATATATATTAAGTGGATTATAGAATAGTAAGTGTTGGTTGTTCCCCAGAAGAGCCTCTTCTGATTCAACTTTTCTAATTTTCCAGATGAGTAAAGTGGCTTTTAGAGTATGACCCAGAAAAATTGAGATAAATGTGATGTCTATTTTTTAATATACCCGAAGGTCTTCCTACTTCTGGTTAATGGACTTTGCATTATACCAGATGCCTAAGGAAGTTTGCTATTTTAAAGATTTGTATGGAGAATTATGGAAAAAAGTTGTGTGTATGTGTGTTGGAGGAGAGGGGGCCTTTCTGTGAGTTATTTGATAGAGAAATAAAGAAAAAGAAATCCAAAATTTTGAATTAAGAAGCCTAAATTTAAGTCTCTGTCCCAAATCAACTGCATTCAGCATTTTATATGAGGAAAGTGTAAAGAAATAAAATGGAGTCACTATAGTCAAGCTGCCAGGTTATTAAAATAGGTACGATGAGACATAAGGAAAGAATTCTATTCTTGGTTTTACCAGCCTGGGAACTTAAACTTTTTAAATTTTCAGTTTTTTATCAATATATCCTTTCTAATAAAGAGAGAATATGCTAATTGACCATCATGCTCTCACAAAGATGGTGGCACCTACAGCCAATAAGGAGGAAATATACTAACTGACTGCCACACCCTCAAAGATGGCAGCACCCGCAGCCACAAGATGGTGGTGCCCAGGCCTCTCAGCCCCACTGGGGTGCCTGCCTCCAGAGTCTCCCAGTCCCCTCAGCCCCCAGGGCCAGCCCGAGGTACAGGCAAACCTCCAATAGCGGCTGCCTAGCTGCCCAAGGCCACCCAAGGCTCAGGTAACCAGGGCTGGCCGAGGCTTGTGCTTCCAGCAGTGGCAGCAACAGAGGTGTGATGGGGGCAATTCCTTTCCCTAATCACCGGTTCACCTCCTACCCCTGAGGGATCCCAGACTGTGAGAAGGGACAGGCTGGGCTGAGGGACCCTCCCACCCCCCCACACCAGTGCATGAATTTTCATGCACCAGGCCTCTAGTATATATATATATATATATATATATATATATATATATATATATATATATATATATACATATAACTTGAAGAACTTAGGGAAGAATATTCACCTGTTCAGACCACCAGACATCCATTGTCCAGATCACTGGACACCTGGAAGAATACAACCTCAGACCAATTTAGAGGCTAAGAATGCAGGACTGATTCTTCTTCTAAAAAAAAGAAAAAAAGAAAAAAGAAAAAAAGTACTTTTTACCAGAATGACTTTAAGCTTTTCTTTCTTCTTTGGAATATTATTCTGGGCATTGCCTAGTTGTGTGTGTGTGTGTGTGTGTGTGTGTGTGTGTGTGTGTGTGTGTGTGTGTGTTTTCTATAAATCCTAAGACACTTGAATAAGCCTTTGCCATTTGTTTTTAACCAAAGCCCCCTGACTCTGTGTTTGGTGGACACAGACATGGCACAGAGCAAAGTGACTCGATGCTTGCTTGTATTTCTTTTGTCTTATTCCAGACATGGTTGAGGGCTAACAATAAAAAAATAATTGGTTATTTTCTATTTATACTCCTATAATTTCTTCCTTAAAAATATTTGTTTTCTTGTTCAATCATTCATACAACAAATGCTTATCTAGCATATAAAATGTAACAAGCACTAATCTGGTTTCCAGGGCTACCGAGAACAAAAGACATTTCCCTGTCTCTTATAAAGACAAGAAGAGACATAATAACCAAGAAGACAAAGGCATAACCCTGGCCAGTGTTTCAGGGTGGTTAGAGTGTCGGCCCACGCTCTGCAGGGCCAAGGTTGCATTTCCTGCCAAGGGCACATAGCTGGGTTGCAGGTTCAATCCCACACTAATGTTTCTCTCTCTCTCTTCCTTCCAACTCTCTCTAAAAATCAATGGGGAAAAAAATCCTCTGGTGAGGTTGAACAACAACAAAAAAAGACAAGGCTATAAAGGATTAAAAGACAAGAAGAGAAGCAATTTCAATATTGTCTACGGTAAAGGTGCACATAGAAGAGATTCCTAACCCAGGGAAGACTACCTGAAGCCAAGACATTAACTATGAGTTGAAATCAGCTAGAAAAGGGGTGGGGAAGGAAGTGGAGAGATGAAGAATGTTAAGGTGAAGAGTCAGAATGGAAAGCTCATCAGAAGACTCAGAGGTAACAGAGGACATGTTCGACCTGGGAGTTTCAGGGAGAAGGTGCCAGGAGTGGAGGCAGGGGAGATGTACTGCACATGAGCCACATCAAGAAAGGCTTTACAGAAAGTCAGCGACCTGGACTTCATTGTGCGGGGAATGGAAGATATTGAAGGAGTTTTGAGTAGCTTGTGAAAAGATCTGATGTGCGTATCAGAAAGATCCTGACTGCAGAGATTAGTATGAATCAGAGGAAGGGAGAAAAACATTTTCAGAACTAGATCTTCTTTTTAGCCCACTCTTCCTAAGGGAGAATATTTAAATTCATGATGCCTGCAACTGGATTTTTTAATTTTTCCCCCAAATCTATCTCTTCCTCACTCACTCTTTCTATTAGTGAGACTACCACTATCTCCTTCTCTTCCTTTATCTTACATTCCTTTATCTCAGTGGTCGGAAAACTGTGGCTCTCATGCCACATGCGGCTCTTTGGCCCCTTGAGTGTGACTCTCCCACAAAATACCACGTGCGGGCTCTCTCATACAGTGTGATTGAAACTTTGTGGCCCATGTGCAGAAGTCAGGTTTTGGCTCTCAAAAGAAATTTCAATAGTTTTACAGTTGATATTTGGTTCTGTTGACTAATGAGTTTGCCAACCACTGCTTTACCTAAAGCCTTTACATTTAATATATCGCCAAATCCTGTTGATCCTTTTTCTATTCTGTTTTCCACAGCCATCTCCTCCTTCAAATTCTCAAAGCCACATTTCTAATCCCTTTCACAGACTAGCTTTATAACGAGGCACAGAATCTGCACTATATAATCCGTTTAAAGATATTTTATAAATAAAACCTACTTACTAATAAATTTTCTTAAAGCACAAATTTGATCACGTAAATTCCTTGCTCAAACCATTAATGATTCTCCATTGTCTACTGAATAATCAGACCCCAATGTATTCCGGTGTCATTGCTCAACATCTTCTACTGGTACATGACTAACTTCCCTCCTAAGCAAGATTACAACATGATCATTATGTGATTACCCTACTCTTTCCAACCTTCAAACATTTGTACATGTTGCTCACTCAACCCAAAACCTCCTTGACTCATTCTGCTACCTAGCTTTTCAGAACTCTCTGGTTTTAATATTACCTTTTCTCTCTTACTTTTTTCTTTTTTTAATATATTTTATTGAGTTTTTACAGAGGAAGGGAGAGAGATAGAGAGCTAGAAACATTGATGAGAAACATCGATCAGCTGCCTCACTTAGGGCATTGATTCCCAAAAGCCAATCCACAAGCATACTATTGGTGACAAACTTTTCTACTGTCCTTGATTAAATGAGATAAATAAGAACCATGTGGCAACTTTTTGTAAAGATGAATTTATTTTGCCCAATTTGTATAGCTTAGTGGTGGAGCTTTGACCTATGAATCAGGAGGTCATGGTTCGATTCCCAGTCAGAGCACATGCCCAGGGTTGCAGGCCCGATCCCCACTGGAGCCATGTAGGAAACAGCCAATCAATAATTCTCTCTCAGCATTGATGTTTCTATCTCTCTCTCCCTTTCTCTTCCTCTCTGAAATCAATAAAAATATTTTTTAAAAAGATAGATTTATTTTGTTTAAACAGTTGGCCTTTATTCTGATATGTATACCCTAACTTTTAATATTAAAATACCTTGTTTCTTCAATGATGTAGGTTTTTTTAAATTATTTTTTAAATTTCTTCTTGGTAAAAATAAAAGCTGGTAACCTTATGTTTATCATCTATGTTTTTAAAAATATTTTTTTAATGATGTCAGAGAGGAAAAGATAGGGAGGGAGGAAAGGAAGGGGGGAGGGAGGACGAGAAAGAAAAAGATATTAGTGATGAGAATCATTGATCGGCTGCCTCCTGCATGCCTGTAGATCGAACCCACAACTTGGACATGTGCCCTTGACCAGAATCAAACTCAGGACCCTTCATTACAGAGGCCCATGTTCTGTCCACTGAACCAAACCGGTTAGGACTGTCATCTACATTTTTAAGGAAAATTTCATTGACCTATGAAATCTAAAATTCTTCATATCACATTTGACCTTATATGATTAAGTGTTTTGGGGTTTTGTTTTTTTTTTTCTTCTTCCAATCCCTTCCCCTAATGGGCCCGGGCCAGTGAATATTACTCCATGAGATTCTTTGCAAAGGGCCTATATAAAATACAAAGTAGAAAGATGTTTGTATCTCATAATCTCTTGAACTGGATGGTTAGCCACAGTGGACATGGCAATGAGTCACCCAGATCCTCCTTCTGGAAGGACTGGTTCCCCCAGCTGCTGGGAGGCTCTTGACAGAGAGCTCTCAGCTGCTGGCCCCTTCAAGGATTGCTCTGACTAAGGAGCCATCTCGCCTAAGGTACTGCCCCTTTATTGATGGTTCCTATCCAGTGACTCATCGATGGCTTCTTGGGAATCTCTGAAGGGCCATCTTGGTTCCAGAGGTTTTCCTGAGATGAGCCCAAACTGTTGTTGGTTCTGCGTCACAATTCATCCGTTTTCTCCTTCTGCCTACTCCTGCTTCCTCCCCCTCCTCAATAGGTGTAGGTCCCACGGACACTCCTGTAACCTAAACACTAAAATTCTGTCTCGGGTTCTTTCCTGTAAAAACTAACCTGCTTCTTTAACGCCTTGAAATCCCACGCTATGTTACCAACCTTTGTATCCTCCTAAAAGCCTTACAGAGTATGGATCTTCAAATATCAGATATTTGAAGCAGTAAGGAAAGCTAATTAAGGTAAACACTTTTAATTGAACCCATAATTCTCCTTTGAGGGGGAAAAAAGATAAAACAGACATAGGTAATAAACTAATCTTGTGTTTCTTTTACTGTTACTATATCACAGAAATTATACTTCAGTATTGATAAGTTCTTATCAATACCGAGTTTGTAAGCTGACCTAAGAAATAGAATTTAAAAGGTTAAAATTATATAATATCCACTAAGAAAGTTTCATGGGTCTCTAAACAAGAATGCACTTTAGCACACAAAAAGGAAATCATTGAAAGAATGAGGAAGCTCATAAAGACTTCGCACCGGACAGAAACAAGGGCAGCAGGAACCAATGGACAATCTCAGCTATGAATCTCCTCAGAATGAATCAGTTCCTGTTTTGCTTCTGGAGCAACTCCTCTTGAAACTCAGATTTCAGGGAGGAATTGTTGGATGGCCTGGCTTAGCTCACATGCCTACTGTTCATCGATAGCGGGACACCTACACTTACCTCCCTGCCAAGACTGCCTACATAGGAAAAGATGGAGCTCCTCAACTGACGACTGCCGTGCTACTGCTGAAATCAGGGCGGAAAACACTGATTCATTGACCTGTCTCACACAAGTCTGTCACATGACATAAACAAAAGCCATCCTGGGAAACCAAGAGTCTCGGGATGAATCAAAGAACCATTGCTCAATAAACGCACTATCGTTTCATATATGCAGGTGTGCTAAGTAAGTAGAACTATATGAATAAATGAGCATTTATCTTAAACAAACCAGAAAATGGAAAGTGTAGATGCTTAAATGACATCAATTAAACCTACAAAAATAAAATGAGGGCATATTTCTTGAATGGTTGGATCATTATCCAATGTTTTGTTGTTAATTCTCAGCCAAGGATATTTTTTCCACTGAATTTTAGACAGAGTAAAAGGGAAGCAAGGAGGGGGAAATGGGGAGAGAGTGAGAGAGACACTTTGATTGGTAGCCTCCCACATATGCCCTGACCCGGGGCCAGGGACCAAGCCTGCAACCCAGGTACAAGTCTTCGACAGGGAATCAAACCTGAGATCTTTCAGTTTGAGCACCGACACTCTAACCACTGAGCAACATCGGCCAGGGCAATATTGTTTCTTTTTTGATAATGAAAACTTGATTTAAATATATGCTATTTTTATTATAGTGATGTCATCTTTACAACACCTAATATTCTGGATGTATTAAGTGGCTAGTATAAAATTACTTATATCGTATTTGTTTAAAGTGAACCTTAATTGTACTTTGTTCAATTAAGAACCTTAATTGTGCTTTGTTCTTTTTTCTATTGAATTTATTTACATACCTTTGTGGAAGAGTTGTCCAGTTAAATCTAAATTGCTTACAAATAGCAAATCATTTTTTAGTATGAGCAGTTTCACAATATTGCATGTGATGCACTTATATTAAAAATGACTCATTGTTTATCTGAAACGCATTATCACTTGTTGTCTTGCCTTCTCCCCCATTGCCCCCCTCCCCCCCCCAGCACACATCTGGCAACCCTACTTTATGGTATACACCTGATGTTTTTTCCTATCTAGCATCATTTTCCCTACCACTGGCATGCTACTCAGTTAAAGCTGCTATAACAAAATACCATAGATGGGGTGGTTTATAAGCAACAAAAATTTATTTCTCATTCTCTGGAGACTAAAGTCAGCGATGGATGCCAGCATGGTTGAGATTGGGAAAGGCCCTCTTTTTGGTAGCAGTGTGTGGACTTCTCGTTTTATTCTCTCCTGGCAGAAAGAGGGCTAGCAGGCTCCCTGGGGTCCCTTTCATAAGGCACTAGTCTCATTTATGAGGGTTCCTTTCTCATGACATGACTACCTCCCAAAGACCCCACTTCCAAATGCCATCGCATTGTGTGGGGGTTAGCATTTCAACGTATGCGCCTGAGGCAGAGGACACAGACATTGGGTGGACTGCAGCTGGCAAGCACACCCCTTTTCCTTTGGAAACTATCTACCTGCAAGTACAGATGATGTGGGTGGAACTGGCCCCTCTCTCCCACATGCATGATCCAAACGTTGCCAATCAAAAGATTGCAAACTCCATGCCGTAGTGATTGGTTAAGAAATGAGTACATGATGCTGGTCAGGGCAGTGAGAACCAGACATAAAACTTTTGCTCTAGTTGTAGGGAAAGAGAAGCTTGTTTTCTTTTTGCTGAAGTTATTGCTGGTAGGTGATACGATCTGGGGCTACAGGGAGAAGGACATAGAGAGAGCCTACCCAAGAGTCATGGCTACAGGATTCCAAAAAGCTGAAAGGTGAAGAGTGAAAGGCTGAGACCTACTGATTGATTATTGAGCCCTGGATCCATGAAGAGGTCTATCTTGGACTTTCAGGTATGACAACCAATAGACCCAATTAATTAATGTTATTATTTACATAAGCTAGTTGCATTTGATTTCCACAAGCTGCAGTTAAAAGTTCCTCTTAGAGAAGATATTTTGAGGCAACAAAAGACATATACAATAAAGTTATTAAATAGAAAATGGACCAAATATAAGGGAGCAATATAAGTCAATCCTAACGGTTAATACAGTCCAGCGTTTTTCAGTGTATGATACATTATACCACTGATAGTATGTGAGATTGTTTTATATTTCTTTGAATGTGAATGTGAAATTTGCTTTAAAAAAGCAAATTTGTTAAGTTAAAAAATGATGTTATTAAAATTAGAATATAAATTCTTCTAGAAGTATGAGGAAATGGCAGACATCATGAAGGTCTAATGCAAATGTCTGAAATTGTGAAAGAGTTGACATAGTTATATGATTGATCATCAGATGCTGCTCTGAGTTTACTAGCAGGCTGAGGTGGAGCAGGTGGGCCAGATGGAGGTGTGGGGGGAGAAAGCATTTTGCAACTATCATGAGAAAAGAGACATTATGCTCTGGAGAGCCTGTTCTCTGCAATCAGAGGCCAACCAGAATTTCTCATTTAGCACTTTTTATAGAGAAACTGTTAACTTATGTTACTTAAGAAATATATACTGAACAATAGTTTTACAATCAATATAAAAATGAATTTGTAATATTTTTTCTTGCTCTTCTATTAAACTCATGAGTTTTATTTTTAAACTATAACAGTGCATTTGATTCTACAAGAATTCTTAAGTTAATAAGCACATCCATACAACTTTCCAGGGATCTAAGTTAATGCAAAAATAAAAGTTAGGTTGCCCAGGGGTTCCAATGGAGAACATTTCCATTGACAACTTTTCTTAAATCCCACATTTCTTACTGGGTTTTTGAGAGTAGCTGAATAGCAAAAAATTATGGTTTATGCTGTCTGAGATGGTTTTGGAGTACCAGTGTTCTACATTTTTAATTGAGGGCAGACTCATATGCTTTGAAAATCAAGGGACCAAAAGGCAACAATTATTGAACAACAAAAGAGTAGTTTTGTTATTCAAAGAGTTCTATAGCAACTACAATTAGGAACCTCCTATTTGGGAAGAGTAGGTAAGATAGGAACATAATGTCCCTCAGAACAGAATAAAAGTTATTAAAATTCCAAATTGAATAGGCCTTTTCAATTAGGAACTAGAGGAATAGAAGTTGGAGAGTGGAAAATAAGAATCTATTTGTTGAAGAAAGAATAAGTAGTATAATGGAATAACAGCAACAGCAAATGAGAGAAACGTCAGGAATCAGGCTTGGAAAGCATGTCTTCAGAAAGAATTCAAATAACTTCAGGAAGCGTGAAATGATTCAAAAAAAAAAAAAAAGAAAGAAAGAAAGAAACCTGATGAACATGAGAAAGTGATAGAACATACCCAGAGAATCAACTGTCTTGAGACAATGTTTTGCTGCAGTAAGGAAACAGGAAGAGTATATTGTTTACTAGTTTTAGGTATGAAATATTCTCAATTGTAGCCTTCATTAAAATAAAAATGAAGACTAAGATAAAAGCTTGCACTATTTTGGGAGTGAATGAGTTGAAAGCAGTTGTTTCCTTAAGCCATAGTTTCTGTTAATTTAAACATTTTAAAGTTATTTTTTCTTTTGCTTACATAAATATTTCCCATCAAATGGATCAATTTTGAAAAGACACTATTTAATTAGCAGATATCATTACTGAAAAAAAAATTATGAAAAGAAGGGAATGAAGGGCAAAACATGAGAGTCAGAGAGCAGAAGTCCCTTTCTCACCACATTTCCCAGAGAATGAACAGGTACCCAATACCCTTGACATGCAAAAGTCCCTAATATATTGTACCCCCCCAAAAAAAATTATATACTGTCAATTTCTCACTTTACTTCTACTGACACGTCCCTCTTCCCTACCCCTATCCCAGCCTGCTTAGACAACAAGACCGTTCTATATAAGAAATAATTTCTCTTGTTTATCATCTTTCTTTGCCTCAGTGACAATTTACTTCATCACTTGTAGCTTTGTTAATTCCAGAGAATAAAATCCAAGAACTTCCAAAAAAAATCTATATTAATTGTTTCCTTGACAAATCAACATTTTAAAATTAATATATATTTGAAGGGTGAATAAAATGTAAAATATTTTGCTTATAAGTCTTTGAAGTTGCATTTTGTAGTAGAATAACCTGAGCAGAAGGAGGTTTACAGTTTTTCCTATGGCTTGATTTGGGGCACAGACAGAAGAGATGAGAAGATATGGATAAAGAGTTAATAGGAATAAAATTATCATATATGGTGACTGGAGATTAGAGGGCAAAGCAGTGTGAGAGACAAAACAGGTTGGTTTTTGTGGCTTCTGATTGGCAAAGAGTAGATGGCAGTGTTATTCACTAAGATAGAGAACACCGGAAGAGGAAAGATTTGCAACAAAGATCATGAGTTCAGATGCATGATGACTTTGAGAAGCTTATCAGATCTAGGCCTCAGGAGAGAGATTTGTGATTCACAAAGGTGACAGTAGGAGCCATGGACATAGCATCATTATTAAGGGTAGGCTCTCTGTCAAAAGACCAGGTTGACTCTGGTTCTCTCACTCACCTTGTGCAAGTTGTCTACATCTGAAAAATGGTGATAATAATACCTCCCATAAAGCAAGGAAGAATTAAATGAGAATGTATCTAAAGCACACAACAAGATAATAAGTGCTCAGTAAATGCTAGTTTATACACGGAGTGACCAAATTATTATGATCTCTGAATGCATAATAATCTGGCCACTCAATGTATATCCTATATAATCAAAGGCTAATATGCAAATTGTCCCCTTTACCAGGGTTTCAACCAGCAGGCTGGCCAACTGCCCATGTCCCCTCCTCCTGGCCAGGCTGGCCAGACCCCCACCCGTGCACAAATTCATGCACCAGGCCTCTAATTTATATATATTCAGAGATCATAATAATCTGGTCTCTCAGTGTATATTCTTATGAGTAGGACTAATTAGATTTAATACATTCACTAAATCTTGTTAAGATTCCTAATATATTCAATACCAAAGAAAAGGTAAAAATGATAAAACTTTGAGTGGATCAATATTAAAGCTGCAGAGCCCTCAGATAAAATGAGTAGGTGAATGATCACATAAGTAGGTGAGACACAGCATCTTAATTGATGGTAGAGCACCTTCAAAGAAGAGAAAATGTCAAATTACACCAATATGCCATAACTAATCAATGTTTTGGGGATTTAATAGCTACTGAGTCATTAGGGAATTTAATCATTGAAGTGTTGCTTGGTGAGTGAAATAGAAAGAAACAATGAGTATAGGTTTCTCTTTTTAAAGCTTGACTGCGAGGAGGAGAGAGACATGTTGGCGGCTAAACAATCAAAGTAGTTTTAATTTGTGAGATAGTTGATTTATACATTGATCAGAAGGAGACAATATAGAAAAAATATTTATAATATAGAAAAGGTAAATCATTGATGGGGCAAGTTTACAGAGACAAGCCCAGCACAGCAAAGCAAACTTTAGAAAAGACAAAGTTCAATGCCTCAGTGAGCACAGAGATACCAGAGCTAATGGGTGCTTGAGTAACATTCTAAATTCAATGATTCTTATAAGAAATTTACTATAAAATAACCAGTGATTTTCTTTTTATAAGTTATTTTAGTGGTCACCCCCTATCTCATTATAAAGTATTTAAGATACTGTAATCCATAAATCATTAATTCAGCAATTCTGAACACACAACTGTCCAAGATAGTTTTTAAAATATATTTTTTATTGATTTCAGAGGTGAAGGGAGGGGGGAAAAGAGAAATATCAATGATGAGAGAGAATCGTTAATCTGCTGCCTCCCACACGCCCCCTACTGTGAATTGAGACTGCAACGAACCGAGGCATGTACCCTGACCTGGAATAGAATCCTGACCTCCTGGTTCATACACAGATCAATGCTCAACCACTGATCCACACTGGCCAGACTTTTTTTTTTTTTTAATTATCACAGAATGTTCCTATCAGGCTATGCTCTGAGATAGGAATTCCTAGACTAGAGTTTGTCATTCTCCCTGGTTACTTTATCCATTGTTATCTAACAGTTCTTGAATTTCTCATGCCTTTATTTGATGTCAAAAAAAAAAAATATGTAGCCGAAACCGGTTTGGCTCGGTGGATAGAGCGTCAGCCTTGGGACTGAAGGGTCCCAGGTTCAATTCCGGTCAAGGGCATGTACCTTGGTTGCGGGCACATCCCCAGTAGGGGGTGTGCAAGAGGCAGCTGATCGATGATTCTCTCTCATTGGTGTTTCTAACTCTCTATCCCTCTCCCTTCCTCTCTGTCTCTGTAAAAAAATCAATAAAAAATATATTTAAGCCGAAACCGGCTTGGCTCAGCGGTAGAGCGTCGGTCTGCGGACTGAAGGGTCCCGGGTTCGATTCTGGTCAAGGGCATGTACATTGGTTGTGGGCACATCCCCAGTAGGGGGGTGTGCAAGAGGCAGCTGGTCAATGTTTCTCTCTCATCGACGTTTCTAGCTCTCTAGCTCTCTCCCTTCCTCTCTGTAAAATATCAATAATATATATATATTTAAAAAAAAATATATATATATATATATATATATATATATATATATATTTAAAAAAATATGCAGTTACCTTAGAGCAAGGGTCAGCAAACTTCTTCTCTGAAGGGCCAGATAGTAAATATTTGAGGCTTTGTGGATCATACAGTTTCTGTTACAAATTTCAGCTCTGTCATGAAAGCAGGTAGAGACAATACTTAAAATAATGAACATGGCTGTGTTTCAATAAAACTTTATTTACCAAAATGGATGACAGACCAGATTGAGCCCCAGCCATAGTTTGCAGACCTCAGCCCTAAAGCATTTTCTAATCTCAGTAGATGCTAGATTTTAATTAATTTCTATTTTCCAATTACAGTTAACATATCATATCATATTGGTTTGACATTTATATAATTTATGAATTGATGACCCTAATAAGAATAGTACCCATCTGACACCATACATAGTTACTACAATACTAGAGGCTCTGTGTATGAATTTGTGCATGGTGGGGTCCCTTGGCCTATGGCAGGGTGGCCATTTTGATTGGGGCTGATTGGGACCAATCGGGGCCGGCTGCCCAGGGGGAGGCACCGAGGGAGGTTGGCCAGCCACAGGAGGTTGGCTATGAGAGTGCACTGACCACCAGGGAGCAGTTCCTGCATTTAGCATCTGTCCCCTTGTAGTCAGTGCATGTCATAGTGACCAGTCGATTGGTGGTTCAATCAACCAATAGTAACTATTGCTTAGGCCAGGGTGGGAAAATTTTTTGACTCGAGGGCCACATGGGTTCTTAAACTGGACCGGAGCGCCAGAACAAAAGCAACCTGACCATGCTGGCACTCTCATCTTGGGCTCCTGGTGAAGGAGCGGAGGGGAGAGCAAGAGAACCCTCCGCTCTTTCAGCTCCGTGGGCCGGATAGAACAGCCGAATGGGCAGGATCCGGCCCTCGGGCTGTAGTTTGCCTACGGCTGGCTTAGGCTTATATATATATGGATTTAATAATTTCCTATTCTGTACTTCACATCTCCATGACTATTTTGTTGTTGTTGTTAATCCTCACTCAAGGATATTTTTTCCCATCCATTTTTAGAGAGGAAGGGAGGGAGAGAGAAAGTCAGAGAAACATCGATGTGAGAGAGACACATTGATTGGTTGCCTTCCACACATGTCCCCACAGGGGCCAGGAATCGAACCTGTGACCCTTCAGTCTTCAAGCCAACACTCCAACCACTGAGACAAACCAGCCAGGGCTCCCCATGACTATTTTTGTAAGTGAAAATTTGTACTTCTTAATCCTTCATCTTTTTCACCTATCTCTCCAGCTCTGCTCCCATCTGGCAACCATCAATTTGTTCTCTGAATCTATTAGTTTGTGTTTTATTTGTTTGTTTACTTTGATTTCTTGATTCCACATGTAAGAAATCACATGGTTCTTGTCTTTCTCTGTCTGACTTATTTCACTTAGCATAATACCCACTAGGTCCATTCATGTTGTCACAATGGCAATAATTCATTCTTTTTTCCCCACACCTTCTTTATCCATTCTTCTAAGTAGAATCTAAATGTTAATAATCAGCAGGAACCAGTTTGGCTCAGTGGATAGAGTGTCGGTCTGCGGACTGAAAGGTCCTAGGTTCAATTCTAAAAGGTCCCCAGTGGGGGGTGTGCAGGAGGCAGCTGACTGGTGATTCTCTCTCATTTATGTTTCTAACTCTCTATCCCTCTCTCTTCCTCTCTGTAAAAAAGCAATAAAAATATATTTTTTAAAATATATTAATAATGAGGGACTATAATATAATGCTGTTTTACTGCTATAGCCATCCTGAATATGAATGGCAGCTTCACTATATCTTGTCTTATCACAGCCAGATAACCAATTCCAAATAATTTAATTTCCCTGAAGAAGTTGCTTTCAAGCACCTTCATGGTACAAAATTCAGACTCACCTAATTTTTCTAGTTCCAGAAACTGATCCTAGAAAACTAAAGCAAAGGGGAATTTATTAGGAGGATACTGCAGGGCTCATGGGTCTGCTCATTTCTCAAGCATAGGTCAGCTCTCTTAGACCACCTTCCCATTCTACTTGATAGTATGCTAGTTCCCGGCATAAAATAATGTCCTGGGATTAGAAAGTTTCCAGTATTCTAAGTGCCTTGGTCAGATAAATGAATGCTTGGGGAGATAGATACAACTACCAAATACAGGAGCCTGATACTTCAGGGATGCCTTCGGGGGACATGCACAAATACCTCCTTCAAAATGAAGGACAGGTTGCCATTCCTCTTGTGTCTTTCTAATGAGGCTTGGTGGATCTCTTCGGATTCTAATGTCTATAGATATGAGAGCCTTCTTCCCATCTACTTGTCCAATTATCTCAGAACTATGTTGGAATGGAACCAAGAGGAAAAGAAGTTCCTCTAGTAAATATGGGCTGAGGTGAAGTTGTCTGTCAACTGTCCCTATGACGCAGTAAACCCCATGATGCTTGGAAAGCCTGAGGAAGACTGGGGTGTTGTCTGCGTCTGCATTCAAACAGGAAATTGTGACAGGATGACGCATTCGCCTTGTGTGTCAGATCCTTAACATGTGTATATGTGTAGATACCATCATTACGTAGGAACTGAGTCAACAACATACCGTGTCAGTTTTAATGCTTATTGATGAGTTTTCCTCCTTCGTAGATTCAAATCCCAGTCTAACTGAACATACTTTAAGCACGCAACAGCTGCAGTATGAAGAGTACCCGGGGGGGGGGGGGGGGGAGAAAAGTACTGATATTCCACTGTTTAGATCTTCATAATTATCTGAAAGGAGAAGAAATGGAAATGCAAGAAAGAAAACATATAACTTAATTTCATCAGATTAGTCTTACATGATAACTTAATCAAAGAGCCTTCTGTTGCAGGCAATAGAAACCCCCTGGTATAAGCCAAAAAAAATAGGAATTTACACAGGATAATGGAGTATTTCTCCGAATCTAAGAACAGGGAGTGAAACTGGCACCTCAAAAGATGGAAACTAGTAAGGGGAAAGCTAGAAGGATGCAGGCTACTCTTCCTGTGTCTCTCTCTGCAGAGGGAGAGTGAAGGAATGGGGTGGGGAAAGAGGAGTGGGGTCATATGTCTCCCATCTATGCCTCTTTCTGTAAGTCTGCTTCATTGTGATTGCTCTCTGAGAATTATTTTATCTTTTGTGCACACAGTAGAAAATGGCCACCCCGCATTGTTTGTTTATATGTCTTTAGTTCCTACAGTTAGCATACACAAACATTTAGAGCATATGGTTCTCAGATCTGAGGAGACAAATTCAATTGGTCTAGCAGACACTAGATATTCACTCCCCGACCAATCGGCTATGGCCAGAAGGCAAGGTCACAAAATATACCTGGTAAATGTGGCTGCCACTACTCAGGGGCATGAACATCAGATTTTGTGGAAGAGGAGGTATGTGTTACAGGAAAATGTCAGAAAATAAAAATGACATGTGGAATCTAGTTATAGGTAAGCCATTTGATGGCTAGTAATGAACAGAAACTCTGAATGGGAGAAGTATAGTCAAGAGAAAATGAATTTGGAAATATACGAATGTTGCTCTTTCCGAAGGAGATATACGCTGGGATTGGAAACTCAGAGGCCAAATACAACCTTTTAAGGTTATGTTAGCAAATATTGCATCTGTCCTTGAGAATTTTTTCTCAACCCTATTTCTCACCCTTCCTCTGCTGTGTCCTGCATTATAGAGATTGGGGAGTGACCCCTCCCATGTAAAACTCCCAGCCTTCCAATCAGCTGACTTCCAGCTGGGTCTGGCCAGTGAGAGGCACGGGCAGAGCTGGAGGACTGGAGAGAGAAATCAGGAAATGCTCTCCTCTTCCCTGTGAGGGCCGGACAGCACAGAATAGGCCAGATATGGTTCCAGCTCCTGCAAGGTGACCGGTTCCACCTCCTCACGTCTGTAGAGACCTCCTATGTTGATAATCTGTTTTCACAGCTTCCTAGTTTTTCAGCATTCCTATCACCTGTGGGAACAAGTTCCTGAATTAAATTCATTCTGACTTAGAAAATCTTAAAGTAACTTCTGATTTCCTGGTTGGACTAGGGCCTTTGATATTTTTTTTCTTTTTTGTTTGCTGAAGTTTCTCTGAAGTCTCAGGACACTACAGAGTCAGAACTGAAGCGTGAATCTAAACCTAAACTAACACAAAACTCCATGTGCTTTTGGGACTAAGAGGTGACAGGTTTTGTTTGTTTTGAACATATCCTAGTTGTAAGTGAAATCAAGATTAAGTGATAGCCGGATCATTGGACCTAGATGACAGAACAGTTTGTATCCGAGTATTATTTTTCCTTAAACATTAGTATTGCCTTTCTACTGAGCAGTATTGAGACCTTTCCATTGCAGCTTATACTTAGAGTTGTCACTAGTCTAATCAGTGCTTTGTAGGAATTAGCCAAAGGTCTCTCCTCTGAGTGCTCGGGCCCACGCACAACTTGGCCAACGTAGTGTGAACTAGATCTCAGCTCATTTAAGCCTAGTTATTACCATTTGACATGCTGTGAATGCAAAGGGAAAAAAATCATAGGTTTGGAAACCTTCCAGTATAATAAACTACAACCCCTGGGCCAGTCCTTGGGCCCAGCTCCCCGTGCTGAGAGTGCTGCCTGCTAGTGGCTCACATTTGCTCCCTTCTCCAGAGATCTGGCGCTGTCTTGGCTATTGGGAGCCACCACCCAAACTGCTCCCTCCTCCCAAAGCCAATGGCATACAGAAAGTTAATCCTCTTGCCTCAAGGTAAGTCATTTCTGTGGAATGGCTTATGATCCAGAGCCTCATTTTCTGTGACCAAACTAAGGGCAGTCTTCACCTGAGACATCATAGACGTCATTCGCATGACTATTTCTTCTTCCCTGTGCAGTCTCCTTCATCCCCTAACAAGTGTTTCCTGAAGAACATGCCCTCAATGAGTCACATGGCCCTCAACCCTGTCTCAGGTTCTGCTTCTAGGAAAACTGGTTTAATACAAACACTAATTATGATTTTTTTAATCTCTAGCAAAGGACAAATACGTAGACTCTGGAGATAGATAGTCACAACTAAACAAGAGGTTATATTCAGTAAACTAATATTAAGATTTAGAGCTCCCATCTTAAAATAATAGGCAGATTTGTAATTACTGATGAGATAGAAAAATATTTTTTTTAGTATTGGAAACTCAAGAAATGAGAGAACAGAGCAGGGAAACAAGCTTGAAACGTCTGCAAGTTTTCAGAATAGACATGTTTGTGTGTCTAAAGTATATAAATATGGCTGAATAGTTGGATCTAATATTCTTGAAAATCATTTTTGTGGGAAATCCTTGGACTTTAGTTCTATTTAGTAGTAACGGCTACTATTTAGTAGTAATAGTACCTTTAAGCGTCAGGCTTTGCAGTAGGTACTATTACATACATTATTTAATAGTAATTCCCTACAACAATCTCATGAGATGGGTATTATCTTCATTTTACAGAGGAAAAATCTGAAGTACGGTGAAGTTAACTTGACCACTGTAGAGCTGGTCTTCAATGTAAGTCTGACTAGAATGTCTGCATTATTTTCATTACATTATCCTGCCTCTCAATGAAATTTTATTCAATGCCTGTTACAATGTAACAAACCAATATATCCATATACTATATTCTGCTTTACATTTTTGCCTTTTCCATTTTTAGGCATAGGTGAATGAGGAATTTGAACTGTATAATTGCTCTCCACCTCTGACACACTGACTCAAAGCAAAACTATTGAGCTGAGTGACTTTCAAATAAGGAATAAAGAGTTTATTCTAACACTAGAGGCCCGATGCGTGAAATTCATACACTTTGGGGGTCCCTCAGCCTGGCGTGCACCCTCTTCCCAGTCCAGGACCTCTTGGGGGGATGTCCAACTGCTGGGGGGATCGGGCCTAATCCGGCAGTCAGACATCCCTCTCACAGTCCAGGGCTCTTGCAGTCCTGAACCCCTCACTCCTTACCGCCTGCCTGCAGCGGAGGCAGGAGAGGCTCTCACACTGCCGCTGTGCTCACCAGTTGTGAGCTCAGCTCCTGGGCTTCTGGCTGAGCAGCGCTCCCCCTGTGGGAGAACCCGGACTACCAGGGGACAGCTCCTACAATGAGCGTCTGCCCCAATGGTCAGTGCACGCCACAGCGACTGGTTATTCCATCGTTTGGTCAATTTGCATATTAGGGTTTTATTATATAGGATGACCACTGACTCTGGCTAAGTTACTTGAGTGTTCACTGTTTTTTTCCTTATCTAGTAAAAAACCTAATAATATTAACTACTAGCCATGGAGAATTGAGAGGCATAACAAATATCAAGTATTATACAATCCAAAACCCCTACTCACCAGTTGTGCATTCCTGTATGCTGAGGTCATTCACAGGATTTTTATGCTCAGGGGCTTATAATTTTTAATGTCCCCTATTCCAATAGAAGTTGGCTATATTAAGGGTTTATGTATGTACTCACTTTTATCCTCCAAAATGGTATTTGTCATAATGAAAAAAATATAACAATGTTTACATTCTCTTATGCACTGCCACTTTACCCATTACTTTTTTAAAAAATAATTTTATTTATGGATTTTTTTAGAGAGAAAGAGGAAAGAAGGTGGGATGGAGAGAGACAGAGAGACAGAGCTTTCATTGTTCCACCCATTCTTGCATTCATTGGTTGGTTCTTGTATGAGCCCTGACTAGGGATAAACCCAAAACCTTGGCATATCCGGACAGCACTCTAACCAACTGAGCTAGCTGGTCAGGGATACCCATGAGTTTTTAAAATGCTGAAAGTCTTTTAAATCTACAAAGAAATGAAATTATGCCATTTGAGCTGAAAAGAACCGTAGCAATCCTTCCTTCATTCCTTTCATTTCACAAATCAGTAAATCAAAGTATTTGGAAGTTAAGTGACTCTGAGATGGAATGGCTAGTTAATATAAACTCAGAGCAGCTAATCTGTTTGCCCTAGAAGCTATTTTATCAGGCGTGAACAATGAACATACTCTGTGTACAGATTCTACCTTACCAGTGGTTTTTATGAGTTCCCTCCCCAAAAAGGAAGTGAGGAATGGGATTCACATACAATCTGTATAATGCTGTGTCTTACATCCAGAGGAGAGGGAGGGAGGTGTTAGCTGCTGCAGGTGAATTTAAACAGTTGGATGTCCTCCTGAAGGTCAGTCAGTCCATCCTTCTCACCGAGAGGGCTTTTTGGACAAAGATTGCTTGTAGTTCCAACAAGTTCCCAGGTGATGCTACTGTTAACCAGTTGGGGGAACCACATTTTGAGAAATACTATCTTCCCCAGTTCCTAGGGATGGCCAGTCTGCTTTTTATCCTGGTTCTTCTTTTCACGCCAGTGAACAATACTCCTGGGTACTGGACTTGCTTCCAGAGTAGCTCTCCCAGACAAATAAGCCTTGATTTACTGTTCTGGCAATTGTATCAGACTAAAAACTATTATTTGCGGAAGTCCCTGACAATATACCCCACACTTCTCCTCTCAAATGGGGTCCCTGGACACCTAAGCCTGCTCAAGAAAATAAATTACAGGTTCTGGAGTTGAATTAGTTTGCTGGGCCATCTAATGTGGAGGCCATCCCTGTCTATGGCTGTTAGCTACAGCCCCTTTTCTGCTCCCATTAGGTTGTGTGCAGGTTTCTGCTTACTGTATTTTCTATCAGATGCTGTCAGAATTATTACATGCTTAGAACTATGTGGAAGAGTTTGGACATGGCTATACCTTTTCTTGACTTCAGAGTATACCTAACTATATTTGTACCATATAAAAATATATAGTTTGTCCCTTAAATCAGAAATTATCACTTGACATACAAATATACACTCAATATTGAATAGGTTCAATATTAAGAATAAGAAGATATAAAAATGAATAAGACCTGATTCCAACTGTCAAAGAACCTTCAGGCTAATGGGGGAAAGAAACATTTAAAAAGTAATTTTAAGTTCCAACTGGTAAATCTGTGTATCACTGGCTTTGACAACATATTAAAAGGACATACTACAATTTTAATAGATCAGCTAAACAGCTATTCATAGATAAATGACAGTGTATGAAGTGATAGTGTTATCGATGGGGTGCCCTCCATGTCCCTTCCTGTTGCTGGTGGGAGTGGGCTTCTTGCAATGTCACGAGAAGAGGGATTTCTGAGACTCACCTGGGAGAATGAGTGGTATTCATTTGCATGGAACTAAACCTCTGAGTTCCGAGGCCTCCTCTCCCTCCATCGCACCATGGACAAAGTGCAGCGCGCTGTGTCTTCAGCACAGCCACCGCCCCTTTTCCTGACAAAAGCCATTGCTGGGAAGTTCTGTTCTATATTTGCCCAGTCCAGTGCAGAACCAGACTCACTTAGCTTGTTTCTAGCTGCAATCCGTTGTGTGTGGGGTCTGCATTGCCATGGATCATGTGACCTCTAGAGCCGCATGGTGATGGAGGAAATACAGGCAAGTGCAAGGAAGCAGGAGCAAAGCCAGAGGAACAGAGAGCTAGAATTCTTTCTCTGGGGATTTTAACCTAAGATTTCTTCCTGTGCTTGCAGTGGCTCTATCCCCTTTAGCCAATCCACGGTTTCCTAGGCTAGACTGATGGGCAAGTATTTTTCCTCAACTTGACTGTGCATGTGCCCCCCCCCCCTTTCTCCAGTCCCTTCCCGCAGTGATTTGCAGGGAATGGACTCACGGTTCCCTGGGGAAGGCAAAGTTGCAGCTTCCCGATGAAGCTGCCCAGATGGCCACCCTTATAATGCCTGGCCTTCCCTTTGCTCCTTTCCAATTAATATTAATAACTAGCTAATTACAGTAGTAATTACTAACCATTACTAACTTTCCAAAGACAAATAACCTAGTTGATGTACAGGACACAAAACACTGATAGCTCTTATTGAATTCAAAAAATTGAATAAAAAGACTGCTTACTTCCTAAAGATAAACTTTTACAATTCTTTCATGTATATAATATGCATGTAATGCAGTACACAAAACACTATCGCCTTGATAAAACTAAAAAGAAAATTTATTTATGTTTAATATATTACTGCTTTGCTTTTAAGAAAGACATCCCAGACGTTTGATAGGAAGCAAAGTTTGCCACCCCCAAATTTTGAGATATTATTTTAAGCTGATTATTTTTAAGAAATAAATACTCAGAAGACTCAAGTGCAACTTTCTTTGGCCACCCTGAATCCGGGTTCATCTGACATCAGCTGACTCCACCATGCCGTCGAAGTTCAACCCCAGTGAAATCAAAGTCATATGCCGGAGGTGCCCTGGTGGGAAAGTGAGTGCCATGCCTGCCCTGGCCCCCCAAATCGGGCCCCTGGACCTGTCTCCAAAAGAGGTTGGTGATGACATCATCAAAGCAACCGGTGATGGAAGGGTCTGAAGATTACAGTGAAGCTGACCATTCAGAACAGCCAGGCCCAGGTGGAGGTAGTGTCTTCTGCCTCAGTCTGCTCATCAAAGCCCTCAAAAAACTGCCAAGAGACAGAGAAAAGCAAAAGAACATTAAGCACAGTGGAAATATTTTGATGCGATTATCAGCATTGCCGGACAGATGTGGCACCGATCTTTAGCTAGAGAACTCTCTGGAACCATTAAAGAGATCCTGGGAACTGCCCAGTCTGTGGGCTGCAATGTTGATGGCTGCCACCCTAATGACATTCATCATAGATGATATCATACATCATACATCATAGATGATATCAACAGTGGTGCAGTGGAATGTCGGGCTAGTTAAGAACTACAAAGGAAAATGTTTCAAGATTACCTGACAATAATAAATGAATAAATAAATAAATAACAAGGAAGAAACACTGACCCCACCTAAAAGAATTCATATAGAAAGACCTGCTTAAAGGAAGGGAACTAGCACCTTATCATCATAATAGAAACTAAATGTTACAGACAGGAAGAGACCAAATAAAATCTGCTAGACTTCCTTCCATGTCCCAGTGTTTTTGGGTGGCCAATCAAGAATTTGTTTACCAAATATTTGATCCTTTGTCTATCTGCTAATTGGCTGCTTTTCCTCTGTAGTCCCAGACCCTGCCTCCCTCTCCGTAGTTCAGAATGGCACATAAGCCTTAACTACCAAATGCGCCCTACGGTCTCATATTCTTATATGAGAACCTCTATAATGTACAAGCATAATAAATTTAGTCATTTTCTCCTGTAAATCTGTCTCATGTTAATTTGATTATTACTCCAGTCAGAAGAACTTAGAAGGGTAGAAGGAAAATTAATTTTCTGCCCACACATTCAATTCCTGAGGTTCTTAGTATTTGTTGCCATCTTCTCTCCAAACTTAATGAGTCCCTTTGAGTTCAGAGAATTTATGATCTTGTGAATGTGTAGATCCCTAAAGTTGCACTTGAAATCTCAAGCAGCTAGGATACAAGTTTTTTACTTTTCTCTAAACAGTCAATCCCATGGGCAACTGTGATTTCTAAGTACATAAAGAAGCAGGTGGCACAGGAATCCATCCTGGCAAAGACACACAGCTTTTAGAAGCCCAGGAGAAATTCTTGTTTCTAGTTCCCAACTTTAACAGTGAACTTGTGGTGTCTGTGTCTACAGATGAAAGTTAACTAGTGTAATTCCAGAGTGAAACTCAGGGGTACTTTCCAGTTGCATAGAGAATGAATCAGGAAGTCAAACATTTGACAAACAGGCAGTTCAGAGAGAGAAATAACACAAGAGAACTTTCCAATACTAAAACACATGAGTTTTAGATAAAAGGGGCCTTTGGAATATCCAGTACAATGAACATAAAAAGATCCCAATAGGGAACATCATCAAATTTCAAAATTCCATGAGCAAACAAAATATTCTTAAAACTTCTAGAGATAATAAAAAGTCATACACAGAGGATCAGAATCAAAATAACATTATCAGCCGAAACCGGTTTGGCTCAGTGGATAGAGCTTCGGCCTGCGGACTGAAAGGTTCCAGGTTCGATTCCGGTCAAGGGCATGTACCGTGGTTGCGGGCATATCCCCAGTGGGGGGTGTGCAAGAGGCAATTGATCGATGATTCTCTCTCATCGATGTTTCTAACTCTCTATCCCTCTCTCTTCTTCTCTGTAAAATACCAATAAAATATAATTTTTAAAAAATAACATTATCATATGTCAACAGCAGTGTTCAAAATTAGAAATCAATGGAATAACACCTTCAAATTCTGAAGTAAACTGATTTTTAATCTGAAATTATATATCCTGTTGAACTATCAGTCAAGGATGAGAATTAGAATAAGACATGATCTGATATACAAGATTTCAAAATGTTACTTAGCATATATTTTTTCTAGGGAAAAAAAATGTATATACTACCAAAACAAGGGAATAAAGCAACATATATAACATAAATCCAAGACATAGAGGTACAACACAGAATAGAGGCAACTCAAAACCCCAGACAACAGCCATGTAGCCAAGACACCATATCTACATTAATATAGCAGCGTGGAGGGCCTTAGGAAGTCTCCGATTGAAAAACAAACAAAACAAACCAAACAACATAAGTGGATCTAACATATTTCTGATACATTTGATTATTTGGAAAACATATGAGATGAGAGTTTATAGTTGTTGAAAATATAGAAAAAATGAAAAGATTAAATAAAAAGAGAGATGATATCGATGGAAAAAAGAATAAAAAATTAAAGTAGTACAAGAATGTAACTATAGTCATAGTGCAATGCTTGAATCACTAGAGAATACATTGTTCTATGTAATAATAATTAAAACACAAATTGTACTATAACTTACACCAGGGGAGGAGAAAAGGGGAGGGGTAGTTTAAGGAGAGAATTCTCACCACTTATACTAGGAAGTTAATAGGCAATGCTTTAAATTAATTGATCCATACATAGCAGCTTAGCATATTATTTAGAAGTGCCTAGATAAATTCTAGAAGAAAGTATAAAGAAAGAGTGTCTGGGGGAATAAGTAGAGCTTCTGGTTGAGGTTTTGTTTTGTGTTTTTTGTTTGTTTTTTGTCTGTATGTGTTTGTTTTGTAGTACTATTTTAAAGTTATGTGCATATATCACTTTTATAAATGATCATGAGTATTCACATTGCCAACTCCTCCATAATGCAAATTGTCCTTGAGCACATTATAATAAAGAAGCCAATGTTTTCCCCTCTTACTGGAATAATTAAACTGAGAGCCATTTAATATTCATTAAAGTTAAGGAGCAGAGATGAGAAAACCAGTAAGTAGCATTCTGGGAACTGTAAAATACTTAATAACAGACTTAGTTCTTCAAATCATTTCTTGAATAAAGGTACATAGTAGGTATCTGGAGACAAGGCCATATACTAGTAGTAATTGGTGGTAACTATCACTGGTAATGAACTAGCATGAGTAAGAATTCAATTTTTCACTAACATCAATAAGAAATCAGAGGGGGTTGTACATAAGCTATGTATTCCTAAAAGAAAAAAAGAGAGCCCTAAATAGGCTTTGTGAAATGAATTACAAAGGGAGAAGGAGAGAAAAAGTTGGTAGCTTACTTTTCAAGATTTTAGTTAATGAAAAAGAAAACATTGAACATTTAACTTGGGAAAATAAGAATTAGGACAAATTCTCTAAAAAAAATACCAACACTTACATAAAATTGTACACAGATATTTTACAATGAGAACATTTAAACCCATGGCACTTGGAGGTTGCATGGGAGAAGTGACATCTGCTGTCTCCAGATTTGTTGGCTCTGTAGCTCCGTTTGCCATAGGCAAGCCAGTACCAGTAATTATGGCTACAATGGCTGCTGAATGGCATAGGTCCCTGGGTGTAGCAGCCTCTGCATTGCCCTACAATGAAGGGTGTCACTACCTTTTAATTAACATTAGCAAGGGGAACAGGGTGTTTCGGAGGAGTTGTAACAGAACATAAACAATAATATTTGTAAAGAAGAAAAGTGTGCTGTATTAGCAAAGGATCAGGACAGAAGAAACGAGCAAGGTATAATGATAACAGTAGGAATGCATCTGAAAACTGGCCCTCATGTCTATAAATAAACTACCCTAATGTTTTCTGTTAAAATGAGGTCTTCACCTTAAAAAATTACAGCAAAGAAAGAAGACAATAAAAGTCCTAAATAGATTCTAATTGAGTTAAGGAAAGTCAAATGGAAGAAATATTCATAATACAGTATAATCATTTTATCCTATATAATAGAGGTAATATGGAAATTAACCCTCATGCCCTCACAAGATGGCAGCCTATGGCCAGGCTGGCAGGGGGGTTAGTGAGACAACCAAATGACTGAACAAGCAGGTTGCATAGGGCGACCAGGCCAGCAGAGGGGGGCAGTTGGGGAAGACCAGGTCAGCAGGGAGGAGGCCGTTGGGGGCAACCTGGCTGGCAGGGGGGAGGCAGTTAAGGGTGACCAGGCAGGCAGGCAGGTGAATGATTAGGAGCCAGCGGTCCAGGATTGTGAGGATGTCCTTGATTGTTGAGGGTGTAGGCTGGGCTGAGGGGACCCCCTAACATGCATGAATTTCATGCACCGGGCCTCTAGTATGTATAGAAAGATAAAAATTCCTACAGTCTTAACCTAGCATACAAACTTAGTTGAAGGGAAATAGAAACCTTATTTCCTGGATCAAATCCAATCTCTAAAAAAAAATTGAGATAAGAAAATAACTTGCCAAAGGAAACAGAGAGAAAGATGTCCTCTGTTCTGACAAAGGGAAGATATGCTATCAAAAATGAAAGAAAGGACTTGCTTAAAACTTTTTTTTTTAATTTATTAAGGTATTTTCTGTGTACATAGTTTACCAAAAACTTTTGAAACAAATACAGACAGTACTGCTTGGTCTCAGGATGGACATGGAAAAATAGATGCTTGTATGCATTGTTCAAATGCTCCAAAGAGGAAGAAAGTCTTAGTTCAAATATAGGGTTCACGCTTATATTTTCCACACTTTAAGAACAAGGAGCTGGGGGGGGGGGGGGGAATCCCAGATAAGTGCAAAACTAATGACCGAGCAGGAAATAAGAACTGAAATTGCAATTTTGTGGACAAAATACCATATTTAAAATTTTGTGGAAAAGTTAAATAGTTTGGGCTTGAGAGAAAAAAAGTCTCTGGTGGTTATTGATTTTCTATCTTCATTTCTAAAGAAAAAAACAAAACAAAATGGCAAATAGTCAGAAAATTCACTTAGAAGTAGATAAGACATTTAAAATTTCCGGGGAGTGATGGAGGGAGCAATGAAAGCAAATAGCTAACAAGAGCTTATGAAATGACTGGAACACAATAGTTCTGAGTGGGAGTCTTCAACTCAGCTACTGTCAGTCACCCATCCTCCCACAGCTGTTTTTTTCCTTAACCTTCTTCCACATCTTTCAGTGGACACGTTTTAGAGCTGCATTCTAGCAGGAAAATTGCTATCTTTCAGCCTTCATTAATTAGAAACTAATATTCTAATTAGCTTTCTAGTTTTAAAAGGCTTTGTACTTTTGGAATGCTGGGACATATAGCCTATTGGCATAATACATAGCCTAATCAGAAATTCTGCTGGCAAAGGAATTATAGCCCAAAGTAACCACTATGTATTTGGAGAATTACATAGAATTCTAAATACAAAGGACAGTTTTCAAAGTATCAGGTTTAGATGGAACAAAGTTTAGAAACAAAAAATCCCCATTTCATTTCAACACATCTTTGATCCTTTAGCCCAGGGGAGGCAGAGACTATAGACAATAATGGTCAATGACAGATGAGTAATATTTGAGAACCATGATATATCAGGTATTTTACATATTGTCTTGGTTAAATCTTACAACTCTGAAGTAGAGTTAATTATCTCTATTTATACCATTCCTTTATTAAATAAAAATTATTTTCTATTGTATGGATAAGGAAATGAGACTCGGAAGCACTTATCCAAAGTCCACAAGGTTGTTAAGTGGTAGAACAAGAACTCAGGTTTAGGCCTACCGGAAGCCTGTATTTTTGTTACTCTCCTGGTTCACAGGTTTGAAAATATTAGGGATCTAATTTCTATCATCCCACAAGAATTTGTAATGCTTTCCACTGTTACTGTGGTTTGAGTTTATAAGGACCTCACGTTTGATTCAAGAGACAAATTACTTTAGCTTCTGGTTTATTTTGTTAGCTCTGTAATTCAGAGAAAACTCCAGGTTTACATTTCTACTATTGTGTTTATAAACCTAATTACTTAATAAAAAGTCCATTTGCTTTCGTAAAAAATTGATTTTAGAGAGTAAGGGAAAAGGACAGAGGTAGTAACATCAATGATGAGAATCATCCAGATCTGCTGAGTCCTGAACGTTCCCCCCCAGGGACCCTGACAGAGAATGGCATGACCTCCTGGTTCTCAGGTTGATGCCCAACCAACTGAACCACACCAGCCTGGGCCCACCTGCTGTTTTTTTTAAAAGCCATCTTTCCCCTAACATGATTAATCAAGTGCAATTTTGAAATATCCATGTTTTATGTGAGGGCTCCAAGGATTACATGACCTCCTATTCCTTTGCGGGTTTATTCCTACTTAGCTGTTATTAAGGACAGCTTTAATGTTTAATTTTTATATTTCCCCAAAGTGCACTGATAATGGTTTATCAATCCCTGTAGTACTTTCAAGATTTGTATCGTATCGGAGATGTTACAATCAAATAGTTTTACCAAATTTTATTTGGCGTAGGATGGATGTCTCAAGTTTAACACCCGGTAACTTTTTTTTAATTGAAATTGAATAATTAGCAAATACGATGGTTAAATTTTATGCAATAAATGCTGGTTTAAAGCGGGTAAGTCAGAGGCGCAGTCTAAAATTCACTGCTGTGGATAGTAGATAGTAGTTATATATCCCTATTCCAAAACTTCGTTCTACAACAGCTGCTCAGTATTTAACTTCCTGAACAAAAGGGTTCTTCTTAGGTAACCTTTAATATTCTGAGACATACAACTTATTTTTTCCTTTAGTTCTTGAGATGTATTCCTAAGTATTACACCAGATGTTATTTTCCTGTGTGACATTCCAAAATGGGCATGACCATCACTTTGGATAAAAAAGAAAGCAAGGTCTTCGGGGTTTAAGAAAAAAAATAAAAAGATGAAAAGAAAAATAGGAGTATTTTCCAGTTCACCAGACATGGGGGAAAAAAACTCGTGTGCAGGATCCTCAAAAGAAGAGCCTGAGTTTAACCGTTACAAAGACTGTTCCCTACAAGGAGACACGGGAGGCCTCCCTCCGGCCGCGTTGGTTCGGGTAACACCAGCGGCCGGACGCTCGGTCCGGGGCGAGGCCGGGCGCCCCGCACCCAAGTCCGGACACAGCGGAGGGAAGAAGGCAGCCCGGGCCCCTGCGGCGCCCACCGAACCCCGCGAGGGGCGCAGGGCCGCGCGCTTCTCCCGGCGCTCCGCCCGCCTCCGGATCCCGCTGCGGACTGACGTCCCGCGGCCGCGCCCACAAGCCGGAGCCGGAGCCCCGGCCGGGGCCGCGCGGGAGCCTCGCCAACGTGTCCGTGCGTCCCGGAGGGGCCCCAGCCCCGCGGCGGGGACCACCTTCCCCCGGCAGCAGCCGCTGGCCCGCGGCCTCCGAGAGCGGCCACCACCGGCGGACCCCGCCCCGGCACCGTGGCCCCGCCCCGCCGCGCGGCGCACGCACGCACGCACGCCTCCGCCGGAAGGGGGCGGGGCCCGGCGGCGCGGCCGGACCCCCGGCGCACGGGGTGGTACGTCCCGGCCGGCCCGCCGCCGCGCGTTTCCGGCGCGCACCCCCGCGCCCAGCGTCCTTGGTCTCGCCCGCTGCGCAGCCATGTTGGATCGCGCGGCCGCCGCCGCCGGAGGAGGGTCGGCGGAGCTGGGGGTGTAGCGCGGTCGGTCGCCGGAGCGCGGGGACTGCGGCCAGCCGGCCCGAGCCTCGCCGCGCGGGAGCCGGGGGCTCCCCTTTCTCCGCGCGGCCCGCCGTCGGCTCCTCCCTCCCGTGGCCTCCTCCTCCTCCTCCTCCCCCTCCTCCTCCTCCTCCCCCTCCCCCGGGCGCCGGAGGAGTTGCGAGATGCTGAGCCTGTGACTCCCCTCCTCCCGCCCCTGTCACCGAGGGGAAGGCGCGCTCGCCCGCTCCACTCGCCGGAGGAGACGGCCCGGCGCCCGGAGCCGCGCCGGCGGAACCATGAGCTCCGGCCAGCAGCAGCCGCCGCCGCCGCGGAGGGTGGCCAACGTGGGGTCCCTGCTGCTCACGCCGCAGGAGAACGAGTCCCTCTTCGCCTTCCTCGGCAAGAAATGCGTGGTCAGTGCCCGGGGCCCGCGGGCGGCGCCGGGGGTGGGAGTGGGCGGGGGTCGGGGACCGCGCGGGGGCCGGGCTGCCGGGCTGCCGGGCCTCCCCATCCCCGGCCTCCGGCCCGGCCCCGCGCCCTCGGTCCGCTGCCGGCTGCGGGCGGTGCGGGCCGGGGGGCGGGGAGTGTCCGGCCCGGAGCCCCGCTCGGCCGGGTCCGCGCCCTGGCTGCGGGTTCAAACTTTAGATCGCCGGGCGGCCCGGCCCCGACGCGGGTTTTTCCTCGCTGGAGCGGCTGGGTCTCCCTCCCCGGGCCCCGGGCCCGGCCCTCGCTTCTTCCCCTCGTGCCGCTCGGTCTGCACAACACCAGGGCTTTCAGCGGTGGGTCGATCGGAAGAAAAAAAAAGGAAGCCCAACTATGAATGAAACGGACCATAGAGTTGTTTTCCGGCCCCCTTTAGGGTTTCGGGGGGCAGTGGAGTCGAGGGTGCATCGTCGGCTCAGGACGAGGGCAGGAAACGCCGCTGCTTCCCACTGCGGAGCAGCGGGTTCATTGCTCTAGGAGTCTCGCCGAGGCCTGGCTATTGCTCTCCTCCCCTCTGATTTTTCTCTTTCCTTTCCTTTTTTTTTTTTTTTTTTTTTTTACCCTGGTGGGAGGAGGGGCTGCTCTCCCCACGGCCATGCGCAGGGGGAGCCGAAATCTGGAGTGGTTCTCGACCTTTGGGGGGGGGGGGGTTCCTAGGTTGGCTGCTGTGAGGCCCGTTAGGACCCCCGGGGCCGGTCGGGGCCGGCGGCCCGCGGCGGGCCGGGAATGTGTGCTGTTGACGGAAGCCGTCCTGACACGGGCTGCCGGCACGTCTGGGGGCGGGGAGGCGCCGAGCCGCGGCCAGGCCCGGCCAGCGGCTGCTGCCCACCGCGGTGGCGGGGGAGCTGGGGCTGAGTTTGCTGGCACGCTCGCTGTGGGGGTCCCCCTCGAGGGTCCCCTTCGCCCCCCTCGTGGCCCGTGAGCACCTGCGGGGGGTGTGCCGCCGGAGCCCCAGACGCACCGACAGAGACGTCGGTGGAACGGGTCCGCAGCTCTGCACGGTAGATGGGGCTCAGTGTGTCCGCACGGGCCACACCTGCTTCGGAGTCCGGCTCTGACAGTTTCCGGGAAGTTGCCGCAGTCATGGTTAACTTCCGAGGAAGGAGTCCACCCCCCCTCTGTGTCCCGGCCCGTCCAGCTGGACAGTGAATCCGTACGTCCAACTCAGATGTGTTCCGTGTTTCAGAAGTTCGATCTTAAAGAACGTACGTTGAGTTTACTTAGGAAAAGAATGCAACAAGAGAGGTGGCTTCCCGAAACCGGTGTGGCTCAGTGGATGGAGGAGCGTCAGCCTGCGGACCGAAAGGTCCCGGGTTCGGTTCCGGTCAGGGCATGTACCTTGGTTGTGGGCACATCCCCAGTGAGGGGTGTGCAGGAGGCAGCTGATCGATGGTTCTCTCTCATCGATGTTTCTAACTCTCTATCCCTCTCTGTAAAAAATCAATAAAAAATATATTTTTTAAAAGAGAGGTAGCTTACAAATCGGAATTTTGGGAGACTCGTTTAAAGATAATCAAGTTTCCCCCATCCCTCAGCTGTTTTTTTTAAAACAAATGAGAAAGCTGTGCCGGTGAACCCTAAGTCACACAGCAATTTAGTAATGTGACCAGAACTAGGAAACCAGGCCTCCCGATGCCGAGGCTGTCGTACTTTCCACTACATCATGTTGTTTTAGAAGTGGGTTTTCTTTCTTGTTACTGGTTTATTTCTAGAAGTGGTATTAAAAGATTAATAACTTTTGTTTAACCCAAAATTGATGTCATTAAAGTTTAAGATTCTTATTTAAGCCCTAATTTATTGCATATTTTCAACTTAGGTAAATCTCTAGCACGTTAAGTGTTAAATTATCTGCAAATGAAAAATAGAAACATTGTTGGTTTATTACATTTGCTGTTAGAAAGGAGCTGCATGTACTTTGTTTTACATGCCAAGCACATTAGCGTTAGGCAGGACGGACATTGGAGTATACTGACTAATTGCCCTGTGCTTACCTGTAAGGAACACTGTTCCAATAAGTGACAGATGTGGGAGATAATAGTGCTTACTGGTTAGTGTGAATGGATTGCCAAATAAACTGTCTGTATTCAGTGTTTAATTTCTTTATGTCATCTATTATTAATAAACTTGATCTTTTGAATTTCTGTCATTTAAAACCACACTGCTATTAGTTACCTGCTCTCCTGATATGAAATTATTGCGAAGATTACTTTAATATTTGACATTTCCAGTTATTAGAGAGTAACGTAAGAATGATATTTGATAATTTTTGGAACAATCTTTTTCCCCCCTTTGCTGACTGTGCAGGGGTTGTTGTTTGTTTGTTTGTTTTGTTTTGGTAGTTTAAGATAATACTGAAATACATTGTTTCATTAAAAAAAAAGTTCAGCAATAATAAGATTGACAGGTCAGACCAAATTTGTTAAGCAACTGTATTCATTGGAGTAGTTATAGTGCCAGCTCTCAGGCATTTCAGTCTTTCATTCACTCAACAAATAGGTATTGGGTAACTAAATGTTGAGGCCAGGTTGATGCCTACCCTCAAGATGCTTTATGTATAAA
Source organism: Vespertilio murinus (assembly GCA_963924515.1). NCBI lineage: Eukaryota > Metazoa > Chordata > Mammalia > Chiroptera > Vespertilionidae > Vespertilio > Vespertilio murinus. The sequence goes on from OZ004712.1 coordinate 60,971,554, forward strand.
AAAGGGAAGCAAATGTGTGAAGTGGTGTGTAAGTCAGTACTTCAGAGTGATGTGTAAGAAGCTGCATGTTAGTTACAGTGGAAAATGTGTTGCTTTGTAGTCAGCAGACAGGTTCAAACCCATGTGGCCACTGGACAGGCTAAGCTCCCTGTCCTCAAATTAGTCTTCTCACCTCCGAAGTGGGATACCATCTTGGGGGACAGTGGGGTTGTGGATTAGAAGGACTGTATGTAAATATATGGGCCATTATTTTTATAAAGATTTAGGGGACCAAAAGAGAGGATGAGTAGAAGGTTTTTTAGAATGGTGTGAACTTAAATACTTAAGATTAGTGGGTACTCCCCCAGGTTAATGAGAGGTATGAAATCGCTTGGAAAGTCAGGAGACGTACTAAGAATAGTATGTTTTGTAGCAAGGAGGGTTTCTGCTTGGGTTCTCAAATTTAGTTTGCATTGGAATTATGTGGAGATATTACAAATGCATAGATCTAGGCTAAATTCCTAGATAATATTCAAACTCAGTGGTTCTGATTTGGAACTTGGGCATTCGATTTTTAGCAGGCTTACCAGAAGACTGGCATTTATCACAGTTTGAGAACCACTGCTGATGCCCACAGTTTTCTGATAGGGTAATCCTGAAGCACATTGGAAATGTTAATAGGTTTCCCCTCAATCTTTGGTCTATATTTTGTGAATTAAGGTTAAAACTAGTTATTTAGCATGGCATTTCTTCATCCCTTCAAGACATCAATGTGCATTCATAGATGTAAGAGAGATACAGTTCAAATACTACATTACAAGGTCAGATTTGGCTTTTAGAAAGTTTAGGGAGGAATAGGAGGTGGATTGAGGATTGTGAGAGTGAAGACAAAGGAGGTCACATGGGTTTTTATATAGTCAATGTGAAATATTTTGAGGGCCTGAATTAAGGCAGTGTTGGTAGTAATTCAAGGATAATTAAAAAGACCCCAGTAGGATTTCTTCCCCTTCAGATAAAAGGAGTTGGGGAAGGGAATTGGTATAAAGAAGTATAACCACTAGCAGGAGTATACAGAACTTTCTCACTAGATGAAAATATACTCAGTTGTCAGTTGAGGCTGTATTGATGATTGGTTTCATGGAGAAGGTGAATCTTTAGTAAATCTCTGTTTTTTTTAGTTTTTAAAAATAGATTTTGTGAAAGTTGAGGTTTCATTTAAAGTTATCTTTTATAATAAAGATGTAATATGCAAATGGTCATTACGCCCTGAAGCATACATAACTACTGACAGCGCAGTCAATGACCTAATGACCGGATCATGGATCAGCAGGAGGGCCGGGCAGCAAGCTACAAGCAGTGGGTGGCAGAGAGCTATTGGGGAGAGGGGGTAGGGGAAGAGCAGGTGGCTGTAAGCAATTGGCTACAAGTGGGTGGTGGGAAGCTACAGGAGGGGGCAAGGCAGCAAGCTGTGGGGGGGGGAGCTACAGGAGGGCGGGGCAGCGGGCTGAGAGCTACTGGAGGGTGGCAGCAGCTACTGGTGCATGGATTCGTGCACAGGGCTACTCATGTAATATATGTGTTATGTACTTCCATGTAAAGTAAATAGTTCATTAGCTGGTAGTATTTTCTAGAATAATTAAAAAGTTAAAACAAGATTATCAGGTTTTGTTTAATAGTTTTGTTGTCTTTCATGTAGTGTGGTTTTACTTATTTTCTATAAAGAGATGTGCTCTCTTGCCGAGTGGAGTTTCATATATAGTCCTGAGTAAGAAATTAGGTAAGGCTTGGAAAAAATAAAACCTTACACTAGCCCTCTGCAGCCAACCATCTCTGGCAAAAAGGATTGGGGTTTAGTAATGTTGACAGTTACCTTTCCCTGTCATACTCACCTGTTTTGTTTGTTTCAAGATTTAATGATACCATTTTTATTAACCAACTTTAATCTTTATTTCACTTAATTCCTAGCACTTGCTTATATTCTTTAGGTGTTTTTTTCTCTCGTCCTGTATATAATTCTGAGAGATTGGACTTTATGCCTGTGTAGCTTTCTATATAATTTTTATAACATCTAGTATACAGATCACTGAATGCTCATTGAATTGTTCTAATTGCTAACTTGTTTTTACTTAGAAGCTCATTCAGCATTTCTTATTGCTTCACCAGGTTGTTAAGATCTTTCATTTCTAATGTTTTACTAATAAAGTCTTTGTTAGGAAAACCAAGTGGTTTAATGTTGCTACTGGTAGAGGTAGTATCAGTAACTGTCCAACAGTTACTTGTTTCTATTCTAAATCCTTCAATAGGTCTACTCTAGACCAGGGGTGGGCAAACTTTTTGACTGGAGGGCCAAAATGGGTTCTTAAACTGGACCGGAGGGCCGGAACAAAAGCAGCCTGACCGTGCTGGCACTCTCATCTTGGGCTGCTGGTGAAGGAGCGGAGGCGAGAGCAAGAGAACCCTCCGCTCTTTCGGCTCCGCGGGCCGGATAGAACTGCTGAACGGGCCGGATCCTGCGTGGGCCGTAGTTTGCCCACGGCTGCTCTAGAGTGAGGGAAGGGTGCTTAGAGGGGTCATTGTGTTGATGAAAGCCTGAAATAAGGAGTTAGGGGTGGAAATGTATTTCACCTTGAGTAATGTGGAAAGAAAAGGTTAAAATTAAAAATTGATGGGATTTGGAATATACAAAGCTGAGAAAGCAATCTTGCCTAGTATAGAGGAAAAAGGTGACTACAAAGTGCCAGGCAGAGTGGACATTTAGAAGAATCCAGATCTGGGTTATAAATCCTGTTTCTTGTTATTCTTAGCTGTATGACATCGGTTTTCAACCTTTGTTCATCTCATAGTACTTAAAAGCTACTAACATTCTGCAGCACACTAAAAATAGATTTTTTGCAGATCTGACAAAAATATAGGCATAATTTTTATTTCCTTTATACTGGATGGCTATTGTGTTGGCTGTTGTCACTCTTTTTTATTTGACAATGTAATTGAAAAGAGGTCATAGCCCTTGACTAAATAGTCAGGTATTGCATGTTTTAAAAATTCTTGTGGCACACTCATTGAAAATCACTGCTCTATAAAACACAAAAATTTCTTAACCAGTATGAGCCTTAGTGTCTAGATTTGTAAAATGGGCTTAGTCAAGGATTTAGAAAATAATGCAGTAATGTATGTAAAGCACTTAGCGTGCCTGACGTGGAGTGTTCTGGGAGTGTGGAAAAGCATATGAAAGAATGCCATCATTAGTACCATTCTGTTACTGGCAAGCAAGTTTTAAAGAAAAACATTTGAACTCTGTTGTTTTTATTTTGATTTAGGCTAATTCTAACAATTGTATTTAAATGTCAGTTAATTACAGAGTTCATAAATTAGAGTTAAACAGTAGCTGGAATAAACTCTGGGGAATTCTAGGCAGCCTTAGCACCCCTGGCTGCTGACCAAAGAGGAAAAAGAGATTCTGGTATAAGAGTTAAAGAGTCTGTGTGCCACCACCAGCTAATCGTGAACTTGAACAAGAATCTCTGCCTTCCTAAACCTCATTTTCCTAATCTGACAATGAGAGTTTGGACAAGATAACACCAGTCTTTCCAGCTTTAATACTCTGTCATAACTATTCTAGAGGCCAGGGACTCTGTAGCAGGAAGAGAATAGCCTTCTGTTAATTTTGGCATACATGTGTTTTGCACACTGGAGACAAAGATAGTATATATCTAAGCGAAAGGTAGATGATCAGAAATTTCATTGCAAATTCCCATTTCTAACCAACCTTTTTCTAAGCATAACAATTTCATAAATGCTTTACTTTGAAAAGTCGGGTGAATATCACTAAAAGGCATTTTAATCCTATCATTAAAAGTACCGTAATAGGGTTGTCAGTCTTAACTTACTTTGAATTACTACGAATTATTTCTTGTGATTGCAAGGAATATTTAGCTTATTAGAAGTATGGTGCCTTGAATTAAGATGGAGTTGTTTCTAAGAGAATTCTCTTGTTGACAATGCCAACTAGAACCTTATTTCTTACATGAAATTTTATTAGTGATACAGTATTTAGCTGTTACATTTTGTTGCTTATTTAAGGTAAAACAGTTTTTAAAAAATTTAGTTTGTGCTGGATTCAATAGTTATAGTGAACAGACTTTATTTTAGAGACTGATTCAAAGTTGAAGTTTGAAAGAGCAGATAAAGTTGAGCTTCGTATAAGTTACTCTGTCCAATAGATGAGAACCCAGCATTATTAACAGAGTTCACTTTTATTGTAAAGCTTCTGGAAGCAAAACAAGTTCATACGTTCCTGTCTACAGTAACATATTACTAACTGTACATTTACTTTTTATTGGTGTATGACTAGTCTAGTATTTTTAAGTGTTTAGTAATTAGAAGATTTTGGCATATTTAACTGTAACAAAAGTATATTCTGCTTTTACCATATCAGTATTCTTAGAAGTAGTAGAAGATTATAGCACTATAATATCAGTATAAGAAAATGAAATTGCCAGAAACAGTTTGGCTCAGTGGATAGAGCATCGCCCTTCGGACTGAGAGGTCCCAGGTTCGATTCTGGTCAAGAGCATGTACCTTGGTTGCAGGCACATCCCCAGTAGGGAGTGTGCAGGAGGCGACTGATCTATGTTTTTCTCTCATCGATGTTTCTAACTCTCTATCCCTCTCTCTTCCTCTCTGTAAAAAAATCAATAAAATATATATTTTTTAAAGTGAAATTAATAAGGAAACATCAGTTTCATTTTGGAATCAGTGTTATAGAGGCATTGTGACCCCTCTTGTTTTTAAGAGAACAAATGTGTGTAAATGGGTGTGAAGAATGTTGCAAAGGCAAATCTAGAAAAGCCCCCTTTAGAAAATAGAATCAAATGAAAGGTTTGTAGTAACTTCATATTTCAATTACTGTGATTATTTGTTACTTTAATTTTTCCTCAATATTCTTGGCCACTTACTTCCTCTGCCATAGTGATTTTCTAAAACACTTTTACAGAAATCTGTCCCTGTAAAAGGAGTATTCATTAAACATCAGATAAAGTGAAACAAGGAAATAAGACATTCAGTAATATAATGTGCTATTAAAAATAATATGAGGAGATAAAAAGTATTATGAGCCAAATATACAATAACTTTAGGGCAATGAAATATTTTTCAAGGTTCATTGCAAACTTAAACTTTTATATTAGATTTGGAGAAGTTAAAATATCTAGTATTTTTAAGAATTAAAATAGAGGCAAAATTGTTTATTATACCTCTGGTTGCAATGAAATGCTTCTTTTAGTATGGTGAATACTTTTATTGCCATAAAAATATCAGAGGATACCTAAATATCTAAGAAATTTTCATAATAATGGAGCTGATTGATTTATAAGCAATGCATAAAGCTAGTTAGAAACTCAAATGATTTTCTTTACTTTTTATTAATGAAATATCATCATGATCAAGTATTGGACTTACTGAGTACATAATAACTTCCCAGTACCTTGAAATACATAGAAGGGGTAAGTAAGGTTCAGTTCTTACCCCTTCATTGCTTGCTACGTAGCTGGGGAACACAAAAATCATGCACACAAAAAATACATTTTACAAGCTAGTCTATAATAAAAATTTGAATAGATAGGAGAGGGGTCACTGGGATACATCATTGTGGGGCTTGAACATACAAGGGCCTTATGAATTTATGTCATGAGCAAGGAAGCGGCTCAGTTGAAGTATGGGGAAATGTGGGAGCAAGTTTGGAGTAGAAAATTTGCATGGCGTATTTGGAAGTATGGAATAGATTGGCTTGGCTAAAACTGAGAGTCGTATTTGCTTGAGATAGTGAATGATGAGGAAGGGTGAAATGAGTCCAAGTTTTGGAAGATCAGACTTCGAGCCTGAACTTTAGGCCCTAAGTAGTGAGGGATCTAAAGTTTTTTTATTAAAAAAAAAAATGTCAAGATAGGAAGGATCTAGATTTGGGAAAAACTGGAAATTATTATTTATAATAGAAATGCTTTAAAGTTTACTGTACACTTTTAAAAAGTATTTTTTATTGATTTCACAGAGAGAGGGAGAGAGAGAAACACCAATGATGAGAGAGAGAATCATTGAATGGCTGCTTCCTAGGAATCGAGCCCACAACCAGGGCATGTGCTCTGACCAAGTGACCGCCTGGTTCATAGGTTGGTGCTCAACCACTGAGCCATACTAGCTGGGCATCTACTAAACACTTTTGTAGTTATCTCAGCAGTCCTGACCTGGCTAAGGAATTTGAATTATAGCAGCATCTGCAACATACAAAGGATCATGAGAGAGAAAAGGCCTTGGTCTCGGTGCTCAAGGCACACACCATCTAGCCCTCAAAGCATTTTCCCTTACTGCTTCCAGGAGTGGTCTTTGAATACTCAGTATATGCCTAAAGGTAGCCGCTACTAATCAGTCCAGGTTCATAGTAGATGAAATCTAGTTGCCATTTCAAAGTTATATTTTAGAAAACACTGTGAAGAAAAAAAATTAGCTGTGTGAGTTCTAGATGACAACAGAACCTCCTAGTGGAAATAGCTCGATAGTAAGAATTGCAGGACTAGAACTTTGGAATCGTTGCCGAGTGTTGTTATTGAGGTCTTGGGAGTGGAATTAGATCTGTGATGGTGTCAGTGCAGGTCAGGATTACAGAGGGAGGCAGTCTGGCTCACATGTGACTTGGCCAGCATTTGAGAAGGATAGATTTCAATGAGGAGTTGAAAGGGAAGAAAGATGTTCTCTTTAATTTATCAGAAAATGGTATTATACATATTCTGTAATTTAAACTTTTTCACATATTAATTTAACTTGCATATATTTTCATTCCCATTTATATCTGTCAAATACTTTTTATTACTTCATCCTGTATTTTATGCATTTCTTGTAACTTCTTAACCTCTACTAATGGGGTGTATTACTTTGCCATAGCAAAGTACCACAAACTGGGTGACTTAAAACACATTTATTTTCATACTTCTGGAGGCTAGAACTTCGTGAGTAAAGTGTCACAGGGTTGGTACCTTCTAAGGACACTGAGAATCCGTCCCATGCCTCTCTCTTAGCTGCTAGCATTTGCTGGCAGTCCTTAATGTCTTATAATGGCTTATAGTTTCATGACTCTGATCTCTACCTATATAATCCCATTGTGTTCTCTACTTGTCTTCTCTGTCTTCTCTTACAGGACACCAGTCATTGGGTTAGTGTCATTCCTAATGACCTCATCTTAAACACTGCGGACAGATCACGGGAATTCTCATGGTTTCATATTGCACAGTGTTTTACAAAGTATCATAGTTTAAAAAGACATTATCTTACAAGAACATGTCATAAATAACTTCAAAATGCAATGAATATTTAATTTTAAGACATTCCTGTAACATTTTTATAAAATGTTTTTTGTACTCATTCAATAGAAATGTATCTGGCCACTGGCTGAAGCTAGCAATAAAACTACTGGTCCACAATGTTGACTTGGTTGCATCTACAAAGACCCTCTTTCCAAATAAAGTCATATTCACAGATACAGAGATTATGACTTCCACATATCCTTTAGGGCAGTGTTTCCGAAACTTCTCTCATGATGAGAATCAAGAGCACTAGTTAAGAATACAATTTTACCTATATGTTCCCAAAAATTCTAGTTTAGCACTTCTTAGTTGGGATTAAGGAATCTGTATTTTAACAACTCCACCAGGTGATTCTCATCATGAAAGAAGTTTCGGAAACGCTGCTTTAGGGAGACACAATTTAGCTCAACAATGGGTACGTTTACTCTCCAAGTTTTTGCCTTTAGAAACAATGCTATAGTGAACATTCAAATACATATTTTTACGTATCCTTTCCAAGTATTTCTATAGAATAAATTCTAAGAAATGAAGTTAGAGGGCATTAGAAATACTAATAGATATGGTTGGATTGTCTTCCGAAATAGTTTTAACCAAACTATATATTCTCATCAACACTAGGATTTGAAATGTTTTGCTTTTGACAGTTGCACTGGCCAAAAAAGTCTCATTGTTCTATTTGTACTTAATTATCTTTACATGTCTGTTGGTCATTTATATTTCTTATGTGAATTGCTTTTCTTGTCTTTAGACCATTTTCTACCTGTTTTTTTGTTTTGTTTTGTTCATAGTAACTGGAAGAACTCGATAAGGATAGTAATTAAATTACAAATTAAAAATATTTTGGCAGTTGTTTTGTTTATCTTTGATAGAACTATTTTTGGTGTTTTGGATCACTGTATTGGTTTTCAATTTTTGTGTATCAGGTTTTTATTTTATTTAATACTGTCCCAGCTTAGAATTGCAAAAATATTTACTCACATTTTCCTAGTACTTTTATGGTTTTATTTTGAACCTATTATCTTTGATATTTTTGGAAGTGACTTTGGAAAATGAGTATAGTAGAAATCCAGCTTAATATTTTTACAAATGGCTAGTTATTCCAGTACCACTTAATTCCTCCCGCCTATTTGAAATGCTACCTTTATAATTTACTTAACAAATTACCAGGTTGTTTAGATCCACTTCTGCATTCTCTTCTATTTATTTGCCAGGATACAGAGTTTTTAATTAGTGTAGCTTTATAATTTGAGTAGCATTAAGTCCTTCATTGCTCTCCTTTTCAGTATTTTCTGGCTATTTTTATGTGCCTATGCATAATGTTTTTTAATACAAAAGTAATACCCAATTATACTCACTGTTTAAAGTGTGCACACACACAATGTACTGTACAGAGTTAAAAGTTAGAGTCACCCTTTACCTCTCTTTTCTCAATCCAGTTAGGCTCCATAGGAAGCTCTTCTTGATTGTTTGATGTGACTCTTCCCTTTTATTATGCATAGGATATGTGTGTATTTTATATTTACATTTACATCTGTTTGCCTTTTACCTAAAAGGGGTCATATTCTGGGCGGTTTATATGAGGTACATTTTGATATACCTCAAGTTTTTTTAAAAAACAACATTTTTTATTGTGGAAATTTAAACACATACAAAGTAAGATAGTATTATCACCTCATAGCTAATCTTGTTTGTTTATATTCCTACCCACCTTTCCCATTCTGACCGCCCCCCCCCCCACCACACACACACACACACACACACACACACACACCTGAATTATTTTTAAGTAAATCCCAGGTGTGTGAGATTTTTCCCCGATCAGTTTGCTAGATGTTTATATATATATATATATATATATATATATATATATATATATATATATATATATTTTTAGTTTAGTCCTGGACAGGTGACTTAGTTGGTGGGAGGGTCACCCTGCACACCAAAAGGTTGCTGGTTTGATTCCCTGTCAGGGCACATGCTTAGGTTGCAGGTTCTATTCCCAGTTGGGATGCATATAGGAGGCAACCAATCAATGTTTCTCTATCTCTTCCCCCTCCCTCTCTCTCTAAAATCATTAAATTGCCCAACTCAGTTTTTGACCATCTGGTAGTTGAGTGGTCAGGAAACATGCCCGATCCCTAGTAGGGGGCGTGCAGGAGGCAGCAGATCAGTGATTCTCAATAATGTTTCTATCTCTCTCCCTCTCCCTTCCTCTCTGAAATCAATGAAAATATATTTTAAAAAATGATAACAGTACTACAAATATTTTTGTTTACTACTAGTATTTTATTGGCTTCTACTCTGATCTATATTATTTACTTCTGCTTAGTTTGGGTTTAATTTACTTTTCTTCTTGTTTTCCTTAAGGTAGTACCTACTAAGGTGGTTTGAGACCTTTTTCATTTCCTAATACAGATATTTAGTGCTATCCATATCCTCCTAAATATGCTTTACATATTGGATATATTGTATTTTCATTTTTATTTTTTAAGTTGCTTTCTGATTTTCTTTGACCCCGCTGGTTTGTTCGTTTATTTATTTATTTATTTGTTTGTTTATTTAAAATATATTTTATTGATATTTTACAGAGAGGAAGGGAGAGATATAGAGAGCCAGAAACGTCTATGAGAGAGAAACATCGACCAGCCGCCTCTTGCACACCCCCACCGGGGATGTGCCCACGACCAATTCTCTTGCCCTTGACCGGAATCGAACCCGGGACCTTTCAGTCCACAGACCCACGCTCTACCACTGAGCCAAACCGGTTTTGGCGGTTCTTTTAGATGTATGTATTTTAGTTTCCAGAGATTTATGGATTTTTTCCCCAGATGTCTTTGTATTATCAATTTCTAATCTAATTGCATTATTTTGGAGACTATATATAATCCTTTTTATTGAGCAGTGTTTTATAGCCCAAAATATGATCTAAATTGTTGTTCTTCATAAACTTAAAAAATATGCATTCCAGTCTTGTTGGGTGAAATGTTGAGCAAATGTTAATTATATCAAGTTAGTATTATTGGCTCTATCAATTATTGAGAAAGGAGTACTGAATTCTGCTATAATTATAAATTTGTTTCTTCTTAAAATTCTACAGTTTTGCTTGATATATTTTAGATGTATACATATTTATAATTATGTCCTCTCAAAGAATTAACCATCATGAAATGACCTCTATATTTTCTGATATACTTGTTCTGAAATCGACTTTGTCATTAATATAGCCACTGAAGCCTCCTTTTGATTAGTGCTATAACCATTTTTGCCCAACTTTTATTTAGTTGGGTTGTTGGTTTCTTATTGTTGAGTTTTAAGAGTTCTTTGTCTTAACACATTCTTTATTAGATGTGTTTTTTCATATATTTTCTCCCTGTATGTGGCTTTTCATTCTTTTATCAGTGTTTTTTTGTAGAGCAGATATTTTTAATTTTAATGCAGTCCAAATTATCAATTTCTTTCATGAATTGTGCATTTTTTGTTTGTTATTTCTAAAAAGTGAATCCCAAAGTTACCTACATTTTCTATTATATTATCTTTTGGAAATTTTGTAGTTTTGCTTTTGACATTTAGACTGTGACCAATTTTGTATTAATTTTTATGAAAGGTGTTAAGATCAGTGTCTAGATTGGGGCTTGTTTGTTTGTTGCATATGGATATGTAGTTTTTTTTCCACAATTTTTAAAAAAGATATCCTTTCCCCATTGGATTGTCATTGATCCTTTGTCAAAGATCTGTTGAATATGTTGGTTTACTTCTGGGCTCTATTCTCTTCCACTGATCTGTTTGTCTCTTCTCTTGCCAAAATTACACTTCCTTGATTACTATAACTTTATAGTAAGTCTTGAAATCAGATAGTATCAATCTCTAACATTGTTCTTTTTCTTCAATGTTGTGTTGGCTAGTATGGGTCTTTTGCCTTTCCATATAAACATTTTATATATATATATATTTTTTTCCCATATTAACTTTAGAATCACTTTGTTGATACCCACAAAATAACTTAGGTATTCCCTTGAATCTATAGATATAATTGGGAAAAACTGACATCTTAACAATATTTTGTTTCCCGATCCATGAATAATAAAATACATCTTTTTATTTATATTTCCTTTTTCATTAGAATTTTGTAAATATAAAGCTCTCATATATATTTTGTTAGATTTATACTTATTTTTATTTTTTGTGTGTACTAATGTAATTGAGATTTGTTTTTAAAGTATAAATCTCAGTGCTTCTGCTTGTAAGATTCTCTGTCTTTTGCTCTTGGCATTTTAATTATGATGTGTCTTGGTGTGGTCATCTTTGGGTTCATTTTGTTTGGGGTTCTGTGCACTTCTTGGATTTGTAAGTCTATTTTTCCAGGTGGGGGAAGTTTTCTGTCATTATTTCTTCAAATAGGTTTTCAGTGTCTTGCTCTCTCTTCTGGCATCCCCATAAATCTGATGTTGGTACACTTGAAGTTGTCCCAGAGTCTTAAGACTATCTTCAACTTTCTGGGTTCTCTTCTCTTCTTGCTTCTGTGGAAGAGTGCCCCTTTCCTCTTTGTATTCCAGCTCCTTGACTTGTTTCTTGCAATCTTCTAGTCTGCTGTTGAGTCTCTGTATAATATTTTTTATTTCAGTCAGTGTATGTTTAATTTCTAGTTGGTCCTTTTTCATATCCTCGAGAGTCTCGTTAAATTTATCAGCCTTTTCTAGGAAATCTAGAAAAATCTTATAACCGTGGTTTTTGAACTCTTTGTCCAGTCTTTTGTTCTTCTCCATTTCTTTTGTTTGAGATCTGTTTCCTTTTCTCTGCATTTTCGCTGTTTCCCTGAGTTGGTAGGGTCGCTTTGTGGGCCTGGGTGTTCTATATGGTTCAGTGGGTCAGCCTCACAGTTGACTGATGTGGACACTCTTGGTGCACCCCTTTGTGGACTGTGTGTACAGCCTTGTTGTAGTTAAGTCTTGATTGTTGTTGGTGTCACTGAGAGAAATTGACCTCCAGGCCAATTGGCTGTGGGGACCTGCTGTGTCTATAATGGAAGAATTGCTGTGCTGGAGACACATTTATGGGGGCGGACTTGTTCCTGTAGGGCTTTGAGGCTCACTGAGTCTGTCTCTTGAACGTGTCTTTTATGAGAGTAGTTGAAATCTAGTGTTGTCTCACACCGACCACTGGATACACTAGTTTCCAGATCTCCAATGGGGTGCAGGTCAGCTACTGTCTGAGGCCACCAGCAGGAGCTATCGCAAGAAATACAGTTTTGTCCTCTTTGCAAGGGAGCACACATACGACTATCAGCTGATTTCTCAACAGAAACTATGTAGGCCAGATGGGAGTGGCAAGAAATATTCAAGGTGATGAATAACAAGAACCTACAACCAATATTATGCTACCCAGCTAAATTATCATTCAGAATTGAAGGGCAGATAAAAAGCTTCACAGATCAGAAAAAGCTAAAGGAGTACATCACCACCAAACCAGTATTATATGAAATGCTGAAAGGTGTTCTTTAAAAAGAGGAAAAAGAAGAAAAAAGTAAAGACAAGAATTATGAACAACAAATACGTATCTATCAACAAGTGAATCTAAAAGTCAGGTGAATTAAAAATCTGAGGAAATATAATAGAATCAGGGGCATAGAATGGGAGGGGATTGATAATTCTCAGGGGTAAAGGGGTGTCTGTGTGGGGAGTACGGGAAGAGACTGGACAAAAATCATACACCTTATGGATGAGGACAGCGGGGAGGGGGAGAAGGTAAGGGCAAAGAGTGAGGAGGAGAGCTATGGGGGGGGGGGAACAATTGTAATCTGACCAATAAAGATTTATTAAGATATAAATAAATAAATCTCACTGCTATATATAGGAAAGCAATTCAACTTTGCATATTAACTTATAGCCTACAACTTTGCTATACTTGGTTATTTGTCTCAGGAATTTTGTTGTTTTAATTCTGTGGGATTTTCTACATAGATAATCATGCCATGTTGTATGCATCTGTAATTTTGTTGTGTCATAGCTTTGTCTGGTTGTGGTATTAGGGTAACTGGCCTCAAAGAATAGTTATGGAGTGTTCTGTCTGCTTCTGTCTTTTGAAAGAGATTGTAAAGAATGTGTATCATTTCTTCCTTAAATGTTTAGTAAAATGCATCAGTGAAACCATCTGGGCCTAGTGTTTTCTGTTTTGGTAGGTTATTCATTATAGATTGGATTTCTTTACTAGAGCTTTATTCTGATTAGCTAATTTTCCTTGTGGGAATTTTGGTAGATTGTGTCCTTCAAATAATTGGTTCATAACCTCTGCCTTTGTGCATACAGGTCCTCTTTCATTTTTGTTATTTATGTCTTCCCTCTTTTTATTTTGGTTACCTTACCCTGTCTAGAAATTATTGATTTTATTGGTCTTTTCATATCTCCATTTGATTTACCGTTTTTTATTACATTGATTTATGCTATAGTGCCCCCCCACCCAACCCCCGCTTGTTTTGGGTTTAATTTGCTCTTTTTCTAGTTTCCTAAAGTAGATGCCTAATCTATTGATTTTTAGATCCTTTTTTGTTGTTTTCTCATATATGCATTCAATGCTAAATTTCCCTCTAAGCATTGCTTTTGCTATATCCCACAAATTTTGGCCCAGAATGTGGTCTCTTGGTGATTATTCCAGGTGAGCTTGAGAAGAATGTGCTGTTGGATGAAGTAGTCCATCAGTGGGAACTAGATCCAGCTGATTGGTGGTTGGATGGTGTGGAGTTCAACTCTGCCCTTACTGGTTTTCTGCCTGCCGGGTATGTCAGTTATGGTAGAGGGGTAGGGAAACCTCCAGCTAAAATAATGAGTGCATTTGTTTCTTCATGTGACTCTTCCACCTTTTGTCTCAAATATTTTGATGCTCTGTTGTTACATGCATACACATGGAGGATTCTTATGTGTTCTTGGATAATTAACCTCTTTATCATTATATAATGCCCCTTTTTATCCTAGATAATTTTCCTTGCTCTGCAGCATGTTTTGCCCACAGTTAATATAGCTACTCCAGCTTTTTTCAGTTATTGTCAGCATAGTTCATTTTCTTTTAATTTATTTTTAAAAATATACCTTTATTAATTTCAGAAAGAAAGAAAGGGAGAGGGGGTTAGAAACATCAGTGGTGAGAGAGAATCATTTTTTGACTGCCTTCTGCATGTCCCCTACTGGTGATCAGCCCACAACCAGGGCATGTGCTTTTGATTGGAGTCAAACACGGGACCCTTCCACTGAGCCAAACCACCAGCTAGTGCCCTTTGCTTTTAATTTATATGTCTTTATAATAAATATAGGTTTCTTATAGACAATATATAGTTGGTTGTTTCCTTTAATCCACTCTTTCAATCTATCTTTTATTTGGTGTTTTTAGACCATTTACATTTAAAGTTATTGATATAATTACATTAATATTGACTACATTTGTTAACCTTTTTTTAATTTATGGCCCTTTTATTTTACCACTCTTATTCTGCTTTGTTTGGTCTTAATTGAGCATTTTATATGATTTCATTTTCTCTCCTAAGATGTAATTTATACTTTTTTAAAATGATTTTGCCATTGTTTGTAGCGTACACTTTTTATTACTTTATGCTTTTAGACACTGTACTGTTATATTTTCAGTAAAAGATCTACTTAAAGTGAATTAGTTGGTACACAGTTACAATCAGTCTATGTGTGTCTAATTTTAAATGCGTAGTAGCAGTACCTTGTTTTTATTTCTAATTTTTATTTATTGATCTAAAAAAGAGAACATCAGTTTGTTGTTTCAGCATAGTATATTTGCTGAAATGTTTAGTAAAATTTAGTTCCACTTTATGCATTCACTGATTTAATCTTGTATGTGCTTTGAACAGCATTGAACCTTGGCATAGTGGGACAACTCTCTAACCAACTGAGCTACCCAGCCAGGGCAAGTAGCAGTGCCTTCTAACAGAGAATGCTCATTGCTTCCCCTTATAACATTGCTGTTACTCATTTCACTTATCCATAAGCCATAATCACCAAATGCATCTACCTTTAATTTATGTATTGGCTACTAGAACTTTTGAAATTGCTTATGTGATTCACATTGTATTTCTATTGTACAGTGCAAGTTTGGTGGTTTTCAAAATAATACGACAGAAGTGAAAATCATCTTTAAATTCCATCACCTAGGAATAGCTAACATTTTGTCTATATCCTCCTGAGTTTGTTTTGTGTGAATGTCTTTGCACGAAATCTTGAGTAATGTACGTATGTGTTTACTCTCAGCAAACACACCTCACAAGCACAGATGTGAATTTTTTATTGACATTGTTTCATGTCAGTGAATATATCATTTTCAGTGGGTACCTATGGATTTGCTAATTTCCAGGGATGAACATCATCACTACTCTTGAAGTTGGGGATATTACTAAGTAAAATAAGGGTTACTTGAATACAAGCACTGTAATACTGTGATAGTTGATCTGATAACCAAGATAGCCATTTAGTGACGAATGGGTGGTTAGTGTATACAGCATGGGTATACTGGACCATGGGATGATTCATATCCAGGGGTGATGAAGCTAAAATGAAAAGTATGGTATGGTATGTTTTGGCATCTGCAGATGATCACGGATTAAGAAAGGGCTTGAATCCTTGCCAAAGAGTTTGGACCTTATTCTTAACATATAGGAACCTGTTGTTGACCTGTAAATCAAAAGGCCTTTCGAAGTGAGAGCAACAAGCATTTATTTGAGATCAGTAAGAACAGTTATTCTGGAAATCACTGATGCAAGCAGAAGCCCTAATAGTGTTCTGATTATGAGACAAAAGTAATGGGTATTTATGAGAAAGGGAAGGATAACAATTATATCAGTAGAAGGAAGGCATTTCTATTGGTGTAGATAACACAACATAGTGATGTTAATTCTAAGCAGTGTTTTTAATTTTCAATCCAGTAGTATGACTGCTTTCTTGTTACCTTTCCAACTAGTTTGGTACACGAGTGTTGCTTTAGGCAAATTCCAGATGTTATTTCACCCTGTTTTAACATTCCAAGATTTGGTGCCTAAGACATACATGCAAGGCAGTTCCACTAGAATAGCAAGCAGCTCTAGCTCCATTTTAAAGTAGCCCTGTTTATTATCATTTACACTAGCGACCCCGATGCATAGAAAATCCCTGCAAGAGTAGGTCTTCCTTCCCCCGGCTGCTAGCGCCAGCTTCCCTCCTGCACCCTGGGCCCGGGCTGCTTCCCTCCTCCTGCTGCCCGCAACTTCCTGGGACCCGGGCTGCGTCCTTCTGGCCGCCTGCAGGCCCCGGGATCCGGCTGGCTTCCCTCGGGCCCTGGCTTCTCAGGAAGGACACCAGAAAGGTGTTTGGAAGACGGCAGGTCTAATTAACATAATACCCTTTTATTATTATAAATTATTATGCTTTTAAGCATGAATCAATAAAAGAGAACAAAATAGATGTAAAAGTCTACTTAAAGTGAATTAGTTGCCAAATAATTTACACATTAAAAATGTAGAACATTCAAATTATTAAATGTATACATAGGATCTAGGCGTCACCCTTTCCATTTAAAGACAACATCATTGGCTTGTTTTTGTCTTTACAATACATAGTATAATTTTATGGAGTTACTGTTATTAGTATATAAAATTCTCACATTCCCTCTCCACTCCCAAGTTCATGATTTATTGATGATAAAAAATCTTTTAAAAGAAAACAAAAAACAAAACATGATCTACCTTTCCTTTTTCTTTGTGGAGGTTGAAATCAAACATCTAGTTATGGGTATTCATTTCAGTGATAAAAACCAGAGCTAGAAATGCTCATGCATTTTGAATTAAAGTTGCTTTTTGAAACAACATTGAGCTTTCTGAGGAAATACATAAAACCCGATGGATTGAATAATTTTTCAAATTATTGACTAGGTAATTATTAATGTTCTACACTACAATTTTAAGTCTACAATTGTGAATAAAGTGCCAGTTTTAAAAACAACTTCAGAAAGGTTCTGCCTTCCCCTTTTTTCTCTTTTCTCTTCTCTTCTTTCCTTTCCTCCTCTTTTTTTTTCCCTCCTGTCTAATTCTTTTGCATAATGTATGGGAGAGTCTCATATATTGTACCTAATGACCTTAGTTAGGTTGTAAATTGAATTAAACTTATTTACTCTCAGATTAACCTTATCTTTGCATGTCCTTTCCCCCACCTTGATTGTACATATAAAAGTCAAACAGCCCAAACCGGTTTGGCTCAGTGGATAGAGCCTCGGCCTGCGGACTGAAAGGTCCCAGGTTCAATTCCGGTCAAGGGCATGTACCTTGGTTGTGGGCACATCCCCAGTGGGAGGTGTGCAGGAGGCAGCTTATCCATGTTTCTAACTCTATCCCTCTCCCTTCCTCTCTGTAAAAAATCAATAAAATGTATTTTAAAATAATGATAATAAAAGTCAAATAACTTAAATGTGTAAACACACATCCCTGTAAGTGTCTTTAAAAACTTGGATAATATGAGTTGCTACATATAAAATAACAAGTATGGAAGACAGAGCCAATTGAATTTTAAACTTGCTTATCTTGATTAATCATGTTTAAGAGTTCAGAAGACTTAAAAGGACAGTTTGTGAAGGAAATAATAGACTTTGACCTTCATTACAGACATAAGCTATCATTGCCAAGGTTTGCTTTTTTTATTACTTTATGCTTTTAGACACTGTATTATTCTATTTTCAGCAGTGTTCACTTTTAATTTTTAAAGGGAAATTTACAAGTTACTAGAAATTATTCCTGGGTAACAGTTTCTAGATAAGAAAGATGTTTCTTTTTGCTTTGTCTTATTTTTTTTCTTCCCAGATTTGTACCATAGTGTGACTTGAATTGATATTTTTTGTGTGTGTGTATTTCAAATCAACTTGAAAGGCTAAAATATTCACCTGGTTGAAAATCACAAAGTATGTAAAGCAATTGAAAAGTTTCTCTCCCATCTTGTACATACCTTTGCCTACTTCTTACAGGCAAGATTGGGTCTAAATGTATCATGTGCTCCAAGAGAAGACAGGGAATTGCTGGATTTGGGCAGATGTAGAAGTGTAATCCTTCATGGAAGTTCCAGTACCACCTTTAGGGATAGGCATGAGGTGTTGGTGCTACCTCCTGTGTCCCAAAAAGTATAACCCAACCATTTATGTAGTTGAGAGGACCTAATTACCTAATTAGTCCACTGACTTTAGTGACGATAATTTTCTTAGTAAGGCAGGCTTATTGAAAAGAGGAACTGCTGCTTCTTTCTCTGTTTCCCACCACCACCTCTGCCAACCTTTCTCTTAGTCCAGAAGGGATCAGTAGAGGAATAAAATTATGTCAAAGACATAGTTCTTGTAAAATCATTGAGATGGGATATGGCAAAATTTTGACAAATTGGGAACTGGTTACGTATGGTAAATATAAAATGAGTAGCTGATTGGGAAGTTTATCCAGAGCTGAGCAATATATGACCTTTGAAAATAAATTCATCTAACTTTAAAGTGAGGGAACTGGATTATATGCTTGATCAATTTATTGTGAAATGGTATCTGATGGTATTTGGCCCTAGGATTCAGGAATACTCAAATTCTATCAGTGGCCAAAATACCTACTTTTTCACACTCTTATCCCAAACTATTACTTGCACAGGCGTGTGTGTGTGTGTGTGTGTGTGTGTGTGTTGCTATCAAGGCTTGGGTCTTAGCTGGTAATGTTAAACTTCCATGTGCTAACGTGGGAATCCTAGGAGAGCTCTTTTCTACCTTCATAACCTGAACACTAAAACCCAAACATCAGGTTTTATCACATTTCAACCGATTTTGCAAGAGAGAGTTAGATAAAAAGTAAAAAGACAGAAGAAGAAAGAAAAAAAAAACTTTTAAGCAGGTCCACTTGAGCTACAGAAAAGGGAGAGACAGGAAAAAAGCAAGCCATACCTGTGTGCTACCCCGTAACAGTGTCCTCACCTGCTATCAACATGACCCGGTCTATAATGAGATCACCCTTATCTGGGTATGAGTGTCTTTCAAGGAGAAAATTAAGAATACCATTTGTAGTTTTAGCATCTATAAATTTTACCTCTTGTAGCATCTATAAATTTGATTGTCTAGAAGTTTGTGTCACATAATTGACAATTTTCTAAATGTATGAATTTAAGTCATAGTCACCATATGAGATTGATATGTGGCTATGGTTTAGTGACTGAGCCTTCTCGGTTGCCCAGCACATACCTTTTAGTAAGGCTTTTGGATATGAAAATAATTTTTGAAATAGTTCAAAAAAAAAAAAGAAAAGAATGTGTGCTGGTACTGAGAGTGTGCTCTAAAACTTTTATGAGTTCTAGTTTAAAAGTTTTGGTGACTTTAAACATATGTCCAATGTGAATGGAACAGAGGAAAGAGCTAGAACCATCTATTATATTATAGTTCACTGTTTTCAAGTATATTTAAACAATCTTGTATGTCTGTTAATCTATTGCTGTAAACAAACCACCTCAAAACTTCGTGACTTAAAGGAATATCAGCTTATCACAGTTCCGTGGATTGGCTGGGTGGTTAGTCTGTTTCTGTTGCCTAGGTTCACTCCTGCAGATGCATTCAGCTGGCGTGTCTAATGGGAGCTAGGCTCAACAAGGATAGGTGGATGCCTGGGCCCTGCCCTCCATGTGGTCTTTCACTCCCAAGTTTTCGGGCAGCGCTTAGTAGGTACTCAGTAAACATTTAGTGAATGAATATGCCTGGCAGCACTTCCAAGAGGGCAAGCCACAACGTGCAAGTACTCTTCAAGCTCTACTTACATCTCCTGAGGTCCTGTTGGTTAGAGCAAGTCAGCTGGACACACCCGGGGTCAGTGGGGTGGAGAGTGTACAAGAACGAGGTTACTGAGACACATTAAATACTGTACCACATCTCCAAGCAAGATTTCCAAACTGTATGTGGTTGTTTTCTCTCAAAACCAGAGATGAGCCATGTTTGATGTTACTTTAAGTCTGTAACCCCATGCTACTCATCTCTTCTCTGCCTGTACAGCTCCCAAAGCTCCCCTGGCACTTCCCCTGGTTGAGTCTGTATTGACGTGTCTACCTAGGGTGTTATTACCTTCTCTCTACTTTGCTCACCAGGCTCACCGCTTTTTATTCTTTAGGTACATCGCCACTTTAGGAAAGCCTTCCCACACTAGGTCAGTTTTACATTTTCCTCGCATTCTGGGTTTTCCATGATTGCATCAGTAATAGTTAGTAATGTCTGTCTGCCCATTAGAAAATATGTTTCATGAGGACTCTAACTCATTTTTGTATTTGACCCCACTTTCATTTTCACCTCACCTTCATTTATTACAGTCCTGTGTGCGAGGTAGGTACTCAATAAACATTTGGTGGATGGCCACGCCTGGTGCAGTGGTTATCCTAAATAACGACCAAGACCTGAAAGACGCTGATGTATTTGCCCCCCAGGACGGCAGCCATGTTTTATTAAGCTCCATTTCCCTTCACCAGTAGATTGTTTGTTACTTAAGGCTTTCTGTCCTCTTCCAATCTCCCAGCTTTGCTTAAAAAGATAAATAAACTGTTTCTTGTGATGTCTTCCTGTTCTTGATGTATTTTTAAAATTTCTATCTTTTTCTTTGTTTTTCTGATTATTTCTCACTGTGGAAATTACCAGGTTAATAACATTCCTCTTTTTCAGAGTGAACTGTTTCTGTTTTCTTTTCACAGATAATATTCAGTGATACTCACCACTCAGGAGTTTTGTTTCTATATTTTAAATTGCTGGTTTCTTTCTAGTTTCTTTTAGGTTGCCATGTAAGTGAGGTGTTATATGTTATTTAGGCAATTGCTCCTGCGATCACTGCATAATTAAATAATTATAAGAATTCAACCAATTTTTTATCTTTACTGTTATAATTCCTTCTATAATGTTTCATATTCAGGATAATAATGGGACACTTCAGGTGACTACTTTTTTAGCACATCTAGGAACATGTTGAAAAGTTTGCTTTTATATAATGAGAACATTTAGGATGAGTGTTCCCAGAATAGATTTCAGAAATTTGGGACACACACACACACACACACACAAAATTGGATTGTCTTGACCATTAATCTAGATCCTTATAGTCATAGAAAATACTTTATGTTTTAAGTCAACTGATTTTTATTTATACATTCACTATATTTTAGACGTTCATTGAAATTATATTTTTTTAAATTAATTTCCTTTAACCATGAGATCCTCCTTCCGAAGACTGTCATGGCTGTAGAAGGAGACCGTCTTAGCTTTAATTTGAGTCATTTGTACTCTAAAATATTTTTATTCAAAGTAGTGTCATATTTACAGGAAAGCTGCAAATAAAATACATAGAAATCCTACATCTTTTTAACGTAGATTAGTCTGATGTTTATAATATTTACCTTGGTTCTCTCTCTTCATATGTACATACAATATTATTATTTTTTAGTCACTTGAGAAGTAAGTTGCTGATAGGATGTCCCTTTATAATACTACAGGGTGTGCATCCTAAAATCAAGATCATTCCCCTAGTTGTTATCAGAATCAGAAAATGCAGTTTTTAATTTGACAAATATTTGCTTACAAGTGGCCAAGGTGAAATGAAAGTAGAGGCTTGCAGAACTATTTTAGATGCTTAAGGGAATAACAATGTATTTAATAAGCAATAAGCAAATATAGAAAAGTATTCTATTTTAGAAGAAAACATGATGTAATAAGATTTATACAAGATTCACGAAAAGGCACTAGAAACATGAAGAAAAAGCAGAACTTAGGGAACCAAGGATATACTTCTTGACTGGTGCCGAGTCAACCCAGTGGAGGTATGAGTGCGCTGCCAAAGGACAGCGGGACAGATTCCTGTCCTTCGACCCATCCTCCATCTTTTTTTCTTTCTTTTTTTTTTTTTGAGGGAGAGAGAGAGAAAAGAGAAACTGGATGTGAAGCACATGGATTGGCTGCCTCCTGCACGCCCTGCAGGGGATCGAGCCTAACCGCCTGCATGGGCACTGACTGGGAATCTTCAGTGCATGGGTCACACACAACCAACGGGAGCACCTGACCAGGGCATCCTCCATCTTACCTGAAAATGAAAGTCTGAGGATGAATGTGTTACTGTAATAACTCAGCACTGTAATACCAAGATGTGTAAAATAGGCTTTATTTCTACAAAAGTTGATAAAGTACTGTTTTTCCTTTTAATTAACAAATTTTAACCCTAACATTTTTGAGCTAATAAGAAATAGATTTCCTTTCCTAAGCACTTGTCCTTAGATTGTTTTTCAAGTAATACCATTTTGATTAAGAAAGACAAGAAGTAATGGAGTAGATTAGCTCTAATTACCTAAAAGGAATGGAAGGAATGTTTTTAAAAACTTAATTAAACCCCTTGTCAATCTAGAGTTTAAGGGATAGTCAATTTTTATTTCTAGTATTTATATCTCAAATTTTATATGTTAAAGCTATTCTTACATTTGCTATAATTATTCTGAATCAGAAAAGGCTTTAAAAGGAGTATAATTTTCAGACTTTGCCAGTTTAGATAAGAAGGAGTGAAATGGACTAACAAAAGGTTGTAGCAAAATTTTGAAAATTCACTTACTGAAAATTGCTTATGATTAGTTGGGTTCTTTAATATTAACACATTATAAGTTGTTTTAGAATAGGGTTATAATGTGTAGAAAATTATAAAACTGTTTCATTGGTCTCTATTTTTTAAGCTAATATTTTAAGAATTTGTTTTAAACCTATATCAACGTTTAAATATGGATTTTTAGTTTTGGGAATTTGTTTTTGTTTTAAAATCACATACACATCTAGACAATGTTTTATAATGTTAATCCTATGGCAAGAGATTTCCATAATAGAAGTAAACTCTATTTAATAAGACATTTTTTTTTCTTTTGCAAGCTGTTACTTCTTGTTTTCTAGCTAAAAAGTAAAATACGAGAATTTTTAGATTTCTTTAATGATATCTGGTTTCCTAACTGCTTTTATTTTTAGAAATGAATGCATTTGGATAGCACCATACTACAAAGGCTGTAATTTATAGGAATTTTCTTTAGAATACAAATTTTCCCATCTGATTTTTGAATTCTTTAACCTTGTCTCTTACCCCATTGGATAATCTATGCAAAATCCATTTTTCCGTAGTTGTCGATGCTAACTAACGTTTCGGGCTAGAGAGCCTGTGGAGCTGTCCTGCCGGGCCTGTACTTACCAGAGCACAGGATGTTTCGAGCAGCCCAAGCCATACCCGCATTCTTCAGTCTCCTTTTTAAAGCCCAATGTCCTAGTTTCTGAGCTATCTTTATAACGTTTAATGTCTCTTGTTGACATTTTCCTGCTGCTTTGTGTCCTGTTCATGACTATCTGTGAAATTCAAAGATGAGGTTGGTCTGCAACATACAATGGAGCACTGTTATCTGGGAATATATGTCTTCATGAAATTTTGGTCCCCAACAGTACACTGATCTTACTTTTTACTATATTATTATTATAAAGTAGTTATATATAATATATATAATAGTTCTTTACTTTTATTATTATTGTAAGAGATTTGTACATATACATATAATAGTTCTTATCATATTGATAAGGGGTCATTTCCTAGGCATAGCTTGGTAATCAAAACAGCATTACCTTCAAATCTTAATGTACTCTATTTTTTATTACAGTGCCCAATATTTATTGAATGGGTTTACCATAACTATTTAATCATCTCCACTTTTTGGATATTTAAAGTCTATTAAAAATAATTTGCATATGTTTATATACATATTTTGTCTTTATATTCATGGTAAAATAAATTTTGATTATATTTTATTTATTTTTTCTCACTTAAGGATATGTTTTCATTGATTTTAGAGGAAGTGGGAGAAAGCAAGAGAGGAACATTGATGTGAGAAAAACATCAGTTGGTTGCCTCCTGCACATGTCCTGACCAGGGATCAAACCCACAACCTAGGCATGTGCCCTGACCAGAATTGAACCCACAACCATTTGGTATGTAGGACTGTGCTCCAACCAACTGAGCCACCTGGCCAGGGCCATTTTTTTAGTTATGTTTTAAATTATCTCGTGTTTTTTTAGTTTAGGAATGAAATTGCTGGAACAGAAAACATGATTGTAAACGACTAGAGGCCTAGTGCTCTGGGGTGTAGGGGTCCCTCAGCCTGGCCTGCACCCTCGCAGTCTTTGAGCCCTCTGGGGGTGTCTGACTGACGGCCACAGAGGCGGGAGAGGCTTCGCCACCACAGCTGTGCTCACCCGTCATGAGCCCAGCTCAGGGCTTCTGGCTGAGTGGCACTCCCCCTGTGGGAGCACACTGACCGCCAGGGGCAGCTCCTGCATTGAGCGGCTGCCCCTGGTGTTCAGTGCACATCATGGCAACTGGTTGTTTCACCATATGGCCGATTTGCATATTACCCTTTTATTATATAGGACTAGAGGCCTGTGCACAAATTTCTTCAATCTGGGACCCCTCGGGGGATGTCTGACAGCCAGTTTAGGCCCAATCTCTGGGCTGCCAGACATTCCTCTCACAATTCTGGACTGCTGGCTCCCAACTGCTCGCCTGCCTGCCAGCCTGATCAATGCCTAACTGCCCTCCCCTGCCAGCCCGATGCCCCACAACTGCCCGCCCCTGCTAGCCATCTTGTGTGAGGGTGTGATAGTCAGTTTGCATATTACCTCTATTGTATAGGATTTGTAAGTGCTGTACCAATATATGAATGTACCACTCTTATAGAAACTTAAAATCCAATAGTTACATTCTAGATTATGCTATAAAATGATTTAATTTAGAATTAAATGAAAGTTTCCATTGTTCTGTGATATGGTTATGAGGGAGGTGGCAGCATTGTATACTGGAAAACCTGAATGCTGGGGACTAAGGTGTTCGTTGCATGTGATAGATTAGCTCTCTCTCATGCATCTAAAGGGCCCTGCACTATAATTGTAGCTCGTTTTCAAGTTTGACCTAATAGCTATACTGAAGTGGTTAGTTGCTATATAGAAGTCAGCCTTTACTAATACTACTCTTAATTGCTTGAATGTTTATTTTGTTGGAAAACAGTTTATTACAGGGAATAAGAATATAGGATTTGAACTCATATTATCTGCATGGGAATTTGAACTCTGTCACTTAGGTTTGTGGTATTGGACAAATTACTAGTATTTTTCTCTTTAACCTTTGGTTTCTCAAACATAAAATGAGGATCTAATAGTAATAAAAATTAAAGGGAGTTACATTTGAATGTGCTTAAGCACATTTCCTAGCACATTTTAAGCATCAGTACATGTTAGCTTTCAATAATTATTTTTAGTATAGCTACTATTTATTACTGCATGAGAAATTGCTTCTAAAGTAGTGACCTAAAATAACAACTATTAATTCCTTTTTCTGTGGGTTGGGAATTCAGGAACAGCCTAACTGGGTGGTTCTGGTTCGGTGTCTCTCAGGAGACTGCATCAATATGTCAGCAGGGGCTGCAGTCAGTGAGTGTTATTTTGAACCTAATGGCAATCCATTTTTTATATTACAGACTATGTCTTCAGCAGTGGTACAGCTCTATGCAGCAGATCGGAATTGTATGTGGTCGAAGAAGTGCAGTGGTGTTGCTTGTCTGGTTAAAGACAATCCACAGAGATCTTATTTTTTAAGAATATTTGATATCAAGGTGAGTTGTGTTTTGCTTCCTCTAAACTGCAGGTGATTAGATTTTCTACCTCAATTATAATTTAGTATAGATTTGTGTATACCATATATACTATTTAAGTTATACGTAAATTAGTATTACAAGAACAAAACTTGGTTTTAGATATCAAAGCATGGAAATTGAGACCAAATGGGAACATCTCCTAAACCGGACATGAATAGTTTCCTATTTTATTTTCCTACTACTTTGTTTATTCTATGCCTTTGGGTCTTAGGCTTTCTCCACATTCTTTTCTTTTCTAATGATACTCTCTTATTCCATCCTGTCTACACAGACTAGCATATATAGTCCTTACAGGGAACTACAAACGTATGTTTTAGTTTGGTATATACTGTCATTTACTGAGCTCAGGTTTAAGGCATTATACTTTATATATAATAATGTATTTGCACCCAGCCGGAGGAGCTCAGTTGGTTGAGCATTGTTCTCTGCACCAAAAGGTTGCTGGTTGCAGTCCCAGTCAGGGCACATTCCAAGGTTGTGGGTTTGATCCTGGATCGGACACGTCTGGGAAGGCAGCCGATTCTTATGTTCATTCTCTCTCTTTCTCTTCCTCCCTCCCTCTCAAGATGGGGATGTTCACATTTTTGCAGCCTTGTATCCCTCACACTGAAACATAAGTCCACATTCACATTGTCCTAGATAGACTGTTCTTTGTCAGGTACCTATCCATTGTAGCTATTATAAACATAATTCACTTTGTTTAGATGAAGTCTCCATTTACCTTTTGAAACCTTTTCCATAGGTAAACCTCTTTAATATTTGTATGTGACAATAAGTATAATGGCATTAAAATTACAGAAAACTAAAATTGACTTTGAACTCTTCTATGATACTTTCATGATTATAGCCAAACTTTTATTTCTCTAGGCTTCAGCTTAATTATTTGTAAAATGGGATAACCATTTTGGTCTTGTTGCAAAGTATTTACCTGAGATTAAATGAGACTTAAGCTACTGGACTTTTGATTTTTTGGGAAGGGGAGTATTGCATATGTGTTGTTGTTGTTTAAACAGCCACATATTGCATAGTATTTTTTGTTTGTTTATTGGTTGGTTGATTGATTTTAGGGAGAGAGAGAGAGAAATAATTGATTTGTGTTCTACTTACTTATGCAGTCATTGTTTGATTCTTGTATGTACCCTGACACGGGGATCAAAAACTCAACCTTGGTGTATCTGGATGATGCTCTAACCAACTGAACTATTTGGCCAGGGAACTGCACTTTGTAAATTAGTGTTTTATAGTTGGGTTTTGTTATTGTTTTTTTAGATGTTTAAATTTATTTTAGAGAGGGGAGGGGGAAGAAACACCCATGTGAATGTGAAACATCAATTGGCCACCTCCTGCACACCTCCCACCAGGGATCGAGCCAACCTAGGCATGTGCCCAGACTGGGAATCAAACTGGCAATTTAGTGCCCGGGACTATACCCAACCAATTGAGCCACCCCAACCAGGCTGTTAGTGCTGGTTTTTGTGTGTTTTTTTAAATATATGTTTTATTGATTTTTTTTACAGAGAGGAAGAGAGAGGGATAGAGAGTTAGAAACATTGATGAGAGAGAATCATCGATCAGCTGCCTCTTGCACACCCCCTACTGGGGATGTGCCCGCAACCGAGGTACATGCCCTTGACCGGAATCAAACCTGGGACCTTTCAGTCTGCAGGCCGATGCTCTATCCACTGAGCCAAACCGGTTTCGGCTGTTAGTGCTTCTTACCATACCCCAAGACAGCTGAGATACGTGGCATATTCTTGTTACTAACAGTGGCTTGCTGTGGCAGTGATTATGGGAAGTGAGAGAACACCTGCATAGTGTGAAAGAAATTTCTAAGTCCTTTGACATACAGGGTGGGGCAAAAGTAGGTTTACAATTGTTCATTTGGAAAATACAATAAATTATAATGTAAGAATAAACTCTTATGTTTTGCCTACTCACAACTGAAAACCTACTTTTGCCCCATTTTATTTCTCATCACCAATGAGAAGTACTATTTAGAAATGGGATGCACATATAACTTCTCTAAGAAGAAAGGAATTCCTGTATAGTGATTACACAGTGTACAGTGTGTTGTAAATATTATTAAATTTTGGTATAGGGATAACATTGCATTTCAGAATTGGACAATGATTTATTTTTCTAACTACTTATTTTTTATTGTGAATTTTAATTGCTGAATACTTGCAATTAGTCACCTTTGGTATTAAGGTTAATTATATTTCTTATACTAGGGCCATAGGTATGACAATCATCCATGGTTCTCTTAACCATAGTTGAACTGTGGTGCACTCTAATCATTGTTTTTTTTTTCTGCACATGATTGATAATGCTTCTACCAGTGTCTAATTAGGAGGCTACTCTGCAAGAGTTAGGAATTCAGAGATTGTTAATGAGCAGTACAGAGGAGGTATATTTCACCCCTCCAGCATCTAGAGAATTGAGAAAAAGAACATGGATTCTTCTGGTAATATTTAATAATATACAGTCTATAAATATTGCTGATGAAATTATGCATTGATAAACCGTGCATGTACAAAAGTATTCTACTACCTAACATGGATCTAGTAATTGTTCTAGTTATGTAATTAAACAAGTATAACTGTATTTGGGAATGCTTGGCTAATAAGATTATATCATAGCACACTGAATTAAACTCACATGGTATGTGCTTTTATGAGAGAAACATTATCTAGTATTATTAAGAAAAAGGAATTACTCATTAAATTATAGTGTGTTGCTTATGTATTATGCATGTTTTATGTGTATATATAAAAGCTATTAATATAAATAATTCCCTTAATACTAGTGATCTTCTTTGTTTTATACCTATAGATTATCCTCTTGTTAACTCTAGCTTTTACTTTTTTTTAGGATGGGAAACTATTGTGGGAGCAAGAACTATACAATAACTTTGTATATAATAGTCCTAGAGGATATTTTCATACATTTGCTGGAGATGTAAGTTATATTTTTCTTTATTGCCTTGTTTAATGTAATTGCTTTTACCTTTGTGGAAAGCATTTATGAATTTTCAGTGTAAGCACTGTGTAGAAAAAGAATTATTTTACTTTTTAAAAACTTTATAGATATGATCAGTGTTTCCCAAAGTGTGGTACGCGTACCCCCAGGGGTATAAGAAGAGTTTGGTGGGGATATGCACTGCACTGTGCTTAGCTGCTCCTAATTCTACATTCTCATGAGTCTAGTCAAGACAGTCTTGTGAGGCATGAGATGGTCCGGTGTTATTTATAATATAACTTTTATTTATATTTCATTATGAATAATTTTATTTTTCGTTTATTATTATTTTATGTATGTACCAAAAAAGAAAAAAATAAATATATTTTGATTGTTACTAAAATACATCCATTTTTTATTTTTTGACGAGGGCACTCAGCGTTACGAAAATTATAGAAGGGGTACACATATGTCAAAAGTTTGGGAAACACTGGATATGATAGCTACATTGGAAAAAATGGCTTAAGGTTTTTTTTCTTTAATGTGTATATTTTTATTGATTTTAGAGAGAGAAAGGGAGAGGGGGGAGAGAGAGAGAAACATCAATTAAAAAAAAGGATGTATTTTAATAACAATAAAAATATATTTATATTTTTGGTACATACACAAAATAATAATAGACAAAAAATAAAATTATTCATAATAAAATATAAATAAAAGTTATATTATAAATAACATTTATTTGCACACTGGACCATCTCATGCCTCACAAGACTGTCTTGACTTGACTCATGAGAATGTAGAATTAGCAGCAGCTAAGCACAGTGCAGTGCAACACGTACCCCCACCAAACTTCCTGTCTGATTGCCTCTAACCCTGCCTGCTTTATCTCCCCTAACTGCCTCTGTCTGCCTGCGTGATCACCCCTAACTGCTCTCCCCTGCCAGCCTGATCTTACCCCCCAATTGCCTCTGTCTGTCTAATCACCCCCAACTGCCCTCCCCTGCCAGCCTGGTTGCCCCCAACTGCCCTCCCTTGCCAGCCTGATTGTGCCCCTAACTGCTCTCCCCTGCCGGCCTAACTACCTTTGCCTGCCTGATCACCCCTAATGCCCTCCTCTGCGGCCAATTTGTTTCTGATTGGTCAGTTTCTATGCCAGTCAGCATCAAAAGCTCTGCCTCCTAGGCAGCCATTAGCTCCTTACATTAACCCAGATTTGGTTCTGAATGATCAGTTTCTATGCCATTCAGCATATCTGGGCGCATCAATGGGGCATGATCAGAAAGGTCAGGCTGATCAGTACCCCAGTGGAGGCCTGGAGAGAAATGGAGGTGCTGCGGCTGTTGGCCAGATCGGGAGAGAAAGAGGCAAGTTCTGATCATCGGCTGCCACAGAGGCTACAGATCAGAACCTGCCTCTCTCTCTGCAGGCCTCTCTCCAGGCCTGATCTGCAGTGTCTCCCCTCTTCCCCCCAGGCAGTCAGTGCTGGGTCAGGGCACTGGCAGTAGTAGCCCCAGTCAATGCTGGGTCACCCCAGCAACCCAGCACCGTCTTCTGGTCTGGTCAAGCCTTCGGTCATAATGGTCATTAAGACCCTGGCCTTTTAGTATATAGATGTTCACAGGGATTATCTGAGTGAATGAATTATGGGTGAATTAATTTTTGTTTTTATACTTTTATTTTGTAACTGTTCTTCAATGAAAGAAGGTTTGGATTAGATGGTATATCTATCTTTACTTTTCCTTTAGCTATGATTTTTCATATTTCTCTTGATAGGATATAAGTATGTACATATTTAAAAGTGTGTATTGTCGTTAATAATAATGTCAGTATGTTTTTATATTTTTAATAATTTGCCTGAATTAAGGTTATAATTTAAATAATGCCTATAATTACACTGCAGAATAAAAACAAACTAATAAAAATAGTTGATCTGCATTTTGCCCACAGAGCTGTATTGAAGGGTCAAATTCAGTTTGACTCTGTTGTTTTTTGAAGAAATTCAATTTAATATTTGAGTATCTACTGTGATAGGTTACTTTTCTAATATTAGTCTTTTATTTTACCTTTTTACTTTTTGCCTTCTTAAGTTATTCATGTCATGAGTTTTTAAATAAAGTCAAACTTTTCTTCAGAAACATACTTCTGTTGGTTATTACCTTTTTATTATATAAAACTAAATTCATGTTTTTGTTGTTTACCTTTTTGATTAAAAATACTTTAGACTTGTCAAGTTGCTCTTAATTTTGCCAATGAAGAAGAAGCAAAAAAATTCCGAAAAGCAGTTATGGACTTGTTGGGCCGACGACAGAGGAAATCTGGTAATTTTTTTTTTTCCTAATTCCTTTTAACTGGAGCTAGCAAGCTATGGTTTACAGGACAGATCTGGCCCATTGCCTGTTTTCGTAAATCAGGTATTTCTGAAACACAGCTGTGCTCATTGGGTTACATATTGTTTGTGACTGCTTTTTGCCACAACACAGTTGGATAGTTATGACAGAAAAAAAAACCTGAAAATCTAAAATATTTACTATCTGGTCTTTTATTTTTAAAAAAGTTGCTAATCCTTACATTATATACTGACTTAAATTTGCATTTTTATGATACTGTTTGTAACTTACATTTTAAAAGTATTTCATAGTTGGTGAACAAATACTTTAGGCAAGTCTTGAAGCAAATAATCAAAGTTACAAACAAGATCTATAAACATTGCTTTGTCTCTATTTTGTCCCTAATGTTGTAAATGATGAAATCATAAGGAACTTAGTTTAATGTATAAGATGCTAATACACATAAAACAATCAGAGAACGATGCATTGCAGTATAGAGCTTTAAATTCTTTGGTATATAACTATTTGACAGCAGTGTGCAAGGCCTTTCTGTTGTAAAGTAGGACAGTCATGAAGAAAGGGGAACCTCTCCAGAATTATCTTAAGCAGATCAGTTGTAGGAGAAATAACACATGGAGTTGAGGTGATCAAATAAATTCCTTTAACACTAGCCATTCCCATATACTCCTTGAAAGTCTTTCTGTACACCCAGGGGTACATGTTACCCCAGTTTGAAGATTACTGTATTCAAGATTGTACTTTACCAATAAGAGGAAATGAGCCATAAAAATGGTAGAAACTGGATTGGGAAACAGGAATATAAAAGTAAATATTCTTGTTTATACATCTTTATTGTTCTCTTTTAAAGGGTTTCGAAGTGGGAGGTGAGGTAACGCTGAAAGTAAAATGAAGCCAAAACCATTTTGGCTCAATGGATAGCGTGTCGGCCTGCAGACTGAAAGGCCCCAGGTTCGATTCCAGTCAAGGGCATGTACCTTGGTTGCGGGCACATCCCTGGTGGGGGCTGTGCAGGAGGCAGCTGGTTGAT
Organism: Vespertilio murinus; assembly: GCA_963924515.1. Taxonomy (NCBI): domain Eukaryota; kingdom Metazoa; phylum Chordata; class Mammalia; order Chiroptera; family Vespertilionidae; genus Vespertilio; species Vespertilio murinus. Next base: position 61,003,955 of record OZ004712.1, read on the forward strand.
GTTTCTATTTCATTGATGTTTCTAGCTCTCTCTCTCTCCTTTCCTCTCTGTAAAAGAAAAAAAAAAGAATCAATAAAATATTTTTTTTTAAAAAAAGAAAAGAAAATGAATTAAGTTTTTGCCTCTCATTATATCCCACTTGTAATAAGTGAATAGAAGAATTACTAGGGGCCTATTATTTTTGTTACTTCTTTTGGCAGCTAAGGCATTTACTACTTGATTCCATGTTAGGAAAGGATTTAATGCTTTCAAATTATTTGTGGTTCAGTGCATAATTCAGTGATATGCTCTGGTCATAGGCCAGGAGCTCCCTGAGACTTCTTTCAGTCAAAATATGTGACATTTTCAACATGCAAAAAAGTAAAAAATACTTCTTAAAATATATAATAGTGACTTTGAAATTAGTAGGTCACTTACTCTTTTACCTGGTACAAGAATTCTATTTGATATAGTTCCTAAGCTTTTAGACAAAGTGTTTCAAAAGGAGAAAGATCACAACGTTAGGGAGGGAGCTGATTAATTATTTAGTAGCTCTTTATGCTAGCTCAAATTCCAACCTTACTTCTCTTTGACTTACATGTATGGGGTTCAACTTTTGGGGCAGGAATAGTTTCATCTAAGTAATTGCTTTTAGAACTTACACTCTCAACTTCATATTTATCTCAGTACTAGTGACACGGTGCACAAAATTTGTGCACATTAAAAGAGAATTAGAGGAAATACTATAATATTGCTATTTGCCCTTTCTCTATAATTAGAAGTCTCAGAGATGAAAGAAAATTAGTAAAATGTATATGAAATTCTTCCTACTGTCAGAGTTTGGGGCGTGCCATGGGAACCAGAGTCAAGTCCCTGCCCACCCACTGTCACCTTGAAATCTTGTGAGACCCAGACCCGGCTGGCCCCACCCCCATGAAGCCGCACCAGGTGGGGGCATGGCCACAGGTCACCTGGTCCAACGCTAGGGTGGAGGGTGCAGCCTGAGGCCCCCCATCAAGCCCCACCCAGCAGGTGCACAGCCTCAGGTCCCTTAGCCTGGCACCAGGGCAGGGGGTGCAGCCTGAGGTCCACCAGGTTGGGGCACTCGCCTTGAGTTCCCTCATCAAGCCCTGCGGGCTGGGGGTGCGGCCTAAGCCCTGCTCTGTGTAGGCATGGTCTCAGGTCCCCTGTCAAGCCCCACTGGGCGGGGGGCGTGGCCTCAGGTCCCCTGGCCAGAGACCAGGATGGGGGTTGCAGCCAGAGGTCCCCCGTCAAGCTCCATCTGTTGGGGGATGCGGCCTGAGGTCCCCCATCAAGTCCTGCTGGGCGGGGAGGGGGGTGTGTGCAGCCTGGGGCAGGGGGCATGGCTTGAGGTCCTTTGTCAAGCCCCTCCTGGTGGAGGGGGGGATGGTGCAGCCTCAGGTCTCCTGCCCTGGCCCAGCACCACGCAGCCTCAGCCCCAGCCTGATTGCTCATTAAGGCTTTTTATGGGAACTTGGCCTCGGCTGTGGGTACAGCCATCTTGTGTTACGGAATCTCTGCCCCCCCCCCCTTTGTGGGTGCAGCCATTTTGTTATAAGGTGATGGTCAATTTGCGTTTTCCTTCTTTATTAGATAGGGTCCTCTGGATGCAGAGATAACATCATCTTGGAAATTGGAGATTGACATTCATTGACATAAATAGGATTAAATTACTTCAACTGTTTCAGAAAGTTATTTCATGAGACCACCAGATGGAATACTATATTTATATTTACTCTTGCCAGGATTCTTAATTTGTTTATAATCAAATTATTTTTATCATGTGTATGTTTTTCTCATAATTTTGGAGAATTCTTAATTTTAAAATGTCTGGAAATTATATTTGTTTAAAGTTCTTTAATTACTTTGAACTTTTTAAACCAAAATTGTCTCAAACGTGGTATGTGAGGGTGTGAATACAAAGGATTGATAGCAGTTCTCTTTGCTTTACTCCTACCTACTTGGCTAGAGCTCACTATTTTTTTTCGTTTGCCTCATTGCTAGACATTTGAGTATTCTCATTAACTTTGTACTTTAATTCAGTCCTCTAGCTTTGAAACTGTCTCTATGCTGATGATTCTTAAAGTTTTGTCTTCACTGCTGGCCTCTCATCAACTTTCAAATTTGTCTACTTTAGTTGGGTTTCAGAATAGCCTTCAAATTTAGCATATCTGAGCAGAACCCTTGATGCATGTTCCCCAACCCCAGTCAGACCTGTTCCTTTTCCAGGCCTGGTCTTCCATTTCAGTAAGAGAATCGGCTCCCTCTCATCACTCTGGCTCACCATGGTCTCTCATAAACCCTGTCAGTGAGTTGCATTGGCTCCACGTTCAAAATATGTCTTGGATCCGTTTCTCATCACCTCTGATGCTTCCCCTTAATTAAAGCCATCATCATCTGTCATCCGGACTATAACTCCCTCGCTAGTCTCCCTGCTTCCAGTCTATGCCTCATACTGTCTTTTTTCTACATAGTAGCCAGAATAAACTTTTAAAAATATAGATTAGATCATGCCTCTTGCCATTTTCCAAACCTATAAGAGCTTTGTATTATACATAGAATACAATCTATATACCTTAACCATGGTCTGTGGGACCTTAGACCTTACATTATCCAGCCGCTGGCTCTCCTTCTAACTTAATCTCATTCCACTCTTCCTTTCTCTCAATCCAGTCCTGCCTTCATAATGTTCCCTCATGCTATTTCCTTCTCAGGTCCTTTGAATATGTTTCCTCTCTCACTTATTTCAGATGTCTGCTCAGTTGTCAGTTCCTAAGAGAAATCTTATTTAACCACCTGTAATCAATCAAGACAGGAGTTTAAGTAAATGTTTTATGTTGATTTTTGTACTACATATGTCTAATAATATTCTTTAATTTATTTTCTGACAGAGAAAAGACGAGATGCCCCTAATGGTAAGCTTTTTTATAATTATTGATCAAAAAATATCTTATAGTTTAATCCTTATAGAGACATATATCATACATTAATACCCAATTAATATTTGATCTAATACTATGTTCTTGCCTAATAATAGACAAACGTAAATTGACTGTACCTCTGCTACGCCACCAGCCAATCAGGGGTGATATGCAAATTAACCCAACAAAGATGGTGGTTAATTTGCATACTCAGCCACCAAGTGATGCAGGCGGGACACTTGCGTGGTCGCCATTTCAACAATACAGGTGTTCTGCCTCACCCCTGGTCTCGGGGCCTCTGGCAGCATGGGAAGGAGGAACCGGAGCAGAAAGAGGCAGCTCTGGGGCCTAAGCGGAAAGGTGGTGCCGGCAGCCAGGGAAAGGAAAGCCCATTCTCGGGCTTCTAGTTTTAAGATAACTGATGACAGATGAGGCTTAGAAACCTACTATTTGGCTTTTTTGGGGGGAGGGAGGGCAGGAGGGAGGAGGGAGATGAAGGAATACTACATAGATCGCTAATCTTACATCTTAATTCTGTATTCACAATTAAATTTAGAAACTGCACAATTTGGCTTTAATATCTTCCTTAAACTAAATTTGGCAAGCTTGTTGACTCATTTCTTACTTTAGATTTACCTTTTTGTCTTATTTGGAAATATCTCACACTGGTATTATGAAACCAGCTCCTTTTAGTTAACAGCTGCACATAACCCTCCTTAGCTTGATGAAGTATTATGGATTCATGTATTTCAAAAAATACTGTATATTAAAAGTAATACCAATATATAAATGACAATGTTCCAGATCTCATGGGCAGAGATTCTCATTTGGACTCTATAAATCCTCCTTTAAATTGTGTGCTAAATTTTATAAGTAAATCTGATTTTTATTCTAGGGATAGAGAATCTGAGACTTTTATTACATTTAAATGGTGTTCCTGACCCTATGAAGGTAAATAACTATTGCCCCTTATTATAATGGGGAATATAGCTGCTCCTTTTTAAAAGGATCTCAAATCTCATCAAAATTTAGGAGTGATTATTCAGAGAAACACTTAACATAATACAGAGTTCTTACTATATAACAAGTGTTAGTGACTATTGGAATTGCTTCTTTTAAACAGATATAATGCTTTCTGATTTTGTCCTTAAATTTATTTTTTGATATAAAAACATGAACCAAATGTTATTGTATGAAATTTTTTATTATTTGCCTTACCAGTTTTGGTTTTGTTTTGTAAATATATTTGTATTGATTTCAGAAAGGAAGGGAGAGGGAGAAAGATAGAGAAATATTAATGATGAGAGAGAATCATTGATTGGTTACCTCTTGCATGCCCCACACTGGGGATTGAGCCCACAATCCAGGCATGTGCCCTGACTGGCAATCAAACCATGATCTCCTGGTTCATAGGTCAATGCTCAGCCACGCCGGCTGGGCCTTACCATTTTTTTAAATGTCTGACTATCTTACCTAATGTGCCAAGTATTGTATACTTCGACTTTCTCTTAGTTAGTTAGTTAGTTAGTTAGTTAGTTAGTTAGGTTAATCCTTACCCGAGGATATTTTTCCATTGATTTTTAGAGAGTGGAAGGGAGAGAAACATTGATGTGAGAGAGACACATCAATTGGTTGCCTACGCACACACTTCCTGACCAGGGCCTCAGTGTTCGAGCCTGCAACCAAGGTACGAGCCCTTGATTGGAATTAAACCCAGGACCCTTTAGTCTGCAGGCTGACACTATATCCACTGGGTCAAACTAGCTAGGACTGACTTTCTCTTTTAAATGAAAAATTTAATACTAAGTTTTTAGGGTTTCTGTGGAGAAATGAAGTACTCAAAAGTGCTTAGCATAATGCCCAATAACTTAGTTATCATGATGAAGACATTAATAAAGATAATAGCAGCTACTATTTAATGATCATTGACAACCTGCCAGGCATTGTCCAGCAACCTTATGTTGTAGTAGCTCCTAATATCCCCATTTTGTACGTGAGCAAACTGGGGCACAGACAGCTAACTTGTTCAAGATCACCTAAGTAAGGGGGGGGAATAGGATTCGGTCTCAAGAGATCTACATCCAGAGTCACTTAGCCACTGAACTGTATCAAGATGATTTTGAAGGATAAACTGAGACCTAGACGGGGTTAACATGCTTCAGTTCACGCAGCTAGCATGTTGCAGAGGCAAAGGAAGTAGAAGCACTGAGTCAGAAGTCATTCATCGGTGAGCCCTTAAAGCAGTATTGTAATGATTTTTCTTTGATATGTGCTCAATATTTTCATCTCTTTTATGTTATTATTTTGCATTTTGTGAGCATCTATCAAGTACCAGTGGGAAGACTTCCTAGTGATGGCCTCTTCGGAGAGAGCTAACCTAAGATTTGATGTACAAATAATGATACAATAAAAGGATATAAATATTTTATGGTTTTTCAAATTTTAACCTTTTCAATCCGTATAAAATGTATTTTTCAAGAGGTACCTAATCCATGAATAGATAGAATTTGCATATTCTTTATGTGACAGTGGCGTCTCACAATTTTATCTCTACTAAGAGAGAGACTCATAATTAATGTAGTTTCTTTCTCTGAGATTGATCTTGGTTTTAAATCTTTAGATCTGTAGTTCTGACCCGTTGGTGCAGTTGTCCCAATAAAGAATGAAATAATAATTAATAGAAATTTTAATTTTTTTTCTTCCTGCTTTGCAGTCGATTGCCTTGTTCTCTCTTTCTCCCTACTGTGTGGACCCCTGTTTTGGAGGAAGCGTAATTTTTCTTTTCTGCATTTAGTGCAATACCACTAGGTGGCAATGGACACCTTCATCACTTTGCATTGTCCTGCTGTGTCTCAGGTCCTCATTTACATTATCAGTGTAGCAGACCTTTTCAAATGTAATTATTAAAAGGATACTTTCTGTAGAAGTAACATGTATTCCTCAAATGCAATTCAGTGTCTTCCTCACTAACTCCTCATCCATCTTTCTTTTTCTTTATTGGTCAGTCTCACCTTTTAGCTTAGACACTTGCCAATAAGATTTGTTCTCAGCGACATGCCTGCTTGACGTCAGAGGCCTCTGGGCCACCTGCTTCTCCACTGTTTTACCGTGGTGAGAGTTCCTGCTTTTTATGTGACTGAGGAGAAGACTTTAGTTTATTCTTTTAATTTTAAAACTAACTAGAAATGCTTTTTAATGAGAATATTTTTAAAAAAAAAAAAACAACACATTTCTGTGACAATTGTCCTTAATCAGAAGATGGTAATTTGTCCTTTGACCCCCCCCAAAAAAAAAAAAAAGTAAGGGAAATGGCCCTCTCTGTTAATATTTAGATACTACATATTCTTAGGATGAGTATAATTTCATTAATGGCAAATTAAATTAAACTTCTCAGAAATGATTTAAGAGTATTTCTGTTACCAGATCTCCTGTAAACATACTTATTAAAAAATGACTCTGCCTAATACCCATTATCACTTTTTTTACTAGCACTTTTGAAACAGATATTTAATTGGGCTTTAGAATGCCATTTTAAACTTATTTCCTAACACCTTCAAAGTCTGAAATAAATTACCATTGTCAACCCAAATAACCAAGTACCTCATTTCATAAATATGTAGAAAACCTTTTATCTAAATTGTGTAAGTTAGTACTAAATATTTATTAAACAATGAATTATTGGGCTACAAACTTTAACACAGTACGAGTTAAACTGTGTTATTCATTCCACATAACACTTTTATTTCTGTCTCTTCGTCTTTGAACTTTCCTCAGAGATGGATATGTTATTTTCTCTAGTGAGTTATGAATTGGGCTTATAAGAACCTTTGCTTTGTTATTTCCCCAGAAAATAATTTAATAGCTTGGATAATTCAAACTGTTAAAACTTAACTTTACTCAATTCTTACCTTAGAACATCCATAGTATAATAGATTATTACATAAAGCTAAAGCAGCATAAAAATATTTTTCTTTTATAAAAACTAATTACAGTTGACCCTTGAACAATATGGTTTAAATTGCTTAGATACAGCCAAAACCGGTTTGGCTCAGTGGTAGAGCGTCGGTCTGCGGACTGAAAGGTCCTGGGTTCGATTCCGGTCCAGGGCATGTACATTGGTTGCGGGCACATCCCCGGTAGGGGGTGTGCAGGAGGCAGCTGGTCAATGTTTCTCTCTATTGACGTTTCTAGCTCTCTATCTCTCTCCCTTCCTCTCTGTAAAATATCAATAAAATATATTAAAAAAATAAAAAATAAAAAAAATAAAAAAATAAATTGCTTAGATACATTTCTATAAGGATTTTTCCCAGTAAATATGCACAGGAATATAATGTATTTTCCTTACAATTTTCTTAATATCATTTTCTTTTTCCTAGTTTACTTTATTTGTAAGACTATAGTATATAATATATATAACATACAAAATACTTGTTGACTGTTTTTATATATATATTTTATTGATTTTTATAGAGAGGAAGGGAGAGGAATAGGGAGTTAGAAACATCGATGAGAGAGAAACATTGATAAGCTGCCTCCTGCACACCCCCTACTGAGGATATTCCTGCAACCAAGGTACATACCCTTGACTGGAACTGAACCTGGCACCCTTCAGTCCACAATCCAACGCTCTATCCACTGAGCCAACCAAGTTAGGGCTCACTGTTTATGTTCTTGATAAAACAACAATAGGCTATTAGTAAGGGGAGTCATAAGTTATGCACAGATTTTCAACTGTGTGAAGTCTGCACCTCTAACCATTATATTAATTCAAGGATCAACTATACAGTTGCTAATTTTTTTGTTTTGTTTTAATGCTGAATTTGTTGCTTTTGTAAGGGTGTGGCAAAAGTAGACTTATAGGTGTTCATATGGAAGACAATGTAATTATTAATAATGTAAGAATAAACTCCATATTTCATGTACTCAAAACTGTGAACCTAGATTTGCCCTACCCTGTAGTTGCTGTATAAACACCTATTTAGGAATGATGGTTTTTATAAAGAGAGCACTTAACTCTGGCACGCCTAAATCTGTCTTAAGTCAGTGCTTATGTTCTATTTTACTTATACTATTGAGTATCAAGATAAGAGTAAATAATTTGCAGTGTCTTACTGTGGACAGTCTTGCTCTACTGATTGGTAAATTATAAGAAGGAAGAAAGCAGAAAGGGGAGAGTGAGAAGTAAAATCAGCTCACTAGATAAGTCTATGAAGATATGGGTATGACCCCAATTCAACCCTCTAACACAAATTCTGGGTATCTCAATAAGTTCTCTTATTTTTTAAAGTTACAGCAAACATAGAAATCTGATGTCTGAACCACTTGGAAAATCCAGGTCTTTATCTACTGTTTAATAAACTTTCTGTATTGCTTAACTAACCTTTGTCTTTTTTTAATTGAGTATATCAAGGTGACATTGGTTATATAGCTATATTATATAGCTTTCAAGTGTACAATTCTATAACACATCATAGCTTGGATCATTTGCATTGTGTGTTTACCACTCAAAGTCAGATCTCCTTCGTCACCAAATGTTTAACCCCCTCTACTCTTTTCTAGCTCTCCAACATACCCCTTTCCTCCTGGTAATCACCATATTGTTGTTTGTGTCTGCAGGCTCCTTTGTCTTATTTGTTCATTTGTTGCTTTCAGTTTTATGTCTCACATATTATTGAAATCATATGGTTCTTGACATGTTCTGTCTTTTATTCGCTTAGCATGTATTCTCAAGATGCATCCATGTTGTTACAAATGGCAGTATTTCATCTTTTCTTATGGCTGAGTAGTATTCCATTGTGTATATGTACCCACATCTTCTTTATGCAATCGTCTATCAAAAGACACTTTAGTTATCTCCATGTCTTGGCCACTGTGAGTAATGCTGCAATGAACATAGAGGTACTTATATCTTCGCTAATAAATGCTTTTAAAATTTTCAGGTAGATACCCAGAAAAGGGGTTGTTGAGTCATATGGTAACTCTTAACTTTTTGAGGAACTTTCATACTGGTTTTCATAGTGGCTATAGTGGCTATACCAGTTTAGATTCCCATCAGCAGTGAATGAGGTTTTCTTTTTCTCCATAACCTCTCCAACTCTTGTTTATCGAACAATTTATAAACTTATGTGTTTGTCTTACTGATAGTAGCTATTCTAACAGGTGTGAGGTAATATCTCATTGTAGTTTTGATTAGCATTTCCCTCATAAATGGTGAAGCTGAACATATTTTCATATATCTGTTGGTTTTTATATGTCTTGTTGGGAGAAGTGTACCTCAATGGCAAGGGAAGTGAAGGCAAAAATAAACGAATGGAACTATATCAAACTAAAACGCTTCTGAACAGGAAAAGAAAACAAAGGCAAAGAACCAAATAGGAGAAGATATTTTAGAACAATACCTATCTGCTAAAGGATTACTATCCAAAATACATGAAGAAACTCATGCAACTCAACAAGAGCATAATAACCCATTTTAAAAATGGGCAGAAGACTTGAACAGACACTAAATCTTTAATTCTTGATCCAGTTATTTTCAGATTATTCCTTGACATGTTAAAAAATTGTCATTAATATAATCATCTCGGAGGAATTTGGTCTATTAGGAGATTTTGTTCAAGTCTCCTGTACTATTTGGAAACAGTTCAAGTGTCCATCAGTAGGTGAATGGATAAAAAAGCTGTGGTACATATTTACATAATGGAATACTGCTCGCCTGAAAAAAAAAGAAAATCTTACCCTTTCTGTCACAGCTTGGTTGACCTGGAGAGCATTATGCTAAGTGAAATAAGCCAGTCAGAGAAAGACATACCATTTGTGGACTCTAATGAACAAAATGAATTAAGCAAAATAGAGAAAGATAGATAGATAGATAGATGATAGATAGATAGATAGATAGATAGATAGATAGATAACAGGCTGATACTTGTCGGGGGGATGGGAGGTTTGGGGGAATAGAGAGGTTGGGGGGAAAAAAGAAAATGTTGGGCTCTGGCAACTGCTGATTGCCAGGGAAGCAGGAGTGGAGGGGCAGGAGGACCAGGAGGACGGTATTGGGCGGGTAAATGGTAGTGGAAGGAGACTTGACTTGAGGTTGTGAGCACTACAGTAAATTGTACAGATGTGTTGTCAGTTTGTCCACCTGAAACCTATATAATTTTGTTAACCAGTGTTACTTCAATAAATTAAAGAAGAATCATATATTAAAATGAGAACTGTAAGGAACATGTATTATTACCCTTCTAGTAACTTTATAAGAAAATTTTACATTGAATATATTTTGTTCAAAAACAGGTTTTGTGATACATTTAGTGCAACTCCTAAAAATGCTATTAACAATATTCAATAGGTGCCTAAGATAATTTTACAGTTGGTTATTACAGAAAATGAGAGTTTTGAAAATTTTCTTTCATGTTAAGTTTTTGAGCTCTGTACTCATGATAGTCAGTCTATTCTGATGGGGAAAATATTACTAGACTTAAATATGGACGTTTTGGAAAAAAACATCAGTAATTGCAGTACTTTTTCCCTATGCTAAAATTAAAACAAAGAGGTAAGACTAGATTTCTTTGTTAGATTTAAAAGTAAAATAGGTGGCAATTTTGCTTTTAAAAAAATTATTATTATTCTTATATACCACTGTATCAGTGACTAATGTGTTGTATGTGAGGTAATTACTCTGAAAATTTAAGAGACTAGATCAATTAGATATACATTCTTGTTGAAAATTTATATTCTTCATGAGATTTAATGTTATAAAAGCATAAGCTTGCTTTGAAATAATGTATGTATGCTGATATGTTTTAAGAATTTATATAGTCTTTAAATTTAGGCAGTACTTTTTTCTTTATAAAAATTAGCCTGCAATTTTAAAAATTAAATAATTTATAATAATGAAGTGGTCCTACTTCAAAAAAAGACATTTTAATTTTATGATTATAATAATTATGTTAAATTACAACCTTTTAATATTATTTAAACTTTATTTGCAGGTCCTAATCTACCCATGGCAACAGTTGACATTAAAAATCCAGAAATCACAACCAATAGATTTTATGGTCCACAAGTTAGCAACATCTCCCATACCAAAGAAAAGAAAAAAGGAAAAGCTAAAAAGAAGAGATTAACCAAGGCAGATATTGGAACACCAAGCAATTTCCAGTAAGACAGTTCTTTTGTTGTTTTTATCTTTATTTTTTTTATTTAGTCACTAGAGACCCGATGCATGAAATCGTGCATGGATAGGGTCCCTAGGCCTAGCTGGTGATCAGGGCCAATCTGTGGGGTGATCCCACACACACACACACACCTGCCTTGGCTGGCCCAGGGCCTGTGGGCTGGGAGCAGCTCCTGCATTGAGTGTCTGCTTCCTGGTGGTCTTTGTGCATTATAGCAACCAGTCATTCCACCGGTTGTTCTGCCGTTCAGTCGATTTGTATATTAAGCTTTTATTATGTAGTATTATGACTCTAGGTTTTTAACTTGTTACAAAATTTTATTTTACTAGGACCCTTATATTTATCACTTGCATACCTTTTTCAGCTTTTGCTGCAGTTTTCTGTTTATTGTTTTGTAAGCTAACTTTCTGTGGATCTTACAGTCTATTTTACCTTTTCATTCATTAGGGGAAAAAATTAGGTAAAGTTTCTTTAATTGGATATAAAGGTGATTTCTCACTTTTCTCTATAAAATAATGATATTTAGCAGTTCCCTAGAGGTATTGTCCTAATCTGTTTGGGGTGCAATAACAGAATACCATAGAGTGGGTGGCTTATAAACAACAGAAATTTGTTTCTTACTATTTTGGAGACTGGGAAGTTCAAGATAAGGCACAGGCAACATTTAGTGTCTGGTGATGTCCCACTTCCTGATTCATAGAAAACTGTTTTCTTGCTGTGTTCTCACATGTTAGGAAAGGGTAAAGGAGCTCTCTGGGGCCTCTTTTGAGGGCACTAATCCCATTCATGACCTAATCACTTCCTAAAATTCTCACTTCTAGATACTATCACGTTTGGGATTGGGTTTTAACATCTGTGAATTTCCAGGAAGCACAAAGAGTCTATAGCAGGCATTATTTTATTAGCTCATTACAAAATTCATTTCCTCTCATGTATGTACTGTATTTGCTGGCGTATAAGACGATTTTTTGGCCCTGAAAAATACGTATTTGCCGGCGTATAAGACGACTGGGCGTATAAGACGACCCCCTAACATTTCCACTCAAAATACAGAGTTTGTTATATACTCGCCTTATAAGACTACCCCCCACTTGGAGGCATATTTTTCAGGGCCAAAGGGTCGTCTTATACGCCGGCAAATACGGTATATAAAAGCCTAAGCAACTAACCAGTCAACTGGTTGCTATGACATGCACCAACCACCAGGGGACAAATGCTCAACATACAGGATCGGGCTCCCTCCTATCTGGGTCGGGCCTGCAAGGATTGGGCTGAAACCAGCTACTCGACATCCTCCGAGGGATCCGGGATTGCAAGAGAGTGCAGGCCAGGTGAAGGGATCCCACCAGTGCATGAATCCATGCATTGGGCCTCTAGTATATATATATAAAGCTTGTATTAATATTCTAGTTTAACAGTTAAGGAAATGAATGCTCAGAAAGATTGTACAAAAATGTTAAAAGACTCATTTAGTAGCAGAGCCTGGCTAGATTCTTCATCTCCTGCCTATTTGTGTAGTTTTCCCCTGAGTATTGTTATGTCTATGAGAACTGTTAAGACCAACAATTCAGTGGGTAGATTGGATTTCATATATATATCATGGTGTTAATGCCCTTTGTGTGTTTTTTCCCCTACCTTCTACTTTAGGCACATTGGACATGTTGGTTGGGATCCGAATACTGGCTTTGATGTAAGTGTCTTTTCAAGCCATAAACATTACTCTAAATACATGGGAATATTATGGCCTATATTTGGATTTTTGTTCTTATTTATTTTTGTGAATTTTGGTGTTTATTTGAATGTGCTATGTTTATATACACATCACTAAGGTTTGAAACCATAGTATTGTTCTATAATTCATGGCTAAGTCTCTAAAGAGAAAGTTTTTATATACCTTGGCTTTATTTTACTGTATAAGTAAATCCTTGTGTTTTGAAAGCAAAGGAAAGAAAATTATTTCTGCTCAATTATTTCATGGAAATAAACATATGCCAAATTATTGGAAAGTACTATAATCAAATTCTGAATATTCAGTTGTTGAATGAACTATGTCTTCTCATTCTGTTATTTTTAGCAATTTCATCATTCATTAATTTATAGCACGATAAAGATAGGTGAAACTTAAGGCAAAAAATGTATTTAATATTTGATTTCTACTTTGGTTATTTAAGTAATAGGTATTTCTCATTTGACAGTCAGGATTTGGAAAAATTAATTTGAAAATAAATATTTCTGATTGAAGTTAAGAATTCTTTTGGTTGTTTTGTTAAAACTACAATGTTAACTATAAGTGTTGGACACTACATGGTGTTTGGGGTTCTCAAATTTTCAAATTGATTTGTATTATTTGTGTGGTTATAACTAAATCTTATTTAGGATAATGTAGTAAAGGTGAGCATTAAATATATCTGAATCGTGAATCGGTTAGAAAAAAGTCTAATTGACATGCCTGTTTTTTAAGGCAAGGAACAAAAAAGACATGGAGATAAAATATAAAATAAATTATTTTTAAAATATGTATATATTTATTGATTTCAAAAAGGAAAGCAGAGGGAGAAAGAAATAGAAACAACATTTGATCTCTTGCCTCCTGCATGCTCTGTACTGAGGATGGAGCCTGTGACCTCCTGGTTCATAGGTCAGTGCTCAACCACTGAGCCACACTACACAGGCTAAAATCAATTCTTATCCTTTTTATATTTTTTTAAATAAGAAAGTTTAGTTCGCCTACAAACAATATAACCATACTAAAAGTTTATGAACTTAAAGGAGAATAATTAGCACAGATGGGAATTAAATATTATGCTTATTTTTAAAAATTGGAATAGATTTTATTAGTTATTTTATCTATTGTAGCTGAATAATTTGGATCCAGAATTGAAAAATCTTTTTGATATGTGTGGAATCTCAGAGGCACAACTTAAAGACAGAGAAACATCAAAAGTCATATATGACTTTATTGAGAAAACGGGAGGTGTTGAAGCTGTTAAAAATGAACTGCGAAGGCAAGGTAACTTTTATTTCTGTTAGGAATCCTGATCTATTTGCTCTTTTGAATCTTTAGGTTAAGTTCTTGAAAGACAACTACACACATTATTGTGAACCTTCTTCCTTAAGCAAATGTTTGAGTTTATTCATAATTGGTTTGGCCCAGTGTACTATGTTTTACATTATTTTAGTATAACAACAACAACAACAAAAACATGACAAAGTTTTGCTTGTTATAAAGATGTCTTAAATTTAATATAAGACATCTATAAAGATGTCTTATATTAAATTTATGAAAATTCATACAGAATTTCCTGGCTATTCTATTTTAGAATGAAAAAGTATGATTATCTAATATTTTACTTAATGAATCTTAGAAGCCATTAAAGTTTTTTTATTACAATAAAGTATTAATTTAAATATAATCACTACCTAATTAGTAAATTATAAGCATATTTAGGATATAAATAACAAAAATATTTCTTTATTTTTAAATACAAACTTTTTTTCTTAAAGTATAAAATTTGTCTTTTGATACCTGGATGCACAAATAACTTGCAAACATTTAAGATCAAAGAACCTTGTGTATCTTAATAATTATCACAATAAAATGAAAAGACAGTAACTCTAAATTTTCCCGTATGGCAACCATTTCTTTGCACCTTATTTATTTGAAAAGCCACCTGCTTTTCTTTGTTTATTATATTCATAATAAAGTTTAGCAAAGTGAAAGCTCTTGTTAATCAAATAATTCTTCCGAAGAATTTACCTGTCATTTTAACTTAGGTGTTTGACTTACCTGAATTTTTAACCAGTGATGTTCACTTCATCTTTTATTTGTTCATTCATTCATAATTCAGTAAATATTATACTACCACTAAAATGTGGTCTGTTTCTGGCCTCAGAAATTTTATAGACTAGTATGGAAACAGATATATAAACAGGTATTCAGTCATAATTACTATTGTGGAAATACAATGCTAGTTCCACTGAAACTAGTATGATGCTAATTTATCTTACTTTTTTAAATAATTACATTTCCAGTTTCTGTAGATTTTTAATAAAACATTGCGAGCCACTGTACCATTGTTATAAATGCTCCCAGAGTAAGTCAGAGTTACATTAGTGTACAGATGGTGGGAAGTCTTGAGGACCCTTGTGTGTTCCTTGACGCTTTGTTCACTGTTACCACAGACCCTCTCCTTACACCACAAATGGTTCTCAGGGTCTCTGAGCTCTCTGAATTTATAAGTATAAATTATTGTTGACATATATTAGACCACCCGTACTACAACCCTTTCACCTGAATATTTGTAACTAAGAATTGACTATATTATCTTGATTGGGTTTGTTTGTGTTTTTAAACTTTTTATTACTGCTTGTCATTTTAACTGATTTTAAAATATTAAAATAAGGCTTTCCCTCAATTAAATGACCTAAAACAAACAAAAAAGGCACAGGCATTAAAAATAAAAACAGTGTTGGGGACAGAGTTATTTATTATCATACTCAAGAACCTAAGTCCTAGTGTAAAATTTTCTTGACACCAAACGGTGGTTTTTATAGAAGATAAATTTTTTTAAAAGAAGAATATATTAAAATTTATTTTTATTAAGGAAATATTTTCTAGGCTGAGCAAATAATGATTTTAGAAGTATGAAAAAATTAAGGAAAAGTTTATTAGTTTTTCTGTAAGAATCTATTGAATCAAATATCTTAACACTTAATTTTGTAAAATTATGTAAGGATTATAAAAAGTACTAGACTTGTGATTTCCAGTGTATCTTTGTATGTATGTGCATTTGTCTGAAATCCATTAACTCGTAATAATCTGCCCTGTAGGTTCATCACACTGGAGCGGTATGTATGTGGGATGTTATTTGACCCCGTGCACTAAATTATGCATGCTGTGGTGTGTTTATTTTCAGAGAAACTTGAGTTCATTTACCCTGCCACCAAATCTAACATCTAGTGAGGTCTGTTGCCCTCTATAAAAACTAATTTTGGGCATATAGATGCGTAAAGGAAAAAGAAAATTTCTATATGAGTCAGAGCTCATATTTTGTCCACAATTTTTATAATTTTATTGAAATTCTGTGGATTAAAAAAAATCCTGTTCCCACAGCACCACTGTTGTTTTTATGACTTACTAGAGGTCCGATGCATGAAATTCATGCAAGGGGCTCAGCCTTCCCAGCCCAGCTTTGTCTAGGGGTCATCTAGAGGTCCTTCTGCTGTCCGGTCTAATTAGTCATTAGCTCTTTATTATATATGGTTATACTTACTTTTAGCCATTGCTTTTCATACTTGGCATTACTTAATATCCTATGTAAAGCATACTTACATTTTATAATTGCCTACTAAGAGTTGTCAGCATTCTCATAAGTTTTACTTTGTGGTTAATAACATTTTTCTGAGTGCATGAGAGAGTTCTTTAATGTTTTCCTGAGTTCTATAATATTGCATTTAAGAATTATAATATTTTGTAATTTTTATAAATATCTAGAGAATTATCTATTAATTACTCTTAATATGAATATTTATCTGAAACAAAGTATATTGACCTTCCTTAATATTATACCATCAAATCAAAGTTTTTTTCTATAAATATTTTTTTTTAATTTCATTTTAACTAAGCTTTGATAATAATAGTTTTCATTTGATCTAAGAAATAGTATGCCATTCTCAGCCTAGTGTTTGTGATGACTCTTAGAGTTTTGAAAACTTAGAGGCCATCAGACTTTCTCACAGTGTTGTTGTGTGGTATCTGCTTAGCAGACATTTTTGTGCATATAAACCTAACTAACATTGGGCCAAGAATCAAACGTGAATTTAATTATTTAACTCACATTTTTAGCTTGGGATGTGGTATTTTGTTTTCCTCACAAAATATTTTATATTTCTCTTATTTTCAAATTAATAGAAATGCTGGCCTCATGCTATATCCCAAACGGGATGCAGCTGACCTTTTTTCACTATAAATTAAGGCTTCTTCCCTGACCAATGGTTTAGTGTCTATTTGAATGGGTATTAGCTGGATCCTAAATTATTCTAATAAATGTACTTACTGTACGTTCTCTGTACTGAAGAAACATCATTTTACATATAAAAGATTATGGATGGAAATTCCTCAGTGAAACTATGAGAATGACTAATACTTTTTATTAGGTAGAATAGAGTGGGTCCTTTTCTTCTTGATAATAAACAACTAAAACATAAAATGCCAGTCTAGACAAATATAATTAGTATTTGAAATAAAAAATCTTAAGTTGGTTAAAATGAAATCTTTATACCTGCTTGAAGGATTGTATGCACTGTCTTATTCAGGGAGTATACATAATACATTCATACCATGTATCCTCTTGGTTTCGCCCTTTTTTACAAAATATGGTAGGTCTCCTTGCTTTGGATCTGGTCAGAATTGGGCATATCTTAACTCTGCAGCCCTTGTGCCTTGATGCAAATCATAGGAGCTTACATCTCTGATGGCCTACATCAAAGGTTTACATTTTAAAAGAAAAAGTATTATATTTGGGTTCAGCTCAGATTACTTTGAATGAATTCTAATGTTAGGCTACATTAGCCATTTAATTCTGAATGTGAATTGATTTTATAAAACAACTAAATATACACTTGATTCTTTAACGAGAGAAAGTGCTCATTAATTTTTATTAAAATGTAAAATAATACTATTGACAAAATATTTAATTCTGTTTATTTTGTTAACATATTTTTTAAAGTTTATTGTCTTACTTTCAGAAGTGGTGCTGATTCCTAAAACCTACATTTTACTGTTTTAGCTAATATTTTTTCAAGAAACAACAGGAAGGTGATCTTTAAGCAGAGTATTCCTAAATAGAATTGTAAGATACGATCTGTGGTCAGATATCTTTATAAAATAAAAAAGATAAGTGCTTTTTTTGAACTTGTATAATTTTTTAAATATATGTTAAAATAAGTTACTTTTTCACTGATGTTTATGGGAGGAAAACATGCTTTCTTTTTTTGTTTGTGTTTCAGCACCACCACCTCCTCCACCATCGAGGGGAGGGCCTCCTCCGCCGCCCCCCCCTCCACACAGCTCGGGCCCTCCTCCCCCTCCTGCCAGAGGAAGAGGCGCTCCTCCTCCACCGCCTTCCAGAGCTCCCACCGCCGCACCTCCACCCCCGCCTCCATCCCGGCCAGGTGTGGGGGTCCCTCCGCCGCCGCCAAATAGGATGTATCCTCCTCCACCTCCAGCCCTCCCCTCCTCGGCACCGTCAGGGCCTCCGCCCCCGCCTCCGCCTCTGTCTGTGACCGGGTCCGCAGCACCACCCCCGCCTCCGCCGCCTCCACCACCACCCGGGCCACCGCCTCCCCCTGGCCTCCCTTCTGACGGTGACCATCAAATTCCAGCTCCTTCAGGAAACAAAGCAGCTCTTTTAGATCAAATCAGAGAGGGGGCGCAGCTAAAAAAGGTGGAACAGAACAGTCGACCAGTGTCTTGCTCTGGGAGGGATGCACTTTTAGACCAGATCCGACAGGGTATTCAACTGAAATCTGTAAGTAACCTTTTCATTTCAGACTAATATTATGGATTTTTAAAATAATTTGTAAGACATCCTTGAAAAATATTTTTTATTTTTTCTCTCTTGCTATTCATTTTTTAAACTGAATTTCTGATATTTTTATATACCATAAAATGCATTAATTATACCTATATTTCTGTAACTGGTACTTCTATATCTAAATATCACCCCAGAAAATTCTCTCATGTCTCTTCCCAGTTAGTCTTCCTCCCCGAAAGAATCACTGATATGGATGGTATCTGTCACCACTGATGAGTTTTTCCTATTCTAGACTTCATATAAATGGAATTTTACAATCCATTTTTTTAGACTTTACTTTGAAATAAAAGGTACTTTAGAGAAAAATCTTTATTAAACTATGGAGATATAAGGTAGCCCTATTTGAAATCAATTTTGATTTATCTAGGTAAATTCAAATCACTAACTTTGTGAAAACAAAAGCATATTAAGGTTTCTGTCTCTATAAATTTAGCTGAGTAGTGAATCACACTCCACAGAAAATTGAAAGAGTTCTAATAAACTTTCTGACATGATAGCAGATCATTTTGAATTCTCTGAGGTGAATGAGGTGATCATTTTATTTTCTAGAACAGAGATTTAGCAAACTTTTTCTTTAAAGGATCAGATGGTAAATATTTAGGCTTGTAGGCCATATGGTCTCTGTCACAGCTACTCAACTCTGCTATTGAACCACGAAAGAGCAGCCAGACACGTGTACTATAGAACAGCCACAAACAATACATAAATGAGAAGGCATGACTGTGTTATATAAAACTCATGGATACTGAAAGTTGAATTTCATATCATTTCAAATGTCACGATTTTCTTTCAACCATTTAAAAATGTAAATATTGTTCTTAACTTTAAGATTATACAAAAACAGAAGACAGGCTAGATTTGGCTCATGGGCAGTAGCTTGCTGACCTCTGCCTACATTTGGAACTTGCTTCTGGGTCTGTACGTGTAATCTCTTAGGGCTGGTAATCAATGGCAGAATTTTCTATGCAGTAAGTGGTGATGAAAGAAGGAGATTTTAACTGAAGATTATTTTTGGAATATAGAAAATTATGGTAACTTTCTCAAAAGAGAATGATGCAAAGAGAACATACTGATTGAATGAAAATATTAGCATATCACGGATTTAAGAAACTTCTGATTTTTAAAATATATCTAAGTCTTTTATTGGTGATACTTGTATCAGCCTGTGAGCAATCACCTCTGCTCCCTCCACCCATTTAGCTTCCTCAGAAGCAGTTTAAGAACTTTGAATAGTTGTTAGTGGGATGAATTAATGTCGAAATGACCACAGGCCCAGGTGAATAGCAGGTTTTATTTATTAGTGTCCTTTACTTTGTGATTTTACCTTGTAACCTATGCTAGTTCCTGTGTCACTCTCACTCCCTTCTCTTACTCCTAACTTACTCTTTGTTTCTCTTTCCTATTTCCTCTCATCTTTACACATCTAGTTTTTGGGGTTTTTTACTCATTTAGTGAAAGTAAGGTGTTGATTTTTATGTACTATTGTGTCCTCTTTTTAAAAGTTGGTAAGATATTTCCTAATTTCTTTCCCGATCTCCTTTTTTTTTTTATCACCACCACCAAAAAAAAAAAACCCCACAACCCTATAAATTGTTCTCTAAATTTCTTTTTAGGAAACATTTTTTTTTTCTTCTTCTAAATGTAGAATAGTAGGTTATTTTTATCCTAAAGGATCACTTTCCTTTTGATTGTATTTGGAGCATTTTCTCTCTTCTTTTTTTTTGGATTTAAAAAAAATGTATTGATTGATTTTTAGAGACAGAGAGGAAGGGAACAAGGGATGGAGGGAGCAGAAGAAACATTGATTTGATGGTCCATCTATTTATGCATTCATCGGTGGCTTCTTGTATGTGCCCTGACCAGAGATCGAACCCACAACCTTCATGTACTGAAACGATGCTCTAACCAATTGAGCTACCTGGGCAAGGCAGGAGTATTTTTGTGAACTGCATAATCAGTGAATCATTGGCATGTTATACATGTGATTTGGGTTCATAATTTTACTTCATTAAAAAAAAAAATAACCAATCTGTGGTTGAGATTTCTCTGGCCCTGTTTCTTTAAATATTCTATATAAATCATCAATTTAGTATATGAATATGATTATCATAAAACCACAGATTTAATTTAAAATGTTGGCAGGAAGTGAATAGGTACTTATTTACATACATTTGGAATTCTGTGTTCATAGTACCTCAGAGAGCAGCATCATGTCCAAGAAAGTGCTTTAAAAGCAGTGTTTATGACAGTGCCGTGCTCCTGTACTGTTCTGTGCTTTGTATTATCAAATTGCCCAAAGTGCACAGGGGTTCCTCTCTAGACATACCCTCGCTGGTACTTGTTTGTTCATTTATTGATAGCCATTCTGACTGGTGTGAGGTGATAGCTCATTGTGATTTAATTTACATTTCTCTGGTGATTAGGGATGTTGCACATTTTTTCAAATGTTTATTGGTCATTTGTATGTCCTCTGCCCATTTTTAATGGGAATGCTTGTGATGTTGAGTTACATGTTATTGGCAAATAGTAAGTTTTACTTCTTCCTTTTTTATTTGGATGCCTTTTATTTCTTCTTGTCTGATTGCTATGGGTAAGATTTCCAGTACAATCTATACTAATAAAAGGGTAATTGCTAATTATACCGGACATATTCTGGACGTCCTGGACAAAGCCATGGTGGCAGGGGCCAACGCAGAAGTGGTTATTGGCGATCAGGCTAGCAGGGTGGAGCAGTTAGAGGGTGATCAGGCTGGCAAGAAAGCAGTTAGGGGCATCAGGCTGGCAGACAGGCAAGTGAGCAGTTAGGACTCAGCAGTCCCAGATTGTGAGAGGGATGTCCTGGATTGCAGAGGGTGCATACTAAGCTGAACACCCCCCCCCCTCCCAATGCATGAATTTCATGCACTGGGCTTCTAGTCTATATATATAAAAGCCCAAGCAACCAGAATGACCGGTTGACTAGTCACTATGATGTGCACTGACCACCAGGGGCAGATGCTCAATGCAGGAGCTGCCTCCTGGTGGTCAGTGTGCTCCAATGGCCAGCCAACCTCCCCCAGTCCCCAGCTGGCAAACCTCCCATGGTCCCTCCCCCCAGTTAGCCCAGCCTTGGCCAACAGTCCCCGAGGGCCCGGCTAGCCCAGCCACAATCGGGACTGGGCAAGACGGCCCCGATAGGCCCTGATCACTATCCAGGCCTGGGGACTCCACCTGTGCACAGATTTTGTGCACCAGGCCTCTAGTGTTGAATAAGAGTGGTGAAAGCATACACTTCCTTACTTGTTCCTGATTTCAAGGGGAAACATAGTTTTTGCTCATTTTGTACGATGTTGGCTATGGCTTGGTTATAATGGCCTTTATTACGTTGAGGTATGTTTTCTCTATTCCCAGTTTGCTGAGAGTTTTTACCATAAATGGATGCTAGATTTTATCAAATGTTTTTCTGCATCTGTTGATATGATCGTCTAGTTTATATCCTTCATTTTGTTTATGTTGTGTATCACATTTATTGATTTGTGGGTATTGTACCAACCTTGCGTCACCAGAATATAAATCCCACTTTATCATGGTATAGGATCTTTTTAATATATTTCTGGGTTCAATTTGCTAATTGTTGAGGATTTTAGCTTTTATGTTAATCTAGGATGTTGGCTTATGATTTTCTTCTTTTGCCTTGTCTTTATCTGATTTTCAAATTAGGATAAAGTTGGCCTTGTAAAATGTGTTTGGGAATTTTTCCTCCTCTTGAATATTTGGAATAGTTGTAGAAGGTTAGGTGTTAGTTCTTCTCTGAATGTTTGATAAAATTTGCCTGTGAGGCCATCTACTTAAGAGCTTTTGTTTATTGCAAATTTTTATTACTACTTTGATTTCATTGGTTGTAATCTGTGTAAGCAGATTCTCTGATTCTTCCTGATATAGTTTTGAGGATTATATGTTTCTAGGAATGAATCTTTTTTTCCAGATTGTCCAATTTGTTGGCATATAGTTGTTCATAATATTTTATTACAATCCTCTGTGTTTCTTTGGTGTCAGTTGTTACCTCTCTTTAATTTCTGATTTCTAGTTTCATAACATTATCATCAGAGAAGATGCTTGACATGTTTTCAGTCTTTTTTTTTAAGTCTTCTTATACCAATTAAATTCATTGATCTAGTGTGTCATTTAAGACTACCATCTTCTTATTTATTTTCTTTCTGAAAGACCCATTCATTGATATCAATGGAGTGTTAAAATAACCCTAATATGATTGTATTACTGTCAATCTCTCACTTAATAACCATCAAGATTTACTTTACGTATTAGGTGCTCCTTTATTGGGCACATAAATGTTCACAAGGTTTATATCTTGTGGGATTACTCCCTTTATCATTATGTAGTGCCGTTCTTTGTCTCTTAAAGTCTATTTTGTCAAATAGTAGTATTGCTATCCCAGCTTTTATTTCTCTCCCTGAAAAATATGTATTTGCCGGCGTATAAGAGACTGGGCGTATAAGACGACCCTCTAACATTTCCACTAAAAAATACAGAGTTTGTTATATACTCGCCGTATAAGACTACCCCCCACTTGGAGGCATATTTTTCAGGGCCAAAAAGTCGTCTTATACGCCGACGAATACGGTATGTTCTCTGTTTGTCCTTCACTTCCTCCCCTCCCTCCTTTGACAAATATTGTAATACTGATTTCGTGGTAACAAACACTTGTGGCTTTTTCTTGTCTGTAAAGCTCTTTATTTCTCCAGTTTTAAATGACAGCCTTGTTGGGTAAAGTAGCCTTGGCTGTAGTTACTTGCTTTGCATTACTTTGAATAATTCATACCAATCCCTTCTGGCCAGAAATGTTTCTGTTGAGAAATCAGCTGACAGTCTGAAGGGAGGGTTCTGTGTAGGTAACTAACTGCTCTTTATCTTGCAGCTTTTAAGATTCTTTGTCATTGACCTTTGCATTTTAATTATGATCTGTCTTGGTGTGGGCCTTTTTTGAGTCCATCTTGTTCAGCACTCTGTACTTCGTGGACTTTAGTAACAGGTTGGGTAAGTTTTTTGTCATTATTTCTTCAAATAGGTTCTCATTTTTCTTGTTCTCTTTTCCTCTGGTACTCCTATTAATGTTGTTACACTTCATGTTGTCCCAAGGTCCCTTAAACTATTCTCTTTTTTTTCTTTTTCTATTTGCTGCTCTGATTGGGTCTTTTTTCAACTTTGTTTTCCAAATTGCTGATTCAATCCTCTGCTTCATCCCACCTGCTGTTTATTCCTTTCAATGTATTCTTTATTTCACATATTGCATTCTTAATTTTTGAATGCTTCCTTTTTTATGGTTTCTGTGTCTTTTTTCATACTCTGGAGCATCCTTATAATTATTAGTTTGAACTTTATATCTGATAAATTACCTGCCTCCATTTCATTTAGCTTTTCTTCTGGAGTATTCTTATTCTTTCATTTGGGGCTTGTGTTTTTTCTTCCCACTTTGGCTGCATTTGTTTCTATGTATTAGGTGGCTCTGCTGTGCCTTGGTAGGATGGCCTTATTTAGTATATGTCTTGTGGGATCAAGCAGCACAGTCTCCCTGATACCTCGGGGTGATTGATCTAGAAATGTCCCTTGTACATTTGAATGAACTCACTCCCCACACACTGACTGACTGTGAGGCTCAACCTCCAACACAGCATGCAAACTGCTGTGTAGGCACTGATCACGGGAGCAGAATTCACCTCAGCAGCAGTGGGTGCTGGCTGAGATCTCCCTGAGGATATGCTGCTTGTGAAGCTTATTGGATCGTGCACTGCTGTTGTTTGAAGGTGGCCACTGGCCGTATTGGTTCTGGACCTCTCAGAGGGACTCCAGTGCAGGGCTACGTCAAATGCTGCCTGGGCACCCTGGGGCAATCTGTTTGGAGCTATCAGCAATCCAGCACTTGTGGCTTCCTCTGCTGGGCTTGGGTGCATGCAGAATGGACCAAGCTGTATACCAAAACCAGCTTTTACTAGCAGTGGGCCCTGGACGCAGGTCAGCAAAGGGCTCAAATCACCTAGAGATCTGCCTCTGCCTGCAGGTTTCCTGTTAAGCTTAGTTACTGAAAGAGCTTCTACCCGGTTTCCCCGAAAATAAGACAGTGTCTCATATTAATTTTTGCTTCCAAAGATGCGCTAGGTCTTATTTTCAGGGGATGTCTTATTTTTCCATTAAGTAGGTCTTATTTTCGGAGGATGTCTTATTTTCGGGAAAACACGGTAGCTGTACTCCTCAGCGGGGTGTAAGCTCTACAGTGGGGGGCAAGAGACATTCCAATGGGTCAAGCTTTTACTTTCCGCCAGGCTGATGCTGCATGGAAGGGAGTGCTCTGCCTGAGAAAGATGGCTTCTGTAGTATAGGGGAATGACTCAGTATAGGGATCATGGTGGCCGACCCTTCGGGTCTCTTCTCATAGCCACCAACACCAGACTTTTCTCACGGGGCTCTAATCTGCTCTACCCTCCTGCCGTAGACCAGGGTGAGTGGATGCACATGAAATAAGATGTGTTGGCACTTTAAGAGGTTGCATACCTTCCAGGCAGACAGAAACCCCACTGCTTTTCACAGCTAGATGTTATGTGGGCACCTTTCCCAGTTCTGGGCTCCTGTTGGGAGCACGGCTTAGGATTTAGATACCACACTTCTCAGGGGAAACCCCTGTGGCTGTGTTATCCCGCCAGAACTCCAGCTCCCACCCAGCCCTCTCACACCTCCTCACTCCTTACCTTTGCGGTGTGCCGCCTTCTGTAAGGCCATGGTCACAGGGTTTCTCTCCAGCTGATCTTTAACTGGTTATTCAGAGTGACTTTTTTATAATTTAGTTTTAATTCCAGTTTGGTCCTGGGAAGGAGGTTAGTGTAGTTTTCCACCTACTCTGCTTCCATCTTGGATCCCCTAATTTGAATATTTGTAAAGTAAAAAATCTTGAAGTCTAGAAAGACAGTGATTATTAAGAAAATTCTTGTGAAGGCCAGAAAGTTTATCCTAACAATGTGATTTTTCTTTGAGAAATTTATTTAAAAGTTTAAATTCTCTATCTACTTATATTAAAACTTGCATAACTATTTATTACAGCTTTGCCATTTCGTTTTTACTTATAATAATAACTTTATGTGCATAAGGCCAGAGAAAAAATTAACAACATACATAACTGCTCATTTTAATAATAACATACTTGAACCATACTTCCTAAAGTGTATTTTTTCCTGAATCTCTCCAGACTTCTGTATCTTATCTTTTTAAATATGAGTGTTGGAATTAAGAATAATTTTATTTAGAAATTAGATTTTTAAGGAGAGTCTGTGATGTTGATTTCTCTCTCTCCACCCCCAAATAATCTTTGAGCAGATAAGAAGTACTTCAGTTAGGGGTAGTTAGTTGCCTTGTGAGATAGATACTATATTTTGAAAGCTACTCAACTCATCTTCTTAAAGAAAAGGTTCATCTTAAATTATTGGTAAAACTAAGTTTTTCTATGAAGATGGAAATCTCTTCAATTGCTCTTAGGCATCTTAAGTGTGCTTCTCGCCTAACTCTAGGAATCTTAGTTTATAAAATGATGTTCCATTTTAGTTTCATCAGCTACGACTTTGTGTACTGGAATAAACAAATAACCCAGCTGCAAGGGCAAGTGTTTTTCAAGAAAGGATTTGATTATTATTCTAAAATTGGAATTACATTGAATGCCTTATACATTAAGAAGGAGTAGAAATATGTCTTCAATAATTATTTTAAGGTAGTAGCTTATTTCTTTTTAATTTAGTTAATGCTGACCTGGGCTTGGTTAGTATTTTTATCTGTTTTTTTTATTATTATTTAAAATAATAATTGATTCTAAGAGAGTAAAACTTTCTAGAGACAAAATTTTTGCAAAGGATTTATTATTGACTCTTGCTAACTTTCTTTTCCAAGGTATCTGATGGCCAAGAGTCTACAACCCCGTCACCTGCACCCACTTCAGGAATTGTGGGGGCCTTAATGGAGGTGATGCAGAAAAGGAGCAAAGCCATTCATTCTTCAGGTACATTTGCATATGTGCATGTATATTTAATAAATTTAAATGCTTCAGTTCTATATTTTGTTTGTTTTATGACTCAGTCTTTGCTAGATTTTCTCTGCTATTGGATAGTAATATTACTATTATTGATAGTGACATTACTATAAAAAGTGTGATTACTGAAATTGATATTTGTTAGAATATTTTCTCATTCTCTCTTTATTACTTGGTTGGTGTTAGATAATAACTAGTAGTAATTTGAACTTCTGTAGTAAGTCTCAGATCATCCATTTACGTATTCACATCACTAGGTCACTTGCTTTGATAAAAATTATCCAATAGTAAGTTTCTGTAAAGACATAAATAACCAGTATATAATAGCTATGTGGATGTAATGAATATATAACATGGTTTTTACTTATTTTGGGGATCATCTCTTTTAACTATTATTTAACTGTGGTAGTGCCTGATGATAGAATTATTAGCTACTTTTTCCTCACCATGCATACTGATAAATGCCTGTATTTGTCACCCTGTAAATGCACACATAGTTGGGTGGGTGTACTTGATGCCTTTAGGTGAATTCTGTGAAGCATGTCTAGCAAAAGCTTTTGGGAGCAAATTTTTTTTCTCTTATTAGTAATATAAATGGAGAGATTAATGAACAAAGTTGATTGAACTTTTCAAATAAATTCTATAAAATTTAGAGCTAAGGCTTAATTACTTAAAATTATTATTATTATTATTGTACTAGAGGCTTGGTGCACAAAATTTGTTGGGGGAGGCGGGGGGAAATATCCTCAGCCTGGCCTACACCCTCTCTAATAATCCGGGACCCTTTGGGGGATGTTCAACTACCGGTTTAAGCTCAATCCCTGTCCCTCTTGCAATCCGGGACCACTGGCTGATAACCACTCACCTGCCTGCCTGCCTGCTTGATCACCCCTAACCACTGTGCCTGCCTGCCTGGTCACCCCTAACCACCACTGCCTACCTGCCTGATTGCCCCTAACCCCTGTGCCTGTCTGCTGATGCCCCTAACTGTTCTCTCCTATCGGCTTAACTGACCCTAACTGCTCTCCCCTGCTGGCTTGATCACCCCTAACCTCTCTGCCTTGGCCCCTGCCATCGTGCCTTTGTCTGGAAGGACATTCAGAAGACATCTGGTCTATCCAGTCTAATTAGCATATTACCCTTTTATTAGTATGGATTCTTACTGTTGTAAAAGTAAAAACTTAGTTTGGGGCCCAGGGAATATATCTTTGCTCTTATTTGGCTTTTGTTAATTTCCAAGTTCTAATTCCAGAGTTCAAGTACTTCTTTGTAGAAGCCTTCAAACTATCTATTTTATATGCAAAAAGGTTATTCTGTCTTCTTTACCTGTAGCTCACAAATGTCACATATTCAGTTTCTATTGGTGTTTTACTAAATCATTATCAAATACAATTGCTCTGCCATTATTCTCACAAATTTGCCCTTTGTGGGTTGTATGAGATATATAGTTTTTAAAGGTCAGTAATTATGGGAAGTTGGTATATAATATAAAAGGTTGCTCATAGAATTTGATGACATCTTAATATTTATTGATTCACTCAGCATGTATTTACTGAGCAGCTTCGTGAAACATTGTTCTGATGCTAAGAATCTTACCTAATAAGAGAAACATACAAATTATCATCAGTCTGCTACGCTCACAGCCAATCAGAATGAGTATGCAAATTAACCCAACAAAGATGGGGGTTAATTTGCATATATAGGCACCGAGCGGTGTGAAGCCTGCCATGAAGGGAAGGGGAGCGGCGGAGGGAGCTACTGGAATGGTGCTCCAGACAGAAGCAAGGACTTGCTGGCTCCAGGCAGCCCAAGACAGGGAATATGCGGGAACAGGTATTTGGCAGCTCCCGGGCATTAGAGTGAAGCCAGGGGAAGGAAGGCCTATTCTTGCACGAATATTGTGCAACAGGCCTCTAGTCCTAATATATGAAAACCCTGGGTCATAACAATAACAACCAAGGCTTGACCAACTGGAAGTCCTGCAGTCAGTGCTGGACTGCTTCCACTGCAGGCATGGTACCCCAGCACTGGCTGCTGAAGGGGCTGCGAATCAGGGCCAGAGAAAGGCATGAAGAGAAGCAGAGACTGATCCATTACCTTTGTGGCAGCTTTTGATCAACACTTGCCTCTTTCTTTCTCCCAGTCTGGCCAGCAGCCATACTTCCATTACTCTCCAGGCCAGGCCTCCACTGGGGCTGCTGATCAGCCCCACCTTTCTAATCAGGCCCTGTTTATAGGCCCAGAGACACTGTCTGGCATAGGAACCAACAAATCAGAACCTAATGTGGGTGCTGTGGGGAGCCAATGGCTGTCTAGGAGGCAGAACTTTTTTTTTAAAATATGTTTTATTGACTTTTTACAGAGAAGGAGAGGGAGGGATAGAGAGTTAGAAACATGGATGAGAGAGAATCATCGATCAGCTGCCTCTTGCACACTCCCTACTGGGGATGTGCCCGCAACCAAGGTACATGCCCTTGACGGGAATTGAACCTGGGACCCTTCAGTCCGCAGGCTGATGCTCTATCCACTGAGCCAAACCGGTTTTGGCAAGGTAGAACTTTTGACACTGGCATAGAAACCAACCAGTCAGAACCAAATTGGCCAGCAGGGGAGGGCAGTTGGAGGCAACCAGGCAGGGAGGGGAAGGCAGTTGGGGGCAACCAGGCTGGCTGGGGAGGGCAGTTAGGGGCCATCAGGCAGGCAGGCAGGTGAGCAGGTAGGAGCCATCGGTCACCAATTGCGAGAGGGATGTCAGACTGCTGGTTTAGGCCAGATCCCACAGGGCCTAAACCGTCAGTCGGACATCCCCCAAGGGGTCCCCAATTGGAGAGGGTGCAGGCTGGGCTGAGGGTAATCCCCCCATCCCCATCCCCCTTCCCCTGTGCATGAATTTCATGCACCAAGCTTCTACTTCAGTGATTAAAAAGAGGACAGGTGCTTTTTCATTACTGAAGTGTTTTAGAGCTTATAGTCTAGTGTGAAGACAGATCTGTAAACATAAGAAATTCAGGTAGTGGTGCGGATTATGAAGAATTATCAAGAGGAAGGGTACTGATTGTGGTGGAGGGCTATACTTTACATAGGGTGGTCTGGGTAGCCTCTCTGAAGAAGTGGTTTCTGAGTAAATCTAAAGGATGAAAAGACTCACCCACACAGAGGAGCATGTACTCCAGAAGCTCTAAAACAAGAATAAATTTGGCATGTTTAAGGGACAGAAAGAAGGCCATGCATCTAGCAACAGTAAATTGCAGGAGATGGCATATGAAAAAAGGTTGGGGAGGGAAGAGACAATAACTGGGCAAATCATGTAAGGTCTTATAGAGTGAGGTAACATCAAATTTTACTCAAGTAACAGTAGCCAGCTACTTATATCAATAAAAATTATATTTTCAAAACTTAGAATTTAAATATCACTCCATTTGCTTTAAGGCGAATGGACTACAGAGTTGTAATATCCAAGCAAGATGTGATGGTGGTGTGGGAGCAGCAGTGGAAGTGGAGGAAAGGAGCAGCCATGACGGATTGGATGGGGGGGGGGGGGGTGAGAACAGGATTAACTTCTAGGTTTGGGGCCTAAACACCACAGAGACTTGTAATCATCAGGATACAAACTAGGATGTTGGGGGGGAAGCAGGTTGGAGAAGGTGATAAAACTTTAGGACTTTTGAGTTTGAGAATCCATGTAGAGAATACAGGGCAGCATTTGGATTTGTGCTATGCGAATCTAAAATTCGGAGAAGCCCAACCTAAATGTGACTTTACATGTAGAGAAACACACAGGTTGAAATCTGTCTTCTGACTCCAGTTCTTGTCTCTTACTCATCACTACACTTTTTAAATGCATTTTATTAGATTCAGTTTTAACTATCTTAGTAACTAGATTCTTCAGGTATCAAATGGTTTGTGTTTCAGAAGTTGAATAATTGGAAAAAGCACTCAAGAATTATGTAATATTTTATGTGTACATATAGGTTTTAATTGTCTTCATTTTCTTTTAGATGAAGATGAGGACGAAGAAGAAGAAGAAGATTTTGAAGATGATGATGAGTGGGAAGATTGATCTATATATTATATATATATTTTTAAGGTGAAATACTAAACACTACTTTCTGTCTATGGATTCTGTAAAATTATCATGTAAATGTTCTACCAATTTGCTGTATATTTTTGTTGCCTTTTTTGCTTTTTTTTTATTAATCTGTGCAATACCTCATTTAATCTGTAAAGGTTTGTCATAATCCTCTACAAAGCTACTCCCTGTTCTTGTGTGCAAGTTTACACCAGGATGCTCACTCAATTTGTGAATATTTTTCATTCTATCAACAAGGGAGTTTAAATATTATATGTGAGACTGACAAAAACCTTAATGTAATTTAGTTATAATGCCAGAAGGAAAACACTATTTTCATACCCTACTTTTTCTGTACCTAAATTTTCTTATTAAAATCTAGTATAGCACTACATTCTTTTTAAGTGATGCAAACCTTAGTTTGTTTAGCCCCTTTTTTTGAACACAATGCTATATGAATGTTGAAGCTGATACATTGCACAGTTCTCTAGACATCATCACTACACTGATGTAGTTTCTCAAATTTTAGCAATATGCACTACAAAAAATCACCACAGAAATGCTAGCTAGGGAACTCAGTAGCACACCCCTCACAGCGGGATTGCCTGTTGTGTAAAGAGTGGCATTTGGAGGCTGGTGTCATCAGGAGCCCTTACACACCTGTACTTGATTGGCTCTTTTGGCAAAAATTTTAAAAATATTTTGGCATTATTCTGAAATAAATGTTATTTAAATTATTGGACTTGGGGAATCTTGTGAATAATTTTCATATGAACTGAAGTCAACTATAGTATGGTTACTTCACCATTTGGTTATGTATAGTATAAAAATTAGAACATTATAGAAATGATAAGAGATTAATTAACTTTTATTTTGAAGTTTATATCAATTGAGGTATTCAAAAATAGCAGCGAATCTAATCTAACGTTGAACCCATTATGCTTTTTTTTTAAATTTTTTATAATTTCTTAAGGTTTTTGTCAAATATCAGGTGATGGGTTACATTTTTCTTCTAAAATTGCGTTTCCCAATGTCAACTTTCTTGAAAAAAATGTAAAACAATGACAGATTTTTAAAAAAATAAAATAAAACTTTGCAACCTGTACATTTGTTATGCACAGAAAAATGATATGTTAAAATTAGGGTTTCCTTGCCTCTACAATACACTAATTGCCTAAAGGTGGTTTTCATGTTTATAACACTATAATACCTGCCTACTTTAAATTTTAGATAGAAAATTATTTGATTTAAATACAGACATTTTTTTCTCACATTGAGTCATGCAGAATGTAGTTCCTAATGTATTTCATTACTGTAGTCACAGTATTCAACTAAAAATTAAGCTCTCTAGAATTATACCGACCCAAATCTAATATTGGCATGATCTTGACAGGCTGGACCTGCAAGATGTGGCTTGAATTTTAAACAGTTATCACATAACTACTAGTGATCATGCATCTAGTTATCATTAAAAATAATTTAAAAGGTTTTGTTGCTGAAAGCAGTTAAGTGGTACAGTAAAACAGTTAAGTTATTCAAAGAACGTTACCTTCCTCGCAAGAGTAATTTAAGCACGTGGGAAAGATTCTAGACTTTCTGTTCTTGCAGAAACAGTGCCCTCTGCTGCTGGAAACCTTTTCTGCTTACTATAATTTCTGTGGCTTGAGCTCAGTTGAACCTGGTGTAGATGAGGCTAGACAACTACTAACCAATAAAATTAGGAATTTGTGCAAATGGCAAATAGAACATGATACTTACTTTAAGTAATATCAACATTTTCCATTGTTTTCAACATTATAAAGAGCATTTTAAATATTCTAGAAATGTCTTTAAGGTAATGCCAATTTAAGATCTCTCTAACTTTTGGCCAAGGAATTCAGGGTTTTCCGCTAACTGTGGTATGATAACTATCAGGAGCTGCTCTGAGCAGAGGCTGTGAATTCTTTGAGTTGTAAACACAATTTTAAATACCTAAGATGGGTAAAACATTTGCCAAAGGTATTTGAGTTTATTCTTCCTTTGTTAAAGAAAAGGACTTGTTGTTGTTGCACAAAGTCTAAGTTACTGTTGGTTGAAACACTGCAGCAGTGGAGTTCAGTCCGGGCATGAGGACTGAATCTGCGTCAGATGTAAAGGTTGCATGTTTCAGTCCTCCACCACCTTGCACTGTGGGCAGCACTGTACCTGTGCCTTGTCTGGAAGCCTCCTATATATACTCCAGCTAAGTGATTGTCTGACAGCCTTCGCATTTAACAAACTAGCATGAGGCTTTTTAAATCTAAATGCTACGTGATAGACAATTTCAGCTAGCCACATATTGTATGTATGAGATTTAAAATGACTTTCAATCATTCATTTCCATTTATCAACTGAAATTTTGTTTAGTATGTGAATTTTTTTTGAAATGTATAGTGAATAGGATGTTGCACTGGTGGCAATTCATCATGGAACATAATAAAATTAATTTGACCCAAAAATATAAAACAGTGTGTTTTCATTTATTGTTAAGAGACGAAAAAGGGGGTGGTGGTGTGAAACTATATAGTGAAGGGTACACGGCAGTGAGCGATAATGGTTGTAGTTTTCAGCAGACCGCATGCCTGAGAGCTGGTGTGCCGTTAAGTAAACATGGAAAGAAAGGAATGTCACACCCTGTTCTGCTGGGAGAAGTGGCAGCTGCTGCTGTGGCACACAGAGCTTTCCTGTCGCACTGAAAGAAACCACACAGCAACCCGGTTGAGGTTTCTAAACTGGAATATTGGAGTTTACTGGTAGTTTCATGTGGAATTTAAATAGCTCTTAATGAATGGTATGAAAGATGCTGATTTAAACAGGAAGCTCAGTTTTTGATAAATGGAATTTTTTGCTCTGCTGACCCTGGCACAAGTGGGTGTCTTAAGATTAAACTAAGTTATGGAATCCAGTGTGTAGGATGCTAATGAATGCCTTTTAAGACCTTTCGCCAAATTGAACAAACATGTCAAGAATGATATGTTCCATTAAAAAGCTGTGTCATACAACTGTGAACACTTAAGAATGTATTAACCAAACTTCACCAAAAAGTTTTAGAGAAAAGTGCCTCAGAATTGCTCTTGTCACATATTTATGTTATCAACAGAGAAATTCCTGAAATAACTTGCTCTTTTCGAATGAAGTTATTAAACGACAACTATAGCAATAAGGCCTATTTATATAGTACAATAGAAAATACTTCATGGAGAAGTGGAGAACTTTTGCTTTGTATACTTATTTTATTGCCACTGTCACCTATATCTCCAAATCATAGCATTCTCTGAGAATACTTCGGTCTCTTATTCATGGATTTTTTTTTAGATTTTCACGAAGCCACTGGGAAAAGGTGTACTAATTTGGTTGTTGGGACTGTGATGGGGGACATACTTTGTAGCTTGTGCTGTGCCAACAGCCAAGGGTGAACCTGAGAAGGATTAAAGGGGCAGTGAAGGATTAAAGACAGACAAGAGAATTTAGCTGGGGCTCAGTGGTCTCCCACGCCTGGGTGAGGACACAGACCCAGCCTGCAAGCCGAAGCTTTATTTTATAGTTGGATCAAAACAAGGGAGGTGGTCAACATGTTTACAATGTTCTTGTGAGTTTTTCACCTGGTTTTGGTAGCACTTGCTGCACCTCCCACAGCCCATTAGCTATGTAGGAAGGAACTAGGGAGGGCTTTAAGGTTAAGCTTAATTATGGTAAGAGGGCTCTGCCCTCCAAGCTGGGACTTGTTTGTGGCCCGGCCACAGGTCAATCTGGGGCTTGACCCTATAGCCATTCCCTACAGTAGCTAATAGTAAGATTGCCTTTACTTCTATATGTGGTGTATGGTATCCTCCATTGCCATGAGGGAGCCCAGTGAAAATTTTGGCTTTGTAACAAAATATGTCTAGATAAATCAGCCGTAATTTTTTGATTTTTAAATATTCACTTCACACAAGTCTATTGTAAATCTAAACTGGTCATGTGTACTACCACCATTAAGATTGGCAGATCAAGAAATGAATAGCACAATTATTTTGAGTAAAATATAATAGTACCTTATAGGTGGTTTTTAGGTTAGATATTTTTGTATTGGTGAATTTCTAGTAAATTTGAAATAGCCCCTTAGCTTTTAAATAAGGATTTGTTTTTAACCTTTCTATTTAAGAGTAAGTCCAATTTTAACAGTATTGAATTGCATTATGGAACTTGAAATTACAAGTATCACATTGACACAGTTTTCTGTCTTAAATTGATTGATGTATCTTGACCTAAATTCAGTTTTATCTCAGTTATTGATGTGTGAAGATTTTCATCACGGCTTAAGTATCAAAATTTTAAAGCAATATCACCATATTTAAATAACTATTAAGACTAAATATGTAATGGACTTTTAAAACAGTGGAGTAAGATAGGTTCCCCTCCCTCCTTAAATCTAAAATACTTATTTCACCACTAAAAGACAATTGGAAACCATTGAGTTATATCAAGCCTACTCCCATTTCTCACGCAAAGGTACCCGTGTTCAGAGTGGCGGAGGGGCCTGCCCCAAGGTTAGAAGGAGCTAATACTAGAAGACAGATCTGACTATTACTTCATTTGCTCTTTTTTATGTACCATAATACTGTTTTCTCTGTTTTCTCTACTTTTCCTGAGGTATGGATAAATTGCAGATTTACTCTCTCTGAAAGACTCGTGGCTATCAATTTCACTCTCACGTGTCATCCGGGTGTGACAGAGCCTGTCCCTGTGGTTCCCTGGGAAACCTGGCTTGCTTTGAGGAGTCGGCCTCCGACTGAAGCATGTGATCATATTTTGGCTCAGTGATTGCAGTCATCCTACATTGTCCAAGCATTTAGTCATCACCAGACACTCCTGTCAGTTAGTGCTCGGTTGAAAGGATTAAACTTTTTATTCTACATCCAAATGATGTGTTAGTTTCTTATAAATGTAAATGGCCATGGCCTTTATTTAAACCTAAGTATTTTGTAAACCCTTACAATAAATTTGCCAAACAAAATTTGAGTTTGAGACTGTATTAATCTTTCTGTATAATTTTCAGTCAACAGCTGCACTGCCAACTTACTGACTGGAAGTTCTTCCAAGGAGCATGAGGACAAACAGAACACTTTAACTCGCCCCGCCCAGCCCCGCACACGCTGCCAGTGCTTTCCCTCCAGCAGCCGCAGCTGCCTTGCTTTCCACTTTCCCTCCCTCCCTCTTCTATGCTGTCTTCCGTCTTCACTCCTTCCTCCCTCTGTGTATGCAAATTAACCTCCATCTTCATTGGATTAATTTGCATACTTGCTCTGATTGGCTTGTGGGTGTAGCTGAGTGATGGTTAATTTGCATATTACTCTATTATGTAGGATTGCTTTTTCTGATGGAGTCAGTTCTCAACTCTTTTTTTTTTTTTTTTAATGCTTAGGTCTCTTTCTGTGTTGCTTCTAGATTCCTATCTTCAATATCACTAATTCTTTCCTCCATTTGGCTATCTCTGTTTTCTATGCTCAGTAGTTTACTCTTAATCTCCTTAACTGTATGCTTCGTTTCCAGGATTTCTGATTGGTTGTTTTTTTTTTTAAAGATTCCATCTCTTAACTCATTTTGTTCATTGATTTGTTTTGTGAATGCATTGAATGGCCTATCTATATTTTGTCACACCTTGATAAGTACTTTCAGAACTGCAGTCTTAAAATCTCTATCATTTATGTCACATATACTCTTTTCTAGTATATGGTGCTGAATCACAAAATTTTTTATGTCTATGAGCTCCCAGACTTGACCTTCCCAGCTTCTGTAAGAGTACAGCCGTGCTGCTTTTGGGTGGGGTTGGTTTTGCTCTCACCATTATGGCGACCCCTGACCTCTGGGGTTCCTGCCCACCTGGGGACAGTCACAGAGGGAAACAACAGTTCTACTGGTTTACAGATAACATGCTCCTCCATCCAACTCCAAGGGCAATGGGAGGCGGGTTTGGGGAGTCCAAGTGGTGGCAGGGCTTTGTGGTTCCATTTCTTTGAAACACTACTGCCCAGCCTGACAGTGGAGAGCTGCATGGCAGAACCCTGTGCTCTGTCAGGTGTCTGCTGGCTCAGTCACTGTTCACTCCACTTGCTCTGCTGGACTGCCCCCCACAGCTCCGATTCTCCTGTGGAAGGAAGCACCTGCTACCCCTGGCTTGCGCCCCTCTTCAGACTGAGCCATGAGGTCCCACCTTCAGGGCTGCGTCTGTGGGCCGTCTGAGCTGTCCTCCCTTTTCATCTCAGTTTATTCCTGGTTGCCCACCTTTAGATGTTTCAATTCCTGGGTCTCTCGGGTATGCCTCTGTATTGAGTAAGTAATTTTTTATTGAATTATGGATGGTTAACTTGTTGAAATTTCAGGGGGAAAGGCCAAGGGGATCTCTCACACCGCCATTCCTTTGCCGTCACTTTAAGTGATATCCCACATTATGGAGAAGTTGGTTTGTTTTACCTTTTTTATATGTGTTAAAAATTATTTGCATTTCTTTAAAATTAACTTTTATTAAGGACAGCTTCTGGGATAAAAGGGTTGTTACCATCCCAACAAGTTCTGACAGGTCAAGATTCCTGTATCTCTGAAAATAGTCACCAGAATTTCTTGGCTGCATTTAGAGAAAAATAAATGAGAGTGATAGTGTTCCTTAGCTCCTTCTGAATGTGAAATTTTCAGCGTTTTGTTGGTCTCCTGCAAAGTCTTACAACTAATCAGTAACATGTTGATAAAGCAACATGTAGATCAGGAACTCTACAGAGATTAAAGTATAACTTCTAGAAAGACATTCACAAATATATATACCTAAATTGTCCCCACAAGAGTTCACCTGGGAGACCCAGCACCCTGATATGCGTTGACCACCAGGACGTGGCACAGAACAAAGGAAGGCCCCGGCCAGCAGCCGGGAGACCCTGATTGGCCCTGACCACCGGCCAGGCCTAGGGCCCCTACCTGTGCATGAACTTTGTGCACTGGGCCTCTAGTATGTATAATTGTATTTTCCCTCTGACTTCCTTTAAATGTAAAAAAAAAAAAAAAAAGCTTAATTTTCACAATTTTGCTTCAATGTAAAGAGTTCCTCTGAGCTGCTATTGGTTGCATCATTTGATCATATGAATGCACTGGTTTCCAATGTAAGATGCTGGCACTGTATAGCCCAAGCATTAAAGCAGGATAAACTCAGGGAGGGTATGTGCAAATTCAGGACTGACTTTAGATAATTTGTTTCTGTGTTTATGTAACAGGGATTACTCAGATCATGCGAGAATTCATTCAGAAAGAGAGAAGTTAGAAGTTTATGCTGGTGACGACATCGTTTTGATAAGAGGAGATTCAATCAGAGACTTGATCAGACACTTTTCCATTACGTACCTAATTTTTAAAAATATGTAACTTTACAAAAGTTGCCAAAGAAACTGTTTAATTTGTACCAAAGATTATGATTACACAATGTTTAAATCTGGAATAAGTGATTATTTGAAAATTAGTGCAGAATAACCAATGTACAAACATAATATATCACT
The DNA here is from genome assembly GCA_963924515.1 of Vespertilio murinus. Lineage (NCBI taxonomy): Eukaryota > Metazoa > Chordata > Mammalia > Chiroptera > Vespertilionidae > Vespertilio > Vespertilio murinus. The sequence continues at coordinate 61,042,317 of OZ004712.1, forward strand.
GTTTAGAATGGAAATTTGTGAATTCAAGAGGTAGGGTTTTAATGATTTTACTAATTTTACCTCAGAATTGTTTATTTAGAGAACAGGACTTCCATTTTCCAGTTTTCAGTCCCTGGTTTGTCCAGACATTCTCCCGACTGTTTCCTGCACAGCCTACCGCCCAACACCTGCCCCCCATCACATGGAAAAGGGGTGAGGTCTTCGAGGGAAAAGGTCAAGTGAGAGGGGACGTGGATATTCAGAATTCTGGCCCTACATTGTCCACAGAGGGAATGCCTACCACTGCTTCTTCCTTTTCAATGTGCTCCTTGGAACCCCTTAGTGCCATCTGCCAATCCTGCCCTGGCCTAGACCTGGGACCAGCGTTGCCTCTCGAGCATCATTTCTCAATTACGATTCTTTTTGTTCCCATACCAGGGCTGGCCCCGCTTCGAGGACTCTTCATTATCGTCCAGTAGCTAATTATCTCCAGCTATTCACATGTACATATTGTGTGCTGGCTTTTTATTAAAAATATATTTTATTGATTTTATTGATTTTCCACAGAGAGGAAGGAAGAGGGATAGAGAGCTAGAAATGTCGATGAGAGAGAAACATTGACCAGCTGCCTCCTGCACACTCCCTACCGGGGATGTGCCCCCTGCAACCAATGTACCTGCCCTTGACTGGAATCAAACCTGGGACCTTTCAGTCCGCAGACCGGTGCTCTATCCACTGAGCCAAACCGGTTTTGGCCGTGTGTACTGGCTTTTTATTAAGCACAAAGATAAAATGCAGTTTCTGATCTCCAAGATATAGAACCCAATACAATAATGGGAAGATCAAGGAATGTTCACAAATAGTATATAATGCAAGGCAAAATGGACTGTGAGACTAGAATATAGAATCTAGCAGAAGCAGGCATTGGAGGAGGCACGTGAGTGCAGTTTCCAACACACTGTGTCCATTTGAATGTATGGGTTAAGAATCATGGGGTGGTATTTGTGCTCCAAGTAAGAATTGGGGGAGGGGAGGTCACGTGGTATGGGTGGTACTTTAAGAGTTTGGATGAAATTACCCAGGGAGAATGTGCAGAACAGAGGCTCTTGAAGGATGCCCCTTCCCCCATCTCCTTGGGGCAAAAAGCTACTCACCTCTCAAGGTCTCTTCTGAAGGATGACTAGGCGCTAATCAGCTGTATCAAGTGAAAGGGAAAGTGCAGACAGGTGGGAGGGCGTGTGAAAAGGTGTGTTCTCAGAGGTGGCAGCGCTTGTTCAGTGACATGCAGGTTGCAAAGTCTGGCTTAAGCACAGGGTACCCTGAGGACACGTGACGGGAGACGGCGGAGAACAATCATCAGGGCCGTGTTCGCTATGCCAAGAGAGTGGATTTCCTTCTGTAGAATCTGGGTTCCCCTGAAGAATGTCTAATACTGACTGACGTGATCAGAATTGCATTTTGGACGCATATCACTCTAGTATGTTGACAACAGATTTCAGGAGAGTGCAAATAAAGACCGAGAAACTAGTTAGAAACTGGTTAGGAACCAGCTAGGAAGGAACCAGTTCAGAAGCCACAGTCCAGATAACAGATTGTGAGTCAACAGGGTTTTTGTGTTGGTTGAGAAGACACACCACTATTTTTCAGACGGGAGAAATTCTAATCACAGCACGTGTAGAGTGGCCCCTGTTAAGTAAGGCTCTCTAGACCTGCACCACGCCGACCACTTGGGATAAGCAAAGGGAGAATGGAGCTAGAGAGACCTGTATTGCTGTGCATAACTGCAAAAAGACGTTCGAAATCCCAACTGTTTAGGAGGACAGCAAAGAGACAGAATCATGAGAGAAGGAAAAAAAAGGGATAAACTGGCAAGAGAAGACCATGTGGGTTACAGTAACCAGCGGGTTCAGTTAGTGAGAGGATTTATAATAACAGTAATGTCTCGTGTTTGACTGTATTGCTGTCATGTCAATCCCACCTTCGCTGCCCACGTACTCATGCAGTGTTGAAGAACCGGAGAATGAGGGCTGATTGCCACATTAGATCAATGCAATTTGGGATAGGGCCACTAAATCACAGATTTGTAAGATTCAAGATACAAAATCCAGTACAATAATGGGAAGGTGACATGTCCACAAATGGTACATAATGCCAGGCAAAATGGACCGCGAGCCTGGAATATAGAACCTGGAGCCAGAGACAACCCATGAGCAGATATGTCTCCGGCCACCACTCTCTACGCCAGGAATCCTCAGAAACCTGGCAGAAGCCTTTGGGCTGTCAGGAGAGGGAATGAGGTTTCTGGTTGAGTTTATATACACACGCACACACGGCATTTTTACTTGACCTGAGGAAAAAAATATATAATACATAAATATATGTGTATGTGTAAGACCCCCAGAAGGAGACCCTCACTCTGTCCCAAGGATCAATGGCGACCCAATCAACCGCAGGAGGCGTCACTTGATGCAAACAGCAAGAGGCTTTATTCCAGCTCACTGGGGCTCAACTCGTAACTCATGCAGGAGCAGAGGAGTCGAGCCCCAAGCGGAAAATCTTACAAGCATATATAGGCAAAAGTTACGCATAGGAGGGGTTACACATGGAGGGGGAAGAAGGGAACAAAGGAATTCCAAAAAGGGGAGCTGGGCTCGTTAAGTACTTGTTTTATGAGAGGGTCTACACTTAGTCAACAGTCCCACCTGGTAATCTTATCTTATCTATCAGAGCACTGTTCAGGGGCTATAACTCTCAGAGCACTAATTGGGGCTATTTCCTTGAGCAGTTTTAAGAGCTATGTTCCCATCACTAATGGGGGACCTTGGGAGTTGAGATAAGACAGATAGCCTTCTTAAAAAGATGTTTATTCTTTTAACAGCTCAGGGCAGCCACAAGCCACATGCCAATGAGAAATTCCAGCTTCCTCACTGCTAGGTGGAGGCAGGGGGGTTTGCGTTTCTAGCAGGGAGGTTATAATGGAGTTCATTCTCTCATATGTAAATACATAATTGGTTTTTCTCCTATCAACTAAAAATAATGATATATGCATGTGTGGGGGCATGCATGTGTATAACATAATTTTATTTTTCATGTAAAGTAAATGACACACCAGGAAGATGTGTCTCTGTTGGTCTGGGATTTGTGGAGCCTCTAACCCTTTACCAGAGCAGCACACTCACTGATGACGCAACACTCTTCATACTCTTCATCTCGGCGGGTCGTCCCTCTCCACCCTACAACCTGACTCCATCTCTGCTGCTCCCGGGGACTGGCTCCCACCAAGATCTGTTCAAGCTCCGGACCTGGGCGTTTTAGGCTGCGGACTGCTCCTTCTTTGCTGTCACTCTGCTTTCCCACATGATTCTCCTCTGGTTTCCTGGTCACCCTCAGCCTCTGCTCTTCTCCACGCTCTCCCTGAGTGACCTCACCCCAGCCCCCATCTGTAAATGCCACCCATTCGGCATGACTCCCCAAATCCTTGTTTCCGGCACAGATCCCGCCCCCATGATTTTAGACCCACACATTCAAAGGCGCAGGCACCCCTGAAACAATATATGTAAAAACTAAATGCATCTGCTTCCTCCCAAATCTGCTCCTGCTGTATTCCCTAGCCCATTTTCTGCCACCACTACTCACCCAAAAGGCCCAGCCAGGAGCTGGGTGTCGCCTCAGGTTCATCGCTTTTGTGACCTCCTGTCCCCTTCCTCTAACCAGTAGCTGAGTTCCGCTGAGCAGGTGCTTTCTCAGTCTCTGATCTATTTGTTCTGACCTGTGAGCCCCTACGCAGCGTTCACAGTTCAAGTCTGCATCACTTCCTTCTTTGATGGTGACAATGGCCTCTTAACTGTTCTTCCTGCCACCAGCACGGGCCTCACTGATTCCATCCTTTTTCAGTCACACCAGTCCTATACTGACTCTCTGTAAGCCTTGTGTTCCTCCTCCTCCTGCCGGCCTTTGATGCTGCCCATGACTTTCACAACCGAGTGCATTATGTTGTTTACACTACTCCTTAGTTTACACTATGTTGTTCAGGCCAGGCTCCTGGGATTTCCCATCCATCCCAGCCTTTCTATCCAGAAACAGAGAATCGTATGGACTTTCTGAGATGCATCTTAGCAATGCATGCCTTTGAAGTCCAGATCAGCATGTCATTGGCTGAGGGAAAGTTGCTAAACGTGACAATTGGGTTGAAACCTAATTTCCAGTTTTGGTGTACCACAGTAATGCCTCGTCTCTTGTCGGCTTCGAGCTGTCAATCATTCAGTCAATCATTTTGTTGTAGTGTAACCCTTTTCTTACAAAGGACATCTCAAAAGTGTCGAATTATGGAGTCATTTATTAAAGGCCGGTGGCATACAAGGGGCTAAAGCTCCAAATCTTGCAGCCCCGAACAGCTGGCCATGCCTGGCTGATCTTGGCAGAATATCACAAAAGAATCGATTACATCTTTGGCTCTGGAATGAAGAACCTGTTTCTGGATTTTACAGAAGTGAAACTGAGCAAGTTAGTTATCTAAAGTATCTACAAATCACTGAATCAACAGAAGCACATTATCTGGGACCACTGGGGCAATTTAGAATAATTGTGCGGTCCAGATCCTGGGATCACTGAGTCAACAGGAATGCACTATCTGTAGCTACTGAGACAGTTTAGGATAACTGATCTGTCCTGGGTCCCAGAAGAATGAGCTTTGATGACCAGTGAGATCACAATCAATGGGACATTCACACCTTCATCAATGGAGTATTGGAATAGCATACCTAAGTTCAGAAAATCAAAATAACTTTTAAATGAATAGAGAACCCACAACAGCAAGGTTAAAATATTAAACAGCAATTTTTACCCAAGTATGGTTGCTACCATACTTCAATTTCTTCTAAGGGTTTTTGGGAAAAGTTAAAATTTAGAATAACTCAAATGATGAACAAACTACATATCCAACATCATAGAACTAATCAAAATAACCTAAATATCCAACAATTATTGAAATTGCTTAAATAAAATACGGTGGATTACATAATGCTATGTACTGTACATTATCTTCCCCTCATTGTAGAAAACGTAAGTGTGTTCAAATGTGCATTAGAAAAGACCTAAAAGGATATATGCTAAAGGGTTATCAGTAGTTCTGTGTGGGTGGGATTTTAGAAATTCTTCCTTTTGCTTATCTGTACACTCTGCTTTTTCTTAATGATCATGTACTATTGTAAATAGAAAAAGTCAATATAATAGTTCTCTTCTTAATCCATCAAAATGATCAATACTAGAAAAAAAGATAAATATCAATTATTTACCAAATGTTTTCCCATAAATACCTAAATTCTATGATTTTTTATACTATTTTCTATAACACCCTGGTTCCTCAAACTTAGATGTCCTTCCTCATTCCCCACCCCCTCAACCCAGCATTCAACTTTTTCTTAGCCTGGCATCTTCTCTATTCTTTAAAAGTCCAAATCACCTTCCCTGATAAGCTTCTCTTGACCTCTAATCTGCTTTTGGCCAAGGGTCTATGGCAAACCGGTCACACGTTTGGCTGGCTCACAGTCAAATCCATACAATACCTATTTTTGAATAGCCTGCAAATTAAGAAGAGTTTTTACATGTGTAAATGCTAGAAAACAATCAAAGAATAACATGAGCAACACACGAAAGTAGATAATATTGAAACTTTGGGGCCTACACATAAAGCTGCCGGAGGACCAGGCAGGTGGACTCAATCACGTATTGTGTGTGGCTGCCTTTGCCCGCAGCGGCAGGTTGAACAGCTGCGACAGAGACCAAATGCCCTCCATGTCTAAGTGATTTATCCTCTATCTCTTTGCAGAAAGAGTTTGCTGAGATTAGTTTTAGACGATGAGGCGTCCTCAGTGCCCACGCAGGACACCATGGACCTGCCTCTAACTCAGTGCTTACCTCGTGTCCCAGAATGGATGATTGGCTTAGGGTTCCCATTACTTTCAAGTGGGGGATACTTTCTCATTCAGGCTGGTTGGTCTCACCCCTGGGCAACGTGCCTTGTCCCCAGGAGGCGCCTGATAAATACATGTGTGATGTATGAAGCCACGGTGTCAGCTCCCGCCACCTGAGGGTAAGCTGCATGAGGCCGGGTGTTTTAACTCCTTTGTTGGCTGTGAACCCTCGGTATCCAAAGGCATACACACCTAGGAGGCACTCAGAAAACATGTGTGGGCCGAAACCGGTTTGGCTCAGTGGTAGAGTGTCGGTCTGCGGACCGCAAGGTCCCGGGTTCGATTCCGGTCAAGGGCATGTACATTGGTTGCGGGCACATCCCCGGGGCGGCTGGTTGATGTTTCTCTCTCATAGACGTTTCTGGCTCTCTATCCCTCTCCCTTCCTCTCTGTGAAATATCAATAAAATATATTTAAAAAAAAAACAAAACATCTGTGGGAGTTAAGTGCATCGATGTTGATACCATATTTTTTTAGTTTTGTAATTCTTTTAAAAAAATACATTTTATTGACTTTAGAGAGGAAAGGAGAGGGAGATAGAGATAAAAACATCCATGATGAGAGAGAATCGTCGATCGGCTGCCTCCTGCATGCCCCCCAGTGGGGATCAAACCTGCAACCCAGGCAGGTGCCTTTGGCCGGAATTGAACCTGGGGCCCTTCAGTGGATATGCTCTATCCATTGAGCCAAGTCAACGAGGGCTAGTTTTATCATTCTTAAGTCAAACAAAAAACCAAAGAAAAAGACAATGTTAACTTTGTCAAAGAAAAAAAAAGTAGTTAGGTCTTTTTAAGAATGTATTGATTTATCCCCTCTTCAGCATTTCAATACAGGCTTAACAGCTGGTATTTCCTCCTCCTTTCACTCACTCTTTCCCTCACTCGTAGCAACTACAACTGGGCAGGTATTAAATCAAGATCCTGCTGACACCGAGTTATTAAATACCTGTGGCATCAGGGCTCCCAGAGCCAGCGAGACTCAGTACCTGGCCCCACGTCAAGTGGGGATGAGGTGTTCTTTAAGAGATTGATGTGCAGATACAAATCACAGCCTAAACACCGCCTCTGCTCTTGGACAGCCTCTCCCCCTGTGAGCTGAAAGCTCTTTATAGAGGATGAACGAATGTGTTTCCATCTGCGCTCTCTGAGCTTGCAGGAGGGATGAGCTAAGACTCTCCGCCCTGTGCTGAGTAACACCTTGCATGCTTACAGGAATGTCTTGTGCAATCACATTCTAGAAGTGTGTTTCTGAATGACCAATGCACTCATTTGGTATCTGATCATATCACACGTGCTTACTGTCTTGTTATGGGCTTCATAACATTTCATTTTTTTAGGTAGAGTGTGAGGGTCCAAATCTTGATTTCATTTTGTGGTGCCCCTAGGAAGTGCGGGCTGCACTTTTCTGAGCCCCAGAAGTTCCAGCGAGGCCGCCCTTTGAGATGCAAAGGAAATGTGTCCCCTGACCACTCCCTGTGAGGCCTGGCAGCCCCTCTCTCCCCTCACTCTGGGGGGGTTGCTGCACCCTGCTTCCTGGGGTTCATGCATGGTTTCATGGACAACCCAGCTCATGAGCAACCATTTGCTCCTCTGCCTCATCGTGATGAAATTGGAGGTGGTTTCCCTTTAGAATAGTGGTCGGCAAACTGCAGCTCACGAACCACATGTGGCTCTTTGGCCCCTTGAGTATGGCTCTTCCACAAAATACCATTTTGAAGATGTGGTGTTAGAAGAAGTTTAAGTTTAAAGAATGTGGCTCTCAAAAGAAATTTCAATCGTATTGTTGATATTTGGCTCTGTTGACTAAGGAGTTTGCCGACCATTGCTTTAGAAGGGCCTCGTCCTCTTCATGTACACAAAAGGGTCAGGGAAAAAGGAAGGTCTGCCTTCATTTCCTGTTTTAAACTAACTCTCTCTCTCTCTCTCTCTCTCTCTCTCTCTCTCTCTCACACACACACACACACACACACACACACACACCCTTTTAAAAACCTACCTGTTAGCTTTTATTTCTTTGAACAGTAATAGTGGGCATGATTGTGAACACCAATGAAAAGAGGTAAAAAAAAAAAAGGGGGGGGGTCACTACCAAAGAAAACTGAATGGGAGCCTTTGGGAGGGAGGTTTGGACAGCGAGGTGCAGGGAGTGTGGGCCGAGCCGTGCCAGTCAGCCTCCCCCTCTCCGAGCCTGGCTCCCTCATCGGTAAGACGGGATGGCATTTGTCAATGTTGCTGTGAAAAGTTCTTGAGACAACTTAAATAGTTCAGAAAATGCCAGTCCCTCCCAACACGTGCCCGGGCACTGAGCTACCCCCTTAAGAAAAATGATCAGCTGTTCTTACTGAGTAAGAGAAAGACAGAACAAGAGATGTAGACTAAAAGACACACACCCAAGAACTGTTGGGGAGTTTTCTAGTGAAAACTGGAGGTAATTTTGATGGAAGGCAATACAAAGCTTTGTATGTGGAGCATACAATCATTGAGCAGGTGGCCTAAGACCGCTGTTCTACTCTGCAGGGAACGGAGGAAACATTACTCATCGTAGTTATGACAAGGGATGGTAGAAGAGACCTGTAGCTTTCGTAGATTGAAGTCTTCCTTACTTGAATTGAGATCTTTCTTGAGTGAGAGGGGATGGGGTGGTGACACTCTGTGATTACAGATACACGCGTCCTGGTCCCTGGATGTGTGTCATGGGTGTTGACACCATCACTTTTGTGTGGAGGGCACGAAAGGCCAGGCCCACTGGACTGGGGCTCATGCAAGGAGCACCCAAAAGAGGGATCTTCAGCATCAGCCACCGGAGAGATCCACGTTCCTGGGGCCTGACTTCCCTGCATTCCCCTGGCACCAATATTCTGTTTACGGAGAAACTTTCTAACTGTCCATTTTCTTCTTCCGGAAAGAGGAGATTCTAATGGTAAATGATTAAACTGACCTATAAATCTTAGGAGAATGTGGGAGTGTCAGCAGCCATCTTGGATCTCATGTCAGTGCCTCCGGGATGATAATGTCCGCTTCGGGGTCTTTTCTGAGTTTTTATCTCACTGCCAAGATTACTTTACAGATAGTTTTTGATCCCAGACCTTTAGGAAGAACTCTGATCAAGTTTTTCTTGGATAAGACAAAGAAAAGCAAACGCTAAGGACCAAAACCCTTTTTGGGTGATAATGTAATGTTTTTAATATTTAACAATGTTACATACACACCTGAAAATGTATCAACTCACAAAAAAATATTAGTTTGGGTTTTTTTTAAATAAAAAAACACTTCAATCCAAATTTATTGGGATTACAAAAATAACAGCGCATTTCATTAACTCAACAGCTCAAAGCTACGAAGCATCTTTAAACAAACTGCTTCCTGCCATCACAAACCTCATGTCATTAAAAAAGTTTATTTTCATATTTACAGTAGAAACACGTGGACTGTTTCTTGAGATTCTCTTTGGACTTCGTGGCTGAGGCTCCTTTTGAAAGGCAGAGGACATGTCCAATCGAAGAAGGTACTTTAGAAACACCTCCCAATGCGTTTCACTTCGTGCCAACGAAAGATTCTGCATCCTCTTCGCAAGGCTGTTTTTACCGCAGAGCGTCTGGAACTTCCACCTACAAAAACAGGGGGTTTTCTTTCAATAAAAACAACACAGATGAGGAAGGGGAGAAATATATCTAAGGCATGTCTCCAGCAGGATTCTCTGAGAGGAACTCAGCGATGGATTGGTTTTTGCTACCTGGCATCAAAATTGTATCTTACAAATTAGGTTTGAAACCACTTGCAACACCTTCGGAAACATTTTGGACAAGTGGATCTTTTTTGGAATGCAGATTATACTCCCTGATTTTTTAAAAATAAAATATATTTTATTGATTTTTTTTTTTTTTTTTTTTTTTTTTTTTTTTTTTTTTTTTACAGAGAGGAAGGGAGAGGCATAGAGTGCTAGAACATCGATGAGAGAGAAACACGGACCAGCTGCCTCCTGCGCACCTTCCCCTGGGGATGTGCCTGCAACCAATGTACATGACCTTGACCAGACTCAAACCTGGGACCCTTCAGTCCACAGACCTAGGCTCTATGCACTGAGCCAAACCGGTTTCGGCCCTGATATTATTTTTAATGAAGGGAATCAGTATTTTTACATGTTGGGGCGTCTTTACATGGAGCTGGCCCTTAAAAAAAACCTTCAAGGGACCAGGCACAACCCACTCACCAGGGATCTGCCCTTGATGTTTACAAACGTGGTGGGCTTGCCCTCGCCTACTAAAATAGCAATAGGTCTTTTGGGAGGCGCCTTGGGGGCCCGGGGGCGGGGGGCCCGCGCCGGGGCGTCCCCCCGGGTACTCACTCACCCGCCTGAGCTGCCGGAGGCTGCAGCCGCGGATGGCCTCCATGAGGCTGTCGTGCGCCGACCGCTGCGGCGTGGAGGGCCGGTAGCCGTCCTCGGCCCTCTTCTCCTGCGCCCGCACCGGCCGCAGGCGGCTCCCCACCTCCGCCGGCGCGTGCTTGGGCTGCTTCTTCGCCTTCTTCCCCTTTTTCTTTCTCTGTCCGTTGTGCAGAGCCAGCTGGGCGCTCTCCTGCTGCTTGATGACCTCGGCGATGTTCCGGGTGATGAGCTTCTTCTCGGGGGGCGGCGGCGGCGGCGGGGGCGGCGGCGGCGGCAGCCGGTGCGGGGCCGGGGGCGGCGGGGGCGGAGGCGGGGGCGGCGGGGGCGGCGGCGGCGGGGCCACGGGGGACGGGGGGCGGCTCCTCACCGTCGGGACTTTCTTGGGGACTTTGGGGGAGGACCAGGGAGACTGCCTGGGCGACGCGTAGGGCGAGGATCCGGGCGTCCCCCGCGGCCAGGCGGCGGCGCCGGTGCCGGGGTGCGCGCCCCCGTCCGCCGCCTCCTGCAGCTTCTGCTCCTGCCGGCGGCGCTGCCGCTGCAGGTCCATGTTGCGGGTCAGCAGGCCGGTCATGCTCATGCGCGGGCCCGGCAGCTCGAAGTGGTAGCCCAGGCGCAGCAGCGTGGTGTTGTCGCGCAGCAGCCGCACCATCTCCATCTCCACCTGGCTGCCCAGGATGTGCCGCTGGTTGTGGAAGCGCAGCTCGGTGAGCACGGGGTTGTGCTGCAGCGCCCGCACGAGGGCCAGCACGCCCTTGCCCGTGACGAAGTTGGACTCGATGTTGACGCTGGTGAGGTGCCGGTTGACCTGCAGCATCGCGGCCAGGGCGGCGGCCGCGGCGTCGTCGGCGCGCGTGTTGGCCAGGCTGAGGCTCCGCACGGCCGTGTTGGCGCGCAGCGCGTCGGCGAGCCGGGCCAGCGCCTGCGGCGGCAGGTTCTCCGCGTTGTTCAGGTTCACCTCGCGCGTGTCCGGGTCGTTGTTGCGGACCTTCTCCAGCACCTCCTCGATCGCCGTGGGGTTGCCGCTGGCGGGCGGGGCGTGCGGGGCGGCGGCGGCGGCGGCCGGGGGCTCCGGGCGCCTCCCGCTGTGCCCGTTGGTCAGGGTGATGGTTTCCAGCTGCGTTTTGAACGTCTTGGGCCTGGCGTCGTCGTCAGGATGCACGGTGTCCTGGTTCACAGTCCCATTGATGGCTCTCTCGTCTTCAACCGCGCTGTCCTCCTCATGGCTGTCCTCCTCCTCCTCCGCCTCCTCTTCTTCTTCCTCCTCCTTCTCCTCCTCCTGCGCCTCCGCCTCCTGCTCTGCCTCCTCCTCTTCGGTGTACACCTCCTCCGACACCTCGCTGTTACTCTCAGTGAAAACCAGCTCCTCCTCACTGTCCTCCTTGTCTTCCTCTGCAACCTAAAGAGCACGGCACCGTCATTAAGTCGGTCATCGCTCAGCACACTTTGTACATTTACCAAAGTAACACGGTTTTGCAATACCCTCCATTGTGCAGACCTTGCTGGGCTTGGGCTCAGCAAACAACGGTTTCCGTCTGCTGGTCTATGTGAAGAGGAACACACCTTTCTTTTTAAAATGCTAACGTATAACCAAGATTTGCTGATCATTAAATCCACGTTATTATTATCATTATTATTATTTATTATTATTTTGTCATTAAGCCACTGTTATTTCAAACACATCTTAGCGAACAGGCCGTATGTTGGGAAATAAAAACCACTGTCTCTGATTTCCCCAACTGCTGCCCATGGCCCTCCCCCCTCCCCAAATAACTATTACATGTCTGCGGCCATAGTCTGCATATTTAAATCCAAGAGTCGCTGCTCGTAAACAATGTTCACCAAGTGATTCGCACGTGGTCACACCGCACCACGCGCTGTCATTGGTTCCGTTGCCGTGTGGCATGACTTTCTGCAGCAGCTCTCACCCGTGCAGGCCCGTGTCCCACCTGCGCTGAGCCGCGTGCCCTGGTTCACTCGTGGTGCCTGGTGAACGCACGCATTTACTACACCTACTCGGTATACCTTTAACGTGACAGTAACGCATATAGAAAACTTTTCTGTGAAAGTAAACTTCTCATACACGCTAATTTTAATTGTCTACAAAAGTAAAAACAGGTTAACTAATGTGTCAATTTTTAAACACATGTATTTGGAAAATGTACCCTATCAGATTAGTCCATTATATCAAGGTTTTACTGTTATGTTGTGCAAATAAAACAAATACATTGTTCTATGTCAATTATATCTCAATAAATAAAGAGAAAATGGAAAAAGCAACACATGGCAAATAACACAAGAATATATAAGAAGAAAATTTAATCTCCTCGGTGACCAAGGTTAACATGTAATTGAATACTTTTCAACAGCTTTTTCTACAAACATTTCTTGTGCTTTCCGCAGAAGAAGCATTCAGAACACAATTTGCTGAATTAAAACTCACTCTCATGCTGCCACTTTGAAAAATAAGTTGGCACCCCGGCTCTGGAAAACCCGTGATCAATGTTGTGTCCTCTTAACTGTGTCCTCTGAAGTGCTTGACACCTAGCCTGGGTACAATTTTTAGAAAATCCACTCCTCCCTTCTGCAATCCGCCCTCACCCCCTTGTCCATGCGTGTCTCTCCATCCCAACGAAACACATGGCAACACGAAGACACAAGGTGTTAATGGATTTCTTCTCTTAATGTTCCGGACTTTTCGTAAACGGGGTCTCCTGCAAGCAGCTGTGGCAGGAGCCAGGTGCTGTCGGCCCGGCGTCATGTGCTTCTCGGGCATTTATCTTCCCCGGGGGCAGAGCCTGGCACAGGGGCCCAGAGACCCCGCCCCCGGGAGCTGCCGCTGCCCCTGCCGCTGCCCCTGCCCCTGCTCTGGGGCTAGGAGCCCCCGGGGCAGGGCTGCTGTCGGGGCAGCCGGGCAGCGCTTGGCTCTGTGAAGAAAAACACTGAGGTCACCCTCTTCAGCAACTTAACTTGCAATCTCACGCTGGGGCAGGGTGAAATGAGACGGACCACGGAAACCAGACGCTACATGTAAGGTGGAACAGCGGAGAGCAGTAGAAAATCCTGAAACAAGCCACAGCCTCAGCCCACGGTCCTCAATTATTTACCACGTTTCAATTATGAAAGACCTTCAGGCACGCACAATGTCACTTTGTCTTTCCTGTTTACAAGACTACTAAAGAGTCCAACTGACTCCTTTCTTTTTTTTGCTACCTTTTCTGATTAAAAATAAAAAGAATAAAAGGAAATTGCTGACAGAGTTCAATTTTTCCATGTTCCTCCCCTGTCCCCAAAGCCTTGGTCCCTCCCCTCTACACTGGCAATGTGTTTTTTTTTCTCGCCCTGAGGGCTCCTGCTGCCCGAGGCCTGTGGAATGAGCCTTGGACAACACTGTGTTTGTCCCCAGTTTGTTTGTCCAGTTGCTATCACAAAATAGCCTCTGGTTATCCACTTGTTTGGAGTGGCAGGCACCAAGTGATGGCCTGGGGAAGGGGTCAGCCTCCTGGGATGGCCTGTCCTGTCTTAATTTACTCTCTTCTTCAAGATCGGGAGGAGGAGGGACACTTGTGTGTGTGTGTGTGTGTGTGTGTGTGTGTGTGCGTGCGCGCACGCGTGTGTGTGTTTAGCTGCTTCCATATTTGCAGGAAAGGGGCCTTTCTCAAAATTCAGGGTATGGTGCCTTGAATGCCATCCTCACATTTTTATCCACTTTGGTTTTTAGAGAACTCCAGGCTTTATCTGTAGGAGATGCTGTCCCCTCAGAACGTACTTTCTTCCAGAAAGCCTTCTTAGACATCCCCTGAAATCTTACGAGCCACGCATTCCCATGACGTTGTACTTCCTCCTAAAAAAGTGCTCATGTTAATGAGTTGTTTGTCATTTTCCCCCCAAAGAGTGAAGACAGTGATTCTGTCTGTTTTGCTCACCTGGCTCAGCATGTGGCAGGAGCTCAATCAAGATTTGCTTACTGAGAGGATGCACACTGACGTGGGCTTACTGAGTGGATGCACACTGACATGGGCTTACTGAGAGGATGCACACTGACATGGGCTTACTGAGAGGATGCACACTGACATGGGCTTACTGAGAGGATGCACACTGACGTGGGCTTACTGAGTGGATGCACACTGACATGTGGATGCACACTGACGTGGGCTTACTGACGTGGGCTTACTGAGTGGATGCACACTGACGTAGGCTTACTGAGTGGGTGTACACTGACATGGGCTTACTGAGTGGGTGTACACTGACATGGGCTTACTGAGTGGGTGTACACTGACATGGGCTTACTGAGTGGGTGTACACTGACGTGGGCTTACTGAGTGGGTGTACACTGACATGGGCTTACTGAGTGTGTGTACACTGACATGGGCTTACTGAGTGGGTGTACACTGACGTGGGCTTACTGAGTGGATGCACACTGACATGGGCTAATGGCCTGAGTCAGGAATACGCCTAGGAGAAAAGCACTGACAAGGCTGGAGGGGGGTAACCGGCATGGTGTTTGGGGCGGTTGAAAACTATCACAGGAAGCGGGTTTTGGCTTCTAAAATCTAGCTAGTCCCAGGCAAGCAGAGGTGGTTGGTCACCCCGGGGGCAGGAAAGGGAGGGTGAGGGGGCATCTAGAAGAAGAATAGCAAAAGGGAGAAAGGTGTCAAGAGAGGGGAGGTAGGAGAATGCGAAAAGCAATCTGCCTACTTTCTAAATGAGTCCAGATGTCCTCTCCGCCATGCTCTGGAGTTGCCCTGTGAGGATGGGGGTGGCAGGATGGGATGCAGTGAGGCAGAGATGGGTGCCGTTTTTCCCAATCCCCTTCCTGGCATAGTTACATGAACAAGGAGGTTTTCAGGTCTGGTTCTGGGTCAACCTGCAAAGAGCGGGTTGACTCTAGACACGTCGCCTCTGCAGGGGGAGCAGGGGGGGGGGTGGTGTCTCAAAGCAACTCCAGGATAGTTCAGTGGTCTCCACCTGTGGTGTGCGTCACATCCACACGCAGGGCTTGTGAAAGCACAGGCTGCTGGGCCCACTCCCAGAGCCCCTGGTTCAGCAGGTCGAGGGAGCGTAGAATTAGCTGCTCTGAGAAGTTCCCAGATGATGTTGCAGGTCTGGCACCCACATTAAAAAAAAAAAATATATATATATATATATATATATATATATATATATATATATATATATATTAATTTCAGAGAGGATGGGAGAGGAAGAGAGAGATAGAAGCATCAATGATGAGAGGGAATCATTGATTGGCTGCCTCCTGCACGCCCCCTCCTGGGGACCGAACCTGCAACCCAGGCATGTGCCCTTGAGCGGAATCAAACCCGGGACCCTTGAGTCCACAGGCTGACCACTCTCTACACTGAGCCACACTGGCCAGGGCTGGGCACCCACGTTTTGAGAATCGTGGTCTTTGTGCCATTAGAGCTTGGTTTGAACATCAGCTTGCTCTTAAAGTGTTGATCTCACATGCATTTCCTAACCTCTCTTAGTCTGAGTTCTCGTGTGGGGAAGGTAAGAGCCCAATGAAATGATGTGAATGGACTCAAGCTGGGGAGTTAGAGCCTTGGTCTCCAAGGCCCATGGAGCTGTTTAGTGTGAACCCGGGGGCGGGGGAGGGCGGGAGGGGACAGAGACTGTCATTCAACCAAAGTTAAACATGATTTTGTTGAGCTTTTATAGAGCCAATAGCTACAAAGACCCCCATCTCCTCCTCATGGTCTGTGCTCACCCTCCCACCCACCGTCCGCTTTGAGCTTCTCCCTGGGGCTGGAATGGATTTACACTCCCCATCAGCAAGCTTCTGCCCGCCGCCCCCTGTGACTGCAGAGACAGCTGGCCGGCGAGGAAAGCGCAGCGAGAGAAGCGCTAGCCAGGAAGGAGTCAGAGTTCATCCACACGCGGCCTGTCTAATTGACTCGATAAGCCACGGGCAGGGACCAGCCAAACCGTGGGCGGGATCCGGTGGGCTTTGCCCTCTGTTCCCCGCCGATCTAAAGACGCGATGGCATTCACCTGCCTTTGCCTGCATCTTCTGGGTCACCTTTAGCCTTTTTATGAAGGAACTGCTTTCATCACTGTCATAAACATGTCCTGTTTTATATACTTCAATGCACATTCCCACATCAGGAAAAAAAAAAGAGAGAGCGAGAGAGAGCTCTAAATAGCTCAGCCGAGGAGGAACTGACCTTAAGTCCTGGCCTGTCATGTGTCCTTCCTTCTCACCTCCCCCTCCAGCCCTTCTGCAGGCGGCCAGCGTGGCCCTGGCAGACACCGGCCCGATCCCAGTGACCCGTCCTGCCGAGACTGACACCGGCAGGGCTCACACGGATCTTGCTACAAATGGGGCCACACGCCCCGGCACCAAGATCGTCTAACGGTGCCCGGATTAGCCCGGGGAAGGCTTCCCGTGGCTCCAGGCCACTGGCGTTTCGGATGGGATGGTCGTAGTGAAGCTCAGAGCTTTTAAACTGTCGCTCCTGACCCGTCTGCTCCCAGACATTCGGAAACTGGCTACATCAACGTTCTGCTTGCTCTTACCCTTTTCCCATAGTCTTCTGAACTCCTTTTCATGATTCATTTGGCAAATATAAAGCAAGGTTTAACAGGGCAGAGGACAAGAGTACCAGCAGAAGTCCATTTTCTGGCCCCGGCATCACGGCTGTAAAGTAGGGAGGGGTCTGAGAGCCATCTGGTCTACCCAGGCGTGCTTCCACTGGCTCTCAGGGGGGCTTTGGGTGCCTGTCATCTCGGGTGAAATTCTGTGTAAAACGGTGTGTGTGTGTGTGTGTGTGTGTGTGTGTGTGTGCGCGTTTTCTTAAGGAGAAGGTCCACAACGGCCCCAAATGTCAAAGGGGTTTTGGCTCACACGCGGACAATACCACCACCGGCTCCCGGTCCTTCCATGGCCTAAGTGACTGTCTGCTCAACAACTTACACCCACAAGGGACTAGAAAGAAGGTCCCCTGATTCTCGGTTCCATGTGATTTCCTGCCACCCCACACTTCTTGGTGTTGGAGAAAGAGAAACGTTTTACTGTAGCCACATCACAGTCAAAGCAACGAGAGTACCCATTTTTGTCTTTAAATAAGAACATACATTTACTTAACTGCAATATATATATATATATATATATATATATATATATACACACACACACACACACAACCTCAGACACAGATACTATGCCACATCTCCAACTTTGAACTCAAATTAGACTTCCAAACTATCTAAACCTATGCCTTACTTGCAAATTATGTTCTTCTCGAAGATTCCATCTTTAGCCAATTATTAGAACCCCAGCTAATCATTGTACATATTACAATCCTTGGGGATTTGTGTGTGTGTGTGGGGGGGGCACATAGAAGTCACAGGACTCTCCAGCCGGAGACTGTGCTCCATCCGGAGCAGGTAGTAAGGCCGCAGAGGGAGAGAAGGCAGGTGCCCAGGGCCGGGGCGGGGGCGGAGGGGGCCCGGGAGCGAGCCGGCGAGCCTACCTTTGCACACTGGCCCAGCCGCTCCTTCTCCAGCAGCCTCTGGGACTCCTTCTCCCAGTAGGCCATGAGCGCCTCGCGGCTGAAGTTGGCCGTGGGGCTCTTCTCCGTGAGGCTCTTCTGCCGCTGCCCCACCGGGAGCGAGCGGTCCGGCTCGATGTCCTCCAGCTCCCGCTCCAGCTCCTTCAGCTCCTCGGCCGACAGGGAGGCCAGCAGCTCGTCCTCGTCGATGGACTCATACTTGCTGAGGCCCCTCCGGTAGCCGAAGGTGGACATGGCCCCGGCTCGCTGAGACCCACGAGCAGCGCGGGGACCGGGCGTGCGGGGCGGCCGGGCGGGCCGGTCAGCAGCAACTGGCGCCGGGAGCGGGGCGATAGCCTTTTAAGAGGCTGATGCAGGCCCGACCGTGCGGCGGGGTGAAGGCATGGGCTGTTTTAAGCATCAGACGTCAGCTAGACATTTGAACACAAAGAATGTCACATCAGTGGTGGATGGAGGTCCCAGGAGCAGTGGGGATTATGCACACCCGGGCCAGGGACAGATTTAGCTGCGCCTGATAGCTCGCTGCCTGCCGGGGACAGGCAGGGAGGTTTCCGATAGGACAGGGAGAGGCACGGTTCTCCACTCCGGAGGCAAACCACAGGGGAAGGCAAGCTCAGACCGAAGGGACCGAAAAGGGTCCTTTTGGTCTGAGGAGTGGGGAGAAGCTGGTTAATCAGCTTCTCCCAAAAACACAGGGATGGGGACAGACAGCTATGCTCACAGAGCTCTCTGGATGCTTTATGGCATTTTTGTAGTTTACAAAGCTCTTTCATACAGTTTTCCTGGTCGCAGCAAGTCCTGGGAGGTGGGGGACACTGTCCTTCTTTACAGGTTTTGGCAGCCAAGGCTCTGAGAGACGGAGCGGCGGGCTGGGGCTCAGCCAGCCAGATTGCAGTGGCTCCCCTCCTCCCAGCCCCGGGTGTTAGCAAACACCCAGGTTTGCAAATAAACTCCGAGAAGACAGACAATGATACTGGGGAGGATTTGTTAAGAACGGACACTATGCCAGCCTAGTGCTAACGGTTCATCTCATTGAATTGTGCAGTTCTGTAAGGTAAACATTATTCCCGCATTTTACTATTATGGACTCAGAGAGGTCAAGTAACTAGCCCAGGGCCACAGAGCTAGAATTTGCACTCATATTTGTGCCTGGGCTGAAAACGGAAGAGAGGCTAATTTGAAATTGTATCATTTTAGCACAGAGATAGATAAAAACCGGTTAAAATGTATATGCATTGAAATATACATTTATCAATACATATATAATATATGATATCATGTTTATGTATTCGGCAAGGGGTGAATGTATAAAATATGTGGGTTGTTTCCGGGTTTGGGTTATTATAAACAATGCTGCTGTAAGGACATTTATATGCAAATGTTTATGTGGCCAAGTGTTTTCATTTATCTTGGATAGATAGGAATTGCTGAGTTATGTGGTAAATTTACATTTAATTTTTCCAGAAACTGACAAACTATTTCCCCAAATGGCTGCACCAGTTTACATTTTCATCAGCAACTGAAGAGAGTTCAAGTTTTCCCACATCCTAATTTGCTATTGCTTTTCTTCCCCTGATTGTAGCCATTTCAAGGGTATGAAATGGTATCTCATTATAGTTTTAACTTTCATTCCTCTAATAATTAATGATGTTGAGAATCATTTCATGTGTCCATTGTCTCTCTTATGTCTTCTTTGGTAAAATAATTATTCAGATTTTATGCTCATTTTAAAAACAGGTTGTGTCTTATTGGGACATATATTTTCCATATACTCTGGATTTTGCCACAGATATGATCTGAAGATCATTCCCCATTCTCTGGCTTGTCTATTTGTGTCTTTTGAAGAGCAAATGTTTTTAATTTTGATTAAGTTTGATTTATCAAATTTTTCTCATATTACTTGAGTTTTTGGTGTCATAAGAAATCACTTCCTAGCTCAATCTTAGAGAGAATTACTCCTGTTTTCTTCAAAGAGTTTTATAGTGTTAGCTTATTATATTTAGGTTTGTTACCCATTTTGACTTAATATTTGAATATGTGTAAGTTACGAGTCTAAATTCATCTTCTTGCATGCAAATATCCAATTGCTTTGCACTTAAAAAAAAAAGACTAAATTAAATTTAAGACTAAGTTAAATTGCACTGGTGCCTTTGTGGAAAATTACTTGTCCACAAATGCAAGGGTTTCTTCATGGACTTTCAAATCTGATTTATGAATCTGTGTATATTTTCTATGCCAATACCACTCTGTTGTTCTTAGTAAAATAGCAAGTGTAAGTACTCCAACTTTTTTCTTTTGCAAAAATATTTTAACTATTATTATCTTAACTCATTGTGGTATACTGCCTCCAAAAATAGCTACAACTCTCCAATGATTCTAATGAGAGAGATTATTATGAAATTAGAAAAGATGAGTTCATTGGATTTTTTTAATGGCTTGAGCATATGTTTTTGTGTAGCTCCAGTGGTAACACAACTTTTCTTATAAGAAAATGGTTTGTTTTTTGGAAAGGACAGCAAATCATTATAGCCAAATGTGGGGAGGAAGATTAGTTATTCACCTGTATAATGACATTTTAGGTAAAATAATGAATTGTGATTAAAACTATACTAAAACCTTTGTGTGTGTGTGTGTGTGTGTGTGTTTTTCAAAAACATAAGAAACAAATACATGAAAATGATAACACAAGTTTATTTCTTCAATTATGTATTGGCCCATAGAATATGTGCAAATTTGAGGGTATGGAATTTATGTACAAAAAGTAGTGGAATTGCATTTTACCTTCCTTTCTGTCTATCTTGTTTTTAATTTTTCGGCACCACTTTAATGTTGTTTATATTTGACAACGTATTAAACACCCATGACATGTCGGATTCTATTTTAGGTGTTGGAATTAATGAGGTGAAGAAAACCAATATCATCCCTTCCTTCACGGAGCTTGCATTCTAGTTGGGAGAGACAGACAGCATGCAAATTACCCAGAAACTACAGAACGTGTCAGACAGAAGCTCCATGGACAGAAACGGAGCAGGCAAGAGGGAAGAAAGGAAATTGTGGGGATAATATTCCAAGTAGGAAAAATTTCTGTAGTAACGTGACAGTTGAGCATAGACCTAGAAAAGTAAGGGCTTGATATTGCAGATTATAATGCTACACATTTAATGTGGTTATAAAATAATTACTCAGATATCCTTGGAATCACAGATGATCAGAACTCAAAGGGACTTTCAAATACATGGGTGCTCTCTTTACCACTTCTGTTCAGTGGCCACCTAGCCTTTGCTTAAACACTTTGGAAATTTTACACCACCAAAAATTCATTCCATTGTTGGATGGCCCAGTCACTACAAAATTCTTATTTCTATTGTGTTGTAAACTGACCTCTTGAAAAACCAGGCTAAAAATTTTAGTTTTCTCACTGGAACAATCCAGAATAAATAGCCTCGTGTGAGCTTCTTCTCAAAAATCTTGGGTGGTTCATGAATGACTGTGAAAATGATTCCAAAAGAGGAGACATTAAAGTGTTTGCTCTGTGGCAGCATCACTGGGGAAGAAAAAAAAAAAAGGCCTCTCAGAGGCACTGCTTTAAGACAATATCCATGTAGATACCCTAATATGTATGTTAAAATCGCTCTGATGATGATAATAATCACAACCCATTGGGATCTCAATTCACTGGATCCCCCTTTAAATATTATCCACAAACTTTAAGTCTACTGAATATAAATCTACTGAGTGACAAAACACCACCACCTAGCCCTGGCTAGAGTTATGTACAATGAATAATTTAGATTTTCTTGCAACCTTGTCTATATTAAGAGAGGGAAATAATCAAATCATATTTCTAGCACCACCAGCATTTTCCATTTTGGAATTTTCATTTGAGCACATTATGGTGTGTTTATTTTAGAAATATTTTTATTGATTTCAGAGAGGAAGGAACAAGGAGAGAGATAGAAACATCAGTGATGAGAGGAGATAGAAACATCAGTGATGAGAGAGAGAATCATTGATTGGTTGCCTCCTACACGCCCCCTACTGGGGATCGAGCCCTCAACTGGACATGTGCCCTGACCAGGAATCAAACAGTGATCTCCTGGTTCATAGGTCAACACTCAACCACTGAGCAACACTGGCCTGGCAAGCACATTGTGTTTTTGAGCAGAATTGCTTTTAGAGTCAATGATACTATAAGCCTTTTCCAGGCTAGCATCAGTTGTTAAAAAAAAAAATAATTATTGTGGGAGACTTATTTTCATGGCTCCTGA
Organism: Vespertilio murinus; assembly: GCA_963924515.1. Taxonomy (NCBI): domain Eukaryota; kingdom Metazoa; phylum Chordata; class Mammalia; order Chiroptera; family Vespertilionidae; genus Vespertilio; species Vespertilio murinus. The sequence goes on from OZ004712.1 coordinate 61,064,448, forward strand.
CTGGCAATCAGATACACACTCCTTCTCAGCACATTGTCCAGTTCCTTTTTTAGGGAAAACAGTTTCTTCTTTCACCCTTTATTTTTATTTGTTTCCTCTTGAAAATGCTATTATTTGTTTATTAAGCACATGTTTGCCAAGTACCTGCTATGTGGGCAGGTACTGGGCTGGGAGCTAGGGTTACACACAGAAAATAGAAATGGATCTGGCCCTGCTCTCAGGAGTTCATCCCCCAGGGAGAAAGGCAGGCACTGAGGGCACAGAGTGCCGAGGGCTCGGAGGGTTCCACCAAGGTGCCAGCAGGAGGAGCGGGGTGGAGGGCAGATGCAGAAGCAACGTGCCCGCCTGGGAGTGGGAGTCGGCAAAGGCTCAGAGGTTGATAAAGAGCTTTCCATGCAGACAGAGAGGCCTCTGAGCAAACCACAGGAGGATGGCAGAATTACTCGGTGTAGGGGTGGGAGTGTGTGGAGATGGCCAGACTAGTACAGCTGTTTCTTGTGTTATATCACTCAGAGTGCTTTGGTAACTTGACCTCTTCTACCCCCATCATTTCTCCCTCTTACCCTCCCTCCCTCCCTCCCTCCCTCCCTCCCTCCCTCCCTCCCTCCCTCCCTCTCTCCTACTCCTCTTCCTTCTTCTCCCAATCAACAGCACCAGTATCATGCCTGCACATGGTAGATGCATATAGATGTTGACCATTTTTTATCTGAAGGGACATGTCAAGGAGTTTGGACTTTATTATCATCGACTGGTAAGTGGAAATCTCTAACATTACCCCATCGCCAGCGTTCATAGTCACAGTTTGCCTTCTTTAATGTAGGCAACTGTTGATCCTGGCAAGTGTTGGGAGCATGCCTGAGATTCAACAAGAATAAAACTCATCAGCACCTCCAAAAATCAGCAGTGCCAGCCCTGCCAGCGGACCTGGTATTTCAGTAAGTAGCATTGATAGGCAGTGATCGGTGACCTTTGAATGCCACTTGTACTGGCTGCAGCCTAGCTCTCTGAATGCAAGAGACTCCCGCTGCCTAACGGTGAGTTGCTAGCGTGCTGCGTATGTCCTTTGGTTATTAATGTTGGAAGCATTGGGAGGCCCTGCCAATTGTTTCTTTCTTCTCTTTAATAATCCTCACATTTCAAGAAGAGTTCAGTAATTCCTGGAATTGCTCATATTGTAAAATGTTTATATCAGCATTCCTATTTATAACAAAGAACAGTTAGGTGAATGTATTCTATGCATACATTTAATAGAAGTCTCCCTTCCCCTGATCCTCTGCTTTATTCTGAATTACCCCTGTCCCTCGCAGATTCAATGCATGTCATTTCAATAACTGAAAGGACTCCAAAGGTCCAAGATTTCCAGTTGCATGTCATTTTGCTGAGCTAAAGTTTGTATCCTTGATCTTAAGGATGTTTCATGAAAACACTTAGAAAATCTCCACCTGGCTGTCTCCCTGGCAACACAACTCAACCTGCTGCAAACCAGTAACACCATTCCCCTCTTTCTGATTCCCCTCGGCCCCCGACCCTGGCTGCTGCGTTTCTGAGAACAGGTCCCCTCCTCCGCCCTGTGTGGGAGCCTGTGCACTACCTTTGGCGCCTGCTCTCATCGACGTTGTCATGTTGTCTTCGTCACTCGCAGGCTCTTGAATCCGATTTCACGTCTCAGCTGGAGCCTAAGCTGCGGTCCTTTTCTGCAATGACTGCAACGCGGCCTCCGATGCAGTGTGGCCGGGCGCTCTTCGTCCCCCACAATACAGCCAGAGGACTCCCGGCAAACACGCCTCTCTGCCTACAACCCTTCACTGGCTCCCATTTGCTTCAGGCAGAATCTCTAACTCCGGACCTCCCGGGATCGGGACCTGCTCACCTCCCCAGACTCACCTTGGGTCACTTCCTCCAAGTCTCATGCTGGGTTGCTGATCTCCACACTTGCTCCATCCCCAAGCCATTGCCCAAGAGGGGGAGATTTTTCCTGATTCCAGGGACCAGCTCCGTTCTCCCAGCTCCCAAAGAGCTCCATTCCCTGGCAGCATCCCACTGGGGGAAAGGGCGTGTCTGCCACTCACTGTTCCCAGGGCCGGGGGTAGTTATTAAATAGCCAGGAATTAGGTTTTTAAAAAAGTCCAAATCAGATAAAGGCAGTGTAGGCAAGGGTAGATTTAGTTCTTATAGAGTCTGAAGTTTGTATGGTGTTGAGGGTCTCTCTAATAATAATAATAATAATAATAATAATCTACACTAATAAAAGAAAAAGATGCAAATTGACTGTACCTTTGTGACACCCACCAGCCAATCAGGAGTGAGCATGCAAATTAACCAAACAAAGATGGCAGGTTAATTTGCATACACAGGCACCAAGCCGCTGGGAGGGTGGGACACTTGCATCATCGCCATGGCGACAATGCAGGTGGTCTGCACTGGAAAGGAGAAAAGGTGGCTCCAGGCCAGAGTGAAGGCTGTGGGGGCAGCTCGGGGAAGAAAGGCCCATTCTTGTATAAACCTTGTGCATCGGGCTTCTAGTAATAATATAATCCTATATAGGGTAATATGAAAATTGACCCTAAAGGCAGAATGACCAGAAAGACTGCTCGACCAGTCACTATGAGGCACACTGACCACCTCTTGGTCTCTTTCCCCGGCCAGCAGGCTCCAATCACCCAAAGGCAAATGGGGAACCAGGGATGGGAGGGGGCGGGGGCGGGGCCAGCTGCGGGCAGCCAGGGAAGATGGCCCTGATTGCAGGCCAGGCCTGGGGACCGTACTTGTGCACGAATTTCATGCACCGGGCCTCTAGTTTATAAATAAAAAGTTAGTTAGAGGGGTTAAGACAATCAGGACAAATAATACAATCAGGACAAATGACGAAGTTTGAGCGGATCTGAGCTCCTTCTAAAATCTTAAGCAGGTTCCAGAAATGCTTACAGAGAAATGCTACCTCATTATAACATTGAGGCCCTCCTCCCCCCACGTACCCACCACTATTCCTGGGGACCCTGACACTCACAGGGACCTGGCCACTGTAGGCTCATATCTCAGGATGCCGTTTTTGTCCATTTCATGAATGCCTTCCTCCTTTAAACTGCCCCCAATGTGCTGACGAAGACACATGGAAAGCATGTGTTATGGTTCCATTTGCAAAGGAAATTCTCTTCTGCTCACAAATAAAAAACAAACAAACTGGAAATTGGACACACCGAGCCACCAAAGACAAAACAAACCTGGGAATTCTCTTAATTCTCACAAACGTCAAGGCTTTCCCTAATTTTCACCTTCCGTGGACCTCTTCCTTTTTAAAAAAATATATATTTTATTGATATTTTACAGAGAGGAGGGAGAGAGATAGAGAGCTAGAAACGTCGATGAGAGAGAAACATCGACCAGCCGCCTCCTGCACAACCCCCACCGGGGATGTGCCCGCAACCAATGCACATGCCCTTGACCGGAATCGAACCCGGGACCTCCCAGTCCGCAGACCGACGCTCTACCACTGAGCCAAACCGGTTTCGGCTGCCTTTTTTTTTAATTTTTCTTTTTAGGGCTTATGTAATCACTCTCACTACTCAGATGCGAGACTGCTTCCTGGACTAGACCTAACCCGTTTCCCGCTCACACAGGAGGACCGGGTTTTCAGCATTTCCTCCCACGGCCTGTCCTGAGGCTGCTGAGCCGAAGTGATGAATGACCCCTAAGGAAGTTAAGCTCCGGCTTCCCTCAGCCAGTCCCGGAGCGGCTCAGCTGCCCGAGGAGGCTCCCGGGGGAATGTCAGGCTAAGGTCAGGCTCTGGACGCGCAGCAACCAAACCAGCCCCGGGGATCAGCTGAGAACTGGCAAAACCTTATCAGCTCTTCACTCCCAGGCTTGGCAGCCAGGCAAACCTCCCAGCGATGCCAGCTGCTGGTGGAGTGAGCATGAGTCAAATTTAAAATTATTAGGGCTATTTATAACAATATCTTGCAATTGGTTATTGTTTACAGTTTACAAAATGCCTCTACATACAACGTGCCAAGCAGTCTAGCATAGCAACCTGGTCTCCATGTAATCATCGTGGAGCCCTGGCCGGGTGGCTCAGCTGGTTGGGTGTCGTCTTGTACACCAAAAGGTTTGGGGTTCAAGTCCCAGTTGGAACACCTACCTAGGCTGCAGGTTTCATCCCCAGGGCGAGTTTGGGTGACGATGTTTCTCACATTGGTGTTTCTCTCTCCATCCCTGTCTCTCTCTCTCTCTTCCTCTCTTCTTCTCTCCCTTCTTCTAAAATCAGTAAAAACACATCCCCGGGTGAGGATTAAAAAAATTATGTACAGCCACCACTTGCAGCTTGTGAGGCAGCATGTGGTATAATCAACACTATTCTTTTTCAAAGGGCAAAGATGGGTTGTGAGGTTCTGAGAGGTTAAAAAAAAATCTCTAAGTATTCCCGGCTAGTAAATGGCAGAGTCGTGTCATAGGTACAATCACTTCTCATGCTGAGAATTGCTGCTTTGCCACTGCATTTCAAAACGTGCCACAGTGACAGACAGACAGAAAAATCAGACGTTGCTAACCCAGCATCTGATGCTTTCCCTTCTGTGTAATAGATTTGAATATCCTTTGTTGAACTAATTAAAAAAAACATAAAAAAGTCCCATGCAAGCAAAGAGAAAGCTACACTACATTAAAACTGTAAAGACCAAAAGATAAGAACAAAAAAAAAGGGGGGGGGGGGAGGAGGGGATTTCCAGAAAAAGCAACAACAACAACAGCAGAAACGAAGAGAGAACAGCTGACTTTCATCCATCAGGCCTTTGCTCCTGGGCTGCAGACCATCAATTCGGAGCTCCACTCATGCCGCCGCGGGCACATGTGAGACATAGCATACGAACGTCTAACAAAGAAAGTTTTACTTGGGGCGTGTGGAAGGTCTGTTTGTTCATTCCTGCATCGAGCTTCCTGTAACCCTGCGTGCTGACAGCATGGCTTTGCAGCGATCTGCTCAGTGAGGTGTTAGAGGGGTCTTTTCCCTGGGGGCGCCCCCCACCCCACCTCCAGGGTCAGAACAACCTCCCTTTAGAAAACGCCCAGGCCTGCGGGGACGTGCTTGCTTAAAGGGCAGCGGAGCTGAGCATCTGCTGGGAAGAGGGGCTGGGAAGGTAAGCTCAGTATCAAAGTACAGGAATAGGGGGACTCGCAGCGTCCAATAGTGGGACAGCTAGTGCCTGAGAGCTGGTATCCTGTTCCCGAGCCTTTTCATTGGCGATTTTATCCTGAAAATCTAAGGCACTGTCTTGTCCCAGAGACGCCCAGTTCCTCGCTGACCTTTCCGTCCACAGTTCCCCGCTGCCCCTGAGATCCATGGCCTGTGACCAGCTGCCTTCTCTGGTTTCCCCGGGCTCTCACTTCTGAATGCTGAGCCCCCACTCTCCTCGTTGTCCTTCCTACTGCGCCCCGGGAATCCGAGCTGGAAGTCAAGGGTGTCCCTGGAGACCCGTCCCGCCGGGAACACGGTGCCTTGCCAACTCGTGCCCTGACGAGGAGAGGAAACAGTCCCTTCGAGCTCTCAATCTGAATGTGTGTGTGTGCTTACAAATAATAATAACACAAACAACAAGGCGGGAAGGTCCTATCACTCCCAATAGGGAAATGTCCGTCCAGCAGAGCAGATGGCCTTGTCTGGGTTGAAGGCCAGGAAGACTGGGGAGAGCAGCAAGCCTTGTGCTGCCCTTGAACGCTTCTCATCATCTGCTTTTCACCTTCCTATCAGCCGGGCAAAACGACTGTCATGTGCCGCCAGCACAGGAACAAGTGCTTTCCTCCGAGCCAGATGACGTCACTGGGCAGCTGGGCCGCCTCGGCCCGGCTGTAACCATGGCATCCCCTGCCCAGGAGAGACACAACCCTTCCGTTCTCTTTTAAGCGATTTATTCAGATGTGACTTAATCCCCTAAAATCCGCCCACTTTAAATGTAACGCCCAATGATTTTTTTCCCCAGTTAAATTTCCAAGTTGTGCAACCATCATTCCAACCCAATTTTACAACCTTTGCAGTCAGCCTTTGCAGTCAGCCTTTGCAACCCAGGGGGCCATGAATCTGGAATGGTACATGACTCGGCATTTGCGTGTGGCTTCTTTCCCTTCACCCAATGCTTTCGAGGCCCACCCATGTCGTAGCGTGTTGCTGGGTGTTGTTTAGTTGTATAGTTATGCTATATTGCATTTCTGTAGTTGCCAGTTGATGGACATTGGGATTGTTTCCACTTTTTGGCTTTCATGAACAACGCCCTCCTAATCTGAACTAAAAGGGTTAGGGTGGAAAGAGGCCAGGGTTTATAGTCAGGAGACACAGGTTGAGTCCTAGCTTAGTTAACTGTACGAGTGATTCCCTTATCCACAGAGGGCAGGTAACTAACCCCTCCCCTGCTCTGCTCCCAAAGTAGTTGCAAGAATCAAATGAGATGAAGTATGTGGAATGCCTGCGAACGATCAAACACAGGACAAATGAAAGGCACTGTTATTGAGGTGGCTTTTCCAGAATGGTTTCAAGTGGGCTAGATGTTTCTCAAGATTCTTCCCACAGTCACAGATCAAATAGTCAAGCTTTTGATTGATAGGAAATATCTACTCATTTTCTTCTATAGGGTTGGGGTTCTCACCATCTTTACTTAGCTAACTCTTATTATTTAGAAAGGCTTTAATATGATTCTACCTCTCTTAAACTTACCTGCATTCTAAACCTTACTTTTGAGTGTCAGATAAAAGGCTTTGTTTGAAGAGAGGGTCTTCAGAAATCCTAGAATCACTGTGTAGGATGTGAGACGAGGTGAAGTTCAGGTTTAATCAGGGCATCCTCCAACCCACGGATTCAGTTTAGTCTCTTGGGTACCTCGGGTGATTGTGAAGGGCGGGCCCCCGATGAGGGGTCTGGAGTCTGAGTTAAGCCAAGGGGCTTCCAGTGAGTCAAGCCGAAGCAAACGTTACCATTGTCCAGTGAGAGGTGATTAAAGTTGCCACTTCATTGGAACAGTATGAAGCTAGATCTTTAGGAATATTCAGACATTCATCCATGCAGATCCTTGACCACTGAATGTCTTGCCTAGCTCTTTGACTTCCACACAGCATAGGAAATGGCTTCCTTGGGAAGCCAGTGCAGACTTGGCCTCACACAGGAAGCAGCTGGTGCTGGCATCTCACACCCACTCAATCCCAAGTAAGTATCACATTGAGCGCCCTCCACACCTTCTACCTTATCCAGCACTGAGGGCTGCTTCCGAGAAGTTTTCTCTTAAATCTCACTGGGAGATCTGGGATGCAAGAATTCCAAAGCAAGAGAAACGACCATTCCCAGTTTATTGGAATCCGAAGCACAGCATGTCAGTAGCAGTCAAATGCCTCTGGTGGCAGCACTGGCCAGCCCAACATTAGAGCTCAGGCACTCCCAGCGCCCAGATTCAAATTACTAGGCTGTCTCTTTCCAAAAACAGCAAATCCCCAGACATTTCTAGCACTCCCTGAAGTTACAAAACAGAGGCCACCAAGGTCAAATAAGTCTATTCCTTCCACACATCTTCTCCCTTGAGAAGCCTTTCCTTCCCTTTTCAACAACTGATGATCAGGGTTTTACTGAGTAAAAGCAAATGTGAGGGATTACATGCTGGGGACAATTCCCCGCTGTTTTTATTGTGTGCCTTTTCTCGAAGCATTTATAGGTATTGTAAGATGCCATGTAGGTCTCTACCATTATTTTTCATATTTTCACATATAAACACGACAATCTGCAGCCTTGTACAAGAAGGCCAAGGTTCTTAACTTTGGCAACTCTGGCACTATCACTGTCACCATGTAAGAAGGACGAGAGTTCAAGTGTCACATGTACTTACTCTATGTTAGATAGTGTGTTTATACATTTATATCATGTCTTGTTCAACTTCAAGCAGCTAATAATTGGTGGAGCCCTAGCCAGTTTGAGTGTCGACCTGTGGATTGCAGGGTCCCAGGTTTGGTCAAAGGCACATGCCAGGGTTGCAGACTTATTCCCTGGTAGGGGGTGTGCAGGAGGCAGCCAATCAGTGATTCTCTCTCATCATTGATGTTCTGATCTCTCTCTTCCTTTCCCTTCCTCTCTGAAATCAATAAAAAATATATTTTTTTAAAAAAACAATAGTTGGTAGAGCCTGGTTCAAACTCATGTCTGTTTGGCTACAAGGTTTGTGTTCTTACCTACTCCATTATACTGCACAGCTAATATGCCATACTATGATGCATGTATCTATATATATTATATGTATATGTGAGAGGCCCAGTCCATGAATTCGTGCACAGGTAGAGTCCCTCGGCCTGGCCAGCAATCGGGGGCTGATCAGAGTGTCATGCCTAGTCCTCATGGGGCCAGCCAGCCAGGGGGGGACAGGGGCCACGGGAGGTTGGCCAGCTGGGGGGAGGGATCACTAGCAGATTGGCTGGCTACAGAAGGTTGGCTGTGGGAGTGCACTGGCCACCAGGGGCAGCTCTTGTGTTGACTGTCTGCCCCTAGTGATCAGTGAGCATCATAGTGACTGGTCGACCAGTCGTTCCAGTCATTCTGGTCATTCAGTCATAATGGTGGCTTAGGGTTTTAGCTATATAGATTATATATATATATATATATATATATATATATATATATATATAGTATACAAATATGGATATATACATGTAGTGTTTCATTTTCTTCCTTAAATAACTTGAAGTAGTTTGGAGTTTTTATATGTCCTAAATGATTTCTTTTCTTTTTTAAAAAATATATATTTTATTGATTTTTCACAGAGAGGAAGGGAGAGAGAGAGCTAGAAACATCGATGTGAGAGATACATCAACCAGCTGCCTCTTGCACACCCCCCACCGGGGATGTGCCTGCAACCAATGTACATGCCCTTGACCGGAATCGAACCTGGGACCTTTCAGTCCGCAGGCCGACGCTCTGTCCACTGAGCCAAACCAGTTTCAGCCTAAATGATTTCTTATTTGGAAGGTGACAATATATGTAAGAGTGAAAGAGTGATGTGTCTTGAAGCCAAAATTTGGATAAGGATGTCTGGTAAAAGGCCAGGACAAAGCTTAAGTGTGATTCTCTGTGATGTAAAACACTTCTTTTTTGTAGCCCCCAATCTGCTGATCCATAATGTATTGATTTTTCAAAGTACATCTCGAAAGGGAGTGTTACCTGTGAATATTTGCTGGGTATGATCATGTTCACATTTTCTGCACTGTCATCCTATTGCCGGGAAACGCGCACTGTGACTAATGAAAACGAACGAACCACACTCTTCAGGAGGTGCTTGATTTCACTGGACTAATGGGATTATTTTAGGTTGGAAATGGAAATACTATTTAAAGATCACCTCCTGAAAAACTAAACAGAACACACTCACAGGAGAGGTCAAACCTGCTTCTTTCTTCCCAGGATTTCTTTAGCATACAAAACAGAATCCACAGTGACCAGACTGGCCATGACATCATGGCGGCATGGAAGGATGTCTTTAGAACACGACCCCATCGATTTCACGGTGGTTACACAGGCACCACCGTAGAATGTTTGGCTTCTCCGAGGGCTCACAGGGATGAGCAGCTGTTGCCCTCTCCCACATAGTGACATATTCCGGGAGAAGCAGAGTCCTAATTAGATAGAAATTCATTCTGCTTACCACCCAGCCCACTCAAGAACAAAAAACACTGCTAGGAAAGTTCAAGATGTGATAAGAAAATGATCAAATTCATCTGGGACACAGTGATCGCCTCGGTTTCATAGAATACATTTTTCTCCTACTTTACAGACACACACACACACAAAAACATTTTTAAAACCTGTGCAGTGAGTTCATATATTTATATTCATGTATTTCTTGAATATATTTACATAAGCTACATTAAAGAAAATGTCAAAGCTTTAGTGTACCAGAATTTATTTCATATTTGAAGTGTCTTGAACACATTTATGCAAAAATATATTAAAGAAAATGTCAAAGCTTCCGTTTATTTAATATCTGAAGTCATATGACAAACTTGTATGGTTGTGATTGTTTTTTATTTATTTAGTGCACTATTTATAGGTAACAATGCATTTTAGCCTCAAGTACGAGAGCAACAAAGGAACTGTGAAATCCTATACATAAAACATTATAGTTCTAATTAAATACATTACAGTTTAATTTATATAAAAATATATTCTCTAGGGAAAACAACCGTAGCTCTAATTGTGCAGGTAACTTTTATACTTATTTATATCCCAAAGATAACTAAAGCTAAAGATAATTTGAAAAATTCGCAGCCATTGAGGCATTATAATTGAAAGAGTGCAGTAACTCTTAAGATAAAAATAAATCTAAGAAAAACATTGAAATATAAGAAAAATAAATCTAAATAATTACATTATTAATATTATGTAACCAATCCAGAGAGTCAAAACTATCATTTACCACAAAAATCACTGGTTACTTTTGCCTGGGTCTCATACGACATTCACTCATTCAGTATATTCAACAAATGATTTTTGAACCCTCTCTGTGCTCTAGGGAATGAGTGCAACCCTAGGAAAACACTGGAAGACAAAGCAGACATAGACCCTGCCCTCACAGAACTTACCTGGGGGGACAGACAGAGGAGACACAGGCACCTACAGTACAGCATGGGGATTGCTGTGCTGGAGCCTCCCACCCTAGAGGAGGTAACACCAGGGCTGACACCTGTAGGATAAGGGTGAACCTCTTGAGCCCGTTGTAAAGCAGAATTTCATGAGCTAAAAGCAGATGTATTTCTTCCAGCAGATACCATCTCTTCAGCACAGGGAAAAACAAGCCTTAAAGAGCTTCAAAACAACACAGGCAAGCCTTATAAAGAAAAGAATGATTAAACCTTATTAAGAAGTTCCTCCAAATATGGACCTGAGCTCTTTGTGGTATCTGTGAAAACAGACCTGCAAACCAATCTTCGGTTCGCTCTGAGAGGGGTGTGTGATGGCCTAACGTCTGCTGGAGCCAGGTAGCTTTCATCTGCCTGTCACTATCTGATCCATGTTGGTGTCATACACCTCCTTTTTCTGCCAACATGTAGTCTAAGGCAATTGGATTATCTAAGACAGTGTTTCCCAAAGTGTGGTACGTGTATCCCCAGGGGTACGGGAAGAGTTTGGTGGGGGTACCCACTGCACCGTGCTTAGCTGCGCCTAATTCTGCGTTCTCATGAGTCAAGTCAATTTCATCCTTCTCATTGATCCAAATAAATGTTATTTGTAATATAACTTTTATTTATATTTTATTATGAATAATTTTATTTTTTGTTTATTATTATTTTGTGTATGTACCAAAAAAAATAAATATATTTTGATTGTTATTAAAATACATCCTTTTTTTGATAGGGGTACTCAACGTTTTGAAAATTATAGAAGGGGTACACATATGTCAAAAGTTTGGGAAACACTGATTTAAGACAACATAAATCATCGAAGAGGAGGAAGACGATGGAAAGAGAATTCCAGATAGAAGGAAAAGAAAGCGCAAAGACTCCTGAGATGTGAGAGAGCGAGTTCTGTTCTACAGCAGTGATTCCAAAACAAAGAACCTAAGATACTTGTTGGGCCAGAATGAAGTTTTTACCCATCAACAGGAAAATGAGGACAGTGTGGTAAGTCTTGCTTAAGCTAAAGTCATTCAATGTTAATAATTGAGTTTAAGGCTGCCTTATTCTCGGGCATGAAAATGGCTGCTGTTTTATGAAATGACAGTGGTAGTAGATGATATACAAATCTATTTGCATTTCCTTCTCCTGCTGCCTGAGCTCCTCTATGTATATTTAGATAAATGGCCCCATTTTTTAAACTAGTAAAACAAAAACTACTGATGTGTAGATTTTACATAGGTCTGGGAATCACTGTTAGAAGAATACATTTTTAAAAATGGTTTAAGCCCTGACTAATTTGACTCAGTGGATGGAGTGTCGGCCTGCAGACTGATGGGTCCAAGGTTCGATTCCAGTCAAGGGCATGTACATTGGTTGCGGGCACATCCCCAGTAGGGGGTGTGCAGGAGGCAGCTGACAGATGTTTCTTGCTCATCCATGTTTCAAACTCTCTATCCTTCTCCCTTCCTCTCTGTAAAAAAATCAATAACATTTTTTTTAAAGTGGTTTAATATGGTTGAAGGGGAGGGGTGAAGGAGATATCAAGAAATAAGGCTAAGGAGAAAGGCAGGAAAGCAGATCATGGAGGAACTTTGAACTTTTCCCTAAAAGCAATGGGAATGATTTCAAGCATTTGTAGAAGATCATTCTGGGACGTTGTGTGTAGAATGCATGTTAAAAGGGACGAGACAACAGGAAGGAAGGCCAGTGAGGCAGTTCTACAGTGTCCCAGACAATGGACATTAGAGCTGGAATTAGGGCCAAACCAGGGGGATTGAGAAGAAGATGATTTCAAGAGACAAACATACCAGGATCTGATGATCTGTTATATTGGGTAAGGAAGATGGGATGGTCAAGGCTAATGTCCAGGCTTTTGACCTGGGAAACGGAAGTGATCACTGCACTAACCATCGAGCTGGACAATATAGGAGAAGGAGCCTTTTGGTGGAGGAAGGTAGTGACTTCATTTGTGACGTGTTGAAGTTGAGGCGTCTTTGTGTTCCTGTGCATCAGGGCAATTGTCTACACAGGTCTCAAGCACAGGAGAGAGAGAGTTGAACTTCAGGTGTACATTTTGTAGTCAACAGCCTACAGGCAGTGATCAAAACAGTGAACACGGATGAAATGTCCAGAGACTGTAGCCTAAGAAGAGAAGTGGGCTTAAGACATACTACAAAAGGGCTGGCAGGACATGAGAGGAGCAGAAAGAAGCCAGAAGCACACGGGTGGGGAGGAGCGCCAAGACACGAAGGCAGAGGCGCTGCGGAAGCCACGGGAAGACCTTTTCCAGGAGCGGCCGGCCAGGGCAGGTGCTGCAGGAATCAGCCAAAAGGACTGAAGAATGCGCATTGACAGTACCAGCAAGAAGGTGCTAAGGACCCTGGGAAAGGCCGCGGAAGCCAGAGAGAGGGTGTGAGGCTGCAGGCAGGAAGGTGCTCGTTCACGCAGCCTGGCCAAGAGAGAAAGGGGAGGAAGGGCCACCAAGGGGCTGAAGTTGTGGCTTGAAAAGTGGGTCCTTTGTTTTTGTTTGTTTATTTTTTAAAAAATATATATATTTTATTGATTTTTTACAGATAGGAAGATAGAGGGATAGAGCATTGGAAACATCGATGAGAGAGAGTCATCAACCAGCTGCCTCTTGCACACTCCCTACTGGGGATGTGCCCGCAACCAAGGTACATGCCCTTGACCGGAATCGCACCCGGGACCCTTCAGTCCGCAGGCCGACGCTCTACCACTGAGCCAAACCGGTTTCGGCAAAAGAGTGGGTCCTTTGTTGGTTTTATAAACATGGGAGAGACTTGCTGATGGCCATTGTAGGAGCCACGTGATAGGGAGAGTTTGAAGACTTGTTGCAAGTGAAGAAAATCAATAGGGAGGCAGACAAAGTATTGACTTGCTTTAAAAAATCACAACGTTTAATGGGGGGAAAGGAGGATTTAGGTAATACTTGCAGCAATAAAGATCAATCGGGTTGGGGGGGGGGATCACAATGTAACCAAAACGATGGTTGTCAGAGGGGAGGGATGGGGAATGGGTGAAAAGGGGAAGGGGAGCATAGCAATAATATTGTGCTGTTTGCACAGTGACAGATGATTACTAGAATTAATAGGATGATCACATTATAAGGTATAAAAATGCCAAATCTCTATATTGTATATCTGAAACTAATACAACCAATATCATATTGTATATCAACTATACTTAAATTTTTTTTAAAAAAAATCACAATGTTAAGGTCTTTAAAGATGTAAAATGTGGTGTTCTCATAAGAACACAGGATCCTGTTATGAAACTGTCAATGGACTTAAAACACAGTTAAGGAGGTCAAATGATTCCAAGAAATATTTTTTTTAAATCACATTCTAAAATGTTACTTTCAAACTATGGCAGTTTTAGCTCTTGTCCATAGAGGTCATACTCCTCAAATAACAGGTATCCCTGAATGGCTGGCGGTAGAGGAAGCTTCTCCATGGAGGCGGGCTGGCAGAGCCGCTGGAGTCCCATAATTCTTCGGATTTTTAACCGGCACAAATGCTTTAATGAGCGAGGATTCTCTGAAACGAATGGGAAAAACAAGTAACAAGTAAAAACCAGTATTAGTGAATGGGTCTGGAAGATACAGACTGTTTTAGAACAACACCAAGAGGTATGCACACGATAACAACTGTGGCTTAAAGGGGAAGTCACCTTGTAAGGAGGCCTTCCAGACCATTCCTCTGGGATGCAAACTCCAGGAAGGTTGGCCTGCGGTCTCTCCGTGTCAGGAAGACAGCCTCGCTCATAGCGGGTGTCCAACCAGGAGATGGATGTTAAATGAATGAATGGACTCCATGTAAGCGAGCAAGTGCTCACACCTCTCCTACTTATTCTTTAGAATTGGGTATTACAGAGATAGTTCTTTACTTTCTCTCTCTCCTACCAGTCTTTCTGATGAGTAACTATCTAGGGGATATCTGGTGCCAATGATTCTGTATGTCCATGATTCTTAGGTTTGTTTCAGCGTCTGACACCTAACCATTTTATTTTATTTATTTTTTTTAGGATTTTATTTTTATTGAGAAATAATTGACATATAAATTATATTAATTTCAGGTGAACAGCATAATGATTCAGTATTTGTAATGTTATCAATAATCACTACAATAAATCTTTGTAACATCTATCACCAAACATGGTTACAAATTTTTTTTGGTATGGTAAGAATTTTTAAGATCTGCTCTTTTAGCAACTCTCAAATATATAATACAGTATTATTAGCTATAATCACTATGCTATACATTATATCTCCATAACATTTATTTTATAACTGGAAGTTTGTACCTTTGGACCATTTTTATCCATTTTATCATTCCCTGGCAACTACCAATCTGTTCTTTGTATTTCTGAGTTTAGTTTTTTGTTTTATTGGAGATTCCACATGTAAGTGAGATTATACAGGATTTACCTTTTTCTGACTTATTTCACTTAGCATAATGCCCTCAAAGTCCATCCATGTTGTTGCAAACGGCAAGATTTCCTTTTTTTATGGCTGATACATATACACATACATACATACATATCACATTCTCTTTATCCATTCACCTATGAATGGAAACTTAGGTTGCTTCCATGTCTTTTTTTTTTAACTAAATCTTTATTGTTCATATTATTACAAATGTTCCTCATTCCCCCCCCCTCCATTGCTCCCCTCCACCAAGTTCCCATTCAACTCTCTGCCCTTTCCCCATCCCCCATTGTCCTCATCCATAGGTGCAGTTTATATTCAGTCTCTTCCCACCCCGCCCCACTCCCCATTTCCCCGAGAATCATCAGTCCACTCCCCTTCCATACCTCTGATTCTATTATATTCAACAGTTAATATTGTTCATCATGATTTTTACTTCCCTTGGTTTTTAGACTCACTTGTTGATAGTTACGTGTTTGTTCATAATTTTTATCTTTATTTTCTTCCTCTTCCTAAAGAACCCTTTTTAGCAATTCATATAATTCTGGTTTGGCAGTGATGAACTCCTTTAGCTTAAATTTATTTGTGAAGCTCTTTATCTGGCCTTCGATTCTGAGTGATAGCTTTGCTGGGTAGAGTATTTTTGGCTGTAGGTTCTTGTTATTCATCACCTTGAATATTTCTTGCCATTCCCGTCTGGCCTGCATGGTTTCTGTTGAGAAATCAGCTGACAGTCGTATGGGTGTCCCTTTATAGGTAACTACCTGCTTTTGTCTTGCTGCTTTTAATATTCTCTCTTTGTCTTTAGCTCTTGGAATTTTAATTATGATGTGTCTTGGTGTGGTTCTCTTTGGATTCCTTTTGTTTGGGGTTCTGTGTGCTTCCTGGACGTGTAAGTCTATTTCTTTCCCCAGGTGGGGGAAGTTTTCTGTCACTATTTCTTTCAATATGTTTTCCGTATCTTGCTCTCTGTCATCTTCTGGGATGCCCATAATTCTGATGTTGGTTCGCTTGAAGTTGTCCCAGAGGTTTCTCACACCATCTTCAACTTTCTGGATTCTCTTGTCTTCTTGCTTCTGTGGAGGAGTGTCCTCTGGCTCTTTGTGTTCCAAATCTTGGACTTGATTCTTGCAATCTTCCAATCTGTTTTTAGGACTCTGCATAATATTTTTTATTTCAGAGAATGTATTCTTTATTTCTAGTTGGTCCTTTATCATTTCTTGTTGATCCTTTATCATTTCTTGTTGATCCTTTATTATTTCTAGTTGATCCCTTTTCATATCTTCATAGTTCTCATTTATTTTATCGGCCTTTTCTAGGAGATTCTTGAACAACCTTATAAGCGTGGCTTTGAACTCTATATCCAGTCGCTTTTTGTCTTCCATTTCTTTCGTTTGTGATCTGTTTCCTCATTTCGGCATTTTCGATGCTTCCCTGAGTTGGTAGGTTGGGAGGATCAGCTGTGTCTATGCCAGGAGACAACCTTATTCCACTAGACTTGGAAACCTGCAAAAGCCTCTCTGAGTTCAGCTTGGATGGGGCGGAGTTTCAGGGTGGAGCCTACAGCCTTGGCTTCCGGTTAGCCCCGCCCTCTGAGGCTCCTGAGTCTCAGTGTTCCTCAGTGTACTTTGGTACTCGCTGCAAGCACCTCTGAGAGAAAGGCACCCTAGAGCTTCGCCCGCTACCAGACAGTGTAGTCTCTCTCCCAACAAGCCCACAACTGGAGTTCAGAGCAGTTGGAAGTGGGATTAAGCACAGTCCGGAGCTTATGTCTCCTTCCCGCTAGGGCAATCTCGCGGCCCAAACAACAGTCTGTCCTCTGTACGCATAATGTGCGCGACTCAGGGGATCTGCTTTTTGCTGCTCCCCTGAGCTTCTGTCTTACAGCCCAGATTCCCTCTGTATGAGGCTGGAGCCCGAGGGTCCTGCCCAGGACTGGGGTTCAGTGCAGTTAGAACTGGGGCTCAGCACAGTCCTGAGTTTTTGAGTCCTTCCCGCTGGGGCAATCCAGCAGCTCAGCGAATAGTCCCTCCTCTACAGGCAATGTGCGCGACTCCGGGGCTCTGCCTTTCGCCGCTGGTCTGCTGAGCTTCCGCCTTACAGCCCAGTTTCCCTCTGTATGAGCCTGGACCCCAGGGTCTCGCCCAGAACTGGGGTTCAGTGCAGTCGGAGTTGGGGTTCAGCACGGTCCGGAGCTTTTAAGTCCTTCCCGCTGGGGAACGCCAGCCAGGCACTCAGCCGCCCCTCCTCTCCGGCTCCGTCCTCTCCCCGTGCGCGCACTGTGTCTCCGTACCTCAGGCTTTTACAGCTCCTCTGGTTTTCCTTCTGGTTTTCTCTTTCCTTCTAGTTGTAGAATTCTCAGTCAGTCAACTTTCCTGTGGTTCTGGATAGTGTCCACTCTATATTTTAGTTGTATTTTTTGAAATTGTTGAGTGCGGCTGCAGTTAGGCTTTTACCTTTGCCGCCATCTTGTTGTCGATTTTCGACACCTAACCATTTTATATTTAAAAAATTCACTAAGGTTAAATATCGGAGTTCCTTTTTATTTTCGACTCTCACGTTATCTCGATGGCAATGACATGATGTGATACCTACACCTCATCCCGGCAAGGGGAGCTAGTGAAGGGGCAGCATCGCACGGGGCTCAGCGGCAGGCCCTGGGCTGGCCAGGATTAGATGCTGGGGCTCTGCCACTTAGTAACTGTGTGACCTTGACCTCTGTGAACTCAGTGTTCTCATCTGAGAAATGTGGATACGAATGGGACCTCCCGCTTAGGGTTTGCTTGAAGATCAAACAAATTAATTTGTGTAAAGTATTAGGAAAGTGCTTGGTACCTTGCAGCCATTCAATAATGTGAACTATCACTCAATTAAAAAATGAAACACATCACATTTCTATTACACTTGAGATGGTAGACATGCAGATTATTTCTTTTTTTTAAAATGAAAACAATGTTTTTCAAAAACTATTGAGGCAAAATAATTGTTACCCAAATAGGCAGAATAAACCCATCTTCTTTTTTTTTCTTTTTTTCCTTTACCATTTAATTTTCTTCCCTGACAAATACTATACTGCCTTCTGATTACCTGGAGAAATGCTGACATCCAGTGGTTATCCATACTCACAGCAATCAGCTGACTTACATTCCGGTTGCAATAATGTATGACTGAAACAACCAACATTCCTCCTATTTATACTGGGATTGCCTTTCTAAAGTCATGAGAATTGGTCCTTCTTTTTCAGCATGAACACATGGAAAATTAATCACCAATCAGAAGTGAAATGTTCTGTGATAGGAAACACATTGGTGATGGGGAAAGAGCCTAAGTTTTGAAATGAGACCGGCAAGTGTTCGAATCCTTGCTTTGTTATTGTCTATGTCTACAAGTTTGGAAAATGAATTTGTCTAAACTTTAGGGTTTTTGCCCTTATGATCTCCAAAAATTTTTAACCTTTTTATTGTAAAATAAAATACAGAAAGAGCAACTGAACAAATGTATAGCTTCTTAAATTATTATAAGTGACTAGAGGCCCAGTGCATGAAATTCTTCTCAGCCTTGCCTGCGCCCTCTCAGCCTGGCCTGTGCCCTCTCCCAGTCCTTGGACAATGAATTTGTCTAAACTTTAGGGTTTTTGCTCTTACCTTACATTAATCATCTCTTTATTTATTTTAAAATATATATTTTTATTGATTTCAAAGAAGAAGGGAGAGGGAGAGAGAGATAGAAATGTGAACGATGAGAGAGAATCATGGATCGGCTGCCTCCTGCACACCCCATACTGGGGATTGAGCCTATAACCCAGCCAGGCATTTGCCCTGACTGGGAATCAAGCTGTGACCTCTTGGTTCATAGGTTGATGCTCAACCGCAGAGCCATACCAGCTGGGCCATGCATCATCTCATTAAATTCTCACAACAACCTTATGAGGTAACTGCTATCTTAGCCCCATTTTGCAGTGGCAAAACCTTGGCATAAAAAGGGTAAGTACCTTTCTCAAAATCACACGGCTAGTATGCTATCTTGGTCTTTTTTCAGAAAATAAAAAAATTCCCCTCTCTTCAATGAAACAGGAATGATACAACAAATTGTTGTTTGTTTCCATGAAAACATCAGCCCTAAATGACATATACAATTCAGCAATCCTACTCCTAAGTAAGGCCAGAATTTTATGCCAGCCTAGATCCATCTAACCCTAGAGGTCAATTTCTAGGTTCACAATATTGTATTAATCATCAGATTAATTAAGCAGATTCTCTAAGATTCCAATTTTAGTTCCCACAACATCTCTTCTATTGTAAAACTCATTCAAGGGGAAGTCATCTGAGAAAATCCAAGCTTACCTATAAATCTGCATTTTTTCATCTTAATTTCTTTATTGATTGAGGTATTACATATTTATCCTCATCCCCCCATTACTTTCCCAACTTTCTAGCCAAAGTCTCCATCCTTCCCACAAAAAACTCGGGTGAATTAATTTATTGTGTGAGACTCTGATTGGAACTAAATGTTTAAATGAAAACTACTTTACCATTCATATTTCTTTTTATAGAACTTTATATCTCACAAATTTGATATGTAAGTCAGCTCAACATTTAAGTTTGATCTTATTGACTGAGAAATATAATCTACCTAAAATTTGCCTGATCCTAAGGAATTAGTTGTTGAGGTTTTGCTAATCCATTCATGGATGATTTGGGTTTATTAAGAGTGCCAGGTTATATGCATGTGACACAAAGTTCTGTGTTACTTCTTTAGGCTCCATGCAATTGATGTCCAAGTAAGTTTGAGAGTTCATTTTTCCAAACTCATATTTTGAAAGAGAAAACCTCTCCAATCTATTATTTTTTCTAGTTTCTATATGTATTTGAAGTAATTTTAAAATCCATTTTATTGAAACCTTTATAATATAATTCACATTTATAATTATAACTAAACTTTAACCTCGAGCACACAAAGTAGCCCGTCTATAATAAAAACATCTGATGGTAGGAATTTGTCAAGAAAGACCAGAGAGAGAGCATATCAGAAAGGATAATTCTAATACATACCATTCATTCATTCACTCAGTATTTATTGACTAATACTAGGAATTATGCTAAGCCTTGAGAATATAAAAATAAACAAAACCGATTCCTGCCCATATGGAGATTACAGTCTACATACTTTATGATATTCTACAAGTTAACTTTAATAAATGAATTCTACTTAGAATGTTAATATAGTTATAATATTACCTATAGTACAATCAAAGAGTTAGAAAGTATTAAGAAAAGCAAAACAACATTAGCATCTTAAATCAGAGGAAATAGTAAGGGTGACTTTCAAAAACAGTGAAAATAAAGTAGCATTGAAAAAAAAAGTACCAAAGATAACATTGAGAAATTTCCCCATAGTCATTTTTCATTTTAAAAAAATGTGTAGGCAAAACTTGTTTTTACCTAGTATTTGACGAATTTCTGGCCATTCTTTCTGTACTTCCAGTGCAGTCTTCAGTTTATCACACAGAGGGATATAATCCATGTAATCTATTAATATACGAATAATGCTGCCCACCAAGTGTTTCATCCAAGGAACTGTAATAAACTCACAGAACTGAGAGAATTGATAAAATTTAATTTAGTAGTACTTTTACTCTACCATATACATAAGCACTCAACCTTGTTATGAAAATTGCCATCTTTTAGGAAATGAAAGGTGCCTCCTTGTAATGAACGAAAAAGAAAGAGAAATGGGTTGCTTGTTTCTGTGAGACAGTGGGGCCTGGAGTTACATGCTCGGCTCTGATGTGATGGAGCCAGCGTAACGTGGAAAATCATGCTTCTTTCCAGGATTCTTCTTCCCGTGCTGTTAGCCCCAATATCCCGCTGAATAATCATATGTTAACTGAATACATTGTCACATTCTTCTACATTCAGTTTCCAAATGTAGAAAAATAATCACCTTCTTCGGTGCCTAGTGTTACTCCTCTAGCCCCATATTATTGCTAACAAAAGTTCAAGCGTGAGAAAACTATCAAAGTTAGAGTTGATTTTTCTTTTCTTTTCTTTAAAAAAATATATTTTATTCATTTTTTACAGAGAGGAAGGGAGATAGAAACATCGATGAGAGAGAAACATTGATCAGCTGCCTCTTGCATGCCTCCTATTGGGGACGTGCCCTTGACCAGAATTGAACCTAGGACCCCTCAGTCTGCAGGCCGACGTTCTATCCACTGAGCCAAACCGGTTTTGGTGACTTTTCTCTTCTTGTTACATCTCCCA
The DNA here is from genome assembly GCA_963924515.1 of Vespertilio murinus. NCBI lineage: Eukaryota > Metazoa > Chordata > Mammalia > Chiroptera > Vespertilionidae > Vespertilio > Vespertilio murinus. Next base: position 61,085,784 of record OZ004712.1, read on the forward strand.
GTGAGCCAAAGGTAGGAGATGTAACAGGAAATGAGCCCAGCGGGCGTGGCTCAGTGGTTGAGCATTGACCTATGAACCAGGAGGTCACAGTTCAATTCCCCATTCAGGGCACATGCCTGCTTGCAAGCTTGATCCCCCAGTGTGAGATGTGCAGGAGGTGGCCGATCAATGATTTTCTCTCATCACTGAGGTTTCTCTCTCTCTCTCCCTCTCCCTTGCTCTCTGAAGTCAATAAAAATCTATTCTTTAAAAAAAAATGAAATGAGCCGAAACCGGTTTGGCTCAGTGGATAGAGCATCGGCCTGCGGACTGAAAGGTCCCAGGTTCGATTCCGGTCAAGGGCATGCACCTTGGTTGCGGGCACATCCCCAGCAGGGGGTGTGTGCAGGAGACAGCTGATGGATGTTTTGTTTTTTTTAAAAAAAATATTTCATTGATATTTTACAGAGAGGAAGGGAGAGAGAGAGAGAGAGAGCTAGAAAGATCAATGAGAGAGAAACATCAACCAGCTGCCTCTTGCACACCCCCTACTGGGAATGTGCCCACAACCAATGTACATGCCCTTGACCGGAATCGAACCTGGGACCTTACAGTCCGCAGACCGACGCTCTACCACTGAGCCAAACAGGTTTCAGCTGATTAATGTTTCTAACTCTCTATCTCTCTCTCTTTCTCTCTGTAAAAAAAAAAAATCAATAAAGAAGTTATATCTATATATCTAGCTATCTATATCTATCTATCTATATCTATCTATCTATCTATCTCATCTATATCAATATATCAATATATCAATATATCAATATATCAATATATCAATATATCAATCTATCTATCTATCTATCTATATCTATACCTATACCTATACCTATACCTATACCTATACCTATACCTATACCTATACCTATACCTATACCTATACCTATACCTATACCTATATCTATATCTATATCTATATCTATATCTATATCTATATCTATATCTAATGAAATGACAAGGTGCAGAAGGAAAGGCTGCGCTCACCGGGTTGTCCTCGATTACACAAGACGTCCAGCCAGCGGGCAGCACCTCCTCCTGGGTCTCGGCGCGCGCGGAGGGGCGGCCGCGGGCGCCCCCGTGCGGGCACTGGAAGCAGAGCTCGGCGCGGCAGCCGCGGCCCAGCAGCAGCCGCAGCATGGCGGGGTCGCCCAGCGCGAACCGCAGGGCGCTGGGGAAGCGCGTGCCGGGCCGCCCCGGAAGGAGCAGTTGACGTCGGCGCCGCGCGCCAGGAGCAGGCGCGCCAGGGCGTGGCCGCCGGCCCGCACGGCCACCAGCAGGCCGGGCAGCGGGTCCCGGTCGGGGTCGGCGCCCGCCGCCAGGAGGGCCCGGGCGCAGCGCACGTGGCCGTGGGACGCGGCGACGTAGAGCGCCGTCCGGCGGCCGTCGGCGTAGCTGCGGGCCAGGTGCTCGGCCAGCCGCGCGCTGGCGTCGAGGCCGCGGCGCAGCGGCAGCTCCAGGCCCCGCGCCTGCCGCCCGTCCCCGCCGCGTGCAGGGGGCTCAGCCCGCTCCTCCGTCCGGACCGCGCTTCGGGACGTCACCGGGATGAGGCATTTCAGCGCGCTGGAAATGAAAATAAATCAAGTATCCCACGGCAGGAAGACGATCGAGAGAAATGAATAAGACCAGCTTCCTGGTTAAGATGCACGAGCCCAGCTTGTTTCAGTTTTTTCTTTACATTTGCTGGATGACCTTATACAAAGACCTATAACCTTTGTCCATTGCCTTACTGCTGTTTGGGTTAGTGTAATGCAGTTTAGTGTGTTTTTTTTTTTCTTTTTTCTTTTGTTTTTACTAAATATATTTTATTGATTTTTTACAGAGAGGAAGGGAGAGGGATAGAGAGCTAGAAACATCGATGAGAGAGAAACATCGACCAGCTGCCTCTTGCAAACCCCCCACCGGGGATGTGCCCGCAACCAAGGTACATGCCCTTGACCGGAATCAAACCCAGGACCTTTCAGTCCGCAGACCGACGCTCTACCACTGAGCCAAACCGGTTTCGGCTGTAGTTTAGTTTTTGTTCAGCTTCATGTTCTAAACGTTTCTGGGGATCACGATGGGTCATATACGTTCCGCCCTAGAACTGTGGCTCCCCAGGGGCCCTCCCCATCTTCCAGTGCTTCTCTGAACTTTACCAGCAACCGATGCTATTTCACTGAAAACTGTGAGAGAAAGGGAGGCCCATCTGATACCATAGAGAAATGCTTCCTAATCGTGGCCGTTAGAATCACGGAGTCCCGGGAAAAGAAAAGTGGACGAGGCCGTGGACATCACTCAGCAGCTCCTTCACTTCACAGAAGAGCAGCGTGCAGCCTGGAGGAGCGAAACGCCTCGGCCACGGTCACACAGACGTGGGGCAAGGGTTAGATCGCAGGCCTCTGGGATTCTCATTCATTACCCCTCTCTCACTGCTTCCTGAGCTTCGCCACTGGCCGTGAACACCCTGTCTACTTCAATATAGCTCAGAATTGAATTATTAGAAGCTTCTTTCTTATTTCATCAACCTGATAATGGCCCAATTGAGGTAACTAACACTGCTTATGTTTCGAAGAACTTGTGATAGCTTCCAATTCCACACTTGACTGACCAACGAAACATGCATGAGAGCCATCAGCAAGGATAACTTGATCTCTGGTGCCTACCCCAGCGCTACCATGTGTGAATTTATGAACGCTGGGAACAAAGCCAGGTAAACTTTAACAACGTGTCACGTAGCGTTAATTATGTCATTGGCCACTCAGCTGATGTGGCCACTGAAGGTGATAAAGCCTAAGCATTTCATAGTTTTGGAACTTATTAAATATATTTCATTCCCTAAAACCAAACTCTCGTTGCAGGTAATTTCAAATGATTATAGACTTCTATTGATTTGTCAATTTTGGCAAATTGTGATTTAAAAATCTATCCAGTCATTTTTTAAAAATTTTTTTGGAATAAAGAACTCTATACTTATAATGAGACTTTTCTACCCAATAATATATTTGACATTCTACTATAATCTCCATTCATGTTGCTAAACAGAGTAATACTGATAGTATTTTCACAAATTTTAATTCTCTTCAAAGGGCAATTTTTTTTTTTTTTAGAAACTATAGCTTTTTAAAAACACAGTTTTAAAAACAGGAGGGCTTATTTGGATGGCTGTGAAGAATTCTCATACGTAACTTCCCTTTAAAAGAGAAACTCTTCATTATAAAAGTAGTGTACATTCAATGTGGAAAACTTATCAAGTACAAAAATGTATTATGATGTGTGTTGGTGTGGGCCTCTCTGGAGATGGGCGAAAAGGTGAAGGGATTAAAAAGTACAAAGGGCAGTTGTAAAATAGTCATGGGATGTACAGTACAGCACAGGGAATACAGTCAGTTATATTGTAATAATTGTGTAATGCCAGATAGTTACTAGACTTTCGGGGTGAGCCCTTCATAAGGTTTATACATGTCTAAACACTCTGATATACACCTCAAACTCATAGAACATTGCATATCCACTAACTGAAAATTTTTTAAATTGTTAAAACGTAAAAATATAAAAAGGGCACAAGCCAACATGTTTAGAAGAACGAAACATTTTGAACATTTTGCCTCTTTCTTTTTGGATTTGGGGGCTTATTACTTAGAGAATTGTGATTACATTATACATGCCGTTTTGTATATTTTTTTTAAACTTGAAACGACCATCCTAGGATTGGCGACTCACAGGTAATGCCCCTCGTGGGCGGCGCGGTGCATGGGAAGGTGCCCGGCTCGGTGGGGCACGTTTGCGCTGGCTCCGTGCTCCAGCAGGAGGGAGACGCAGGCCGGGCTGCCGCCGCCCGCGGCCTCGAGCATCACCGACGCCCCGGCGTCCGCCACGGCGAGCACATCGCCCCCTGGCGGCACGAACACGCACGGCGGTCACTGGGCGGCCGGAAAGAGGGGCTCCCCCCTCCAATCAGACTGTGACTGCTTTCCTTTCTCCTTAGGACTTACAGTGGAAAGTATAGAGTTAAGCACAGCCACATTCCCAGTATTTTCCATAAACAGTCACGCAGCATGTTTCCTTCTATTGGCACACCCTTGCATCGCTGGAACACCCGAGAAGTCAGTTAGTTTCTAAAGCAGACACATGCTCCTGGGAAGACATCACTTAACACTCTGTCAAACTGACGTTTACCGGCCGTGCCGGGTGTGAAGCCACTGGGCGAGACTCAACAGGGGGTCCCAAGACAGCAACTCTGTTTTAAGAAACTCCGAGGGGAAATGAAACAACAACAACAAAAACCATCCAAGAACACAGAGTGTAACATGCACCTGGCATGGGGACTGGCAGGAGGGGGGGGAGGTCTGTGTGGAGTATGGCTCTGTGGCTGAGCGTGTAGCTGGGGACGAGCTACTTACGTGCATGAACCACGTCTCCTCCTCCAAACTAGGCGCACAGCTTATGTCACCAGACTTACTTAACAGTCAAATGAGGCGCACTTTGAGGTCCCCGAAAATGTTAGTCTTTTCCCCCTAGATGATCCTTGCGGACCCTGTGGCCCTAGCCTTTATTTACAGACGAGGAAAGTCTGAACCAGATGTCTAAGTAACTAAGCTAGGAGCAGACAGTGAGTAGGTAGCAGAAACCAGTTTCCGAGTTTGGTTTCTTCATTCTTTAAAAATATATGTATTTACTGATTTCAGAGAGGAAGAGAGATGGAGAGATAGAACATGAATGATAAGAGAGAATTATCAATTCATTGATCAGCTGCCTTCTGTAACCCCCACACTGGGGATCGAGCCCACAACCCGGGCATGGGCCCTGACCAGGAATCAAACTGCGACCTCTTGGTTCATAGGCCGACACTCAACCCCTGAGTCACACTGGCCAGACTGGTGTCTTAACTCTTAATAAAGCACTTGGAGGTTTCAGAGGAGGAGCAACGTCACAGTCTGTTGGGCAGAATTAGGGAAAGCTTCAGGGAGGAGCTGAATCAAATTGGACAGGATCCCAGATGAAGGCAAACCTCTGACTCCGGGCCAGGCAGCTGGACATGAGGCATGCCGGGCAGCGGCCGTCGAACAGGGCTGGAGGGCAGGTGCCCGCTGGACGTAGTGAGGGACACGCCGGTAAGCAATTGGAGAGGATGCAGAGGGGCCTGCGTGTGGCGCAGTGGGCAGCGGGGAGCCACGGGCGACTTCTTACTGATCTACACGGTGGCAGCTGTCCTTGGGGCAGAGGAGCTGGGCTCCGTATGCACTAAACATTCTCTGATGGGGAGACTGGAACCCCGAAGAACAGTTAAGCGGCTGCCGCGGTCCAGAGAAGACGTGAGGGGCCTGCCCGGGACGCAAGCCGGAGGGACTGCCGAGGGGAACAGATGAATGGGACACAGCGGCGTCCGGCACCCGGCTGGATTTGGAAAAGAAGGTGAAGGAAGAAGCAGAGGTAAGTCTGCTTCGTCTTGGATTACGGAGATCATTAAATCAGAAGTGTGAACGAAGAGGAATTCCATTTGGAAGGTGAGTGTGAGAGACTCTGGGAGCCACCCATATGAAAACGGGGCTGTGTTTAGAGAGAGCAAGCTGAGCTGGGGGTGCAGAACTGCAGGTAAGCGTGCACACGGTTTGGTTGAGCACTCGCCGGTCTGGCTCAGTGGATAGAGCGTGGGCCTGTGGACTGAAGGGTCTCAGGTTCGATTCCCGCCAAGGGCACCTGCCTGGGTTGCACGCTTGGTCCCCCGTAGGGGCATGCAAGAGACAGCTGGTCAATTAACATTCTGATCGTTAATGTTTCTATCTCCCTCCCTTTCTGAAGTCAATTTTTTAAAAGTATTTTTTAAATATATATATTTTTAAAAAGATGTTTTTAAACATTGAGCTGTGGCACAGGGGACCACTCGGGAGGCTGGCGAGAGCTGGGCACCAAGGCCAGAAGCCCAGCCCTTTCAGAAGAGGAGGAGAAGCCGGCGAGGGATGGAGCACCGGAGACAAGCCGCGTACCTTTGTGGATGAGGAGCTCCAGCACCTCGCAGCGGCCGTGCTCCGCAGCGACCCCCAGCGGCGTGGCGCCGAAGCCGTCCCTCAGGTGCACGCCGCCGCCGCCACGCCGGAGCAGCAGGGCCGCCAGGTCCGCGCGGCCCTGCTTGGCCGCCTCGTGCAGCGCCGACCAGCGCTGGACGCCCGGCTGGTCCTGGCTGGCGCCGTGCTTGAGCAGAGCAGACACCGTGTCATAGGAGCCCCTCCTGACAGCTTGAAGAGATTTTTAAAACAACAGTTGACAGTAGGCATATTAACATGACTGTTAGATGGTGTTAAAGTGACCAATGTTGATATCCAAAGAGAATATTGCATTTTTCACCCCCATTTTATTTTTTTTATATCCAAATTTCGGTCGCAGGCCCTGGCCGGTTTGGCTCAGTGGATAGAGTGTCAGAATGTGGACCAAAGGGTCCTGGGTTTGACTCCCATCAAGGGCGTGGACCTGAGCTGCAGGCTCCTCTCTGGCCTGTGCCCTGGGAGGGGCAAGTGCAGGAGGCAACCAATCGATGTGTTTCTCTCACATCGATATTTCTCTCTGTCTCTCCCTCTCTCTTCCACTCTCTTTCTCTAAAATAATAATAATAATAATAAACCCCACAGATTTCTATTGCGAAATGTAAGCAAGCAAGATGCCACTGCTGTTTCTTTAAGACTCTGACCTGAGGAGGTTCGAGAGTTTCATGAAAAACAGTGCATATTGCTAAGATAAGAGGTGGTATATAATCTTTCTAAATTTTAATTTCTTCATTAACAAGATTAAAATAACACCTGCTGTTGGGTTGTACAAATTAAATAAACAGTGCATATGGCTAAGACAAGATGTGGTATATAATCTTTCTAAATTTTAATTTCTTCACTAAAAAAATTAAAATAACATCTGCTGTTTGGTTGTATAAATTAAATAATGTATGTAAATTGTTCAGCATATGCTAGGAGCTCAGTAAATGATAACTACTATTATTAATAATATCATCTCCTCACTTATAGGATCCTGAAGCCACATATATAAATAAGGTTTATCAAATTTTCCTTCCTCTAGAAAGTTCCCCCAACGATAGCAATAGGAAATGAACATCTCTTTCCCATGCTCTTAAAGGGAGTTTAGCAATAGAAATGTTTAGAATCTAGGTAGGTTCTAAATCAGGCCTGGGCAAACTATGGCCCGCGGGCCGGATACGGCCCGTTTGGTTGTTCTATCCGGCCCACGGAGCCGAAAGAACGGAGGGGTCTCTCGCTCTCCCCTCCACTCCTTCACCAGCAGCCCAAGATGAGAATGCCAGCATGGTCAGGTTGCTTTTGTTCCGGCCCTCCGGCCCAGTTTAAGAACCCCTGTGGCCCTCGAGTCAAAAATTTTGCCCACCCCTGTTCTAAACAGATGAAGAATATGACAGCCAATGGACTAGTTTCAGAGGTTTACTAAATCAGCTCTCCCCTCTTCTTTGCTTGTCTTTAGTAGCTAACACTACTCTGTTAAAAGTGGTTTCCCCCTTTAGATTAATGCTATATTTCCCCAGCTTAGATATAAATGTTTCTTTTTTAAAATATATTTTTATTGATTTCAGAGAGGAAGGGAGAGGGAGAGAGAGATAGAAACACCAATGATGAGAGAGCATCATTGATTGGTTCCCTCTTGCATGTCCCCTACTGGGGATCAAGCCAGCAACCCAGCCATGAGCCTTTGACTGGGAACTGAACTGTGACCACCTGGTTCACGGGTTGACACTCACTGAACCACCCTGGTGGGCTAGATATAAATATTCCTAAAAGATGGAATGCATCTTCTCTTATCAATAAATAAAATCTTATTAAGAAACAGCAGGGTGAATGCTGCTCCCTGCATATGGCGATAAATACAGATTCATTCGTTCATTCGTTCAACACCTGCCACGATATGAAAGGCACTGCTAGGCATGTGGACAACAGAAAGAGACAGACGTTTCTCACTTTGGAATTCACAGGTTAGGGAAGAAGGCTCTCCTGTCTGATGTTGGGAGAGGAGTCAGAGTCTGGGCTTTGCTGGGAAAGGCAGGAGGAGACGTGGGCCCGCACTGAGCATCCTGGGCACCCAGGAGGCAGAATGCACAAAGGCTCTGAGGCCAGGCTGGGGAGAGGCCCCGGAAGGCCCATACCAGGGCTGGAGATGAGCTTCGGAGGCAGGCAGGCATCCCTGCAGTGAGAGGCGGGCTTTGTCCCGCTCACTGTCGAAATCAGAGCCTGTTGACAAATGCATGTCTCTGAAATCGCCCACCTGCCGCTGGCAGCTCTAATTACAGGGGATGAGCTCACCCTCGCTGGTGTCACTGCAGAGCAAACACCAATAAGTCAACCCAACTCAGAGGCGTGTCCTCATGTATCTTCCCGCTCCCAATGCATGTTTTCCCCGTTAGCCTGAGTCAGGGAACATACTGATTAAAGATATTAGTCTTTCTGCACGAGAGCGACAGCATATCTAGGCCCTATTCAACCTAAAATACTTTAAAAAATAAGATTTTGCTTGTGATTTACTCTTTTGGAAAGAATATCTTTTCTTTCCCATGTGGGGAGCCCCTCCCAAGTCTACCCACAAAGATATACCTAATCAATAAATGGTTGAATAATGAAAATTAACAAGACACTGTATTTGTGTAAAATAACCAAGTACAAATAATCTATGAAGTAAAACACACACACACACACACACACACACACACATATAGTTTCAATAATAATATTTTAAGAAAACCCAGTTTCAGTTTAGGAGTCAGAGAATTCCCATTAGAGAATTTTGCATATAGTTTATACGCAATTTGTACATTTATCATCTGGCGCTTTTCCTGTTTATTTAAATTCCCGTCACTTTCTCTGTGGGTATATGTGTTTTGCTCAGATAATTTACTTGTCAGCAGTGACTTATTTTCTGACTCATATGGCATACAGATAGAGCAGGTTTTTCTGAGGCATCTTGACAGGCAATGGAAGATGGAAAGAGGCGATGCAGTGAGGAGAACCTACGCTGATTTGTGAGAAAGGAAGTGTCCGACGCAAAATTAAATGGCTTCCTCTGTACCGTGGGCCCCTGTGGCCAGGACAACCTCGAGGCCACCCAACGGGAGAAAGGTGACACCACTTCGGAGACAGGGCAGAGAGGGAGTTTGAGTGCAAAACCCTCCAGTGTCAGGTCATCACAAATCAGGTGCCTACCACTCAGCAAGTAACGGTGTCACATGACTGCAGTACATCAAAGTAGCACAGTAAGGCCAGATGGCTGAGGGCCGGACCAAAAGTGACTTTGGGGGGCATTTAGGGATATCAGTAAATAGGTACGAGGACAATGGGATTGACATTGCACAGAAAAAAAAAACAGCAATTTTTTCCTCTTATGTCTCCTTCGTGAGTTAATGGACTGTGAGTAGCAAATTTCAAAGCATCCCACAGATTCGAGAAGAAAATTGAGAAAGTGCCACGGATTATCCATTTCCCTGTGAACCTAAAAAGACAATGTGGTTTCCACAATGAAGGTCCTGAAGAATTTAACCCAAGAAAAGTTCTCATTCTGCAGCAATGTGGGTGATGGGGACATTTGTGAATGCCTCCAGAGTATTTCCTTCATGAGACACTGCCTTCTCTTTGATATTACCATTTGCTTTTAAATGTATCTTATTTCTAAATGTCAACTCTATTTTGACTGATAACTCAATGATCAAGTTCCTTTCCCACACTTCAGATACTGATAGAGTAGAGAAACCAACATATGAAACTTTGAAATGCAAAGAAATGCTTAATGCTCTGTTGTGGGCATTAAGCATTTAACCATTTACATGGAGCAAAAAGAAAAGAAATGAGTGACAATTATAACTTATTTGCTCTTTATGAAATAAGTGGGTTTGGAACAGCAAGTAGAGACTAATTCTACATTTGCAAAGTGTGTGACAGAAGGAAGAAGAGGAGGAAGAGGAGAGGAGAAGGAAGAGGAAGAAGTGGAGGAGGGGGAAGAGGAGGAGTGGGGAAGGAGAAGAAATCAAAGACTATAGAAACAACAACAAATACATGGATTTAAGTGCAGATACTTCATGGTATATGCCTTTACAAGAATAAGGCAGATCACATTAATAGTGTTGCAGCGACCCGTAGCTGAGTATTCTATTAGTGCCTGTAGTGCCAGCTCAGGGTGAAAGCTCTGGTATATTTATGAGAAGCACCATGTTACGGTGACATAAAGGCTGTTTAACACGCACACAGAGACAGCTATCGCTTCCTCTATTCTCGTGTTTCCCCTTTTGTTCTAGCAACATAAGCCCCAAGTGTTAGCTGGTCACAGTCTATCCAGGTAGACGCTCCATAACCAGGCCTGCCTGGTCCCTGAGTGTGGCCACGTGACAAAACCTGAACTAACGGCATAAGAATGGAAACGCTTTATCGGTGTCCAGGTCATCTTCTTAAAGGGGAAGATGCTTTCCCGAGGCTGCCTCTCTCCTCCTTCCTGCGGGCTGGGAAGCGGCATCTGGAAGTTCTGTGTGACGGTGGCGCAGCCACCCGGCCACCCGGGGCCACACACCCCGAAATGTGGTCTAAGAGAGAAACCAACTTCTTCCTTCCTAAGTCATTGCTGCCTGTTGGCTTTGGGTCTCTGTGTTTGTTTCTTGTTACGTAAGCTCTGCCTGTACCCCAACTATAACATTAGCTTGGCCAATCAGATCTAAATGTAGGAAGGCTGAAAGCTCTGACCGGGGCAAGAGAAAGCAAGATGGAATCGGGTCAGAGTGCCCCCAGGCTCTGGTGGCCCCACTTACTTAACCTTATGTCCAGGGGCAGAACCCCCGGCCCGATCTCCCTCCGCTGTCTGGGGGTGACCCTCTACGTCCCCCAAGTCACAACTAAGAGCTACTGTATCTGTGACTGTTTCACAGATTCAGTACTTCCTCATTTCCCTAGTTTACTTTGAACATACACATTTATTATGGAGCTAAGATCTAAGTCCATATAACAATGCTATGCTGTGTATTTGAAAGTTGCTAAGAAAGTAGATCTTAAAAGCTCTCATCATTAGAAAAAAATTATAACTATGCAAACTGATGTAAGTTAACTAAACTTATTGTAGTAATCATTTTGTGATATGTAAAAATCATGTCATATATCTTAAGCTGATACAGTGTTTTATGCCAATTATATCTCAACAAAACTAGGAGAAAATAAGCCCACAGATCTGATACCAAAGCCCAAATTCTTACTCTACAACCCCAGCCCCTAAGAGAAAGGTGATGTTATCCCTGGTCATTTGTAGTTAGTGTCACCTCTCCCTCTGTCTCTGCAAACGGACCCTCCAATTCCTACTGGTTTACCAATAGCAGGATACACAAGGCTGAGAATATGCTGACAAATGACACCTTTAGGTTTCCATTATTCCTTTCTGTGTCGTGGTGGTTAACTTCTTTTTAAAAAATATATTTTATTGATTTTTTACAGAGAGGAAGAGAGAGGGATAGAGAGTTAGAAACATCGATGAGAGAGAATCATCGATCAGCTGCCTCTTGCACACCCCCTACTGAGGATGTGCCCGCAACCAAGGTACATGCCCTTGACCAGAATCGAACCCGGGACCCTTCAGTCCACAGGCTGACGCTCTATCCATTGAGCCAAACCGGTTTCGGCATGGTTAACTTCTTGTAGGGGTCCAGGGCTGCCTCTGAGAACCGCTAATCTGCTGGCTCCTCTTCCTTCCAGCTTGGCCTCACTGCTGATGTTGACCCGGAGTCTCTCCTTGGAGTCCCCTTCTGCCTCTTGCCTCTGACTGTGCGCCGAACATGCAACCCCCCTCACAGCTGGCCCTTCCTAGACAATGTTCTTTTAGAGCTGGTACTTCTTGTTTCAAAAAACTAGTTTGGATTGCTCCTGGTTAGTTGGTGCTGAAGGGTCTTTCACATTTGACCTCTTTGTGGGAAAGAAAACCAAAAATCTTAGGACAGGTAAGGTGGAAGATAGGGGAGAACCCAGGGAAAGAAAGGAGAAGAAGGTCACATAATTTTAGCCAATACATAGTGGTTTCCAATAAATGCATATTAACTATTTATGGCTTATTGCAAACAAAAAGTTATAGGAAAAAAGTCATTTACCAATGAGAAGAGGTGTCTCTCCTTTGTCGTTTTTGGTGTTTGGACATACTCCCTTTTCTAGTAAAGTCCTTACATTTTCCACCAGGTCAGCTTTGAGGGCCAAAGTCAATGGTGTTTCTCCATCAGAGGTCTTGAACTCCCAGAGCGTCTTGTAGGATGCTGAAATGTGAAAGTGTTGCATAAAGTTAAAAATATGTATTTAAAGGGTATCACATAGATCAGAATAATACAACATTATACATATTAGACTGAACAAAGTCGATTGACGAAGCAGCAAAGACTAAAGGAGATGTGACTAAAGTTTCCCAAATGACAGTATAAGTAGGTGAGCGTGGACGTGCTTAGCAAACTGACAGCTAAAAAAAACCAACATACATGTTTCAAGGTGCTCTTTTTTATAAATGGGTTGTAAGTTTTCATCCTTATAAATTATAAATCAACTTCCCAATCCTTAGCATTGTTACTTAAATTGCACCTGAAATTGGTTTTTTGTCCAATGAAGCCTGTGAATGTGGGACTGAGAATATATTTGAATGGATGTATCCTGTGAGAATATGTTAGCTACACTCCGCTTAACATCATCCTCCATATCTGTCTATATGTCTAGCTATCTATTTTTTTTTTTTTAAGCTGGCTAACTGGCTGGAGAGTTAATCATGAAACATCATTTTCTTCTACAACATAGAACTAGAGAGCAACACTGAAGCTTGAAAGATGGAGCACTCTCAAAGTGTTTTATGAGACATTGAGGTATAAAAAATACTGTATTAGAACATGAAAATTATTATTAATATTTGAGCAAGGTCAATTTACCATAATATTTATTAATGCTTATATTATGAAGAAATCGTTCAAGATGAAAAATTAAAAACTGACTTCCAAAAGCAAAGATATTTATATTTAACCCTGACCAGGTGGCTCAGTTGTTGGAGCATAATCTCATAGACCAAAAAGGTAGCAGGTTCAATTCCCTTTCAGGGCACATACCTAGGTTGGGGGGTCCAATCCCCAGTTGGAGCATATATGGGAAGTAACCAATTGATGTTTCTCTCTCACCTCTTCTCTCTCTCTCTCTCTCTCTCTCTTTCTCTCTTTCTCTCTCTCTCTCTCTCTCAGCTTCTCTCCCCCCTCCAACACTCCCTCTCTCTCTCCCCAAGCAATAAACAGTCTGGCCTGTGTTGCTCAGTGGTTAAAAATCAACCTATGAACCAAGAGCTCATATGCCTGGGTTGTATGCTTGATCCCCATTAGGGGGTGTGCATGAGGCAGTCGATCAATGATTCTCTCTTATCACTAATGTTTCTATCTCTCCCTTTCCCTTCCTCTCTGAAATCAATAAAAATGTTTTTAAAATAAAATAATAAAATCGGTAAACATTATCCTTGGGCAAGGGTTAAAAAAAGATTTATATTCAAATAAATTAATTCATGATGCATTCAAACTCCTATCACGTTTAGGTGATAACCACATTTTCCAGCCAACCTGTGTCACATTCATAGAAGGATGCAAAGGTGAACCCAGAGACTCACAAAATGTGCTCATTTTTGTGCCCTACGTTTACAACATGGCTATTGCCTTTTCTCAGTTTCAAATAATACTTTATTCTGCTTCTTCTTTCTGCTTGTTACATTCATTGACATCACTCCCAACTTCTACATTCTTGCTTCCATTTGGTCAAAGAGACTTTATGTTCGCTTACCGTCCAGGACAATTTCAAATATTTGTTGAATGGGCTGAACCACAGCTTCATGCAGGGGAAACCACCCTCTTTCATCCGCTTCATCTAATGCATATCTACATTTCACATACTCCTGGAGCTCAAGAATGTGGCCTGCAGTAAACACATGGGCTGGTAAACCTGTCCCGGCGAGATGGACCCTCCAGCTCATCCCCGTGTAGGCAACGCGCTCACTTACCGTGTTTTATGGCCTCCACAAGTTTTCTGTTTTGATCACTTAGCGGCACAAATCTCCCAGAGAAAGAAACATAAGCCATCATTATAAAAGTGAAATACCCCGAGGAACCAACATTTTAGTCTATATTGAGTTTTGAAGATGATTTTAATAATCAAGATTTCAAGGAAATGCACACAACTGATTTCATCCACTTAGAAATGCAATGACTCAGAGTCAGATATAGAGTATATTTATGATACACTAGACGCACAAACATTAGTGGAGATGATAAAATATAAGCTTATGACGCTGTTTTGCCAATGAGTGCCTAGCAGGAAGGAGTAGACGCCTGGAGGCAGAGGTTCTGTGCTTTGTGACCCTGGGGAGGCGGGGGAGCCTGTCTGAGTGGTGCTTCTTCCTCTGTAAAGACTGGGAGTTGCCGAAACCGGTTTGGCTCAGTGGTAGAGCGGTCTGCGGACTGGGGGGGTCCCGGGTTCGATTCCGGTCAAAGGCAGGTACCTTGGCTGCGGGCACATCCCCAGTAGGGGGTGTGCAGGAGGCAGCTGATCAATGATTCTCTCTCATCGACGTTTCTAGCTCTCTATCTCTCTCCTTTCCTCTCTGTGAAAAATCAATAAAAAATATTTTTTTAAAAAAAGACTGGGAGTAAACAGAAAGGTCCCTAAGGTTTCTTTCCACTAAAAAAACTCGATAAATGTTTGCTGCTTTAAACCCAACAACTGCTAGTTAATGATGGCCCATTTGGGGGTTTACGATCCACCCGGAAAGTTAGTCTTAATCAACTCAGCCACAAGTGAAAACGGGCTGAGCATGCTCAGAGCAAACGCCCCGTCACCAGCCCAGGAGGTCATGACTTCAAGCCTCCTGGCAAGTCTCTGGGTGAATTTATTCAAAGGAAACAAAGCCTCTCCTAACAGATTGATTAACACCATCTGGCAGAAACACGTGCTGCCTGCCGTCCCAGGGCTCTACAGTTCTAAGACCTGTTGGAGATATGGAGGAAAATCAAAGAGGCCAGGAATTTCAATGTAATATGTCCATTAAAAAAAAAGTTCAGAACCTATAATTTATAGCACTGAATCTATCCCAAAGCATTACTAAGTGTCAGAATATTATAATAGGATGTAACGGTAAACTGAAGTTCAGTTTAGTCAGAAGAATAATGTGTGTTGTTCAAGACAGAAATCTGTATTTGCAGTTTTAGACCCTGTAACCCCTGCTAACACAAAACACCAATTCTGTGTGTAATTTGTTAACTTCTGTCATTTGAAAAGTAGGTAATGAAATGGGCTTTGGTTTGTATATTACTTCTCCAGATATTATAGAAGCCCTCCACCTTTTCCCCATTCATTGGACATATGGGCTAGGTGGGCTAGCATTACTCTTCATATTTGAAAGATGCAAATTTAGAATACATTACTTGTTCTCGTAAAGGTTGCCCTCGTCAGTAGCAGAATGGGCTCTAGAATATTCAGAACAGACTTCTGTATGCTATCTACACATTAGTTGTATAAACTGTACTTGTACATTTGTTTAAATTTATTGTCCTTTTCATGCCATTAATTTAGAAAATAGGCAATCATGCACAACCGAATTCAACTAGAATTTCCATCTTCTGCCTGAGTGGGGATTTGTGGAAGGTCTGACTGCTGAACCTATCACAGTGGCCCTTGTAAAGCTGCTCGATTCTCTGCCGGAAAAGAAGGGCGCGCATTTTCCTGGAGGAGGAGTCAGGAAACAGGATTTTTTTCATCTTACAACCTAGTGATTATTATAAAGGAATTTTGTTGAGGACAGTCAAGTCGATTGTTACCTTTCAGGATAAAATTCAGTCTTGCTGGCTTCAATGGATTCTTGAATACTGAGCTGAATATCATAACTTGTAAGGTTGTCTTCATCGGGGTCATCATTACTATCCATGACTAAATATAATTTTGAAAAAAAGCAATTTCTTATTATCAGCAAATGGCACCACATACCATATAAGGTTGATATGAAAGAAGCAAAGTGAAAAACTAAAATGCATTTACCTTTCTCCATTTAACAAATACAAATGCATTTAACATTTTAATCCACAGTATACATGAAGCCCATACTAATTTTTGAAACCTTGAATTACCTTTCCTTTGAGTATCTGTATTTTTAAATTTTTGACTTGCTTTTCAGTAATGACTATAGTTGGGCTTATAATAATTCACTTATTTCACATTTCTAACTTAACAAGAATGTTGGCCTGTTTCCTCAAGACACAGCACATTAGAAGTTTAAAACTAATCCAGAAGTAAGTCAAGGCAGGGATAGAAAACAGTGAACTTTCCCATTCTTTACTCATTGTTTCGTGTCTGCTGTCCTTGCTAATTTGTTGGTTAATTCCTTTGCTCACACCAGCAGTGGTTTGAGTTGTCTGCTTTAAGTTGCAGTTGTTTTTGTATTTGTGTTCAACTTCTTCTAATGGACTCTACGCTTTTTGAGGTGAAGGGTTCTCTTTCACTCATCTCTGCTTCCCCTACTGTTCTAGAATGTGCTGGGCACAGGAAAGATTCTTAATGAATATGTGTTGAATTAAAGTAGAGAGAACAGAGCAAATTCAGTGTCCTCGTCTTGCCTTCAGGAAATTTGAAGCATTGAAATAAGAACCATCTTGACTCCATCCCTGGACCAGAGACCACCCCTCTGGGGATTAGAAATCCCTTCCCCTGCAGTTATCCATTAGAAGCCACTGCTTTTGACTGGTCCCTCTCCTCTGAAGATAATATATAAAAATATAGCTTATCTATCATTGCCTTATTTCTCCCAAATATCAAATGAGAAGACTGAGTGTCTCTCATTACTATTGGATCTATTGTTTTATCTTAGAAACGTAGTAAGTGTAGAAATCCAAATAGTCCTACAGCTAGGCTGGTTGATCAATATGAAATTATTTTTGACTAGTGATACCTTTCAAGACAAAATGTATTTACATTGTAGTATGTGTTTTCAAGGTGAAAACAAACAACTCAAAATAGTATTCTGTGGGCAATTTCCAAACACAAGAATTGTTTACTTCTTCTCATGGCTAAAGGGTAGATAAGCTCAAACATTAAGGAAAGTTCTGTTCATGCTGACAGTCAAAGACCCTAACCTGTGCGCAGACTGCACACAAGTAAACCACATCATGATGATTTTATTGTTCATTGTTCTGTACCAGTGGCCTTACTATCAGCTGGAAACAGAGAGGAGAGAATAGTGATAGTGTGCATTTTCACACCATGATATCTCAGTCTACTCAAAAGGTTAACATGTGCCCTAGGGATTTTATTCAAGTGATATTTTATTTTATTTGTGCTTGTTTACTTGTTCATTGTCTTTCTGTTCCCCCTAGAATGGAATCCAATAAGAGGAGATAATTAGTCTGTATTGCCAGTGCCTAGAGAAGCACCAGCTCATGATTTATGGTCTCTAAATACATATTGAATAAATGAATGCATTAATAACTGAACACTAACCTAATCTAAGCTCTGCTTTATTCTTAGAATTAACTATTTTCCTCAGGCATGGAGTCTTTCTTCCAACTAAACCAATTTGCCCACTCTGCGCTTGGCTTCATTTTTTTGCACTTTTGTGTTTTCATACCTTATTCCTATGCACTCACAAACCTCCCAGCTGTTCCAGGCCCACGGCCCTCACTGCCTCAAGCCTGGCTTGAGATGTTCTTCGTACTGAAGCCCTTGCTGAAATTCTCTAATTCCTCTCTGGCCTTCTTTATCTGTGTGTATCTCCTCTTATAGAATATTTTCCCCAATATCTGGATTTGCACTCATTTTGTATTTGTTTTGCAAGTTCCTCACATAACTGTTTTGTATTCTCACTTGGACAATTAGGTTTTTAAAAAATATATATTTTATTGATATTTTACAGAGAGAAAGGGAGAAAGATAGAGAGCTAGAAACATCAATGAGAGAGAAACATCGACCAGCCGCCTCCTGCACACCCCCCACTGGGGATGTGCCCGCAACCAGTGTACATGCCCTTGACTGGAATCAAACCCAGGACCTTTCAATCCGCAGACCAACGCTCTACCACTGAGCCAAACCGGTTTCGGCTGGACAATTAGTTTTATGAGTAAAAACAAACTTCCTTTTTCCTTCATGTCTTCTCTTTCTACTCCACTCCTCGTCAACCATAGCAAATTGCTATTCGCAGTGGTCACCGGAGAAAATGTGTTGACTCACGAGCAGTGGGAAGCACTGAGTCCTTCAGACGGCACAATTAGACCATGAAGTTCAACCCGTGGCATTGCCTGCTGCCTTTCTCACTAACATCACGGCGGCGGTAGGGGATTGCATGGCTCTGGGATTAGTAATGAGATACAGGGCCTTTCACCTATTTAAATCACTGGCTTAACGCTAAACCTGTTTGAAATTTGGGCTTCCAGGACATGAGATACTCCAGACTCCTTAGAGAACTGAGCTGATGTGTGGAAAGTTTTTTTTTTAAATGTCCTTTTAATCACCACCAGAAGGAAGCTATCTAAGACTTTCCACTGCTTTGTATCCCTAATGACAGCAGGGTAGAAATGATGAGGAAACTACCACTACATAAAACAATCCCCACCGAACACGAGCTGTCTCCATCCTTTTCCTGAAAGCTTCAGATGAAGGGACGATCTGTGTGCAGGTGCCCTAATGTGTCAGAGAGACAGGGCGCATCATTGGAATGGGTCTAGAGACCTTAAGACACAATGACAATGGAATACCACAAGGCGGTAAAAAAGGAACTCGTCATGTGCAACAGCATGAATGGACCTGGAGAGTGTTATGCTGAGCAAATAAGCCAGTCAGGGCAAGATAACTATCACAGGACCTCACTCACATGTGGAATCTAACAAACAAAATAAACTAACGAAATAGATCCAGAGACATACAAGCATGGAACAGACGGATGAATTTCAGAGGGAAGATGAGGGTGGGGTCGGTGGGGAGAGATTAAGCAGGGAATTTACATGCATGTATGCATAGTACATGGACAGCGACAGTGTGGGGAAGGCCTGGGAGGGCGGGTGCAGGGTGGAGGGTATCAATGGGGGAAAAACCCAAAAGGGACATCTGTAATAGTTTCAACAATAAAGATAATTTTAAAAAAAAAAGACACAACGGGAAGGGCAGGAAGAGTTATTTATCTATACCTCAAAATTAAAATGACTGCACTCAATCCCAAATGAAGGCTGGAAACAATTTTTTAAAAAATTAATATTTTAATGATTTCAGACAGGAACAGAGAGGGAGAGAGAGCTGGACACATCAAGGTGAAAGAGAATCATTGATCACTGCCTCCTGCACGCCCCACACTGGGGATGGAGCCCGCAATCCGGACATGTGCCCTGACCGGGAAATGGAACGGTGACCCCCTGATTCCTAGGTCAATGCTCCAGCACTGAGCCACGTCTGCCAGGCTGGAAACAATCTTTAAGTAAAATGCCAGCCAGGTACCTGAGGAAAGGCCACACACTCGTTTGGCATCCTTGAAGACCTATTTACAGGTGCCCACTGCTCAGCCTGGTTCATTGACCCTTTCTAAATAATAGCTTGACAATCCTGTTCTGAAGAAGCCCACTACTTACTTATTCTCCATGAGTAGCTGGTTTACTACATAACTGGGACAACCCGCTTGGACACTTAGCCAAATACAAGTTTGGCATTATCCGTGAAGACCTATCTACAGTTAGCCATTTTGTTTAAAGCACTAGTCAGCCTTGCTTTGACAACAGCAATGCAGTCTCTCCTCGCCTGTGTTTTCTGAGGCCTAGTATATGCCAGGTAAGGAGCCATTAAATTAAGGATTCTCAGAAGCTGGATGTGCTATTCAGATGTCAACAATTATTACTTTGCAGATGGGCTGAGTAAAATCCTAGATTTAGGTAGTGGGAAAGAGAGTGGGTGATCATGTAAGTTTTAGATTCTCTTGGGTAATAATAAAAATGGTGATTATAACGATAGCCATTAATCATTGAGTGATCATGTCATTTCCAGCACAGTGCATAGGACTCTGCACGCACCGCCTTGCTTTATATCCTCCAGTTCCACCTTTAAGTATTATAGATTCATTGTGCATAGGTGGAAATTTGGGCTTCAAGGGGTTAAAAAACCCACCCAATGTCACAGGGCTAATAAGTACAACTCTGGACAGGTACCTTCGTGTTTAAGGTCTTCTCGAAACTACAGGAAAACAACCCACACGCCGTCTGCTGCCCTTAAAAAGAAAACACTCTGATCTCGCTCTCAACCGCCAGTCTCGATGACAATGACCTTCCAAAAATAAAAAATAGCTTCCAGGACACACAAACCTTTCTCTTTGGGGCCACGTGATAAGGCTTTGCGCTTAGGACGGTCCGAGGTGCCCTAGATTTGCCTCCGTTCTGTACTTTTGTTTTGGAGTCTACACATTACAGTCCGAAAAATAGGATCAGCTTGCCAGTTGGTGCCGGACCCAAGTGGTCAGGAGGTTGGATGATGTTGCAAGGGACGATGCAGGAGGCAACCTGGCTACATGTGCTCATAACCTCTCTGTCCTGGACTCTAAACTGCCTCTAATCCGTGATAATAAAACTGCTGACAAGCTTGTGAGGCCCCTCAGAGCTTCCCCGGAAACCTGGGAGCTCCCACAGAACAGGACTGAGCAAGGTCCTCCTTTCCCCTCAACCAGGCAAATGTGACTTTGTTCCCTGTAGATTGTTTATTTCCAGTGGCATTCCAGTCTGTTTCGCCCATGCACCCTCACACTCTGTCTTGGGCAAAACAAAAACGAAATCATATCTGTGACTCCTAAACAGGGCCGGCCTTCAGAGTTCCTGGAGTGGCCCTCGCCAGTTTGGCTCAGTGGATAGAGTGTTGGCCTGCGGATGCACTGAGGGGTCCCAGGTTCAATTCCAGTCAAGGGCACATGCCTGGGTTGGAGCTCGATCCCCGGTAGGAGGTGTGCAGGAAGCAGCCGATCAATGATTCTCTCTCATCAGTGATGTTTCTTTTTTTAAAATTATTATTAAATATATTTTATTGATGTCTTACCGAGAGGAAGGGAGAGAGATAGAGAGCCAGAAACGTCGATGAGAGAGAAACATCGACCAGCTGCCTCCTGCACACTTCCCACCGGGGATGTGCCCGCAACCAATGTACATGCCCTTGACCGGAATCGAACCCGGGACCTTCCAGTCCACAGACCGACGCTCTACCACTGAGCCAAACCAGTTTCGGCTCATCAGTGATGTTTCTATCCATCTCTCCATCTCTCCCTCTCCCTTCCTCTCTGAAATTAATAAAGAAAAAAAATTTTTTAAGAGTTCCTGGAGTGGACCATTGATTCCAAGTTGCAGGGAAGGCTTTGCGTCCATAATGTAACACTGCCCCTAGCACCAATCACACCAGCGTCATTCTGTTAGGTCACCCAGAGGTTCTCTCCGGGAGAGCTTGTGGTTCCTTCTTCCCGCGTCCCTTTTAAAATGCCAGTAGCCCAGGGCAGAATCAGGATCTGTTGCGATAGTTAAGTGGGAGGGGATGGTGGCAGAGGGTCTAAGACTGAGGCCAGTGGGAGGTGATAAGAGAGAAGAAAAGAGCAAAAACAGTAACATTTCACTCTGCTCACAGTTTTCTACAAAAACCAGCCCCCGGGCAAACGCTGCCGTTCTGCGGGGGGTGCAGGCCCTGCTGTGTGGAAGCGGAGACCCTGGTTCCCCGAGGAATCGTCCTTTACCGTAATCGTCTCCGGCCCGGGAGGGAGGAGTTCTGCCGGAGGTCCCCAGAGTTTCATCAGGACCTGTCCTGCGAGAGGAACAGCAATAATCACCGGCATTCCCCTTTTCGGCCTTGTTAAGGCAGTAGAGCTATAGGCCAACAACGGGCCTTCTCCTTGGCTGCATTTTGACCGTCCATTTGTATAATGTGAAAGATATATCGAAGTCCATATAAATAAAATGTTGTAATAACTTTGGTTTTTATTTGGTGGCTGCACACTTTGTTTTTTCAGATCCTTTGTTTGCTCAGCACAAGTGGCAAGTCAAATAAAGGGCTTCCTTCGGCATCAGAGTCAACTAGCCCCCAAGAGATGCCAAAGAGAGGCGACACTCTGTCAGAACCAGGCCCCACCCCACAGGCACAAATGACTTTTATCTACAAGCCATGAGTTACAGCAATTCCCTCTTCATGGTATTTGTCTTTTCTTTCTTTTTTCCTCCAGGTGAAAATGTTTTTATTTATATTTTTCAATTATAGTTTACATTCAACATGATTTTTTTTGTTATTTTCAGGTGTGCAGCATAGTGGTTAGACAATTCCCTATGTTACAAAGTGCTCCCTCCCCCCAACTCCTGAGCCCCATACATAGCGATTGCAATAAATATTACTGATTGTATTCCCTATGCTATACTTTACATCGCTGTGACTGATTTGTAACTACCAATTTGTATTTTTTAATCTCTTCACCTTTTTCACCCAATCCCCCAACTCCCCTCCCCTCTGGCAGCCCATCAGCCTAAGGAACAAAATAAACAAACCAACAAGCAAAATTGAAACAGACTCATAGATGCAGAGAACAGACGGATGGTGTTTGCCTTTTCTATCAGAGAGAAATCCCGAGGTTAACAGAGAGAATTAGGCCAGTTCAAACAGCATCTTGAACAGCACCACTTGTTCTGCTAAAACTCTCTCTGCCCCCACCACCCTGCTCCAGGAAACAAATGCTACTTTTATGTTGCCTCAAAGAGAGGGAACTGAACATTTTAGAAAATATATAAGAAGGCAAAATGGATATATTGGTCTCCAGGCACCAAATAAGATCTGGCATGTGATAGGAATTTGCGAATTATTTGCAGAATGAATGAAAAATTGGATGATCAAATATATACTAACTAGAGGCCCGGTGCACGGAAATTGGTGCACAGGGAGGAGGGGGTAAGAGTGTCCCTCAGTCCACCCTGCACCCTCTCCAATCTGGGATCCCTCTCACAATCCAGGACTGTTGGCTCCCAACTGCTCGCCTGCCTGCCTTCCTGATTGCTCCTAACCACTTCTGCCTGCCAGCCTGATCACCCCCTAACCACTCCCATGCCAGCCTGATTGCTCCCAACTTCCCTCCTCTGCCTGCCTAGTCACCCCTAACTGCTCTCCCCTGTGGGCTTGATTACCCCCAACTGCCTTCCCTTGCAGACCTGGTGCCTCCCAACTGCCCTCCCCTGCTGGCCATCTTGTGGTGGCCATCTTGTGTCCTCACGGGGGCAGGATCTTTGACCACATGGGGCAGCCATCTTGTGTGTTGGAGTGATGGCTTAATTTCTAAGTAAATACACTAGTGATACAAACTGTCATACCAGTTTAACTTGTATGCAGTTACAAAATTACAAAATTACAAAATTAGACATTTTTAGTCTCCACTATTGATTTCCAAGTCAAATTCACCCATGACAGAGATGCAGAAAGATGCATGCTAGCTTTTGAAAATGACACATACATAGAACAGAAAGGGGCTTTAGTATGTGATTTCTTAGGGAATGGAAATGTAGAGTAAAAAAGAATACACAAAAAAATGAATAAATGTGCCCAATCACTTCTAGTATGATAATATGATTCTTAAAAAGCTCTATCCTTTGTCTTTCATTTTTAATCTAGGAATCTTATAAAATAATCAGATATATGAAAAAAATTGTATGTAAAAATGTTCATCTCAGCCACATTTACCAGTAAACTGACAACACATTAGAAACAATACAATCCCTAGCTGGTTTGGCTCAGTGGACAGAGCGTTGTCAAGGGCACATGCCAAGGTTGTGGGCTTGATCCCCAGTAGGGGGCGTGCAGGAGATAGCAGATCAATGATTCTCATCATTGATGTTTTTACTTCTCTCTCCCTTTCCCTTCCTCTCTGAAATAATAAAAATATATTTTTTAAAAAGGACCAATATAAAATGTCCAACATGAGGGAATTTGTATAAGACATTATTGTATACCCAAACAATGGAAAACTATATAGATTCATAGTAAGATTCATATCCTTGAAGACTTATTAATGCCAAGGAGAAAGATTGGTGTGTGAGAATGATGCTCATTTAATCAGACATGACCAGCCACTTTGATTGACTTTATGGAGCCAGAGCTTCCAGAGCCTTCCAGAAACTGGCCTAGCTTCTGGCTCACAGGCTGAGCCTTAGGGGTGGTGAGATGGATCACTTACAGCCACCCAGGAGCCTTGGTGACATTGGGAGACTATCATGCTACACACTTGATTCAAATTCTACAAGTCATTTCCCCCCCACATTATAGCAGTGCAATTCTAGAATAGAATTTATTTAATTCTATTACATTTTCTTTCTTCCTTTTTTTAGATTTGACCTTTATTGCAATCTGCTAAGATTTAATGCATTTTCTATCCCTCTAAGTATTGTTCTATTTGCAGATCTATGTGCATGTTATGTTTTCTCTATGTCTATCTGCTCCATTAATGACGATAAATGTTGAACAGAAATTGGCATAGGGCAGAGGCCTTCAGGTTGATCTATTGTTCAAGAAAATATCCAGGTACAAGTCCTCCCAAAGACATCAACATCTAGTAATGATGTTTCCTTTTCAATAACAAGACCGTCATCAAGAGATACTTCCAAATACCTTGTGGAAATACAGATGCACATTATCTACATTCCCCTTTTCTACTAAATAAAAAATACAAAGGAGAAGAGTTGACCCACCAGTTCTCAGTGACTATATATTTTTCCCCCTAAGGATTTTCTGAACATCCTATCTGCTCACTCAAACACAGGCATTCAATGTCTGGTATGCTCTAGTCACAGTGCTAGACACAGGGATCCATGCCTGTGAGTTTGCTGCCCTTAAATAATGCATTCTAGCTTTTACCCACAGTCTCCCCCTTCCTCTCCCTTCCAAAGTTTTTGCAGAGTCAAGCTCAGAGTAGGTACTCAATAAATATTTTTATTGAATTTGATAATTATTAGAATATCTATTGAGTGCTTACCTGTGACATGCATTATGCTGAGCACATTAAATAGATTGTTATTTAATTTCTACAGTGCACTTTCCCCTTATTTCACAGAGGAGAAAGCGAAGTGAGGCAGGGAGTGGTTAGGTAATTTACCAAGCAGTCACTTGATACTAGAGCTCCCAGGGTTAGCCACTACCGCACATGACTCAGCTACTCTCATGGGATTAATGAAATGAGGGTCTCATCTTGTAATCCTAATATTCATAAGCCTCAGAAAAAGTTTTTTTAAAGGGTTTAAGCAAGCAACCAGCAAACCTACCAGACAACTCCAGTAGAAATATAAATACAGTAGGTAAATTTTCGTTTGAAGTGTTCCCATAAAAACAGAAGTCTAAAATTATATTTTATGACAATAACGTCCTTATCACAAAGCAGTGTTAGAACCTCCGTTCCACATCACTGCTATTTGCATAGAACTAATTTTATTTTAGATGTAGATGCTTTCTGAGAAGTTATCTGTTCATTTAAGTGATGGTATCAGATAAATTCTAAGGACTTGCCAACCTGAAGATTGTGTGATTTAATTTGCAGAAGCATTTTTTTAAAATTCTATTGAGTTCCTTTACTTCTTCTGATTTAAAAGAATTTAAAGAATTTTTGATCTGAATAAAAAGCATCTATCTTTTACTATAGATGATAAAAAGGCCTATATAGAAATTTGATTATTGACAATAATCATTTAACTTTTTTTTCCAGAAACCAGGGCCAGCTAAGACCCTTCCATAGTGTGTATAAACATATTTATTCTTGATCTGTTTTTCGCATGATGCTATTGTTTATTGTGATTAGTAACTATGTAATTGAGTTAATACTCTATAAACAAACAAATCAACCCTGGCTTTATTCTATAATTAAAAAGGCCCTAGACAGGCAAACCCATGGTGATCAATTGAAAAGAAAGTAATGAGAAACTACCATAATATGTATTTCCATCTGTTTCAAATATTCTTAATCCTAAACTACGTAATAAGCTATCTGGTGAGGTACAGATTAAATATTTCATAATCTCACCTTTTGGAATGATCGTCTTGTCATTCTTACCCAGGGCCTTGCCTTCCTAAACCAGAGGAAGTGCCTTGGAGCCAAGGTGTTCCTCTGAGTATCTAAAATTAAGCACCCAGTTGGTGGTTAAATTAAGATCTGACCTTGTACAACCGAAACATAAGTGGTTCTTGGCACACAGTAAAGTATCACCCATGACTTCTCTAGACTCTTCATCAAAAAACACAAACCCACAAAGGTGTAATAAAGTTATCTGTGTCCTGATTGGTTCAAAGAACTCTCCGGAAAACAAATGATCTGCTAACCCAGCTGCAACGTGGGTTCCTTCGGGAGGAGCAAAGCAGGACCCAGTGCACAGAATTAACCCATATTTTTAAATCAGTTGTTCTAGAGACGAGGACATCTATGAGACTGCAGACCCAAATCCACTCTTCCTCAATTTTAACACACACTGTTTCTCATTCATTATATTTAAGACCCATGAAATCCCCCTGAGTACAATCTTATTGTCATAGAAATTTACTGGCTTTCCTTTGATTTGCATTTAATAGCTGTCAACGTGATGTACCGATGGCTTATGACAGTCAGTGGCATCTCATCTGATCAAGAATCTTTAGGCCAGATTATACTATAGAACATGTATATTCTAATAAAGTGAGCAGCCGATCCGAAGCAAGCAGCAAATCAGCATTTATACTGGGAAGAGTTGTTTGTTCTCTGTTTAAAAAACCCAGTAAGTTCAGTGTCTTCACTGATTTTCTAATGAAAATAATCAGCTTTAGATGTGTTTTGACATGGTCATGCTTGGATTAACTCTAGGCCCCAGTCAGCATTCGCAGGGCCACCTGGCTTCTGTCCCCACCACTCCACTAACACAATTCTTCTTAAGGGTCTCAGTGTTGATCACCACTTCCTGTTTCTTACTTTGCAGGCCCTCTTTTGGATTTGCTGCCCTTGGTCCCTTCCTGTACTCCCTAGGCTTAAAGGGGCACTGTGTGCTTTTGTTTTCCTTCTGATTTCTCTGACCCATTCTTTTTACTTGGTGTTAATGAATAAACACATGCATTATCACGAGCTCAGCAGTTTTATTTCAAAATTTGGGAAACTCTAATCAGAGGACCTAACTCTTCTTTGCGATAGAAGAGGTTGTATTTGTTGGAGCAAACCTCAAGAAATATTTGGTATTTATGCTGCTACTGACCGTGTCTTGAACAAGTCAAGGTTGATGTTTATAATTATTTTATAATTACTGATCTAACTTGGGATTTTTAAATAAAGAACTCTTCTAAAAGCAACCAGCATTGTGAAGTTCTTTGGTTGTTTTGTTTTTGTTATTTTTTGTTTTGTTTTGTTTTGTTTTACAATACATTAAAAAGCTTACAATATTAAAAGTTTATATAAAGAATTAGAGTATAATGCAATTTGGGGGGAAATGTATACCCAACATTTTAAAATGTGGTTCAGCACATTTCAGGAACATTTCTGCTTTTATACCAATCAACTTGTGCCTGTATTATCCATTTTAAAAAGTTATTATACAAATCCTTATATCATAAAATATTTAAAATAATGCTTGTCCTAGCTGGTTTGGCTCAGTGAATAAAGCATCAGCCTGTGGATTGAGGAGTCCCGGGTCCAATTCTGATCAAGAGCACATGCCCAGGTTGCAGGCTCGATTCCCAATAGGGGTGTGTAGGAGGCAGCCAATTAATGATTCTCTTTCATCATTGATGTGTCTATTCCTCTCTCCCTCTCCCTTTCTCTCTGAAGTAAATTTTTAAAAATTTATAAATAATGCTTAAAATAAGACAAAAAAGGAAAGGCTGTGAGTAAATAAATGAAAATAAGTTACTGATGACATAGCCCTATGAGCAAGCTTTGTTTTACCACCTACCGTCTCTGTCATGCTAGATTTGTTATTTAAATTTTCTGTCTCAATTTATTCATCTGTAAATTGGAAGTGATAGTAACAATGATAATGATAACTATAATAACGAAAATAACAGTAATACAATGAACATGGTACACACTATTTTTATGACATCTATTCCTCTAGTAGTTCATCACCTATAAATACACAGAAAGCATGCTTTGAGTAATTCAAATGTTTCAAAGAATATCTGTTCATAATGCTAACAAGCACTTCCACACTTGTTTGTTTTGGAAGCTGGCTTTTCCTGCTGGTTTTCTCAAAGAGCAAACAAAGTATATCAGGCTTTTTAACACTGCCTCCCGTGTCTTTGGGACCCCCTGGAGAGGGAGTGACAGGGAGGGGTGTGGCCAAGCAGTGAAGGACTGTTGAATAAGACTGTTATTCTGAGGAGGGTACAATAATGACACTGACATCCAAATATATGTCGCTGCTATCTATATATAGCAAGAAATGCATGTCCTGTTTCAAGGTGATAATTATAGCAACTGATATGAGTCTTAGGTGGAAAGGGTTGGGCCACAGTGTTAGAGGCACTGTCCCTGGAACCGCCTTTTTTTTTATTTTTATTTTTTTTAATAAAGCCATTTGGGCAGCATTGTACCTGAACTTGCAGGGAGCAATGAGGTGTCCGGTCTTCATGTTTTAAGGCACCTGCTGCTGCTCTCCATCTCACTCGTCCACAGGTACTCTGTGTTCCTTAAAACATGTAGGGGGCATGTAATTAAAAATACAGCTCCTGTTATGGTTAGCTATACAGTCTCATCCACCCCCACACAAAAGGTTTTGTCATATTCCTTTCTGATCCAGCCCATTTTTTAAATTATCATTTTTGTTGTTATTATTATTTTAATCCTCACCTGAGTATATTTTTTCCACTGATTTTTAGAGAGCGTGGAAGGGAAGCAGAGAAGGAGAGAGAGAAAAACCGGTATGGGAGAGACATGTCAGTTGGTTGCCTCCCACACATGCCCAGTCTGGGGAGGGGACGGAACCTGCAGCTTGGATAAGTGCCCTGGACTGGACTTGAACCTGGGACCCTTCACTCCGAAGACTGAGCCAAACCAGCCTGGGCCCTTTCTTCCTTCTGTTCTTTTCCCGCTCTGATCCATTCTCCCACATCATCGCCGCTAGCGGCTAGATCTCATATGAGGTTGGGGCCTCTCTTCCAATTAACGTAGGATTTAGGGCAGAGGGAGAAGTTCCCTTCTGTCGCCACTGAACAAGGCTGGACCATTTCTTTTTCAGAACGTTTAGCCTGTAAAAATGAGGGGGAATTCTCAAAGAGGGGGAATTAGTACACAACTCAAATGCAAGATTATTTGAGTTCGTTGTTCAGATAATTAAATCCCACACTTAAAAACTGCAGCCATGCCAAAACCGGTTTGGCTCAGTGGATAGAGCATCGGCCTGCGGACTGAAGGGTCCCGGGTTCGATTCCGGTCAAGGGCATGTACCTTGGTTGCGGGCACATCCCCAGTAGGGGGTGTGCAAGAGGCAGCTGATTGATGATTCTCTCTCATCGATGTTTCTAACTCTCTATCCCTCTCTCTTCCTCTCTGTAAAAAATCAATAAAATATATTTTTTTTAAAAAAGAAAATCCTACTCCTGTAATCAAGGATTCAATAAAAATAAATAAATAAATAAACTGCCGCCAGGGACGTGCTCACACATTCATATACCCATCTATGCCTTCACTGAGACCATGCTATTTTCATTATGACAGCTTCATAGAATGCTGTGGTGTTTGAGAAGGCAAGCCCTCCCTCATAATTTTTCTTTTAAAAATGTTTTTATTTCACACATTATCTCTTTCAGATATGAAATTGTGACTAAGACTAGACTCATTTAGGAAGAGCTGGCATGTCTAAATATTTAATAGACCCACCCAGGAATATGGTATGTCTCAATTTATTAAAAACTTCTATTCGAACTTATGTACAGCATCATAATTTGTATTTGTCTCATCTATGTACTTATTCCTCACTATCTTGTAATTTTTATTTCTTTGGGAATAGAATTTTTTTTCTCGGTATATTTCTATTGGTTATTTCTGGCACATTGAAAGCTAGCTCTCTTTGTATATTTCTTTCGTTTTAGTAGCCTTTTCAGACCTCTTATTTGTTCTAATAATTTTAGGTTGACTTTCTTGCATTTTTTACTTTCTGTTCACAGTGCTGAGTGGCTGGAAATCTTACGAGGAACATTATACCAGCTTGTCAGGGAGGAAACAGATTCTACGATGAAACATTTAGACCCAATCATTAGTATGCCAACACTAACGCTGGGTATGATTTCTAAGGAGTGTGGTTCTCAGGCATGGCTCTCCTGGGAATCGCCAGGGAGCTGCAGAAAATGCTGTTGCCTGAGCCCCTCTCTCTAATTCGTGGCCAAGAGGACATTGAAAGCTCTTCACATTGAACCACATCTCTGTATAGAGTGGTCTAACATAAACATTTCGTAGTCATACGAAAACCAATTTTTCTCATTCCCAATTGTTAACTTTGCTCTTTGATTTTTCTAACTCCTGGTTTGAAAAGAAGACACATACTTTAAATATGTATTCATTTTTACTTTGTGTTAAAATCGTTCCTTCCCTTATTCAACAGTGTTTTGTGCCAGATGAGCTGTCTGGCTACTCGGGACACAGCAATGAATACAACATGTACCCACCTAACCTGCAGGGGTTTTTCTCTGGGAGAGGGGAGGCCTGGATGGAGCCCAAACATTCTGAACGATGGTCTGGCCATTAACTGTGATGAAAAAGGTGTCAGGGAGCGGCTTTGAGGGGAGGAATGAGAGCTCAGCCAGGATCGTGCAAAGCTTGACACACCTATGAGAATCCAGGAGGAGTTTGGGGAGTCCAGGTTTAGGGGGCAGGTCTGACCGGGAGAAATCAGTTAGTGACAGTTAAAGCCCTGAGGCCAGATAAGCTTATCAATACAGCCTGTGGAGACAAAAATAAAGACTTTCAAGGCACTCAACCTGGGATTGGTCACAAGCAATGAGACAAAGGAAAGAAACTATTTGCAGTAGAAAGGAGGGATCAGTTGTATCAAATTCAGCTGCTAGCGCAAGTACCATGAGGACTAAGAACTAACCAGTGAATTTAGCAACACGTGGGTTTGTTTTCTATTCCGGAATCAGCCCGTCCGGCTTCCTCTCAGTGCTCTGCCATCTTGCTCCCCATCTGCCCTGCCTTTCAGCATGAGGAAGAAGTACAACGATCCTGTGTTTAAGCGGTTGTTAGAAATGTTCCTTTCTTTTTCTATGCCTTTTCTCTTTGCAGTCTCCCTTAACTCTTTTTGTTTCCCTTATTTTATGAATGACAGCCACTGATTTGTAAAAGTCAGTTATTTTTATGTATATACTAACTACTGTATTAGAATAAAAAGAATCTTCTATCTCTCTATATAAAAGCCTAATATGCTTAGTGTCCAACTGTTCCACTGACCACAAGGGGGCAGATGCTGCGACCAGTAGGTTAGCTTGCTGCTGGGATCCAGCCAATTGGGACTGGGTGAGATGTATATTTTTTTTTTCCATTATTTTAGAGAGACTGGAAGGGAGGTAAAGAAGAAGGAGACCCTACCCAGCCTGGGTAGGGTCCCAGATTGTGAGAGGGCGCAGGCCAGGGAGAGGGACCCCACCAGTGCACGAATCCATGCACGGGGCCTCCAGTATATATAAAAAGCCTAAGCGACCATCCAGCTGTTTGACTGCTCCACCGTTCAGCCAGTAGTGTTGGGGAACCTGCAGTAAATGGCAGGAGAGTCATGCGGGAGTCGGAATATGGAGGACATTGTACAGTGAACTAGGGGATTCAGAGTTTTATTTTATTTCTTCCTCTAGGCCAGTGGAAATTGCTTTATCCCTGGCGTAACCTAGGGTCGGTGGTGTCTCTACCTCCAGAATCTAGAGGCCGTGTGTATAGTCTGAATATTTTGAATACATGCTCCCTTTGGGTATCCTATGTAACCTCACCTCTCATGCTCACACATCCTTCTTTCCATGAAGACATAATCTTCAAAGACGGTGGAACGAGTCTTGTCCCTCAAGTGCTCGCCATCTGAGAACCACTGCAGGAAGCAAGAGGAAGCCATGGGAGCATTTCAGGCAAAAGCATCATGACCATTTTAACAAATTCTCCTCTCTCTTCTCATTTGCAGATCTTTTGCCATTAAAACCGAGATGTAGTTTTTGTTCCAAATTAATAGAAGGTGTTCTATCTGTAAATGGTGTAGAGCAGCAGCACAGGTTTTGCCCCAGCACTACCCAGAATGCATGGCTGGGGCAGTTAAAAAAAAAAACCAAAAACCTCTTTACAGTGTGTTAATCATTTGCTTTACCTAAACAGGTCATTTATATTGTTTTAAATGGTGTGCAGAAGTCTTTTTAAACATTATCCTTGAGAGCTCGTATTTTCTCCTCCAAGAGTGACAGAAAGGGAGAAAATATGCAAACATATATGGTATATTCACAACTGGACTTAAATAGCAAAATAATAATAATAACATTGTCATTTTATGAGGAAATTTATTACATAATTTCCTAAGTAACAAGTTATCCTCATACTTTTGGTAGGGGAACCAGCTATAATTGTTAAGGAAAATTAACCATGCTCTGTTAGCCCTGATTGGTTTATTCTGATTAAAGAAGGCACGTTCTAACTGGCAGTTACCCAGGGACCTGGGAGCTCACCTGGCAATGCAGCCCAGCCCCCTCACTGGGGAGCTGCCTGTTATCAGGAAAAGATTAACAACCTGTTGCAGAAACCAGGGCCGTCAGCCCTTTGGAGACCCCAGCCCTTTGGAGACCCCAGCCCTTCACCAACCTGTGAACTGCCCATTTGGCATACTCTTTGGCTACTTCTCCATCGAATCCACCCAACAGAAGCAGCTGGCTGATGATGGGGTGCTGAGCAGATTTTGTGGGTGACCTGCTTGCTGCTCTCCCATACTGCCGGCTCTATTACTAGATAGAATAAATACTCATACATGATTCAACCATGTCTCTGCTTAATTGCCTCAAGTAGCGTCAGGCAACACAGACCCATGGATTGTCGGGTTACAATGTGATGTTTAAATAAAAGACTTCTCAGAAAGGTATCCTTTGTGTAGCAAAGTTTAAGAAAATAGAAATCATGAAAATCCAGCCTTAACACTTAAGTTGGGCAGAATCCTGTTTCTTTGACATGCAGATGAGGTGTCTGGAAAATAACCTTTTAGAACTGCAGAGCTAAAATAACCTTTTAGTCGTGCCTCCACTCTCAGATAGTCACAATGCCCAAAGTGGTCAAACAGTAAAATGATGCTGTTAGTTGGTAATTTAATTACTGAACATATTCTTTCTTTCTTTTCTTTTTTTTTTTTTTAAATTCAATGTGTTAGGAAGTTCCTGGAGTTCCTAGTGAGAATCATTTCTTGGAGCAGCGTTTATGTATACTCTGCAACCCCTGTGCTCTGAGAAGAAGGTAACACCTACCTCCTGGCCCACAAAGAAAGCTGGAGAAAGCCCCTGGGCTACAGGCACCATCTGGCTATTGCCTGGTTATCAGTAAGTAGAAGCCATTTCTAACGGGAGGTCAGTTCTACCCAAACAAGCTGAAGCCTGTGCCTACATGAAAGACAGCGCCACCTAGTGGGAGGAGAGTCACCCAGGAATGGACGCTCAATGGGTTGCTTTCCAATTCTCTGTTTTGAACTGTGTTCTAAGATTTAGGTGTGCATTGTGAATCCATCGTTCTCTCTCCATAAAAAATTTAACCGCATGTCTCCGACTAACCCTCAACACTGTGTTTTGGAGTGGTTGGTCACCTAGTAATTATAATAATGGCCAATATTTATTGAGTTCTTGTTAATAACCACAAATTATGCTAAGCTTTTCTCCACCCTATCCCCCTAGCCCCCGGCGTCTGTGCACAGTTGTGCAGGTTGCACCCTGAATGAGGAAGCTTGGGTGAAGGGGCCAGGAGGCTGAAGTTTAGCTTCATCTCTGCTCACTGACACAAGTGCCCCGGTGAAGGGTTGTGTAACCTGGAGGGGGCCAACATTTCCTAAATTGCATAATGCTCTGAAATACAGTCCTGGTCATGTATATGCCTTAATTCACCTTTAATCCTCACTGCAATCCTGCAAAGCAGATGAGATGTTATCATGGCCTGTTTTTTCCAGGAGGAAAGTTTCCTTACAAGGTTAAGTAAATTGCCCAAGGTCACAAAGTTAGTGAGAAGCAGAGCTATAATTTTAACCCAGCCAGGCTTGACTATAGGTTAGAGGCCTCTCAGGGGTGTGTGTGTGTGTGTGTGTGTGTGTGTGTTTACATGTAGAACCACTGCCCTCCCCATTTCCATGCCGAGGAGAGACATGCCTGCAATGTCTTCCCACTACAGAGTAGCCCCTGTTCAAATGGCCCAATGTAGAAGCAAGCTCAGAGCTGCCCCTGTGCCTGGTAAGCTTCATTGTGACATCCGCTCTGCTCAGTGAGTCCAGCAACTTAACTAGTCGCCAAACCAAACGCAGCAAGCACTGTGTTAGAGAATTGGGGATTGCCATGCACCTCAAGACTTCCCCAGCTACTGTAACATGATTTAACATTGATTTAATATGACTAATCTAGTCATCAAAGTTATGTATTCTGTGTTATCTCAAAGTATATAATCAACCCTATGTTTTCTTAAGGTTTGTAATCAATCCTGTGCTTTCATCTCTGGCCAAGTACTCATTACATTTGAGCAGCCCACTTTGGGAGTAAGGAGGAAGGGAGTAAGGACAAAGGGAGCAAGCCTGAGTGGGAGCTGTGGTGACTCCTTTTCGGCCCTCTCCCTTTATTCCCATTTGCTTTTCTCAAGAGTCAGTGCATGCCTATACTCCCTCTGGGAATTTCCGTCCTCCAAAATTTCTACCATCTCCCTGTAAGAATCATTGGCTTGACCAGAAATGTTAGATGGGTTTGTGAAGTCGTGAGTCACCCATCTTCTTGAGTTGCTGGCACTTGAATAAACCACCTTTCCTTCTCACCAGCTCTTACGAGTTTGGCTTGGCAGGCAGTCAAACTTGTGGTTCAGTTTTGCTACCTTAGCTTAACTTGTTTGCTTTCTCAGCAGGCATTTTTCCCTCTGTGTCTTGTTCAGTGGTCGCCTGTCTAAAACGCCTTCCTTGCCACTCCTATTTCTGCCTGCCTAAGTCCTTTAACAACCTGCTTAAACCTTCCTTCTCCATCTCTGTAAAATTTTCTACTCCTGTCAGAACCTTCTCTTTTTCTCCTTTATTTTCCAAGTATATATTTTCTGTTTGCCTTGTATTGTAATTATTCATGTACATTTATTACATCAAATTTTATTTTATTTTATTTTTAAATATATTTTTATTGATTTTTTACAGAGAGGAAATGAGAGGGATAGAGAGTTAGAAACATCGATGAGAGAGAATCATCGATCAGCTACCTCTTGCACACCCCCTACTGGAGATGTGCCTGCAACTAAGGTACATGCCCTTGACCGGAATCGAACCCGGAACCTTTCAGTCCATAGGCTGACGCTTTATCCACTGAGCCAAACCGGTTTCAGCATATTTTAATTGTTGCCTCTGAGGACACAGGGTGTAACCCGTGGGATTTTTCATAATGCAGGCATTCAATAAAAGTGAATTGAATGGAGGGCCTGGGGTCCCGAACAGAGAAACTTGCTGCTTCACCATAGGTTTAATGTTCTCACTTAAAGTAACTGTCTAACTAGGAATTTCATAATACACAGGAAAGCAAGCTAGGAGTCTGAAGGTAAGTTCCAGGTGCATTCTATAACATAATAGATTTGTTTTTAATAAAGGCCTAGTGGATAATTAAATTAGTGTGATTTATCATAATGAGCTCCCAGGAGCTGAATGATCAAATTAAGCTTTATAAATCCCTTGGTTTCAGGCAGGTTGAAAACTAGTTCTGAGTAAATTTTTAACTTTCCTTTTGGCTACAATTATTCATTAAGCCCACAGGCTAAAGTCAGGCAGAGATTAAATAAAAGGAAAAATTATAGAATTTTAGTTTGCATGGAAGTGAATTGGTAAAAAAAAAAAAAAAAAAAAAAAGAACTCAGAGAACAAATCTAAGTAATATAACATCTGCCATGAGGATATAACAATACAGAAATTTAACAATTCATATTTATTTAAAAAGTAAATGTATGAACCTTATTCTTCAATCCTAAAATGATATATATACTTGCTCAAATTACTTCAGTGGTTTCCAAACCTTCTTTCTTCTATTCTTCCCCTGCTCCAATCCATTCTCCCAATACCAACTGGAGTTGACTTTTAAAGCCAGAATTTTAAAAGTGTGTATCAGATAGTATTTAAACTGTTTTCCTCTCTGCCTCTACCTCAGCCGCAGTCCTGTCACAGAACTTTCTCTCCTCACACTGTTGTATCAAAAATCAGCGAGCTGGACAAGACACCCAATGAGCCAGTTAGTTAGGAGTCATCTTTGTTGTGCGCAGGTTCAGAGCAGATGATCTCTGTCAAATTCTGAACAAACACAGGAGGGGGTGTTTCCTTTTTATATCCTTCTAGTTCTTTGTGTAAGACAGCTTGTAACCTTGAATACATATTATATCTAGTCAAACACCTGTAACCTTGGATGAACAAACACCTGGCAGAACATGTGAATTAATATAGTGTACCAGCTCCTTTAGATGGCTAGCTTGTAAGCTCAGACAATTAAGTTTATCTTTGCTATGCAAGCAAAAAAAAACAAAGTTATTTTACAGTCTGAAGAATAACAGAGTTGACCTATGGAATAAGAGACTGTTTAAGAATAGCCGAGTAGTTCAAACATCAGTTTTTCCAAAGGAGGGACCAAGATGCTTCAATACTTTTGCCTGTTCTGTTCCCATTGCCTGGAAAACTCTAGCTAGTTTTTATGACTGGATCCTTCTCTTCCTTGATGTCTCAGAATAACTGTCACCTGCTCAGAAATGTTTTCCTGCACTCTTAACTATCATAGCACATAGTTCACTCCTTTAAAAAAATCACATTTGTTTATTTTAATTATTAATTGGTTTACTTGTTTACTGTGTGTCCAACCACTGGAACGAAGCTCCTTAATGATTGAGACCTGTCAATCTGGTTCATTGAGAGGATGCTAGGACCTATAGCAGTTTCTGATGCAAAGTAAGGACTCAATATATATTTACTTAACCAATGACTATTCATTTAGTGTTTCTGCTGTTTTTCCACTTTTTTAAAGAATGATTATATGCTTCCTCTCCAATTTCTGAAGTCCCACCTCTAATTTAGCTACTGTCTCCCACCTCCCATTTTATCTTATTTTACTTAATTTGTTATTTAATATTGGATGAAGCTAGTTAAAATACAATATCAACATTTACATGTATTTTCATTTTTTTCCTTATACCTAATTTTATCTGTTTCCAAATTCTGTTAAGGTGTTAGTTTTTTTTTAAAAAATATATATATGTTTTTTATTGATTTTTAGAGTAAGAGAAAGAGAGAGGAATAGAGAAACGAGGACTGGCGCTGCCTCCTGCACTCTCCCTAGTGGGGGAGGAGCCTGCAACTCAGACATGGGCCCAGTGACCTCTTTGTTTATGGGTCCACGCTCAACCACTGAGCAACACTGGCTGGACTGTCAAGGTATGAATTTTTAAAATAATCATCTTACTACCATTGTATTAGTATATTATTACCATTTATGTTAGTAAATATTTATTTTAGTCTCCTAAAATAGTTTTCATCTCCTTAAACGAACTGAGTTACAGCCCAATTTAGAAAAGTTCTAAAACCCATCATACAGGAAACACTGGTTTGGTTATCTGGTTATGGACCATCCAGCATAGAGAGAGAAGACAAGAAAAAAATCCAAATGGTTTTGAGCATGCCTGACAAATGGAGGCACAACAGGTGGATGATACCCAAACTATTACTATTTTAATAGTCAGTCTGTTCTAAGAACTAACCTGAGCAAATGATTTTCTTTGTTGCCAAGTTTGGGAGAGAAAAGAATACTCCCTGAGTGGACATTACTTTCTCCCCTGCTTCCTGCTCAGGGGAAACTGGCTAAGGCGGTACTCATGCCCTCTCAATTTTCCAGAATGAGGCCCTCATACCCTGAAAATTTGAATGCTTTTTTTCCTTTTCAGTTGTTCGGTCTCAGGTAAGGGTTTCCTCAGCATAGTTCCAGAACCATAAGGTCCAGGGAAACATTTTAACTACCTAACTTCCAGCCCTCCGCAAAACAGTCTTGTGCCACGAAAAGTAGTGTAAGAGGTCCTAATGCTTCTAGTTACTTAATTTTGGAGAAATTTTTAACTAAGTAGGCTAGAAGTCCTGTAGAGCAAATTGTATAAAAAAGGAGATCCAGACTGTAGTTCTAAGTCACCAGATATGCTAACATTATTTACAGAACTTCCCAGCATCTTCCTTCCGGATGACTCAAACATTTAGCCCTCTGCAGAAACTGGTTTGGCTCAGTGGATAGAGCGTTGGCCTGCTGACTGGAAGGTCGCAGGTTCAATTCTGGTCAAGGGCATGTACCTTGGTTGCGGGCGCATCCCCAGTTGGGGGTGTGCAAGAGGCAGCTGATCAATGATTCTCTCTCATCGATGTTTCTAACTCTCTATCCCTCTCTCTTCCTCTCTGTGAAAAATCAATAAAATATATTTTAAACAAAATAGACATTTAGCCCTCTGGGGACTGTCCTCTGACTGGAAATATGGCACATTTGATGCCCTACTCCTCACGTTCCCCAATTCCCTTCTGATATCACAGAGGTGCAGGTCGATTTCCTTTTGCAGCTAATTCTACCACTATCTAGCTCCCACACCTCTGCAAAGGAGTTGGCTTAGGGAAAACTATACATTTTCCCACCGCATCTTCCTGGTTAGCTAAGCAGTGCCATGGCAAGGGTGAGCTAGGTCTGTTAGCCATAGTGTCTTTAGCAAATATGGTACAGCAAAAGCCTGGACTTGGGATTACACCAAGGGGAAACATATGCATCTTTTATAGTCACATGATTCTACAGTCTAGAACACCCCCCACAATAACAAAAATTCTTAGAATCTGGAAGGATAGGGAACAAAGACTGTGACATCATAAACTCTTGCTCATCTAAATTCCAGTGATGACTTCAGCATTATCTGGTTTGAAAAACAAGGCATTTCCTCCCAATCCTAATGGGGTGTCCTGTATCTAATTGAGTGTGTCCAAATAGGTATGTCACCTTTGTAGGAGCAAATGATACATCAGATAGTTTGTTCTAGTTGCATAGCTTCTTTACATTTTGTATGTTATATATTTTTTGGGGTGTTATATATACATCCCTCCACATGCGTATCTTTAAAATGCCATTAATACATCATGCACATTTGTTAATACTAATATATATATATATATATATATATATATATATATCCTCTGTCCAAAATTGTCATTGTGGATGATTTAAATACTAGAAGTTGGAAATTATGATGAAAGTTATGGTAAAGTCTAATTCCTGGGTAATATGAGCTGGAAAGGTTACATCCATGGCTCATGTTATAGAGACAGCTATCCTAAATGGAAGAGAGGAGCATATGATCAAAAAATTACCCAGTGTTAGTTTACAGGGTTGCTGTAACAAAACCGAGTGGCTTACACAGCATGAAAGTGTTAGCTCACCACCGAAGGCTAGAAGTTTGAGATTAAGTTGTCAACAAGGTTGGTTTCTTCTAAGGGCTGAGAGAATCTGTTGCATGCTTCTCTTCTAATTTCTAGTGGGTTTTTGTTTGTTTGGTTTTGCAATCTTTGGTGTTCCTTGGCTTGTAGAATTATCATCCCGATCTCTGACTTCATCTTTTCATGGCATTCTCCCTGTTTGCATGCCTCCCTGTCCAAAATTTCCCATTTATAAGAATATCAGTCATATGGGACAGAGCCTACTCTAATGACCTCACCTCAACAAATCACACCTGCAATCACCATATTTCCCAATAAGCTCACATTCCAAAGGTAGTGGATTTAGGACTTCAACATAGGAAGCTGAGTGTGGAGTGTAATTCAACCCAAAACACTCAATTATATGTTTCAACATATCTTCAGCTAATTTTTGTGAAATTATTCCCCAAAGTGATTATACCCGTTCACTCCCACAAACAGGGTATGCGTGTGCCTGTTGCTCCACATCCTTGCCAACACTTGGTATTGTCAGTCTTTCATTTTTGCCCATAAAATTATAATTATTTTCCATTTACTTAATTATTAGGGAGCTTGAGTCCTTTTTCATGTTTATTGAGTATTCCTGTTTCCATTTTTGTCAATTGCCTATTAATTTCTTTTGCCTTTTTAAAAATCATATTTACTAAAAACATATGTATTCAATGCCTATGTACTATGTACCAGATACTATTTTAGGCACCTGGGATATGGTAGGACTTAATTTCCATTCACATATGGTTTATATTATAGAAAGAGTCAGATAAAAATCCAAAATAGGGTAATTAGATAGCATATTAGGTGATAAGGGCTGAAGATAACTAAGGCAGAACCCTGGCTGGTGTGGCTCAGTTGGTTTGGTGTCATCCTGTACACCAGAAGATTGCTGGTTTGATTCCTGGTCAGGGCTGAAATCACCATATTTCCCAATAAGCTCACATTCCAAGTCATAAAGAAGGCATTTACTAAAGAATTAACGAGAGCCGAAACCGGTTTGGCTCAGTGGTAGAGCGTCGGTCTGCGGACTGAAAGGTCCTAGGTTCGATTCCGGTCAAGGGCATGTACCTTGGTTTCGGGCACATCCCCAGTAGGGGGTGTGCAAAAGGCAGCTGCCCGATGTTTCTCTCTCATCGACGATTCTAGGTCTCTGTCCCTCTCCCTTTCTCTCTGTAAAATATCAATAAAATATATATATTAAAAAAAGAATTAACGAGAGAAAAGCACAATAGAGAACATATATATATATATATATATATATATATATGTTCTCTATTGTGTGTGTGTGTGTATGCATTTACTAAAAAATTGAGAGAAAAGCGCAACAGAGAATATATATCTTTATATTCTTTAACTCCAGTCACTGCAATTTTTGGTTAGTTATTTCCTCTTCTACCTGCTACCATTACACTTAGTACAAAGCTCTTTTGGAACACTCCCATTGCCTTGAATTGAGTGTCTTCATCATTATTCTATGAATTCCAGACTGTGAGATCCCATCTTACAAATGATGTCCCAGTAACTGCCGTGTTTCCCCGAAAATAAGACATCCTCCGAAAATAAGACCTACTCACAGGTTTCCTTCCAAGTGAAATATAAGGCATCCCCCCCCCCCGAAAATAAGGCCCCCAGGATTCACAGTTTGTCTGGTTTGTGTTGACAACTACCGTACTAACATACCGTATACAGGTAATAAATTTCCTTTATTTTCATTTAACAATAAATGTGTACCGTATTATTCTTCAGGGAAAAATAAGACATCCCCTGAAAATAAGACATAGTGTGTCTTTGGGAGCAAAAATTAATATAAGACACTGTCTTATTTTCAGAGAAACAGGGTAGCATGTGCTTCCCCTGGGGAAGTGATAAAACGAAGATGTGCTTCAGGGAGCGGGAGGGAGAAGAAGGGGATGCGATGGGAGACGCAACTGCACACTGCATAGTGATGAGCTCAAAATGCTGAGAACACCGGGATGCTTGCAGGCATTGACCTCTGCAGTTCAGCGGTCGCTGGGTCAGCTCCACCACCGCCCTCATTTCACTGACCCCACTGTGCAGGGGCGGGAAGGAATTCGCCAAAGGTTAGCAGAGTGCAGGCTCCTAGAATGGCTACTCTCGATATTTTAGCTGCTTGGAGTATTTCCCCCAACCTTTGGGCCATCGTCAGCGGTGGAAGGGACGGGAACCTAAGGCAAGGCGCCTAACACAAACCCCAGTCCCCTGCCGGCCGGTATACTCACCGCGCATGCGTCAATTTCCCCTTCAGGAGCAGGCGGGGCTTTGGGGGCGGTCCCGAGGGGGCGGGGCCACGCCGTTTCCCAGGTGACGGGGTGGCGGCGTCGGTGGTGGATTGAGCGGGTCTGAGCGGGCTTCCCAGAGGGCTGCGCGCGCTCGGCGCTCGGCGCTGTCATGGCGAGCCTGCTGAAGAAGGTGAGGCGGGCCGAGGTCACTGAGTTCTCGGGGTGCGGTGGTCCGCCCGACAGGCCCCCACCCCTGTTCGCGGGGGGCGGGACCGGCGCGGCTGGGTGGGCCGTGGGCGCTCGGTCGGGGGCAGAAGGCAGCTCGGAGCGGGCGGCGTCGGGAGGCTGGTGGCTGGGGGGGGCCGCCTTCCCCCGGGGGTCGGCGGGCGCGCTGTTCCTCGGCGTGGGGGGCGCGCGGGGTTTTAAAACACGCCTCGCGTTTTGTTTTTGCACAGACCACCGGCCTCGTGGGGTTGACTGTCTGCGAGACTCCGCACGAGGTGGGTGCCTCTCTCCTTCCTCCCTCCTGGGTTCCCAAGGACGACTGCCGCCCGGCGACCTCGTTTCCCGGAAGGTTAATGAATGGGGGCGGTCCAGCCCCGAATGACAACTCCTCCTGAGCTCTTTATTATTATTATTATTATTATTATTATTATTATTTTTACATCGATGAGAGAGGAACATGGCCCAGCTGCCTCCTGCACAGCCCCCACCGGGGATGTGCCCGCAACCAAGGTGCATGCCCCTGACCGGAGCAATGGTCATGCTCCATCCTCTGAGCCAAACCGGTTCTGGCTCTGAGACAAGGGCGCTACTTTGCTGATCCGGTGCCACAACAATTTTCTTTAAATTGCAAAAGCGATAAATAGGACATAGACATGAAGAAATGACAGCTAGAGTTAAATGTTTTTTGTTTGTTTGTTTGTTTTTTTTTTTTAAAGAGTTGTGAGTTATTTTTTTAAGTTGTGAAACTTTTTAAAGTGTTCCATTTTAATTTTTGGTGGTCCTGCAAAACAGGAATTTGTCCGATTTCTCTTTTCAGAGGTTAAAACTATTGTACACAAAGATTCTTGATGTTCTTGAGCAAATCCCTAAAAATGCAGCATATAGGAAATATACAGAAGAGATTACAAATGAGCGGCTGGATATGGTGAAAGCGGTGAGTAGCCGACTTAATTTTGCTTGCTTGGATTTATGATTCCAACGCAACATTTAACAACAGCAACAAAAATGCAGTTGCTTATTTTTTGCATATTCTACTCACTGCCCTCTTATTTCTGTTCTTTTTTCATCCTTTCATTCATTCATCAAACACCTGTTTACTGAGAGCTTTCTATATGCAAGGCCCTATAAATGATGGAGTAAAGGAATAAGATCAAGTCCTTTTCCTAAGTTAGCACTGAACCTGTTTATTTTGCCTCTCCTTTCTATCCAGTCCTTTGTTGATCTTTTATTTTTAACCTACAGATACATCAGTCTTCTTCCTTTTTTTCCAGTTTCAGAGTGGAGAATGAAAACAAAACAAAACAAAACAAAAGGGGTGTTGTCAGAAGTAACTCTTAAAAAGTGCGTTGTTGCAAAAAGAAGAGGACCGAATTAGTCACTTAACTACACAGTTTTATTGAGTGTTTTAAGGAGTGGATGTGTGCGTCCCCTTAGAATGTATATGTGGAAGCCCCGTGAGGTTCCTGTGGCTCGGACCTCTGTGAGAGCCATAAGATCAATGAGGTGACACAGCTGGTACTCTGATCCGGAAGAATGAGTGTCCTTAGAAGAAGAAGAGACAGCAGAGTGCCACGTGAGGACACAGTGAGAGGGGGTATCTGCAAGCCAGGAAGATAGCTTTCCCAAGAGACCTACCCTGCCGGGCCTTGACCCTGGACTCTCGGTCTCCGGAGCTGAGAGAAAGTCAATTTCTGTTGCTTACGCCACCCAACCCATGGTGTTTTGTAGGGAGCCCGAGCAGACTAATATAAGCATGTAACAGCTTCCAAAGGCTCTAGATCAGGGGTGGACTCGAGGGCCACAATGGGTTCTTACACTGGACCGGAGGGCCGGAACAAAAGCAACCTGACCATGCTGGCACTCTCATCTTGGGCTGCTGGTGAAGGAGTGGAGGGGAGAGCAAGAGAACCCTCCGCTCTTTCGGCTCCGTGGGCCGGATCCGGCTCACGGGCAGTAGTTTGCCCATGGCTGCTCTAGACACTAGACTACTATTGATTCTTTTATACCAAACTATATTACACTGTTGTCAAATTTCCACACTTAGCACTTGCTTCATGCACTTTTGCAATTATCCAAAATTGTGTTCATAGACTCCAAAGGTAATTGACATATGCAAAAAGTAGTCCAATGTAAAGAACTTTTATCGTTTCCTTAGGAGTACAACAAAACAATGTGATTTAA
Source organism: Vespertilio murinus (assembly GCA_963924515.1). Taxonomy (NCBI): domain Eukaryota; kingdom Metazoa; phylum Chordata; class Mammalia; order Chiroptera; family Vespertilionidae; genus Vespertilio; species Vespertilio murinus. The sequence continues at coordinate 61,130,121 of OZ004712.1, forward strand.
TTTGGAACTTTTAATTTGGTAATTGTGGAATTGATTTAATTGTGGAGAATAAGGTCTCTAAAGGGGAAATTAACGTTTTTTTAATTTTTCTTAAGGAAAATAGGCGTATGTATTTTTTCCCCATTACAGAGTAAGAAATTTCCCTTGTTCCTTTCATAAGGTGAAGGTCTTCAACTCCATTTTATTCTTTCTCTGCTTTCCTCCTCAGAGAGGCTTAAAATGTAGTTGTATTGTTCCTAACTTAAAAGTAAAAGAAAACTGTTTTTATATTTTCCTTTACTTTTGCCCTGTTTTCTTTTCTCTCACAGCCCCTGTCGAGTGAAGAATAATTCACTGTCATTTCTTTCACTTACGAGTTCTAAAATTGTTTTCCCTGTCCTGTGCCATTTCAATTGCCTTTTAACTGATTGGTCTGTGTATTGTTCCATTCTACATTATTGTATATCCTACACTGACAGTACAGTGATACTTTTTAATATGTGAATTACAGTGTCTTTCTCCTTAAAAACTTTACCATGGTTTTCTGTCATTGTTGCTCAACTTTCTTTTTCTGCATGATTTAGATGGATAGTCAGGGTTGGAACCGCTGGCTTACATGATAAAGTCCTTAGATGAATGGAAGGCCCCCAACATCTGGCTGTAGGTTAGCCTCCCCATCTTATCTTTCCTGTTTTATATGCTGTGCTCAGCGGTACCAAACCGCTGGCAGCTATGGGAATTCCAGGCAACTTTATTTTGTCTTTTTCTCCTCTCCCTCCACACCATCCTGAATGCTTACCTTCCTTGTCTGGAAGTTCTTACTCAGTCCTCAAGATCCATGACCTTCTCTGTGAAACGTTTCCTTACATCCCTAAGCAGAGATTGATACCTTCCTTGCTTCCATTGTACCTATCACACCGTCTTTTATTTATGTCTCCTCCACTAGTCCATAAGCTACTAATGAATGGTGATTGCATTCGTCTTATATCCAAGAACCTAGTAAAATACCTGGCACTCATCATATACGGTCCCTTAGAACTGTTTGTTTATCCAAAAGGCTAAGTACAAATAGTTTTTAACAACCCCTTCCACTACATAATAGTTGTATTGCTGATTCTTATTTACCACAGATTTTAAAATATATATATTTTATTGATTTTTCACAGAGAGGAAGAGAGAGGGATAGAGAGCTAGAAACATCGATGAGAGAGAAACATCGACCAGTTGCCTCCTGCACATCCCCTACTGGGAATGTGCCCGCAACCAATGTACATGCCCTTGGCCGGAATCGAACCCGGGACCTTTTAGTCCGCGGGCAGACGCTCTATCCACTGAGCCAAACCAGTTTCTGCAAATTACCACAGATGTTTAACTCCCCTTAAAGCCACATAGTTGCAGTGAATATTGTTATGGTTGTAAAGTATCTATTTTCTAAGCCTAAAATGGAAATAAAATAAATATTTTTACAGATTATACTAGGGCAGTGGTCGGCAAACTCATTAGTCAACAGAGCCAAATATCAACAGTACAACGATTGAAATTTATTTTGAGAGCTGAAAACCGACTTCTGTGCATGGGCCATGAAGTTTCAATCGCACTGTATGTGCACACCGGCACATGGTATTTTGTGGAAGAGCCACACTCAAGGTGCCAAAGAGACCCATGTGGCTCGCAAGCCGCAATTTGCGGACCACTGTACTAGGGAGATAGTAATAGCATATTGGTGGAAAGCACTGGTTTGTAGCCTGTTCGATAATTTCATCTCAGTTCTAATACTAATTTGCTGAGTGACTGTTGGCATATTGTCCATATTCTCTGTCTCAATTTCCTCGTCTGTTGGGTATTCTAATACCAACCTCAGCACTATTGTTAGGACTGAATGAGGAAGCTTATGTAAAGTGCTTACTGAACACAGTTACACGTGGTCCTCCCTAAAGAGATCATACAGAAGTGGTCCCCCCTAAAGGGATGGTGTACAAGGGGGAATTTGCATAGAAGGGAAGGAACAAGCTGTGCAGATATCCTGGGTCAGCCAGCATACCCTGAGGCAGGAGCATACCACTTCCTGTAGAGAATATTTCTGTTCTTCTCCCGGTCTTTATTCCATTTCTGGGCAACTCCTCCCTGCCCACCACCATCACATTTATACTTATTTACATATATGTGTGTAGAGGACATGGTTTTTGGATCTCAAAAAGCTCAGTCTACTAGAAAATAAGTAAATATATGTCATGAATGTATTATACTAGCATTTTTTAAAAATACTTCTTTCATTGAAGGATTTATATACACAAAGAAATGTGCAGAAATCAAGACTTTTCACAAAATAATCACGCTCATCCCATGTTAACAAGAAATCAAAAGAGAGGACATTTCCAGAACACCAAAATCCTCTCTTGTTCTTCTATGTTACTATCCCCCTAAAGATGTCTATTCTTCTGAACTCTGACCTTACATACTCCTTTTGCTTTGGTTTTGAATGGAGCCATCAGCATGTACTCATTTGTGTCTGGTTTCTTTCGCTTAATATTAATTTCCAGAGAATCATTGTTTATAATTATAGTTTGTTCATTCTCATGGCTGTATAGTATTCTATTATATTCAAACATTGTAGTTCATTCTATGATATGTGGTCATTTGTGCTTTGAATTTTCTTGAACATGTCATTCGGTTAACATATTATGGATTTCTGTTTAGTTTACACCTAGGAGCAGAATTCTGGGTCATAGATTAGCTACTATTTTTTATGCTAATGGTGTCAGAAGAAATATAGGAAATGATAAGAAAATACAGTGGTATTTTAAAATCTGTATTTTAGAAAGACTGAATTTTTTTACTCTGGATAAACATGTCAGTACATGTTTAAAAATATTAAGATAGAAAAACATTAAAATAGAAAGATGAAATTAGTTTCCACCAACTATTTGATAAAAATTAGTGAGGGTATGATAAGAGAAAAGTTAATTATATTTGTTATAGCAAGTGCATTTTTTGTATATTAGTTTTTAAAATATATGATATTGAAACATTTGAATATTGTGTTTACATATTTTTCTGTTGTTTTTCCCCCTTAAATTACAGGAACCAGATGTGAAAAAATTAGAAGACAGGCTTCAGGGTGGCCAAATAGAAGAGGTGATTTCTCAGGTAAAGAAAAAGTTGAATATTTAGATGTTTGGTTTCAAAAGTTCAGAGGTATAATGTATTGAGGCACAAAACTGACATTCCAGAAAGAAAAGAAAACTAAATTTCTCTTATCATCTCATCAAATATAAGACTAATTACAAATAGGAAATACTTCTAATGTATATATCAGTTAAATATCATTGATTATAACTTGAATTTATGAGGCTTCTATTGGAAGTTTGGAGTTTTATATTCTTTTTATATAATGGGCATATTCTTATTAGCCTTACCTTAGTTCAGATTAGTTACGCAATATTACTGTTTCTTGAATAATTTTATCTTTTTAGATACAAATACTTTAAAATTTTAATGGATTGGTAAGAATACTACAGTTTTTAATCAAATTGGAGGAAATGATGCCCCCCCCCCTTTTTTTTAGTTGTGCATTTCCCTGCCAATTACTAGTAAGATTAAATTTTAAAAATTATCTATTACTGCCAAAACTGGCTTGGCTCAGTGGATAGAGTGTCGGCCTGTGGATTGAAAGGTCCCAGGTTCAATTCCAGTCAAGGGCATGTACATTGGTTGTGGGCACATCCCCGGTAGGGGGTGTGCAGGAGGCAGCTGATCGATGATTCTCTCTCATCAACGTTTCTAGCTCTCTATCCCTCTCTCTTCCTCTCTGTAAAAAATCAATAAAAATATATTTTAAAAAATTATCTATTACTAATAAAAGGGTAATATGCTAGTTAGACTGGGAGACCTGCCTGGAGTCCTCTGGACAAAGCCATGGTGTTGGGGCCAAGGCAGAGGCTGACTTCTCTTTGATCATGACTTTAGTTGATAAATTTATCAAGCAATTGTAATCTCATGATACATTAAGTATTTTTAAGTCAGTTCTGCACATTTTCATGGGCAATATAAGGTTAATATTTCTATATAATAAAAGGGTAATATGCAAATTGACCCTAGTGATGGAATGACCAGTCGTTATGACACTCACTGACCACTGGGGAGCTGATGCACATTGCAGGAGCTGCCCCCTGGTGGTCATTGCACTCCCACAGGGGGGGCTCTGCTCAGCCACAAGCCAGGCTGAGAGCTTCGAGTGCAGCAGCAGTGGCAGGAGCCTCTCCCGCCTCCTTGGCAGTGCTAAGGATGTCTGACTGACGGCTTGGGCCCACTCCCCATGACCTTCGCCATCAGTCAGACATCCCCGATGGCTCCTGGGCTCCCTGGGGAACGAGCCTAAGCCAGCAGGGGGACATCCCCGAGGGGTCCCAGACTGCCAGAGGGCACAGGCTGGACCGAGAGACCCCCACCCCCGAGTGAACGAATTTTTGTGCACCAGGCCTATAGTGTTTTATATAACCCAATATACCTAAAATATTATTGAAATGTAAGTATAAAAAATTGAGATATTTTACATTCTTTTTTATACTAAATCTTCAAATTTTGATGTATATTTTATACTTGCAGCACATCTGAATTTTAACTAACTACATTGCAAGTGCTTACTCAGTAGTCACATGTAGATAGTGGATACCATAATGGACATTCTAGAGCGATAGTAAGAGAGGGATGAGGAAAGGATAGTGTGTTATAAGCTAGAGATGAGGAAAGGAGTGGACTACAAGGGCTGTATGCAACTGGATCCAGCTCTCTGAAATAAGGCTGTCTTCACTGATGGTTAGGGCTGGACAGCCTCCCCACAATACAGTGCTTTGGGGCATAGAGAAAGCTTGAATATTCAAGAGACCCAGATCAGGGAAACGGCCAACCTAAGGGATATTTTTAATCAGTTTTATACTGTTTTCTCATTTCGGCCTTGGTAAATCTATCTCCAGATTTCCTTTAGTATACTATTTAATTCATTGTTTATGTATACATTTTAGACTGTTGCTGTTAAATATAGATTTTCTGTTTTGAACCACTTGAGAATTATAGCAACTACTATTAGGATGAATCTACACTCTGTTTTGAATTCCTTCCATGACATCCTGACAAGTGTCCAACAGTGTTGTTCTAAGTTGGCCAGAGTTGTCATAGGTTTCTTTGTTCTAGAAAAAATGTGAAATAATAAGTACATAAAATATGTTTTTTAGATGTGTTAAGAATTGTGTTTGAAAGGAAAAAGTGAATGTGACAATCTGATTAAGGAAAATTAGTTCAATCAAAAATATTTTTGTGTGCCTATTGTATTCTACATTCCATGGATCACTGTTTTACAAACTGGTCTCAGTGATCATGGGTCAGACAGGTGGGCTGTGTCTAGTACTTAAAAAATACAGTAGAGCCTGGCTGGCATGGCTCAGTGGTTGAGCACTGACCTGTGAACCAAGGACACGCGCTGGGTTACAGGCTCAGGGCCATGTGTAAGGCAGCTGATCAATGATTCTACTTATCATTGATGTTTTCCTTTCTCTCCCTTTCCCTTACTCTCTGTAATCAATAAAAAAATCTGTTAAAAAATATAATAGAATATAGGGTGTATCATAGCTAATAAAGGTAATATTTTTTTCTTTGAGTTATATGTATGTATGATAGATCCCTTAGTAAAATTTTGTTTGTTTCTTTTGTTTTTACTCTGGACCATGGTAAAATAAAATTTGAAAGCCATTGACATCAATGAAGAGACATACTTTGCTTCTCAAAGAATTTGTAGTCTAATGGTGAAATAGACGATTAAAAAAACTCATCAATTAAACTTTTGAACAATCTAAGGGCAAATTTTAATCAAATAGAAGAAATCAAAATCTATTCTTTCTTACTCTTGGCAGTTACATAACTGTGATAGTTAAGGCAATTTAATTTATATTCAACATTTGGTAGAACAGCTTATTAGATACTACTATGACAATAGTAGCTCTAGTAGTTATATTATAGTTATTAACTATGATAAATGTCTATTAAACAGTATAATCAAATGATTTTAAAAAATGTTATTAACAGGCTGAAAATGAACTAAGTCTGGCGAGAAAAATGATCCAGTGGAAGCCATGGGAGCCTTTAGTGGAAGAACCTCCTGCCAACCAATGGAAATGGCCAATATGATCATCATCAGATGACTGTGTGTTGAAGGGAAAATGATGTAATTAAATGTTCTATTATATCAAAAATGTTTCCATATTATTGACATCTTAGAATGAAAAAAAATGATAATGCAGAACGTTTTTAGGAGACTTGTGAAAACTGATTATAGTAATAGGGACTTGTGAATCAGTTTTTGTTAAAGCATTCCAATTGTCCTATATAATAATAAAACCCTAATATGCAAATCAACCGAACGGTGGTCACTATGATGTGCATTGACCACTAGAGGGCAGATGCTCAATGCAGGAGCTGCCCCCTGGTGGTCAGTGTGTTCCCAGGGGGAGTTCTGCTCAGCCACAGACTGAGAGCTTTGAGTGCAGCGGTGGTGGTGGGAGCCTCTCCCACCTCCTCAGCAGCGCTAAGGATGTCTGACCGTGGCTTAGGCCTGCTCTTTGTGGGAAGCGGGCCTAAGCCGTCAGTCGGACATCCCCTGAGGGCTCCTGGGCTGCCAGAGGGATGTCTGACTGCCAGCTTAGGCCCAATTCTCCAGGGAGCAGGCCTAAGCCGGCAATCAGATATCCCTTGAGGGGTATTGTTCTGTGAGAGGGTGCCGGCCAGGCTGAGGAAACCACCCCCTCACCCCCTGTGCATGAAATTTCAGGCACCGGGCCTTTAGTTTCATAGATAATATATTTTTAAATAGAGGTTCTAGGAAGATTTGAAAGTTAATTGGAGAAATTCTTTTATGCTTTGAAACCAGAAAGGAAGTTATTGCTTAAACAAATGTGTAGGTCAATGAAGTGAAGTAGCAAGATTAAAATCCATTAAGTTAGAATACATTGTACAGTTGAGGAAATTAATTTATATTTGAAAGATTTATTTCCAGTGGTAATTGGAAAACTTTTTTGGGGTCTCATTTAAGGGAGTTAGGTTTCTGGTCCTTAACCAAAGTACATCAGAATAGAAAGAATTTATTTAAAAGAAGAGATATTAAGAGAGGTCAGTGGGGAAGAAAAAAAAAGAGAGAGAGAGACATATGTACTACTATTTGTAATACCTTAAACAAACAAACAAATAGTGAAAAGTTTCTAAAGTTAATCTGGCATATGGATAGGCTTATTTTAAAAACATCTTAGTTGTATGGTTAGAGTTTCCAAATGAAATCACTTTTACTAAGTTTCCAATATGAGTAGAGTTGGTTATCAAACAGAAGATGAAGTTGTTTAAGGAAAGAAGTGATTGGCATGTTTAAGGGTAAACAAAAATAAAATTATTCACAGTTATCCTCCCCTTTCTAGCCCTATGTCATTTCTAAAAATCTAGTTAAATTTGGTTTTTCTTGCCTTCAAAGGTAGTGCTTTTGGATGTCTGTGTGTATGTGCATGTGCGTTTTGCTATGTCTCTGGCAAAGCAGAATATTTCAGAATGAGAAAAAAAATTATACTTTTCTTTTCCCCAATATGTTTCGTTATAGAGCTGTAAATTGAATGCTTATTAAAGACTAAGTGAAGTGGATTGAGCTACTTTTCAGCAGCCAGACTGTAAAGGGAACGCTTCTGTGGAGAAAGGGGGAGAAGCATTAGAGGAAGAGGTGAATCCCAGGGCTTCTCATTCCCATGATTCCAGTGCCATTGGGAATTCTCAAGGAGGCAGCTTGTCAGCCTCAGAATGGCCTATTTCCTTCTCTGTAAAAGAAGTAGAATTTGTGATTTAGAATTTCCTTTTCAATTCTGAACATTTGCTTTAATATGTAATACATTGTATTTATTGAGATCAAAATATGTGATTGATCCTAAGGCATGTTTGCATAGATGCTTTCAGGATAATTTTTAACCAGCCATAAAAAGGTGTCTTGATGTGCCTTTGTCATATTTCCAGCCCCAGTTCTCCCATGATTCTTGGGTATCTTATATATTTCAACAACAAAGCTCCAGTAGCTATTGGTAAAAGGGGGCCTATTGATTTTTGTGGTTGAAATGTTCATTGTAGTATAGTAATTATTATTAGAACTAGAGGCCTGGTGTCCCTCAGCCTGGCCTGCCCCCTCTCGCAGTCCAATATCCCCTGAGGGATGTAGTAGTGTGTGAAGCATAGAATGGAGTGTCTGGAAGCCTAGCGATTAAATTAGGCCCATATGGTGTATAAGAAGATCATCTCCCCGGTGAACTGGAAATAAAATGTGAACATGTAGTGGGTATCCGGCCACATTTCACACTGTGAAGTATTTGCTTGACACACTCTGCCACCAGGTTTTCTCCCCTCCCTCTCCGACCTCCATGCCTAACCCTAGTTTTTTTCATACATGGAGGACAGGGGATGGCAAATTTGAAAGAGGAGATCTAGAAAGGTGAAAATATACTATGATTTTTTGGAGATGGGAGTGGGGGAGTTTGGAAGCACTTGTCTGCATACCCCCGATCACAGCTGGCTTACCCATAAAAGACTAACCCTGGTCATCTGAATGCTCTTCCCCTTTTATTCTTCTCTTCATGAATATGTGGACTCATGCAGTGGTTTAAATACATCTGCTTTCATATACACCCATTATTAAAGCCAGCTTTATCTGACAATATAATACCTATTTTATATTGTATTAGTAATAAATATATTTTTAAAAATAGGGTGAAGACTGGAAAATGACACTGAGTAGTAAGAAGTTATTGGTAGATAAGAATACAATTTTAGTAGAATGACATAAAGAAATGAAAACATTGAACATTATGAAGGAGGAATGAACCTGTACTATATATAACAAAATTTTATTAGTTAATATTATCTTTTGAAATAGTAAAGGGTGTTAAGTCAAACATGATAGCATAGATTAGTAGTTTAAACTAGAGGCTCTGGAGTCATACTGTTGGGTTTAATTTGGCTCTCTCAATAAACCTCTAACTTTAGTTTCCTCATTAGTAAAATGGGGCTAACCAGTTCTTCCTTAAGAAAATCATTGTAAGAATTAAATTAGAAATATTTTCTTTCCCCCTCCACACTCCCCTGCTCTCCCCAAGCCTGCACCCCACTTTTGTCTGTGTCCATGTGCCATGCACATACGGATATAAGTTCACTGGTTGGCCTCTTCTCTCCCTCCCCTTCCCCCTGAGGCTCCTCAGTCTGTTGCATGCTTCCATGTCTCTGGATCTATTTTACTCATCAGTTTATTTTGTTCATTAGATTCCACATATGAGTGACAGCTAGATTTACCTTTAAAAATATATATTAAAATATAAAAGTGCTTAGTAAGAAAATACTTAATAAATACTAGCTATCACTTTAAGGAAGCCACATTAAATTTGTTATTACCTTTGCAATAGGAACATAAATGACCCTTTCCCCCAATTCTTTACAAACCTAAATCTAAAGAACGTATGATGATAGAAAACAAAACAAAGACTCAACCGTTTATACAAACCGCTGCTTCTCCGGAGTTAAAAGGGGGAGTTATTTTAACAGCTCCTGACTCCCTTTTCTTTTTGGTTGCCAGGAAGCCAAGAGCCAAGCTCTAAATTTAACAAAAGCAAAGCAGGCACCCGAGTTCTCCTTGGTTAAGATCGTCACTCTCCTTTCATATTTAAGTGTTCTATAACCCCGATTTCTTATATGTTACGTGTAAATTGCTCTCAGGGTTTGGCTCGGAGAGCTGTGCTCTCTCGCTAGTGTTCAGGGGAGCTGGGAGGGTGGTTCGAGTCCCATTCCCTCTCAAGTCTCACCCGCAGGTGACAGCGGTCCTCCCTCTGGCCCGCCCAGCGCCCTCGGCTCGCCCCGCCCCTCCTCCCCTCGCCCTTTCTCTACGCCTCCTCATCCTCCAATCCCCACTCGCCCCGCCCCTCTCTGACCCCGCCCCTCCTCCCTCGCCCCGCCCACCCGACTCCGCCCCGCCCCCTCCCTTGCCCTTTCTCTTATTCTCCAATCCCCACTCGCCCCGCCCTATCCCTGACTCCGCCCCGCCCTTGACCCCACCCCTCCCCTCCTATCCCCCTCCTCATCCTCCAATCCCCACTCGCCCCCTGACTCCGCCCCTTCCCTCCTCCCCTTGCCCTTTCTCTTATTCTCCAATCCCCAATAGCCCCGCCCATCCCTGACTCTGCCCCGCCCCCGACTCCGCCTCGCCCCGCCCCGCCCCCCGACTCCGCCTCGCCCCTCGCCACTCCCCAATCCCCTGGTTCTCTCCCCCTGACTCCGCCCCGCCCCCGACTCCGCCTCATCCCGCCCGGACCCGGCCTCCGCCCCGCCCCTCCGCTGCCCTCCTTTCCGGCGCGAGAACCTCCTCCTCTCGCGAGCCACGTTGCTAGGATACCGCCGGCAACAGAGACGCCGGCCGGTGCGCACCTTCCGGAGCCCGAGAAGCCACTGGGAGCCAGTCAGTGGCCGAGTTCCCGGTCGGGTAGGAGGACAGGTTCGGCTGCTGGCTCCTGACCCAGCCCCTAGACCGGCCTCGCCTCGGGGCCCTCCCCGCGCGGAACTCCGAGGTCTCTGCCGGGCTTACGCCGCCTGGGCTCTGGGGACTGGCCGGCCGGGCGGGAAGGCTCCCCCTTGGGTTTAAAAACCGTGCGGCGAAGCATCCTTTCTTTCTCCGGTCCTTCCTGGCTCCGCCGCCGTGGTTTGGGATTTGGGAGGAGCTGCGTCACCTCCCACCCCCAGTGCCGTTCAGGGCAATCGCATAGGAGCAAGATGTGTGTGTCACCCAGCTAAACCGTTAGCCACCGCGGTCCGTTTTCGGTCTTCGGTCAATAGAGGGCGTACTGACTGTCCTCCTTTCTTTCCTCCCGCGGTGTTGCTGTGCCTTCAAAAAAAAAAGTAAAACTCAGGTCTGTTTGGTAGAAAGCAAAACTGGACCCCTGCCTTACTGCCTACACTGAACATTCTACATCTATCATGCCTTGCAGGTGAAAGGGGGACTTTTTTTTTTTTTAATGTGAGCATAATGGAGACACTTTATTTTATAACAATTTTCTTTTAAAACAAATTTCAAGATGAAAACATTTACTTTGAATACGTCATAGAAATAAATGATGAAACATTAAAAACAGTAAAAAGAACGAACAATGAAAATCTGCCCTCCACCCATTGGTGTCCTCCAGTTCACCTTCTAGAGGTGCTCTCCATATATACAGATATGAAAATGCACAGGCCGGTCTGTGCTTTAGTTGAAGGTCATCAAGAGGACCTGACTGTGGGCTGACCCTTGAACTAGATGGAGAAATGGGAGGTTCCTCACCTCCTCCACTGTCCTTGGGGAGTTTGCCCACTGGTCCCTTCCTGTGCTAGGAGCTACTTCAAAGAGGAATCTTTTAGAGAGTAATGTGTTGTTGAGACCACCTGGTCTGTGTACATGACTCGGCTGGATTAAGGTCTGTATCTATATAAAATCTTAAATTCTGGTAGGTGTTTGCAGAGGTCTGCTCTTTGCAGCTGCCCAAGACAAGCCTCCTCTGTAAGTTCCCTTTACTTACTGAAATTGCCAGCTGTCGCTCTGGCCCGGTAGCTGACATCATCCAGATACACCAAGGTTGTGGGTTTGATCCCCAGTCAGGGCACATGCTGAAGTCTGGTAGCAATCTTCTCAGGAAGAAACTGCAGTTTTAACTTTAATCCTGCTGTTTTGGGTTCTGTACTTATTTGCTTGCTAAAACAATAGAAAAGTTATTTTGATTTTCTGAACTTACGTATGCTACCCCAATCGACTGAATACTCCATGGAAGGTGGTTTGAATATCCCATTGATTGTGATATTACTGCTTATCGAAGCACATTCCTCTGTACCTGGGAACCAGGACAATCACCCTAAATTGCCTCAGTGGCCCCAGATAATGTGTTTCTGTTGATTCAGTGATCCATAGACCCCAAACTATACTTAATCTTTATAGATAACTTGCTCAGTTTCGCTTCTGTAACTGCTTTGTGCAAATCAGGTTCCTCATTCCAAACCCAAAGATGTAATCGATACCTTTGTGATATTCTGCCAATATAAGCCAGATGTGGCGAGTTTTTCGGAGCTTCGAGATTTAGAGCACTGATGCCCCTCATAGCCACCGGCCTTTGAATAAATGACTCTATGATTCGACTTTTTGAGGCGTTCTTTGTGAGATTCGGGGTACACTACAACAAAAAGTTGCATAAATAAATGAAACAACAAATCAACGTTTTTCTCTTCTCTCTCTCTCTCTCTCTCTCTCTCTCTAACAAAACAAAACAAAATAAAACCGATCTGTTGCAGTTTTGCATTTTACCTGGGGAGCTGTTGAGTTTGTGAACCAATAGCTTTGCTTTATCACTTCAGTGAATCGGGCAGTATGCAGCCGTTCGGATTGGCTTCTTGTTTAGCATAATTCAAGATTCTTCCATGTTGTGTGTATCAGTAGTTTGCTCCTATTTATTGATGAGAAATATTCCATTTATGAATGTATCACAGTATATGGATCCATTCATCAGCTAAGGAACATTTGTATTGTTTCCACCCAGCCTTCGGTGACTAAGAGTAAAGCCTTTCTAAACTTTTGTGCACAGGTTTTGTGTGAATGTAGCTTCACATTTCACTTGGGTAAAGGACACAGATTGCTGGGCCGGATAATAAGTATGTATTTAATTTTATAAGAAAATGGACAGAGTTACCCCAAATGCCACACCAGTGTTCATTTTCACCATCAAGGTATAAAAGCCACTTGTCTTCATACTCACTAGCCCTTGATATTGTTGAGCTAAAAAAATTACAGCAACATACATTAACTATTGTAATAAGTGTGTGGTGATTCTCATTGTGATGTGAATTTGCATTTCTCCAGTGAATAATGTCACTGAGCATCTTTTCTTTCTTTTAAAACAAATATTTTATTGATTTTTTACAGAGAGGAAGGGAGAAGGAGAGAGTGCTAGAAACATCGATGCGAGAGAAACATCGACCAGCTGCCTCTTGCACACCCCCTACTGGGGGTGTGCCCGCAACCAAGGTACATGCCCTTGACCAGAACTGAACCTGGGACCTTGCAGTCCGCAGACCGACGCTCTATCCACTGAGCCAAACCGGTTTCGGCAGCACTGAGCATCTTTGCATGTGCTTGTTCTCAGGACCAGAACTAGAATGAGGTAACTGAGCCGACCGGATCCAGAGCTGTAGGAGGCATTTATTCCTAGCTCAGGTGCAAGTGGCCAGCAGTGCAGGCACCACACTTGCTCAGCCCAGTCCAGGCCTTGCTGATTTTCCTTCTGAATATATTCTTTGGTGATGTGTCTATTGAATCTTTTACTCTTTTATTTTTTTTTACTGTTAATTTTTTTACTGCGTTTTGAGAGTTTCTGACTATTTTTGATACAAGCTCTTTATCAGGTGTGAGTTTTGCAATATATATATCTCCCAGTCTATGGTTTATCCTTTTATTTTTTTAGTTGTGTTTTTTGAAGAGCAGAAGTTCCTGATTTTGTTGCTGATTTAGAAGAGCCATCTTGGCCATGTTCGGGGGAGAATGACCCTGCAGATAGAAACAAGAGCTTTACCCCCGACTCTCCAAAAAGGGCAGATGAGTCTGTTGCAGAGTTAGGGTTTGTTTAGATACTCTCTTTCTGATGAGACCACTGAGCTCTGTTATGGTAGAAAATAACCAAAAGGAAGTTTTGTTTTAGTGGGGTGAGAGCCTAAACAAGTTTCTTGAATTTTTAAAAAAATCAAGGTTTTGTTCAGTTTTATCTCATTTCACTTATCACCTGACATTTGTTTTAGAATTTTAAAAAACTTTAGTTATTTTACTTGTTGTACTTGAAACTGAAATGGCATTTTTAAACAGTACAAAGAAAAACAGTTTATTTTCATCTTTCCAATTACATAGCTACACTAATAAAAGAAAAAGATATAAATTAGTCATACCTCCATGACACCCACCAGCCAATCAGGAGTGAGTATTCAAATTAACCCAACAAATAGAGTGGGTTAATTTGCATACACAGGTGCCAAGCGGCCTGGGTCCTGGGGATGGGCCCCAAGCCCGCAGGCTCCCAGGACCATCACCTGCCCCGGGAGGCAAGGGCTGCTGTGCCAAGCCACGCCTGCAGGCTCCCTGCGGGGTTGGGTAGAGGCTGGTGATGGTCCGCTGGGGCCAGAGGAGCAGAGACACAAGTCTGCCGGGGGGTCTGGCACCCAGTAGCCCCAAGCGCTATGGCTGAAGCAGCGCTGGTGCCGCTGAGCTGCAGCAGAGACACAAACCTGCAGGAAACCTGTGGAAGGGACGTAAACTATCTTAACTTTATCTCCCTTTCCACAAGATGAAAAAACTGACCCTGATTTATTAGTGATATGGCCCACACCTTTCTACAGGCACAGGGTATGTTATGACCGCTCCCAGGAAGGTCTGGTCAGAATTCTGTCTCCAGGGAATAACACTACTGTGGCAAATCATCTAAGAGAGGAAACAAGCTTTTGTTGGGTTTATTCTGAAGGTCAGAGAACATGCCACCCCAACATATGCCGTGTTGTTATATTGATGATCTTGAGCTGCAGATGCTTGAAAAACAGCAAATGCATGCAGAGGATTTCACTGACGTCTCCTGATCTGCCTAAAATCGGACCCCCCAAAAGGAGCTTAAATGTCACAGGTCCCCTCGATGGGAAAGTGTCATCAGCCAGCGAAGTCTGACTCCTGTCACAGGACAGGAAACTAGAAGTTGACATCACACCCAAACTTTGTTACAAACTATTTCCCCCTTACCCCCATTCATCTTTTCTAAAAATCGTTTGTCTTCTTCTAAGAGGCCTAAATCTCCCGTCCCCTTTCCCTGGGAAGAAGGTATTTAAATCTGGATTCTAAGCCACTTTGGGGAGTTACTCATTTTTTCCTGGGGTCTCCCACATATACACGAGGTACACATGTTAATGAACTTTTGTTTTTCTCTTGGTAATCTGTCTTTTGTTACAAGAGCCTCTGCTAAGAACTCTGAAGGGTAGAGGAAAACTATTTTTTCCTCCTCCATAGTTATCTCAGGAAATCAAATCCTGGGCTGAACAGTGAGGTTGGTTCAAGTACCAAGCAGTCCCAGATGAGGGGAGGGAAGGAAGCTTCTAGGGGCAAATCAATGATATTGGCATCAAAGTGGGACAGAGGGCACATGCATGGTTGCTAGTGGGAGTTTAAAGTGGTTCAATATTTTTGGAGGATGATTTGGAAAAATTGATAGAAATGTTCAAGGTACATCCAAGAGTCTTCTAGGAATCACATCTGCTGAGATACAGCATGCGTGCATAAGCTCTGGTCATAACCCAGGATGCTACTGTGGGCTCCCCTTCCACGATAGGAAAACCTGCTAACAACCTTCATTTTTAGAACGAGGTGGCATCTATACTAATAAAAGGGTAATGTGCTAATTAGACTGAACATCTGCCAGACGACCTTCCGGACGTCCTTCTGGACCAATCCATGGTGGCGGGGCTGAGGCAGAGGCGATTAGAGGCAATCAGGCAGGCAGGGGAGAGCAGTTAGGAGGATCAGGTAGGCAGGAGAGAGCAGTTAGGGGGATTGGGCCGGCAGGCAGGTGAACGGTTAGAAGCCAGCAGTCCTGAGGGGTCCTGGATTAGAGAAGATACAGGCTGGGCTGAGGGACTCCCCTGTCCCCATGCACAAATTTCGTGCACCGGGCCTCTAGTTTTATTATATAATATTTCAATTTTGTACCATTATTTTGTGTTGACAATATATGTTTATTTGCTCATTTTTTCTTCTTGAACTTCAGACTTTCATCGGACTCTTTTCATCCTTCTCCAAGTGTATCCTTTAGAAGTTCCTTTAGAGCAGATATCTTGAAGGTACTTCACTTATAAATGTATCTATTTTCTTTTTTGAAAGATTATTTTGCTGGGTGCACAATTCTAGGTTGATAGCTATCCTATTTTATTAGTACATTGTTGCCTTGGCTTCTGTTTTTTCTAATGAGCAATCTACAGTGATTTTCTTTCTTTTCTATTAATGTCAGAAAGTGAATATGATTCAAAACAGTAGATGATATGTCCTTTTCACTGTTTGCTTTCCAGACCTGCTTTATATTATTACATAATTTAACTACCATGTACATGGCTATGAATTAGATATATGTTATGCTTTTTGGATCCGTGGATCTATATATTTCATCATATAAAAATTTTTTTGAAAAATTCTCAGCCATTATTTTTAAAGATATTTCCTTTTTCCCATCTTTTTGTTTTCTTCTGGAACTCCAGTGTGAAATATGCTAGAAGACGGCCTGGCAAACTTTCTGAAAAGAGCTTCACAAGCCACATGCAGTCTCTGCATATTTTTTGTTGCTTTTTATTTTAGCAATACAATTCTATTCTTAGCTCACAAAAAAAATATATGCTTAGCAGGAAAATATACTGGTGGGGAAAATGAGACATTTTTGGGGGGCTAGCAATTTGAATCTGTGCCAGTAACCTAATGCACATTCTTTTTAGCCTATAATCTAGTCACCACCCCTTCTTTAATTATCTGGTCCTGGAAGACCTGTTTACCTAAGTACTACTCCCATTTTAGAGAGGCCATAAACCACGAACATACACAACCCCCCAACAGAATTGTCAGCAATGGCGCCAAGCCAGGCCTTTAGGTGTGGTCTCATGGCCTCCACCCCAACACATGGGGCTTTCTGCAAAGCTCACAAAAGGTCCGGAAATCCCATCCCATATTCGGGGGACAAACAAACCCAAGGGCATAAAGGGAAAGCTTCCTCCATATTGGCTTGCTCAGGATTCGGAGAGGAATAGCCTCCCCTGAGCCCTGTACCGACATGTGAAACATCTGAAGGTAATGGGCTTTTCCTGGGCCTCCGGTGCCCTTGCACATTCTTCGGTCGCCTGGTAAATCCTGTAATATAAAAATGGTTCCCTAGTGACCTAGTGGTTAGGATTCGATGCTCTCACCGCCGTGGCCCAGGTTTAATTCCTGGGCATCGCCTTTCCCTGATAGCTGGGTCGCCTCCCGCCCCTGAGGGCTTCCAGACAGTAAGAGGGGGCAGGCAGGGCTGAGGGACCCCCTTCCAGTGCGTGAATTTTCATGCACCAGGCCTCTAGTACAGATCTTAGATTGCCCCTAACTGCTTCTAACACACACACTACTACTACTACTACTAATAATAATAATAAAAGTGTGCAAATTGACCATACCTCTGCTACGCCCACCAGCGATGCCCACCAGCCAATCAGAGCGAGTATGCAAATTAACCCCAACTAAGATGGCTGCGGCCACAGAGAGCAGGAAGCTTGGGTTTTCTAGGCAATGGAAGAAGCCAAGCTTTCTACCTGTCCTAGCTGGCCTAAACCTCCACTCAAGGCTACAAAGTTCCAATTATAGAAGGTAAACAAATCAAAATAGAATTGGCTGCAGCCAAGGAGCAAGCAGGAGGCTTGGCTCTGCTCTAGGCTACAAAGTTTCAGTTGTAGAAGGTAAATAAATTCCAGATACTAGGGCCTCTGCTTGGGTCACCAGGGGGCGTGGCTGGCCTGCAAACCACTACAGACTCCTCACCCAGGCCTACCTATGCCCCAAGGGAACCCCTACCCTGATCTGGGACACTCTTCAGAGCAAACCAGCTGGCCCCCACCCATACATCAGGCCTCTATCCTATCTAATAGAAGAGTAATATGTATCACTCCAACACACAAGATCAATATAGCTGCCCCCCTGTGGTCAAAGAACCTGCCCCCATGTGGACACAAGATGGCCAGCAGGGGAGGGCAGTTGGGGGTGATCAACCCTGCAGGGGAGGGCAGTCAGGGATGGCCAGGCCAGCAGAGGAGGGAAGTTGGGGCAAACAGGCTGGGAGGGGAACAGTTAGACATTAATCAGGCTGGCATGGGAGTGGTTAGGGGGTGATCTGGCTGGCAGGCAGAAGCAGTTAGGGGCAATCACAAAGGCAGGCAGGTGAGCAGTTGAGAGCCAGCAGTTCTGTATTGTGAGAGGGATGTCAGACTGCCTGTTTAGGCCCGATCCCAGTGGACAGTTCTGAACGGGCAGTTGGACATCCCTCGAGGGGTCCCAGATTGGAGAGGGTGCAGGCTGGGCTGAGGGACTTCCCCCCCCCCCCCCCCCCCCGCCCAATGCACGAATTAAATAAATACTAGAGGCCCAGTGCACAAATTCATGCATTGGTGGGGTCTGGTGGCCTGGCCTGTGGGGATAAGGCCAAAATCAGCTTTATAATATCCTCTGAAGGGTCCCAGATTGCAAGAGGGCAGTTCTCAGGTGACACACCCTGGAATCAGGCTCCCTCCTCTCTGGTTCCGGTTGTGTCACCCAAGAACCACAGCTGCCAAGTGACTGCAGCTCAGCAGCTCCTGTGTTGAGCATCTGCCCCCTGATGGTCAGCGAGTGTCATAACTACTGGCCGGTGGACTGGTCGTTCATGGGTAAGGGCCCCTAGGCCTGGCCAGCAATCAGGTCTGATCGGGGCCTTCTGGCTGCTGGCTGGGGCCTCCCTTCCCCAGCTGTCAGCTGCTGGCCAGGGTCTTTCTTCATCCCATGCCATGCCCTGGTGGTCAGCACATATCATAATATATCATAGCAAGCAATTGGTCTCCCAGTCAAACTCCTGTGGGGACAATTTGCATATTAGGCTTTTACATATATATGTATTGAAATATATTTTTTTATTAATTTCAGAGAGGAAGGGAGAGGGAGAGAGAGAAACATCAATGATGAGAGAGAATCATTGACCAGCTTCCCCCTTCACTCCTCATACTGGGGTTTGAGCCTGCAACCCAGGCATGTGCCCTTGCTGGAATTGAATGTGGGACCCTTCAGTCCACAGGCTGATGCTCTATCCACTGAGCTAAACCAGGTGGGGGAAGATGACAATATATTTTTAAGTATTTTTTTTAAATATGTTCTTTAAAGAAGATTTAGTTTAAATTAATTATGCTTGGAGGCTCCTTTTGGTATACATTTTTATTTCCTGTAGTGTTTTTATTGAAAGTCCAGTGGCGTTTTACCTGATGCCATTCCTAAGGTAATCATTATATTTTAAAAGTAATGAGCATCACTGTAGTATATTATGAACATTACTGTGTACCAGCAATGAATTTGATATTTGGTATATATGTTTTTATGTATGGTAAATGTATTAATTTTCTCAATTCAGGAAAATGTCTGAACTGAAGGAAGAAAGTGATGCTGTGGATGCTGCTGATGCAGCAAAAGAAGATGATGATCCTTTTGATGCTATCAAGATCCCAGGTTTCTCGGACGAGCTTCTAGAGTCAGACAAAGCAGAAGACAATGATTCTGAAGAAGAATTATTTGGTGATGACCGTGCACCGCGTGCTAAGGAGCAGAGTGACGAGAGCTTTTCGAGCCTGGCATCAAACGAAGAAGAACAAGCAGGCATGGGAGGGGTTTCGCCATCTGAACAAGTTTCAGATCCCATGCTAGCTGAAATTGGTCCACCCAAAGAGTATCCCGGTGAACATTATCAGGCACTGATGGAGAAAATAAAGACCGTCAGAGAATCTCTGAAATCATCAGCGATAGATTCTACAGTAACAGGTATTACCCAGGGAAGATAGGATCATTCTTATCCTCATTTGAAGAATGCTTGCTTTTTCTTGTTTGTTTTTTTTTGCTTAAAGATTTGTTTTGTATTTGATTTCACTTTCCCCTTTTCCTATACACCAAACTTCTCCAGCCATGCCACTTGAATCTCTTAATTACGTGTGAAGTTTTTCTATTGACAATATCCACTCTCCCTAAATAAATGAACATCTTTAATTTTAAATGGATAGTTATCTGTTGTTGTTTTTTTTTCCTATAAAGTGTATTTTTTTTAAAAATGTCTAGGGATCTTAGGAAGTGGCAGAGAGTGTAAAGGAAGTTTTTTTGCATGCCGATTTGGAATTAATTGTGAAGAGCTAGCAAGCAGTCCCACGGGAACTTGGCTCCCGGTTTCCCATTTTCACAGCCAGTGCTCACCTATCACGTTGCTTTTACAGATGTCCAAATGTCTGCATAGTGTTAACCTTCTTTTTAACTTCACAAAAAATCGTCGCCTTCCATTACAGTTTAATTTTAAAGGTACAATGTTGGTGGCATGTAGGAGTTATTACTACATTGTTGAGAAGAAAGCAGAGGGGGGCAGGAAGAAAGTGATTACACAGAGAGCCTTTCCACTTGCCCGGTTAACTGATTACTGCTTCTCCCCTTTCTCCGTGATTTTTTGAGAGAGGTTCCATCCACAGGGTGAGAACGTGAGCCATCACTTAACAACAATTGCAGCAGTTTGGCTGGTAAAATGTAGCTTTTGAATTCAGCGGAGTAGTTTTTCTTTGCAAGGTGTGTCCACATAAGTTAAGAATGAAAAAGGAAGAAGAAGAAACTAATCAAGCCCAATTACACCTAACTGAAGGTGTTATTCTTCGATTTCATTATTTAGTGCAAACTGGGATTCGTTTCTTCATATTTCTGTGATTCCCCGATATTGTAGCTTATAACAAACACGTGGTGATTTTTAAAAAAGTTGTCTTGGTCCTGAGGCTCACAAATTCTTCAACACACCTCCCTTCCCAGATGTAAAGTATATTTGTCATCAAATTTTGAATCTATAAAACAATTAAAATAGCCCTCTGAGAATTTGACATCCGTGGAAGTGTTCTTTGTTGACAGGGAACTGTGAAAACAAATTTTCACAAGTCTGAAAAACCTTGGCATCAACAATGCCTAGCTGAATTTTATCTTGGGATTACTGATGTCTCATTTGGTTTATGAAAACTGTCATATCAGGCATAAGAAATATACAAGACATTTTTGGCTTACAGTGTGCCCTCTATTCCATCTTAACTCTTCCATCTTCTTCATTAAAATTTAAAGTCCATAGGTGAAAAGAAAAGGTTTACCTGTAATTGTTTTTAAATACTGTATTTCCTTCCTATAATTTGTGAACAGATAATCATTTTATAATGACAGTTTTTAAAATTTTCAATGTGTCTTCATTTCCTATTTATAAGGTGGGGAGTGAACCACAGAATGTCCATTTTTGTGAAAAGTGGGTTTGTGTAGTTATTACAGATTTTTTGTGTGTCGGTATTTCTGATATTTGCAAAACTGATTTTGTGTTTTCCACTTTGGCAACTATAGACATAAATTATGAGAAGAAGAATGGATTTAGTAGGAGATATCTTTTGTATTTGTAGGGTCACAGAAAAATTTATTTGAAAACTTATTTTTCTTAATTTCATAAATACACCCTGATTTAGTGAGGTATGATATCATTGGGACACCCTCTAGGCCTCGGAGTCCCTTTCCAGTATGACACAAAAATGCTTAATTTTCTGAGATGTTTTCTATGTCTAAATCTGAGTAATATATAGCAGATAGTGGGAATTTTTCAAAGCAGTTAGTTTTATTTTATATTTCTCCCGATATCCCGAGTCAGGAGGTGATACCGAATGTGCACTGATCCTCATGCCAGGGAATAGAAGAGAGATCTGAACTTTGAGCTGGCATTGGGGAGCAGGTGTTCATCATCAGTGCTAATTTTTGAGATTCTACTGATGTTTGTCACTTCTCATAAAAAATGAAAAATAACTCTTATGGAGGTGCAGGTTGTGGGGGAATATGGCAGAAGCACCTGCATTCTATGTAATTAAAAATTGTTCCATGATTTTCCATCTGCTTAGTGACTATAGTTTACTCACTATTGCTTTTGACCAGAATTCTTTCTCCCCCCCCCCTTTTTTTTTAAAAATAATCTACAGTAAAAATGGTTCTTCTTCCTGTGGGCCAGGAAATTATAATGCCTTTTAAAATCGAAAACGCTTTAAAACAACTCAAGGATCATTTTTCATACTTATTGAATGTGCCATCGGATGTACTGCAGTTAAGATGTCAAGGTAAGCTTGGAAGCTAATAAAATGTATCCAGACTTCTTTAGTGTGAATGATTTCATTATTTACATGTAAATAATCAGGATCTTCGATTTGTTAACTAAGCATTTTGATATTTACTAATTGAATTTTAAGTTGTGGTTATGTATTCAGTCACTCAACATGTTTTTGTCGAGGAAATACTTTGTTCTTAATACTTTGCTCAGAACTGAAGATGTAAAGAAACATGAAAAAATAAAAAATCCCAGTTCTCAAGTTGTTTATGGACTAGCATGGAAGGAGATTCATACAATAGTTCCCACATAATGTGTATGCACAAAAAGCTGTGACTACAGGGAGGAAAGATTCTAGAAAGCTTCTTTTAGTGAAAATTATAATACTTGTGCTAAATCCCAAAGAGGTGGGAAAAATTGGGACTTTTGTGAGGTGTGGCTGGAAGAAGACTTTATATGGGAGTGGGAGGAAACGAGTTTAAAAAAATAGAGGATGAATGAGCATATATAGAGTAAGAAGAAGGCTAAAAATAATTTATCTGTTAGCCTTCTATACATTAAAGCCAATTCACATTCCCACAATGTGCAAGTTTATTTACATTTTGTGGGCAATGTTGAGCAGCCCACTTTATAGTAGCTTTGTGTCATGAGAGGAAGTAATCTTTGTAGCTGTGATGGAGTTAACCAGACTATATATTGAATGTGCCATCAGATGTACTGCATATATATGGTGTCCCTCAGCCTGATCTTCACCCTCTCCAATCTGGGACCCCTTAAGGGATGTCCGACTGCCTGTTTAGGCCCAATCCCAGGGATCGGGCCTAAACAGGCAGTCGGATATCCCTTTCACAATCTAGGACTGCTGTCTCCCAACTACTTGCCTGCTTGCCTTCCTGATTGCCCCTAACTGCTTCTGCCTGCCAGCCTGATCACCCCCTAGCCACTTTCCTGCCAGCCCGATTGTCCCCAACTGCCCTCCCCTGAAACCCCGGTCACCCCCAAATGCCCTCCCTTGCATATTCCCTCTTTATTAGGTAGGGTTTTTTTCTTTAGCATATTGGACAGTCCTAACTGGTTTGGCTCAGTGGATGGAGCATTGGCCTGCAAACTCAAGGGTACCAGGTTCGATTCCCGTCAAGGGCATGTACATTGGTTGGGGGCACATACCCAGTGGGGAGTGTGCAGGAGGCAGCTGATTGATGTTTCTCTCTCATAGATGTTTCTAGCTCTCTATCCCTTTCTCTTCCTCTCTGTAAAAAAAATCAATAAAATATATATTTAAAAAAAGAAACATTTAAAATTCCTCCATATCTGCCTGCTGGTGTGACTCAATGGTTGAGACCCCAGGCTGCCATCACTGGAAGGGGACCACACCCTGGCCAGGCTGAGACCCCAGCCCAGGCTGCCTCCAGGACCAGGGCATCATGCGGCTTGGGTGCGAGGCCCTGCGGCCTGACACCCTAGCCCAAGCTATCACTTTGGCCAGGGGATCGCACAGCGGGGGTGGCCGGCCCTGTTGGCCTGAGACCTCAGCGCTGGGTGTCACCACGGCCAGGGTATCCTGCAGCTTGGAAGCTAGGCCTTGCCAGCCTGAGATCCCAGCCCGTGCTGCGGCCACTGGCCAGGATCGCACCTGGCACTGGTGCTTCCCAGCCAGATACCTTGGGCTGCCACCAATCATCAGGGATTGCTGCATGGAGGCAGGTGCCTCCCAGCTAGACAACCTGGACTGTCGCCATTGGGCGGACTTGAGGACTTCGGCAGGGCTAAGAGGACTGGACACCTCCATCTTGTAGCTATGGGTGCCGCCATTTTGTTGCAGAATGATGGTTAATTTGCATATTACTCTTTTATTCGATAGGATAAAAACCTAAGTGACAGTTATAACCTGTCAACCAAATGACTGGTGGCTATGATGCCCACTGACCAGCACGGGGCAGATGCTCAACACAGGAGCTGCTGAGCTGTGGTGACTTGGCAGCTGTGGTTCTCGGGTGACGCACTAGGAACCAGAGAGGAGGGGGCCCAATTCCAGGGTGTGTCACCTGAGAACTGCCCTCTTGCAATCCGGGGTCCTTTGGGGGATGTTGGAGAGCCAGTTTTGACCCAGTCCCTGCAGGCTAGGCCGAAAGACCCTACCTGTGCACGAATCCATGCATGGGCCTCTAGTAGCTAAATGTTTCTATAGACTATGTCTATGTCTGCACAAATCCTAATATTTTATTTTTTAATCTTTATTGTTGGAAGTATTATATATGTCCCCCTTTTTCTTCCATTGACCCCTATTTAGCCTACCCCCACTCCCTGCCCCAGCCCTTTGCCACCCTATTGTCTGAGCCCATGGGTTATGCATGAATACATATAATTTATTTGGTTGATCTTTTCTCACTTACCCACCCACCCTCCCCTGTTTTCCCTCCGAGATTCTGCACTCTGTTGTTCCATGCTTACATGTCTCTGGATCCACTTCATTCATCAGTTTTTCAACATCCTATAATTTTTGGTACTGGTCTTTTACCTCCTTGGTTAAGTTTATTAATGTATCTTAATGTTTTTGTTGCAATGGTAAATGGGATTGTTGATTTAGTTTTTCTTCCTGAGAACTCATTATTGGTACATAAAAACATACACATCAATTTTGGGATGTTGATTTTGTATCCTGCTACATTGCCAAATTCATTTATTAAATATAGTAATTTTTGGGTGGAGTCTTTAGGGTTTTCTATGTACAATATCATGTTAAATATGAGTAATGAGAGTTTTACTTCCTACTTTCTAATTTGGATGCCTTCTCCTCAATTTGGATGCCTTTTATTTCTTCTTGTCTCTATGGCAAGGACTTCCAGTACTATCGTATCTAATAAAAGAGTAATATGCAAATTAACCATCACCCACAACCACACCCACCAACCAATCAGAGCGAGTTTACAAATTAATCCCAACCAAGATGGCTGTGGCCATGGAGTGAGCAGGAAGGGGGCTTGGGTTTCCCTGGCAATGGAGGAAGCCAAGCTTTACACACACCCTGGCGGGTCCAGGCCTCCACTCAAGGGTACAAAGTTTCAATTGTAGAAGATAAATAAATTCCAGATACCAGGGTCTCTGCTTGGGTTGCCAGGGGGCAAGGCCAGCCTGCAAACCACCACAGGCTCCTTGCCCAGGCCACTCCAAATCCCAAGGGAACCCCCACCCTGATCTGGGATACCCTTCAGGGCAAACCAGCTGGCCCCCACCTATGCACCAGGCCTCTATCCTGTCTAATAAAAGAGTAATATGCAGATTGACCATCACCCCAACACACAATATGGCTGCCCCCATGAGGCCAAAGATCCTGCCCCATGTGGACACAAGATGGCCACCACAAGATGGCCAGCAGGGGAAGGAAGTTGAGAGGGACCAGGCCTGCAAGGGAAGGCAGTTGTGGATGATCAGGCCAGCAGGGGAGGGCAGTTGGGAGGGACCAAGCCTGCAAGGGAGGGCAGTTGCAAGCGATTTAGCCTGCAGAGGAGGGCAGTTAGGGGTGACCAGGCAGGCAGAGGAGGGAAGTTGGGGGTGACCGAGCCTGCAGGAAAAGTCAGTTGGGGGGACCCAGGACTGCAGAGGAGAGCAGTTGGGGGAACCTGGCCTGTCGGGTATGGCAGTTAGGGGTGACCAGGTCTACAGGGGAGCAGTTCGGCATCAATCAGGCTGGCAGGGAGTGGTTAGGGGTGATTAGGCTGGTAGGCAGAAGCAGTGAGGGGCAATTAGGAAGGCAGGCAGCCAAGTAATTGGGAGCCAGCAGTCTGGATTGTGAGAGGGATGTCCGACTGCCCTCTTACAGGCCTAAACAGGTAGTCGGACATCCCCCCAAGAGTTCCCAGATTGGAGAAGGTGCAGGCTGGGCTGAGGGACAACCAACCTCACCCCCTGTGCATGAATTTCATGCACTGGGCCTCTAGTGTTGAATAAGAGTGGTAAAATCAGACATCCCTGTCATGATCCTGTTTTTAGAGGAAATGGTTTTGGGTTTTTGCCCATTGAGTATGATGCTGGCTGTAGGTTCGTTATTAATGGCCTTTATCCCTCTACTAGAGGCCCAGTGCATGAGATTCATGAACTGGGTGGTGGGGGAGGAGTGGTCCCTCAGCCATCCTGTGCCCTCTCGCAGTCCAGGAACCCTTGAGGGATGTCTAACTGATAGCGGGAGAGGCTTCCCCCACTGCCCCTGTGCTCACCAGCCATGGGCCTGGCTTTTGGCTGAATGGTGCTTTCCCTGTGGGAGTGCACTGACCACTCAGGGGCAGCTCCTGTCTTGAGGTCTGCCCCCTGGTGGTCAGAGTGCATCATAGCAACCAGTCGCTCCACCGTTCAGTCAATTTGCATATTAGCCTTTTATTATTTAGGATTCCAACTTTGCTGAGAGTTTTTTTTTTTAAATGGGTGTTGGATTTTATCTGATGCTTTTTCTGCATCTATTGATATTATCATGTGATTTCTTTGTCTTTCAATTTATGTCATGTATCACATTTATTGATATGTGAATATTGTATCAGCCTTGGATCCCTGGAATAAATCACACTTGGTCATGTTGTATGATCTTTTCAATACATTGCTGGGTACAATTTGCTAATATTTTGTTGAGGGTTTTAGTATCTCTATTCTTCAGGGATATTGGCCTATAATTCTTTTTTTTTGTCATGTCTTTATCTGGTTTTAGAATTAGGATAATGCTGGCGTCATAAAAAAGAGCTTGTAAATATTCCTTCCTCTTGGATTTTTTGGGATGGTTTGAGGAAGTTGGTGTTACTTCTTTGAATGTTTGGTAAAACTCCCCTGTAAAGCCATCTGGATCTGGGCTTTTGTTTGCTGGGAGTTATTTGATTACCGCTTCTATTTAATCAGTTGTTATTGGGCTATTCAAGTTTCCTAATTCTTCCTGATTCAGTTTGGGAGATTGTAATTTTCTAGGAATTTGTCCATTTCATCCACATTGTTCAGCTTGTTGTCATATAGTTGTTCATGGTATTTTCTTATAATCCTTTGTATTTATGTGGTATCTGGTGGTTACTTCTCTGCTTTCATTTCTGATCTTATTTATTTGGGTCCTCTCTCTTTGTTTCTTCTTGAGTCTGGCTAAAGGTTCATAAATCTTGTTTATCCTCTTAAAGAACCAGCTCTTGGTTTCATTAATGTTTTGCATTTTATAGTTTTTAAATCTTTATGTTATTTTTTCTCTCTCCAATATTTATTACTTCCTTCCTTCTACTTACTCTAGGATTTTCTTGTTGTTCTCTTTATAATTGTTTAACTTTTAGGGTTAAATAGTTTCTTATTTTTTTTCTTATTTTTTGAGTTAGGCCTATAGTGCTATGAACTTCCCTCTCAAGACTGCTTTTGCTGTGTACCGTAGCAAATCTTAATATTTTAGCTTAAAAACGTCTTGTCTTTACTTACAAAGGTGCCACCATAACTTTTTTGTGTGTGGAAAATCCTAAGCACTATAAAGTAATAAGCTATACATACCAAGTTTCTCCTTGACAAGTCAGAGAAAAACAGTTCAATTTCAAAATTGTTTTCTAAAACTGTTATAATCAATATACTTGAATAGTGTAATGCTTGTGTACTCAAGCAACTGATTATTAAAGCTTGGTTGGGGAAACAAAGCTAAAATTTATATAATAATAATAATAATAATAATAACAATGACGATCATGATCATGTTGATGATGATGATTAATTTGTTGAGCATTTACTATGTGATAGCCCTACAAAATATGCTGCCTACATTATCACAATATCATCTGTCCACACAGCAATCCTTTATTATGAATTTTTCTTTAAAAGAATAAAACTAAAGCTCTGGCTTCTCTTCAGATCACATAAATTCACATAGTTAATAAGCCCCAGAGTCTGAACTTAAATATAGGTATAACTCCAAAAAGGGAACTTGAAACTGTGTGGCATTAAGGTAAGGTGACCAGATGTCCCGGGACAAATTGTTAAAAATCGGGACTGTCCCGCCAAAAGCGGGACGCCTGGTCACCTTACATTAATTATAAAGTGAAATTTGAAACTGGAGAAGTTGGCTCCTGGTGCCATAGAATATCTTTCTTTGCCCTTCACGCCCTTTTCTTTCTGTGTAAGTACTCTGCATCACTACCGGGCTTATATATCAGTAGCAATCATAATGAAAAAGCTGGACTCTGCGTCAACTAAGCACCTTCTAAGATAGGTACTTTTTTCTGGTACAGAACTAGAATTCAAGTTTGGTATGGGACTAAGCCTGCTACAGAAACAAGGAGAGGAATGAAGAGGCTCTGGGAGTCTGTATTAGGTTCCCATGACTGTTATCACAACCCCTGATTTAGTAGCTTAACGCCACACATTATTTCTCTTACAGCTTTGGAGACCGGAAGTCCTCACTCACTTTCACTCAGACAAAGATGTCAGCACGGCTCTTCTCCTAAATGTTCTGGAAAGAATCTGCTTCCTTGCCTTTTCCAACTTCTAGAGTTGCATTCCTTGCATTCATTGGCTCCTGGCCCCGTTCCTCCATCATCAAAGCCAGCAGCATAGCCTCCTCACATCCTTCTGCTCTGTCCTGTCATCTTCACCCCTGCAGTCAAACCGCCCTCTTGCTTCCTCTTATAAGAGCACTTGTGGTTATATTTAGGGCCTACCTGGACCATCCAGGATAATCTCTCCATCTCAAAAATCTTAACAGCCACTTTCCCCATATATGGTAGCAGTCATAGGTTCTAGGGATTAGGACCATTATCTCATCCTATCACAAAAACCCATAATATTCATGTTAATTTTAAAATTATGAGTTGAGGGTAAATATAGAAACTCAGTGATTTTTGTGCTTTCTTGAACTATGTATGGTGCCGGGGGGAAGGGGGAGGGAGGTACTAAAAATATCAGGGGGAACGCTTTGTAAAGTATATAGTTATCTAACCTCTATTCTGTACACATGCAACTAGTATACAATAATATTGAATGTAAACTGTAATTGAAAAAAATTTAAAAATATTGATAATCATTTTTAAAGGGCTAGTGGTGATATGTGATATATTTCTAAGAATGAGTATATCAAAACCTTTGCTATACTTATTAATTGTAATTAGGAAGATTATATGTTGGAAAATTGATATAGGTATTATCAATAAAGTTTCCATGATACAAAGCTGCAGCCAGTAACATTATACATATTTTTGTATGCCTTAAAATAGAGAAATAAAATTAGAGTCAATTTATAAAATAAACCAATGGGGAGAAGGAAGAGGCTGTAGCGATACAACGTAAAGATAAAGTGCTCTATACTTTTCCAAGCACAAAACTGAGACATAGCTCCATCTTGGCATTAATTAATTTGTATGAGTTTCTGAGTCTAGAAACAGGGACAGGAAGGGATTCTTTAGAATTCTGATTGTATACTTTTCCGCTGGAGAGAGAGGTGAGTATTAGGTTTTCCCGGATATGCTATGGTAGGTCTGGAGCTTTATAGAATACGCTGTCATTTTATTTTTTATTTTTACAGAATTATCATTTAGAGTATGATTTTGCTTATGTATAAAATAGGTTTTTAAAATTTTCAAATGTTTACAGAGTTGCATGGTTATTATGTATTTGCATTTCTGAAGAGTGAAGACTTGTAGCTTTACTTAGAATGCTGAATTCTTGTTTGGGATGCCACCTTGACTTTTCCCACTGCAGAGTGTTCTGTATTCACTTTATAGCAAGAGAAGGACACCATTAATACTTGGCACTTGATACTAATCAATATTTTGGTAATGAAACAACATGTGATTATAGATATTTTATAGCCCCTTCAAATGAGTATGTATTTCTTCATTTTTTCCTCATAACACTTCTTATAATTTTATCTCATTTTTAGGAAGAATTCTTAAAAGTAATGAGACTCTACTACAATATGGAGTTAAGCCGCAGGATATCGTACAAGTGGAAATCTATTCCACACTTCCAGATGTATATCCAGTCAAAAGAATAAAAAGATTATCTGCCCCTCATGTCCTAATTGTCACAGCACAAAGTGGTTAGTTATTTTATATCTTTTAGATGAAAGTATTTTAGAGTCATTTTCCAGTTGAACTTCCATTCAATCTTGGTTTTATCTCTTCAGGCGTTAATCAGTACCAGCATATAGCTGTTGAGATGATAAAATCTGACTTTCACAAACCATTTCTTGGTGGATTCAGACATAAAATAACGGGAATAGAATATCACAATGCTGGAACACAAACTGTACCTAAAAGGGTTCCTGGAAAAGGCGATGTATTTTGTAGGGATACCCAGGTAGTATTTTTATTTTTCCTTATAGGTTTCTGAAGTTATAGAATAAACACATGTTATGCTGTATTCCTCTCTAAAATAAAAGTCTTCTAAGGAATTATATGGCAATTAAAATAATGAATAAATAACAAATATGTAGGAGAATATGCTCTTACTCATGTACATGTGTATAGAGTAGATATTTATTTAAATCTTTTTTTTTATTTTAGACAGTTTTTCAGAGAAAAAAGGTCCAACAAACTACAAATACAACATCCACCCAGATGACTAAAATTGGTGTATATGTTTCAAATATGACTGATAAACTGCTAAAACCAGGAAAATATTTTACAGCAAGTGAATATCATGCTCGAAGATTAAAGGCGGTAAGATAACTTTTATTATGGGTGGTTACTAAAAATTTAATATGTGAGTCAATTGTTCTGTGCATATCTATGCCTAAGCCACACTAGCTTGCTTGGGAAGAACCCATGTGAATGTTGTTAAAGACTAATTACAATAGTTGTTCCAGATGATAGGGCAGACTGGATTCAAAAGGGGCTACTACAATGGAAGGAAGAGATTAGGCTTAATTTTGAATTCTCAGGAAAAGTGGGACTTGATAGCCAAGGAAGGGGTCAGTGGATGGAAAATCACTGTGAGAAAACATCAGGCTAAACCAACCTGGCCAGAGTGAGTGGGCGTCATCTGGGGCTGTTGGAAGATGAAGAACCGATCAAATATGGAGAATGATCAGATATTGAAGGTGGGGATTCTGGTTAAACTGAGTTAACAGGATTTTAAAAAAAAATCAGGATTCTTAATAAAATTGAAAAATGCAAAGCTGAACACAGAAGCCCAAATGTCAAGAACCAGAATTTTTCTCTTTCCCTGAGGGAATTCCCAGGGCTGTGTGAGTTGTCTTTGGCCATTTATTAGCTCCGTCCCCTCTATCCCTTGGCCTCAATCCCTGTGACAGTAGGATCACCGAGGAAGGGTTCCAGATTAATTGAAAGCAAAAGGATATTAAAATCTGTTTTCTCTGATATTAGTATAGCCACTCCAACTCTTTTATGTTATGCTTGCATACTCTATCTTTCTTCATCCTTTTACTTCTAACCTAATTGGGACTTTGAATCTGGAGAATATATCTTGTAAACAGCATATAATTGGATCTTATCTTTCTATCCAATCTAGTAATTTCTGCCTTTTGACTTAATATAATTATTGAGAAGGTTGAATTATATCATGATTTTGCTATTATTGTCTATAGTCTGTATATCTCTGGTGCATCTGTTCCTCCTTTACCACTTTCTTTTATGTTAAATATTTTTCCAGTTTGCCATTTTTATTATTTTCTAGTTTTTTATTTACATAATTAATATCTCTCTCTATAAAAGCCTAAAAAAAAAAATAAAACAGACAAAAAAAAAAAGCCTAAGTGATTGGTACAACTGAATAACTAGAACGATCGGAACAACTAGTCGACCAGTTGCTATGACATGCAGTGACCACCAGTGGGCAGATGCTCAACACAGTAGCTTCCCCCTAGTGGTCAGTGTGCTCCCACAGCCAACCTCCCATGGACAGGCAACCTCCCCCAGGCCCTCTCCCCATTCGGCAGGCCCTGTCTGGCAGGCCCTGTCCAGCAACCGGCAGCCTGTCTGGTGGCCCAGCAGGCCCCCAGACCCTGGAAGGCCCCCAGGCCCTGGCCAGCAGCTGGCAGGCCCCGGCCAGCCCAGCCCTGATTGGGATTGGGAGAGATGGCCTGCATAGGCCCTGACCACTGGCTGGGCCTAGGAACCCCACCGTGCACAATTTTTTGCCCTGGGCCTCTAGTATTTAAGTATAAAATTTTCAGTGCATCTTTTCAAAACAGCATACAGTTAAAAGATTTTTCTATGTAAACAGAATTATTCAACCATTATCAATAATCAATTTTAGAACATTCCCATCATCTCAGAAAGAAATTTTCCACCCAATAGCCATCTTATTTCCCTCCAATCCTTTCTGCCTTAGGCAGGCAATAATCTACTTTCTGTCTCTATTGATTTGCCTATTCTAGATATTTCATATACATGCAGTCAAAAGTATATAGTCTTTATGACTGACAATTTTAACTTAGAATAATGTTTTTAAGGCTCATTCATGTTGTAACATGCATTGATCCTTCATTTCTTTATATTGCAGAATAATATTATATTATATATGCCCAAATGTATTTATCTATTACATATTTGAAAATGTACATACCATGTTTCATTTGTCCACTTATCAGTTGATAGACATTTGGGCTGTTTCTACTATTGGCTATTAGAAATAAAACTGATATAAAATTCATGTACAATTTTTTTATGTGGACATGTTTTTTTTTTAAAAAATTCTTTATTGATTAAGGTACCACATATTTGTCCTCATCCCCCAATTCCCATCCTCCACCCCTCTCCACTCATGCCCCCACCCCCCTGTTGTCCTTGACCATTGGTTAGGCTCATATGTACCGTATTTGCCAGCGTATAAGACGACTTTTTGGCCCTGAAAATTATGCCTCCAAGTGGGGGGTAGTCTTATACAGCCAGTATATAACAAACTCTGTATTTTTTAGTGGAAATGTTAGGGGGTCGTCTTATACGCCCAGTCTCTTATACGCCGGCAAATACGTATTTTTCAGGGCCAAAAAATCGTCTTATACGCCGGCAAATACGGTATGCACACAAGTCCTTTGTTGATCTCTCCCTTTTATCCCCACCTTCCCTTACCCTCCCTCTGAGATCTGACAGTCTGATCCATGCCTCCTTGTCTCTGGGTATGTTCTTTTTTTTTTTTTTTTAATATATTTTATTGATATTTTACAGAGAGGAATGGAGAGAGATAGAGAGCTAGAAACGTCGATGAGAGAGAAACGTCGACCAGCTGCCTCTTGCACACCCCCTACCGGGGATGTGCCCACAACCAATGTACATGCCCTTGACCGGAATCGAACCCGGGACCTTTCAGTCTGCAGACCGACGCTCTACCGCTGAGCCAAACCGGTTTCGGCTCTGGGTCTGTTCTTATTCATCAGTCTATGCTGTTCATCATTTCCCCTAGACGAGTAAGATCATGTTCTACTGGAAATACACTTATAAGAACCGAAAACGAGACAAGCAGTAATGGTTATGCTGAAAGGCAAATGAATCAGTCTGTAGTGAGTTTCTTTCTGGGCCAACAGTTCTTTTGAGACCCAATTTCACTGTGGCCATAAGTTTTTATTTCTCTTGTGCATGTGCCCAGGAGTATAATTGCATGATCATATGACAAGTCTACTTATAAAATTTTCAAAATATATTTTTTATTGATTTTAGAGAGGAAGGGAGAGGGAGAGAGATAGAAACATCAATGATGAGAGAATCATTGATTGGGTGCCTCTTGCACACATCTTACTGGGGATCAAGCCCACAAGCTGCGCATGTGCCCTTGTCTGGAATTGAACCCAGGACTCCTTAAGTCCACAGGCCTATGCTCTGTCCACTGAGCCAGACTAGCTTAGGGCTACTTATAAACTTTTTGAGGAACTGCCAATTGCTTTCCAAAGCACTATACCATTTTATGTCCCCCAGCAGTATATGAGGATTCCAATTTCTCCACATTCCTATCAGCATTTGTTATTGTTTTATTTTATTTTAAAAATATATATTTTATTGATTTTTTACAGAGCGGAAGGGAGAGGGATAGAGAGTTAGAAACATTGATGAGAGAGAAACATAAATCAATTGCCTCCTGCACACCCCCTACTGGGGATGTGCCCACAACCAAGGTACATGCCCTTGACCGGAATTGAACCTGGGACCTTTCAGTCCGCAGGCCGATGCTCTATCCACTGAGCCAAACCGGTTTTGGCTATTGTATTTATTTATTTATTTATTTAATTAATTATAGCTCTCCTAATGAGTGTGAAGTGTTATCTTATTGTGCTTTTGATTTATGTGCCCTGATGGCTAATTATATTGAATATAGTTTCTTTAAAAAATATTTTTGTTGTTATCAGAGAGGAAGGCAGAGGAAAGAGAGATAGAAACAGTGATGAGAATCATTGGCTGTCTCTTGCTGGGGATTGAGCTTGCAACCCAGGCATGTGCCCTTATGGGAATCAAACCAGTGACCTTTTGATTCCTAGTTTGACACTCAATTGCTGAGCCACAGCCATTTATTTTATTTATTCATTCATTAATTTAAATAAAATAATGTTTATTATTTATTACTAATAAACAATAAATTTTAATATTTATTAATAAATAAAATAACAACTCACTACTTTATTAATAAACAAAATAATTATTTATTATAAATAAATAATAAAATTTATTTTATTATAAATAAAATAAAATACATATTTTAACTGGCCTGAATAAATTGTTATTTGCTTATTAACCACTTGCATATAGTCTTAGGAGAAATGTATACACAGATCCTTTACCTATTTAAAAAAAATTTAAGTTGTTGTTTTACTATGTTTTGAATTATTTTTGAGTTATTTTTTAAAATGATTGCTCTGAGTATAATCTAGGAATTACAATATGCATCTGTATTTATAATAATATATTTCATAGTAATAATAACTGAAATCCAACAAATTAGTGAAATATTGCACCAGTAGAACTCCAATTTAGTCCTCCTTTTTTGTGTGCTATCATTATCATACAAAGTTGTACATTTTTTATATTTTAAGTCTTATAATTTTTTTATAATTATTATTATATGCAGTTATATTTTAAATAAGTATTTCCATTTTATTATTCACTAGAGGCCCGGTGCATGAAATTCATGCATGGGGGTGTGTGTCCTCAGCCCAGCCTGCACCCTCTCCAATCTGGGACATCCCTCTCACAATCCAAGACTGCTGGCTCCCAAACACTTGTCTGCCTGCCTGCCAGCCTAATCACCCCTAACAACTCCCCTGCCAGCCTGATTGACACCTAACTGCTCCGCTGGCTGGATTGCCCCTAGTGGCCCTCCCCTGCCAGCCTAGTTGCTCCCAACTATCCTCCCTTGCTAGCCTGGTCACCCCTAACTTCCTTCCCTTACCACCCTGGTCACCCCCAACTGCGCTCCCCTGCAGGCCTGGTCCCTCCAACTGCCTTCCTCTATAGGCCTGGTCATCCCCAACTGCCCTCCTCTGCTGGCCCGGTCACCCCTAACTGCCCTCCCCTGCCACCCTGATCACCCCAACTGCCCTGCCCTGCAGGCCTGGTCCCTCCAACTGCCTTCCTCTACAGGCCTGATCACCCCCAACCATCCTCCCCTGCTTGCCTGGTCACTCCTAACTGCCCTTCCCTGCTGGCCTGGTCATAGCCAACTGCCCTTCATGCCTTGGGTCCTCCCCGCCCTCCAATTGCCCTTCTGTGCAGGACTGACCTCTCCCAGCTGCCCTCCCCTGCTGGCCTGATCACCCACAACTGCACTCCCTTGCTGGACATCTTGTGGCACCCATCTTGTGTCCACATTGGGGCGGCCATCTTTGACCATATGGGAGCAACCATCTTGTGTGTTGCAGTGATGGTCAATTTGCATATCACCTCTTTATTATATAGGATGTTTATTTTTTTCCCATCTTCTTTAAAATCTCCCTTTAACATTTCTTGTAAAACTGCTTGCTGGTGCTGAACTCCTTTAGCTTTTTCTTATCTGAGAAGCTCTTTATTGCTCCTTCAATTTTAACTAGAAGCCTTGTTGGGTAGAGCAGTCTTGGTTGTAGGTCCTTGCTTTTCATCATGTTGAATATTTTGTGTCAATTCTGTTGGCCTGAAAAGTTTCTCTTGAGAAATGAGCTAACAGTCTATGGAAGCTTCCCTTGTAGGTAACTGAGTGCTTTTCTCTTCCTGCTTTTAAGGTTCTCCCTTTGTTTTTCATCTTTGCCATTTTTATTATGATGTGTCTTGGTGTGGGCTTCTTTTGAGTTCATCTTGTTTGGGACTCTATGTGCTTCATGGACCTTTCCATCTATTTTACTTAACACATTAGAAAAAATTTTGTCATTATTATTTCAATAGGTTTTCTATTCCTTGCTAACTCTTTTCTTCTGTGCCCCTATGAAGTGAATGTTGTTATACTTGATGTTATACCAGAGGTTTCCTGAACTATCCTATTTTTTTTTTTCTTTTTTTCATTTTGCTGTTTTGATTGGGTATTTTCTGCTATCTTATCTTTCAAATCACTAACTTGATCCTGTGCTTCATCTAATCTGCTGTTAGGGAATTCTTCATTTTGGTTATTGTATTCATTTCTGATTGGTTCATTTTTATGGTTTTCAGTGTTCCTTTTTATGCTTACTATTTCTCTGTTGAAATCCTTACAGAGTCCTTCGATCAGTATTTTAAGATTTATATCTAATACATTGCTTGCCTCCATTTAATTTAGTTCTTTTTCTGGGGATTTCTCTTGTTCTCTCATTTTGGACATGGTTCTTTGTATCCTCATTTTGATATCCTCTGTTTTTGTTTCGAGGTATTAGTTAGATCTGCTATGTCTCCCAAGTTGACAGGGTGGCCTTATGCCGTACATGTCCTAAGAGCCCAGTGGCTCTGCCTACCTGGTCACTTGAGCTGAGTGCTCCAGGAGTGTTCTTTGTGTGGGCTGTGTGTGCCCTCCTGTTGTAGCTGTCCCTTTATTGTTGTTGACACATCGGTAGTTGGGATGACCCTCGGGCTGATTGTATAGGTCATGACCAAAGTGTTCAAGCTACTATGTGGGGGCTGAATCCATAGAGTGGGATGCACCCCAAGGGGCTCTTTTGCCTGCCAAGACCGCTTTTTGGTTGTGCTGTTTGTTGAGCTAATTGGGTGGTACTCTGTTGTAGTCTGATCTGAAGCCAGCCACTGAATTTATTGGTTCTGGGGCCTCTTGGGAGGGGCTTCAGTATAGGCCAAGGCCAAGCATTGTCTGGACCAAGTGAGCATTGGCTGGAAGGTGCTGCAAAGTGACCCATGGTTGGTCGCTGCCTGTGCTGGGCCTGGAGGCGCAATGGAGAGGCCACACTGTGAACCGAGGCTTACTGGTTTTTGGTCAAATATCCTAAAAATATCAGTTATGTTTTTCTGATCTACTGTGTCAGTTTAGGCCCCTGTTTCCTTATTGATTTTCTGCCTGGATTACCTATCCATAGATGTTGATGTGTAGAGTGTGAAAGCATGCTAATGGATTGTTAAAATCAACTACCATAACTGTATTATTGTTGATCTCTCCCTTTTTGTTTGTCAGTATTTGCTTTTATATATATAGGTGCTTCTACTTTGGTTGTATAGATATTTACAAGAGTTATGTCCTTTGTTGGGTTGATTTCTTCATCATTATGAAATGTCCTCTTTTTTATCTCCTGTTAAAGCCTCTGTTTTAAAGTCTTTTTAACTGACATTAAGTATTCCCCACACAGCTTTCCCCACTTTTTATCTGCATGAAATGTCGTTTTTCATCCCCTTACTTTCAGTTTGTGTCTCTTTCTATTTGAAGTGGGCCTATTGTAGGCAGCATATATATGGGTCTTGATTTTTTTTTTTTGTCCAGTTAGCCATCCTTTGTCTTTTGCAGTTTATTGTTGACCGTGGTGGGCTTGGAGGTGCCTGGAATAGACAAGGCTGCACACTGAGTATGGCGGCATTGGACCTGAGCGTGGGGTGCTTTGCAAGAGGCACAGGGTGTGCCAGTGGCTGGCTTGGGGATTGAGGACCTCTGAGAGATTGTAGGAGAGTAAGCAGCACCATCTGGGGGAGACTGCCTGCGCGAAGGATCTGCCGGGAGAAGTTGGTGGGTTGTGAGTGTGGTGGGTTCTCAGGGAAACACCAGGGCGGTGGACAGTGTTAGCCAAGTTAGTGGAGATCTCTCATTTGGCAACTGCACCAGCTGGCTGGCTGGCGTCAAGTTAAACAAAGGAGTAACGGAGTCTGCCAGCACTTTCCTGCCTTAGCCCCTGCTCCTCCAGCCCTCGTACTGAAGCTTGTGGATTTAGTTCCAGGTGCTGCTGTTGCTATGGGTCTAGCCCTCAGGCTTTGAGACCCCCTGTTCTAGCAATTGTTTCATACACATGTAAATTATTCTCTGTTGAACGAGGCACTTTTTATTTTGTTGGCTTTTCTTAAATGTTTCTTTTTTCTTGGGTGCGTCCTCAGAATATCTGAGATTTCTGATGTTCACTGTGTTACAACATATTTCTTTACTTCAGTCTTCCCCAGTGGCTTTAGGGGATGGGCAAGGCTTGATTCTGCGAGAGAGCTAGTTTTTTGAGAGGGGGCTTCTATTCATCCTGGTGCCGTGAGCCTTTGGGACACTAACTCCTCTTGCCCAGAGGCAAATACCTCTGTTGCTTTTTTAAAAAATATATTTTTATTGATTACCGAGAGGGAGGGAGAGGGAAAGAGAGACAGAAACACCAATGATGAAAGAGAATCATCCATTGGCTGCCTCCTGCACGCCCCCTACTGGGGTTGAGCCTGTAACCAGGGCACGTTCCCTGCACCGTAATTGAAACTGAGACCCTTCAGTTCGCAGGCCGACACTCTATCCACCGAGCCAAACCAGCCAGGGCTCTGATGCTCTTTACTTGTCTTAGA
Organism: Vespertilio murinus; assembly: GCA_963924515.1. Classification (NCBI taxonomy): domain Eukaryota; kingdom Metazoa; phylum Chordata; class Mammalia; order Chiroptera; family Vespertilionidae; genus Vespertilio; species Vespertilio murinus. Next base: position 61,168,948 of record OZ004712.1, read on the forward strand.
GGATCCTGTCTCTCTTGCATTTTTCAAGAAATCCATCCCCTAGTTAGTTTCCCTGGGATTCTTTTGCTCACGCGATCCACCAGTTTGGGGCTTGAAGCAATCTTAGAATCATTTCTGTATTTTGTGACTTGGCGGTCCAGTGTATGATTAGACTCCTTTTTTCAGCAATTCCACCCAGTTCCTTTCTTGAGGAGATTCTTTAAAGTTTCTCTTCCTTTGGAGGACTCCCTCAACATGACCCAGTGTCTTTCCTTATTTCTGCTTATATAATGATCTCTAATTATCTGGGACTAGAAGGAGGGAAAGGCACGTATCAACATATTTGTCTTCAATCTTGATCCAGCCTCTCCACATTTTATTTTTATTTATGAGTCTAGTAAATAAAAATGGAAACCCTCTCAACTATATTGCAAGTGTTTTGTGGATCCAGTACTATCGTGGGCCCTCAGACACATTTATATTTCTCACAATTTAATAAATACCTGCTTGCTTACATCTCCCTTTTATCTAACCTGCCTTTGGCGATTTTCACCACGTAACCTACCTGCCATGTGTTTAGGAAATACAAATTTTCTTCCTTATGGGAATCCTTGTGAACAAAATTTCTGGATCTTGTCTTTAAAAAAAAAAAAAGATATTTAAAGGCCTTATCTTAGAGTGATATATTTCATGAGAAAAAGTTATGGTGGTCTTCAGTTTTGTTCTAAATATGAGCTAATGCTAAGGACAAAATGATAAAGTAGAGATAATTGATATTCAATAATAATAGAGATAATTAAAATATGACAATAATAATATTTATTGACAACTTGAGATATGCCAGGTGTAAGCTAACTAAGCACATTAGATGCATACTGTTATTATCACTGTCTTATAAACAAGGGTGCCGAAGCAGAGAGGGCAAGCAGCTCACCCAAAACCCAACAGCTCGTGAGCAGCAGAGGGAAGATTTAAACTGAGTTTTTCTGTAGAGCCTGTGCTCTTAAGTATTGTACTGTCTGCCTCCCATGAAGATGTATTTGCTAGATTTCTAAGTCAAATAGCTGATGTGCATTATCCGTATTATAACATACGTGAGAATACCTGTCACAGAACTAAAACTAGACTCAGAGTGTTTTAGTATTTATTGAATTGGAATACAAATAATCATTGTTATTGACCCATAAAGTTGATGGTGGATACTTTTTATTTCCTTTTAACTTTACTACAGGTAATAGTGTTACAGACTTACTATAGAAAATGGCATGCTAAAGTCTTTGTAGATAGTTTAAGAAGACAAAACATGTTAAAGTTGAAATGGCTAGAAGAAGAAGAACAAAGAAAGATAGCAGAAAAAGAAGAATGGATGAAATTGGACTATCAGCGGAGGCATAATCCTAAAACAAAAGAAGATTTTGAACTTCTTTATAATGCACTAGAACGTAAGTTTAAAATAGGCTTTGCATAAATATTAATTTTTCTTTTTTAAAAATATATTTTTATTGATATTTTACAGAGAGGAAGGGAGAGAGATAGAGAGCTAGAAACGTCGATGAGAGAGAAACACCGACCAGCTGCCTCTTGCACACCCTCTCCTGGGGATGTGCCCGCAACCAATGTACATACCCTTGACCGGAATCGAACCCGGGACCTTTCAGTCCGCAGACCGACGCTCTACCACTGAGCCAAACCGGTTTCGGCTAAAATATTAATTTTTCATTAGTAAGAAAAACAGGTCTACTAAAGACAAAAGGAAGACTTTGTTATCTTAGGAAAATATTTTGGGTATCTAGATTAGACAATTTAAAATGATGAATAGTGTTTTACTTTTGGTACAGGTATTGAGGGGGAAATTGGAAATGCTTTTATATTAACAGTGGATAAATTGTGCAGTTTTAGTATATTATCTCATTTGATCCTCAACCCTGTGTAATAAAGAAAGTATTGTCCAGTATGGTTCTTAGACTGTCTTGGGAATCTTTGAACTCAGAGTTGAACTTCTCCGATTTTTAAAAATACATATTTGTATTGATTCCAGAGCAAAAGGGGTGGAGGGAGGAAAGAGAGTTAAAGCATCAGTGATGAGAGAGAATCATTGATTGGCTGCCTCCTGCACACCCCTACTGGGGATGGAGCCCACAGGCCAGGCATGTGCCCTTGTCCGGAACCCTTCAACCCGCAGGCTGACGCTCTAGCCACGGAGCCAAACCAGCTAGGGTCTTCTCAAATTTCCTAGTCCAGCATCCTGTCTCTGATTTGAGGGCCATGGCAGTATGTTTTAATCCCCTCCATTCAATGATAATATATAATATGTGTTGTCTACACATTTGACTTTTTGGCTTCATTTCTTTCCTTCTGTGTATGCTAGTAACTGGCCCAGTTAGAGGCGTCCATTACTCTAATGAGCAGCAGATGATGCACTGTTATTCTTGAAGCCTGTCTCATCTCTCACTTAAATGTCATCTACGCCGAGCCTTTTGTGACTGAGGTCCTATTGCATCTCATGGGCTCATTGCACTCCAGACTTTTCACTCCCATCATCATAATTTGTAGTAATATATCTTTTATTTAACATTGATTTTCACCACTGAGTTGTAAACTTCAGGAGAAAATAACTGCTTTAAAAAAATAATCTCTATTTATCTGTGTTTAGCTCATATCCCAACAAATATTGGTAGAATGAATGCATACATGAACGGAGGGAAATAAGGCTTTGAGTAACGCCGCTCTTTCTAGCCTCTGCCCTCCGGGGATACCTGCTGAAGCGGAAGTAACTGGAACGAAGGGCTTTTCTGTTGCCTTAGGTGCCAGAAAGTGGGGAAGTTGGGAGCTTGAGATAACAGAAGAATTTTAGAAATTAAAAATGGCTTCAGTTATTTTTTTGGTGGAACGGGTTTTTTTTTTTAAATCCAAAGAAATAAAAGTATGATTCCTATGATGATTCATAACATTAACATTTAGCAAGTGTTTTTTATTATAACTGTATTTATATGCTATTTGCGGGTATTATTATGTGTTCTATTACTCAAGCCACTGTTTCCGCTCTAACTGAATATAATTTTAGGTGTCTACTTACATAGCTGTGTGATAAGACATTGCTTTCTCAAGACGATACAATTCAACACTGGCTCCAACCAGCAGTATTAATGAATGTGCGCCACACGCAGCACTGAGCAGCTCTAGGTGTGGCCGAGTGGACCCTAAAGCTGGCTCCCCAGATCCCTACGTCTGTGTCCCTTGCCTCCTCAGCGCTGACCTGTGAAAATACTTCTTTTTCACTTTAAATTTTGCTTCTCCTTCCATTTGCTCTGTCAGATGAAAACAAAGGTTATTTCTAAGCATTAGTAGTTAAACAGCTATCTGTGAAAGCTCTTACTGATAACTGTCAAACTAAAGTCTGTTAGAGCAGAACTCTATTCAAATAACATGCCAAACTCATTGGTGAATGAGCCAAATAATACCATTGTTATTTTGTTTGGTTAACTGTGCAAAATAATAGGAAATATGCTAAATGAGGTTCTACCTTTTCTACTCACTAGTGGGATTAACTTGCACAAGTTACTTTTCCTAAGCCTCCTCAGCTTCTTCGCTGGTAAAATAATTTAGTAATTTCTGACTCATCTGCTTCACTTTATAAAGTAGAAAATATAAAATATTACATTTATAGAACTACTTTAAAAGAGTACAAAGACCTATGCATGTCTAAGTTACTGTTATGTGGTAAATAATTTTATATAGATTTTTCATGTTAGAGCAGAACAAATATATTTTATGTTTACACATGTTTTATATGGAAGCAAATGGAATTTGCATGAAAGAGACATCCCCAGTTTTTTTTCCTATCCCGAAAATTCTAAATTTAAGCCCTTAGAATGATAATTTCAAAGCCCTTTTTGTTGAAGTTAAAACTTCTGGTTCACAAGCTCAATAATTTATACCGCGCTCCTGCTTAATAATATATTTTCAATCCATAGTCTTAATTCCTGTACCTATTTGGAACTGCTGCCCTCTTGTGGCTCAGAGTAGCAATAACATAGTTTGAATTAGAACTGCTAATACAAAGTTTTACCTCTTGATCAAGGTACCATTTCTGGCTTTTGGAGACTCCGTGGGCCCAGTCCCTTTACATACTGGCCCTGGACTTTCAGTCTGAAAACAGGAAATGAAGGAAATGGCAAAGTTACAAAAACTTTTTTTTTTTTTTTTTTTAGTGCAGCCAGTAGAATAGAAAGGATGTGAAGGCAAAGATCTAGCTATACCTTGAAACCACTTCCTATGTGGGTTAGGAGAGAAGAGACAGAGATGTGTGTAAGAAAAGGCTGGAGCATTTAGCATATCTGATGTGTTCTGGGGGCGGGTGTCTTGAGCGGAGCCGAGGTTAGGTTACGTGCATGGGTGAAGGCAGAGCTGCTGCCTGCGGCAGGAACCCGCTCGAGAGCAAGCTCACGTCCAGGCTCACGCAGACATTCTCCGAACCGATTTCCTCTGGCTTCTGTCTGACCCCTTCTGTTGCTTTAAGCCTCTCAGCTTTTTTTTTTTTTTTTTTGGTCCCATTTTTGCATATGTCAGATGTACATTATGAATGATTCCATTCATGTATAATTTTACTGAGATTGACAGAAATAAAAGACTGCTTGTCAGGATGCGGTGGTAAAAAGATGTGGGATTTTAAAACCTCAGGAGTCTCTCATGTTTTCCCCCTAGTCTGGCGGCAAGAAGAACTGGAAGGCATTAACCAGGCTCTCTGTGGCGCTGAGAGGAAAGCTGCTCTGTGCGAGCTTCTGGAAAAAGAGACCCAAATCATTGCTTCCATTGGGAGGCACAGACACATCGCTCACATGGCAAACCAGGAAGCCACCATACAAGCTTTTTTGAATAAGGTGAGTGCAGCGGCTCTTGTTTAAACATCAGTGTGTCCTTAGCGTAAACCAACTAAGATTTACATTTTAAGAATCTGTGTGAATTTTATTTAGCATGTTGGTGTCATATTTCTTTAAATTCTCTCTATTTTTACTTTTTTAAAAATATATATTTTTTATTGATATTTTACAGAGAGAAAGGGAGAGAGATAGAGAGCTAGAAACGTCGATGAGAGAGAATCATCGACCAGCTGCCTCTTGCACACCCCCTACTGGGGATGTGCCCATAACCAATGTACATGCCCTTGACCGGAATTGAACCCGGGACCTTGTAGTCCGCAGACCAACGCTCTACCACTGGGCCAAACCGGTGTCGGCATCTCTATTTTTACTCTTGATGCATCTTTACCTTTCAACTGTAGCCTAGAACAGTGGTTGGCAAACTCCTTAGTCAACAGAACCAAACATCAACAGTACAACGATTGAAATTTCTTTTGAGAGCTAAATTTTTTAAACTTAAACTTCTTCTAATACCACTTCTTCAAAATAGGCCTTGCCCAGGCCACGGTATTTTGTAGAAGAGCCACACTCAAGGGGCCAAAGAGCCGCAGCTTGCCGACCACAGGCCTAGCATAATGACGGACAGGTAACATGAAATTAATGGTTTTCAACAAAAGGGATTCGGCCATGAGTGAAAAAATAGAGACACTTTCCTGCGACTGTTCATTTAGTTTTAGGCTGGCTATAGGAACTGGATGAATCGTACCCCCTGATAAAATGGAGTATGAAATTCACAAAATATCTCTTCTGGTGTGCCCATAGGGTAAGCAACCTAAGGAAATAGCAATAGACTGGTGTTTTTCCTCTTGCTCACCAGCTCATTAACTGATTGAACATTTCTGACCAAAAAGATACATGATTATTGAAAACCATGAAAACATACAATTAATGGAAAAACTAAAGTAATTATCCTTTCTTTTTTTAAAAAATATATATTTTATTGATATTTTACAGAAAGAAAGGGAGAGAGATAGAGAGCTAGAAACGTCAATGAGAGAGAAACATCGACCAGCCGCCTCCTGCACACCCCCTACCAGGGATGTGCCCGCAACCAATGTACATGCCCTTGACCGGAATCGAACCCGGGACCTTTCAGTCCGCAGACCGATGCTCTACCACTGAGCCAAACCGGTTTTGGCATCACCCTTTCTTGATGACACCGTCTGTCTGATGCTGAAGAGCCCGTTTCCATAGTGACCAATTTTCTTTTATAAACATGATCTTTGTAAACAATTAAAAGCCAACCAGCTACAAGAAGAAAATGAATATGCTCTTTAAGATATTCACCTGTAGGGAGTCTAGTCATTCTAGCGTATTTTTTGACACTATAAATGCCTTCTTCTTCTCTTACCTGCACACTCTCCTGTTTGATCTCAGTTTTTTTCTTCTGGCTTTAACTGCTGCCTGAATCCTGGACTTCCCTATATGTGATGGTAAAAAAATGGCCACACCTCTCTTTGGAGCTCCCCAAATCACATATCCAATTGCCAGCTGTCATTGCTCTTTGGATGGCCCAAGAGTCCACCTCACATCAACCCTTAAGTCATGTCATCTCACCATTCCTTCACCCCTCACCTCCAAACTTATCGTATTCTATAGCACTTTATCTCTGTGAATATTACATCATCTACTCAGTTGCTTCAGGAAGCATTATTCTTGACATCCCATTTAGCCACTAGCCTGTTTGTTCTATTATTTTAATAGTCTCCTCAATTCTTTACTGCTTTGTTTTCAAACCCACTACCACCGCCTGTAAGGAAATGGCTCCTTCATGGCACTCTGATGACTTCCCATGCATCCAAATAGGCAAAGACCAGAACTGCTGCTGCCCTGCCTCTTGTGGAATGCCTTGTGGTCCTCCGGGAACACCGAGGGTGGGCGGCTGCTGAGAGTGTGCTGCGGGCAGCTCCTCCCTCTTGCTGCCCTTTCGCCCCCAGCAGGCTGTCACGAGACGCTTGTCCTGTGTGTGTGAGCTTGCCACTTGTTGAAATGATTCTGATGTTCTCTTCCTCTGGATTACTCTTAGGTCCCCAAATTTCAGGCTCTTAGTGTCCAGTCTCACTTTGCAGTTCCCTCCTCCATTATCCATACTGTTGCCACTACCACAGTGACCTCATTAAATCCCTCTCTGCCATGCCCCCCTCACTGCCTCAGGGGACGAAGGTTTTAAATTTTTTAAAAATTTTTATTGATTTCAGAGAGGAAGGGAGAGGGAGAGAGAGATAGAAACATCAATGATGAGGGAGAATCATTGATCGGCTGCCTCCAGCACACCCCATACTGGGGATGGAGCCTGCAACCTGGGCATGTGTCCTTGATTAGAATCGAACCTGGGACCCTTCAGTCTTCAAAAATATTGACTAGCAGTCAGTGACTTGGGACCTGCTTTTAACCTGTTACAGTGCATTTAAAAATCTTTGTTATTTAAATAAAAATCATTTAATTACCTTTTTGTATACAATGTCATATTAAACATCATAGGAAACAATTATGATAGATTTTATATTAAGCCTTTTGTTGCAAATACATCTACCCCCTTTTATGCTCTCGTCTACCTTCCCATATCACCTCCATGCCTACCATCGTCTCCGATATGCAGGAGGAGTCAGTATTCAGCTCATAACCCTTGAAGTAAGTTATTAATCTACAGGCTTTTTTTGATTTCTAAGAAAAACTAGCTTATTATTAATCCCTGAAGCTGGACAAGGTTAGAGTTTTTCAAATGTCAAAACTAATAACCAGAGCTATAATGCAGATTTTAAGAGCCACTCTTAACACCATTATATGTAGATATGCAAAAAACATTTGATATAGATATAAAAAAGAACATTTACTTCTTCGTAGTTTGTAAATAGCATTGGAGGACAAAATTATAATTTTGGTGTTTAACTTTATTTTTTATCTTTTTAATGGTCCAATCAAGCCATTGAATCAGTCAGTTATTACGAATTCTCTACTAAGCCAAAAGGCTTAATTGAAAGGTCTTATGAAGAATTAATTAAATAATTTATACTTTTAACACGTCAAACATTGACCGCCACCGGTTACCAAATGTTAAAGACTCACAAGCTAACAGAGGTGAAGAAATTCAGGTCAAGAAATTTGAAAGAAAAACCATCAGCTGGTTTCTAATATATCTCGTGTGCTTTTTATCCAAACTGTATTGAGACCGTTTGCACTTTGTAAGAGGCTTTCTGTAGAGCCGAGGGCATTTATTCTTTGATTCTCTTGATTTCACACCACTTCTCATCATCACAAGCTAAAACACTGCAACCTGTGCTAACTGTGCCATTCAAATGGTTTTTCTCGTTACTCAGGTGGCCAGGGCTAATGGGACAGAAATGGCACCCGAGTCTCGCCTCTCTCCGAGCCCCGCAGTGAGAGTGGGAGGGAGGAGCACAGCCCCTGGCCGTGTGAAGGAAAAGCTGACCGCTACCCAGCAGCTATTGGCGGGCTGGGGCTCTTCTTAATTCGTGTCCATAGGGACCCATAATTAATTCAGGAGGAAGAGAAGACCTCTTCACAGTGCAGTCATCTGCTGAGCCCCGGGTTCTCTCTCCATCTCTCCTTCCCCGAACTGCGTCTTCCCGCTGTTCTTCTGAGTCTCTCCTCCGGCGGCCATCTCACCTGTTAGCCACCGAGTGGAATTTGTTACGCTCCTGCTTTCTGAGTCAATGTAAGAACAGCGTTGTTGTGCATCTCCTAGGACAGCCAAAGCTTTCAAAGAAAAAAAGGAAATAGGAAAGAGAAATCAGCAAAGTTGGCATTTCCTTACATCAGAGTAAAAAAAAAATATCTTAAGGCCTGAAATCAAAGAAGCTTAGATTTGAAGACCACATTGTCAGTGTTGGCAGAAATAAATCCGGTATAAAAAAGCTTTGCCAAACAGATTTTTAATATCCTCGCAGTGCCAACACGAGGGAACTTGAACTTTAAATCTAGGATTCTTTGTATCTATCACTCATTACTCCTTTCACTCTGGCTACCTCCTAGTTTTTCTTCGGGTTTCATCTCAGATTCTATTTTTTTTCATCAGTTAATTTATCTGCAATCATCAAGCATAATCACCCTTACTTTACTTATTTTCTTATCTTTATATGGCATTAGATTGGAGAGTCCTTGAGGTCAGGACAGTATTTTATCTACCAGGTACTTAGCGTGCTGACTGATGTACAGTAAACACAATAAATGTTAGTTGGCTGAGTGAGTACTGTTAGCCCTGTGACATATACACAACTGAGACATTTTTTCTTATAATCTTTGGGGAGATATAGAATTAACAAATATGAAATAATTATAGAACAATTTGGACACAAATTTTTATTGTCCTGAGCAATTGAAATAAAAATACTGCATGTCTGTGTGTGTGTGTGTGTGTGTGTGTGTGTGTGTGTTTATAAGTAACATACGATTTCAGGTACTAGTAATTTTATTGGTTCAGACCATAGTAGTTAGGAAGAGTTTGAGTTGAAAATTAAATTATGGGAAGGTTCAGAATGTTAAATATATTTGGGAAAATTCAAGATATTACCATATCATACTAGTTAGATGGGGCTAAAAACCTGGAGGTAAGGTAGAGTCAAATCAACCCGCCAGCTGGATAAAATACATTGAAGTAGATAAACTAGGTGTGAGAAATGGCTCATTTGTCTAAATTTCAAATGACGGACTGGAAAACAGAAACATGGCGAAATAAGACTTTTAATGACACTCTGGAGAGCAGGTGCCCATTGTACAGGAACACGGCCTATTTATGTAGTCCCTCCTCCGGCTCCTCATTGGCTGAGCGCTATTTGGTCACCTGTTTCTTAATATGCCTCCTAGGTCTTGCTGTCTCCCATTGGGCCATTTAAAACATCGGGCTGAGACCTTCAAGCTGCCTCTGCCTCCCTTTGTTTAGGGGAATCTTCCAGGAAAATGTGCTCTCAGCCCCGTGCACAGCTCTCATACCTTCTACCCCCCCCGCCCCCTCTCCCCCCCCCCCCCCCCCCCCCCCGTTTGCTCTGGGGAAATTCAGTCTCCGCCTGGCCACATGCTGTTTCTTTTCTATGAAGATGAATCAGAGGCATGTTTCTTACACCAGGTATTCGTTAAAAGGTTAATATACATGGATTATTACAAATGAAATAAATTATCAGCCCACAGAGCAAAAGGTATCATCCACATTACTTGAAGATTACATTTAACAGAACCACCCTGAGGAAAATTGCATATTAAATTAGTTAGACTTTAGAATGTTGCAATAGAAAACTTATCTTAAGATTGCTTATTCTTTAAAACTTTTAAAAAAGAGCTTTGAAACAAGCATTAAACTTTAATAACATTCTGAGGCCTAGCCCATACAAGGCTATATCTAATTTAAAACAATATTTTTATTTCTAATTGATAATAATTAAGTGATAAAACACTTTATTATTGAGCTATATACATTTTGTAATTCTTAATAAATTTGCCTAATTCTATCAGCCCATTAATGAATAATACATTATTTAATACTACAGTTATGCTCTAAAATATAATTAATTATAGGGCTGATGCTTCACACTTGCTGAATTAAAACTAGAACTGAGGATCTAAAAGTTCTGATCCATTTTAGTGTTGACCAGAAAATGATGTCATTATCATATCAAATATAGTCGATTTATTTTTACAAATATGTTTTTATTTTCCTTAGAGGAAGTGAGAGGAGACAGAGAGAGTGAAATGTCAATGAGAGAGAGAAACATCTATCTGCTGCCTCCTGTATGTCCTCTGCATTTAGCCAAACGAGCCACACCATGCAGGGATCAGATATTTTTTCAAAGGTTAGTTTGTAGTTCTCAATGTAATTTATCTAATATGAAATGTAAAATAATAAAAGATAAATTGATGCTATAACTATAAATTTCTCATAATACTGTCATACCAAGTGCATCTTAATATTATTTCTTTATTTGGCTAGTCTACATTCCCGATAATTTGTCCCAACACCTGGGATTTTATTTAAGCTCTAAATTATATAAAATCTAAGATTTGAGTGGTTGCAGGTATGGGAGTTGGACTAGAGGTCTCCAAAGCGATTACCAAACAGCCTCCAACATATGAACAGCTAATCGTCATGGTAAGAGAGAGAGCCTTGTTTCTGATAGAACAATCAGGGAGAGAAACAGCAGCTTTCTACCTTAAAGTGGAAGAGCAAATAGACTATGAGTTTTCACAAGGAAATTTCCAGGTGAATGCATCTTAAAGGCGGGAACAGAAGCATTAGCAAACCCAAACTTAATACTAGCTCTTAAGACTGCTGGTGTCCCGAGTGACAGAGGACTTTCTCCTCTTCCTGTCTCTGGTCTCTGAATGCTTAGCCTGGAAGTAGTCAGAGGAGCCTCAGGGCAGGTGAGCTCTGGTTTTCACCCTCAGTTTTGGAGGTGGGCTCAGTTGGGTGGTACCATGCCAGATTTGGAAATACAAAGCGAGAGCTATTATCGGGGAGGCAAGGACCATAGAAACTGCTAAGACAGCTGAGTAAAGCTGCCTCACTGTGGACATCTGCTTTGCGAAGAATTGTAAACTTTGGGTAGATTTGTTTAGCTAGGAAACAAAACTAAAACTCACAGAGTTCTTTTGGCTTTACACATTGAGGATTGTAACAATAGCTCCACCCACAAAGGTGGTCTTCAGTTGGCAAGGCACGACTAAGACATTTACACAATTCAATATAATTGAACTGAGCAGATAACTTTTAAAAACATTCTAAGTGGGGCTAATGAGTTTTTTCATGCACCCTTCAAGCCATTCAAAGTAACAGCTAGTATAAATTAGTAGCAAAATCTGAATCCTATAGAAGTGTTTATATTTTATATGCTGAACAGCTCTCTCATATTTTTTTCCCCCTAAAATGTCTTACTGTCCCATGGTCTCCAAATTCTTCAATTAATTTTCTGATGTTTTAGTGATCCTCTTATTTATAAAGGACATGATAATTAAGGTAAACTTTTAACAGAAAAAAACAAGGTTATATTTTAGCATTTAACTAACTGATAATTATAATATTATCTTTTAAGTGTTCAGCTCCGAAAACATGGAGAACAGACGATGGCAAAATAATTGAGATGGATACACAGTTCACTATCAGAGCCAGAGAGCTTCAAAACATCTATAAATGCATTATGCTGAAAAATATCTCGCAAGATGAGAGACTGGACGTACTCTTAACACTTAAACATACTGTGAAGGTACATTAACTCTCTCTTAGTTTTGGGGTATTCTTAGCACTATCAATAAAAAAATTGAAAAGTGAAATAAATAAGATGTTTGCATTCAGTAATTATAAAAATGATTGATAAAAGTTTACATAAATTTTGTCAACAACTATATCGTTTTGGTATAATTTGGAGAGGATATGGGTTATGCATGGATATTTATCTAAAAGTTCTCAAACTATGTATTATGGCACATAATAAATGTAAAAATAGCACAGTGGACATTCTAAATGTACGGTAAATGTATTTTTATATATATGCAGTGAATCAAATATATGTAAATATATTGCATGGGATTAATACTCAACTCAGTTCAGTAAAACAGCAGCTATTGTTTATATGTTTGTTTTTTTAACTTATTTTTTATTGATTTCAGAGAGGAAGGGTGAGGGAGAGAGAGAGAGATAGAAACATCAATGATGAGAGAGAATAACATTGATCAGCTGCCTCCTGCACACTCTCTACTGGGGATCAAGCCTGCAACCCGGGCATGTGCCTTGACTGGAATTGAACCTGGGACCTTCCTTTCAGTCCACAGGCTGACTGCACTCTACCCACTGAGCCAAACAAGCTAGGGCTGTCTATATGAAAATTTTACTTTTAGCAGTTTTAAAGGAGCATTAGTGTAAATATTTTTGTTTTTATTTCCTCATTAAATACTGATTTTGTGTGTTTTAGTCGTGCTTTAAATGAAAATGAAACATGTCACAGGTCAAGTTCCCAAGAAATACTGGGACTTGTGTGCAGGAAGTTTCTTGGAGAGTGCTCTCAGAAGCAACTCCTGGGGGGAAATTGAGAAAGCAGGACTGGGCAGGCGGATAAAAGAAATGCTGGTCAAGTCTCAGCAGTGACTTCAGCCAGTCTCACAGGAAACTCAGAAACTGGGAAGGCTTCTGAGTTGTCCAAAGTTGAGGCAGATGCTGGGAGTTTTTCCTCCCATATGACCATATACATTTAGTGGGTTGCCCCCAGGAAGGAGGTGTGACTTCATTTTTGTTTTGACTTTAATCTTTTATTTTTAAATTGACTTTTGTTAGAGAAGGAGAAAGGGAGAGAGAAACATTGATGTGAGAAACATCGATCGGTTGCCTCATGTATGCGCCCCAACTGGGGATCGAGCCCACAACCTGGGAATGTGTCCTGACTGGAATTGAACCTTCAACCTTCTAGTACACAGGATGACGCTCCAACCGGATGAATCACATGGGCCAGGCTTCACTTCAATCTTACATTCATAATTTACCGTATTTGCCGGCGTATAAGACGACTTTTTGGCCCTGAAAAATATGCCTCCAAGTGGCGGGTAGTCTTATATGGCGAGTATATAACAAACTCTGTATTTTGAGTGGAAATTTTAGTGGGTCGTCTTATAGGCCCAGTCGTCTTATATGCCGGCAAATACGTATTTTTCAGGGCCAAAAATCGTCTTATACGCCGGCAAATACGGTAAGTTACTTTTTCTAACAGTTAAAAGAAAAAGCAACACACTATTACCATGATTCTAGGTTGTGAACATGTTGGTACATTGACTAAACATCACCAAAACATAATTGTAAGTCAAAGCAGCCAGTATTTAGGAGTCTAGAGCAAGCATGTCAAACTCAAAGGCTAACACGGGCCAAATAAACAAGGTTTAAGTTTATGTGGGTCACAAAGAGACAAAAGCTTATATTTTCATAGAAACACAGGGTTTTTGGAGAGAGACATGCTGAATACAAAGGGCTGAAATAAATGAGTCATCATTTATATAAAATAATAGAACATTTTAATAAAAAATATTTTTTTCTTGAACATTAATTTACCAAACACTGAATAACTGCACAAATTAAGCATAATGCAAATAAGCCTATTTTTCTTGTTCCCGAAAAGCGAAATATTTCCTGTTGCACATACCAAACAAGTCAGTCCAAGAGTAATAACGTGGCCATCGGCTGCTAAAACATTCACTGCGAGTATTAGTGGAGAGAAATGGTGCGCCTGTGAGTAAGGCACCTCAGGGAAATGAATGCAACATGATTGTCATAGTCATTAGCGAACATTGAAGTTAGTTATTAATCACTAGAGGCCCGACGAACGAAATTCATGCGAGAGCAGGCCTCCCTTCCCCTGGCTGCTGGCACCGCGGGCGTCCCTCTGGCACCCGGGGCCTGGGCTTCCCTCCCAGCTCTGGCTTCGTCCAGAAGGTCATCCAGTGTAATTAGCATATTGTGCTTTTATTAGTACAGAGGATATATAACAGGATATTGTAAACATTTCTTATACACTGTTCTATTGGCTGGGCTGTAAAAATATTCGTTGTGGGCCGTGAGTTTGACATGTTTGGTCCAGAGAACAAAGGGCTGAACCAACCAATACCTCTCCGGGAAGCTCCCTCACATTTGTTGCCAGGCCTGCTCCGTGACTGGAGTCCAGTGAACAAGCTCTGTGGTGTGAAGCCAGTGAGAATCCCTCAGAGCAGTCTGGGTTGGGCTTGAGTGATCACCGAGTCAGGAAGGTGTCAGTTTCCTTGCTACCCAGAGGTCTAACCTCCCTCGCTGGTCTTTTCCTTCAGTGCCCATGAAGGGAAACGGGTAAGGGAAGGTGATGCTTTATGCTTTATGCTGCTCTTTACTGCACTGCACTCATCCTTAAATGGTATGTCAAGAAATGCCCATTAGATGGATGCCAAAAATACCCTTCCTTGTCCGCATTGGGTAATAGCAGCCATACTGCCTTTGAAAGATCACTATCCATTACCTTTACAGGCATGTGACACTTTTCTGGTTCCAGGTCATGTGGCCTAAGGACCCCAGGCATTAGTCATAGTTTCAAGTTTAATAGGATTCTTGCGGCGTCCACTGCTAGAAGCATTTTCCTCCCAGGAATTGGGACCTCTGAACTCGAGGAGCACACAGCTGCAGGGACAGGAAGCAAACATTCCTAACGTAGTGAGCGGGGCCATTTCTACTCTACCCCCGTGGTTTCCAGGGTAGAGCAGTTTCAAGGGCTCCTGCTTCGTCTTCCCCATCACGGGAGCACAAGAAATCAAAGGAAAGGGGGCCTGTGCCAACTAGCAAGTATCCCATTCCAATGACGAGTGTAAGAAACAGGGAAATGGATACTGGGTGGGTCTCTGGACCCAGGGGACCCACTGTGAGCTGGACCTGGGTCAGAATTCCATTGAGTTATTTGTGTGTTCCCATATCCGTCCACTCAGGGTCCTGGCCTTTATGCCCCCACATTGATTAGTCATTTGATTTCAGGGTGTTCCGGGGAGGAAAGCATGGCCTTGAATGAGGAGGTCCTTTTAAATGGATGGCAGCTCTTTTCAACCGATATGGCTCGTTTCAGCTGAGGGCACGCTAGAGAGAGGCTCACCTGAGAGTTGCCAGCTGCCAACCAACCTTGTCCACAGCAGGGAAACCGAGTGCGTTGTTTCTGAAGTGGGTAATCCAGGCAGCACATCACAGCATCCACTGTAATGAACATGTCTTCTATATCCTAAATAAAGGGGGAAATCCAATGTCACCAGGACCCCTGGAACAGTGCTTATGTTTTGTAGCCTCAAATTGAAGGCAATATCGGTCATATGTTTTTGTCAATATAGGTAAATTAAGTGGGCAATTCAGCTAAAATATTTGGCTTCTGAAAAATGATTTTCAGTTCACTAAGTTTACAAGGCACTTGCCAGATGCCACCTTCAGTTAATGGCATAAGGTTATATAAGTTGTTTCTCAATTACCATCTGTTTTGACTATTATGAAGGTTATAGATAGGCAATGGATTGGATAACTGCATTGCGTGCCTAATTTGGTCATCAATATGAGCCAAATTCTCAGAGCATATAGGTATAGATATAGATATCCAAATTATAACCAGGGGTTCATTATAAATAATAACTGAAAATTGTCAGCTATATTTAAATCTAACCAGGAGAATCATGTGATTGCAATCTAAGAATTTCATCAGTAAAATGCTTAGATACCTTTGTAGGTTCTTTGCTTCCTAACGGCAAAGAACGGGCTATTCTGTTGAGAAAAAACAAGACCAAAACACACCAAGTTCTTATGACATATTAAGTAGTTGAGTAAATGGTTCTTATTGGGAGATAAGTCTCCACAGGTCTCGCATTTCTGCCCATCTTGAGAGCAAAGGCATTGAGTGCCTTTGTCCTGAACTACTCTTTCAAAGATGTTCGTGTAGTGAGTGGCCTTAAAATACTACCGTTGATACTTAGGAAGAGAGGGAGAAGCAATAGATCCAGAGGTAGGAAATAAACATGATATCCAAATTGTTAAGGGAGTGCAGGTGGGGAATCTAGTAGAAATCCTCTTATCTAACATAATTAGGACCACTATCTGGCTAATTAAAAAACAAATAAAGGGTGGCTTATAAAAGATAAATTGTTCATCTCTTCAACAATATGTTTAAGCTATTATACCCACACGTACCTTTATTTAAGAACCAGAGGCCTGGTGCACAAAATTTGTGAACTGTGGTGGGGGAGGTCCTTCAGCTCAGCCTGCGTCCTCTTGCATGCAGTCCAGGACCCCTTGGAGGATGTTCACCTGCCAGCTTAGGCCCAATACTCCCTGGGATTGGGCCTAAGCCAGCAGAAGGACATCGCTCTCACAGTTTGAGGCACTTGCAGTCTGGGACCCCTCGCTCCTCACTGCCCACCTGCAGAGGAGGTGGGAGAGGCTCCCGACATGGTCGCTGCACTCACCAGCCATGAGCCTAGCTTCTGGCTGAGTGGCGCTCTCACTGTGTTGGGCGTCTGCCCCCTGGTGGTCAGTGTGCATCATAGTAATTGGTTGTTCCATCCGTCATTCCACCATTTGGTCGATTTGCATATTAGGGTTTTATTATGTAGGATATCATGATGGACGATTGAGGCCTTCAAGAACAATTCAAATTTTGGCTCTTATTCATTTATGGCTGTGCAACCTTAGATACGTTATTTAATATTTCTGAAAATCAGTTTCAATTAATTTGTAAAATTAGTTGCTTTAAGGATATAAATATATCTATGTGCATATATATATATATATATATATATATATATATATAATAAAAATATAATCTGTATGTCTCAGTACTTACAAATAGATATCCCTCAATAAGTAACAGGTATTATTTTGATGACAATTGCTAATACAGACCAGTGAATCTTGAACCTGAGTACACATTAGAATCATCTGGAGAGCTTGAAAAAGAGGGAGTGGCAGACAGACAGACACAGACACACAGACCTCCCTGCCCCCCCCCCCCCCCCCCAACACACACAGAAAGAAAGAGGCTATGAGAATGATTAGAAATAAAATCTAGGCTCCATTTCAAGGCAGTTAAATTAGATCCTCAAGCGTGAAAGCAATGTTTAACATCTTTTAAACCCTCCCCAGGTCCTTCCAATGTGCCTTCAGGCGCAGGGACCACTGATGCACACTCACATATTAGCTGTGCCAAGTGTGTATTACAAAGTACAGAAGAGAATTGGTAACTGACTTTACTTCTGGATCATTCATTTCTCATGATCCTCTGTGGGGCAACTTCTATTTGACTACTTAACAATCCTTCCACCTTAATCACTTAACTCTTACCTAGGGATTTCTTATTCAACCACACTCATTTCCATTACTTGATTAAAAATCATTGTGAATTATATTAGCATGCAGACAGTATGTGTCAGATATATAGGTGAGGTCTAACGAACATAAAGCCACCAATCATGTAACCACCTTCTGGATCCAAAACAGGATAGAACCAACATTGCTGGTGTCCCACTTTCTGTTTATAATGGCAGTTCGCCCTCTTATCAACTAGCAGTGCTACCACACTGGCTTTCATGGTGGTAATTTATTTTCGTCTTTTTACCACTCCTGTGTACATTTCTTAAAAAAAAAATATGGTTAGTGTTGCTTATTTTTGTATTTTATTTAAATGGGATGATATATACTACTTTTGCCTTGATTCTTTTGCTCCACATTAATTTGTAAGACTGAAAGTTGTTATTGTATATAGCTGTAGTCTACTTATTTCCTTACATCAGATAATATTCTGGTATATAAATATCACTTATTTACGTAATTAACTTATTTATGGCTCTTTGGTTATTTTCTACTTTGGAGTCACTGTGCACAATGACTCCATATACACATTTCTCTAAAGCACTTACAGAATTCCTGGGTTGTAGACTGTGCATGTCTTAAACTCTACTAGATAATGTCATTTCCCCCCCAAATTAGTCGTGACAGTTTATATTGTCATCAGTGATGTTTCATTTCTTCTGGAGTCTCATTTTAGTTTCTTTGGTGGTAATTTAAAAAACTAACTGATCCTTAAAATTCTATACTGAATGTTTTTTGTGTGTCTTAAATAGGAACATGAATGTAAATTGACTAAGGATATCCTGGAATTGATTGACAGAGAGGTTGACCTTATGATGAGAGGAGTCAAAGATGATAACCTTGAAGGGCTCAGAAAAAGAATTGCAACATTGTTTTTTCATTACATCAAAACACCCCTGTTTAATGCAGAAGTGGCAAGACACCTTAAGGTACTCAGTTTTTTCCTGTATTGCTTTCTCAAAATTCTGAGATGTGATATATGCAAAGTTTTTGTTAACACTTTACTTGGGATCCATGTGCATGACCATCTTTTTTTTTTTTTTTTTTTTTTTTTTTTTTTATAAAACATATTTATTTATTTTTTTAAAGAGAGGAAGGGAGAGGGATAGAGAATCAGAAACATCAATGAGAGAGAAACATCAACCAGCTGCCTCCTGCACACCCCTCACCGGGGATGTGCCCGCAACCAAGGTACATGCCCTTGACCGGAATTGAACCTGGGACCCTTCAGTCCACAGGCCGACGCTGTATCCACTGAGCCAAACTGGTTTCGGTGACCATCTTTTTATGAAATCTCTTTTGAATGATTATTTTTTGTATTGATGAATTAAACGTATTCATTTACGTTCTGTGTCTGTATTTCCAATCTTGAGTTCTTTCCTAATATCTGAACCAAATTTCTAGTTAAATATTGCACTATGTTGACTATATCGTCACCTCTCACACCTTCATGCTTTTGCACGCACTGTTGCTTCTACCTGGAATGCTGTCCGCCTCCTTCACCCAGGCAAGTCCTAATTCATTTCCTAAGACTCAACTCACATGTCCCTCCATCATGAGGCACCTCTGAGATTCTACATGCACCTGGTTTGTGTTCCCTTAGAATACTAATCCATGTAGTTATCACGTAACATGTGTTTGAATTAAACTGTCTTCTCCAACTCCAACATGTTTAGGTTTCAGTAGGCCTTTTGCTTTCTGAAGCTAAGATAAATATCTGATTGCCTTCTTACCGTACAAAACTGTTTAAAATATTTTTAGGGGTAGTTTACTAAAGAATTCTAAATAGTGTTTTATTCCAATGATTATTTGTAGAGTTGTAATTTACTTAAGAAGCTAACTGAATATCTGTTTTGCTTTTTGACACACAAATATCTTAAGAGTTAATCAGAATGTATATCAAAATGAAAATTATCTAATTTTTATATTTTTTATTTTTAAACGAATGTTTACAATTTAATTGTATTGGAAGAGAATATTGAGATATAACAAAAATTCAAGAGAAAAGTTTCCCATTTTATTATTTTTAATTTATTTATTTATTTATTTATTTATTTTTTAATGTTTTTAAACTGCCAGTTTCTTTTTTTTTCTTTCTTTTTTTTTTTATTAAGGTATTATCTGTATACATAGCTTATCATTGCCCCCCCCCCCCTATAGATGCCCTCCCTCCCCAGAGTTTTGTGTCCATTGGCTATTCTTATATGCAAGCATACCAGTCCTTTGGTTGATCTCTTATCTCCCCCAGATCTCCCTACCCCCCCCCCCGCTGTCATTTGACAGACTGCCTGTTGTTTTACTGTCACTATATCAATCTTTCTGTTCATTCGTTTATAATGATCTTTAATATCCATAAATGAGTGAGGTCATGTAGTGTTTCTCTTTCATTGACTGGCTTATTTCACTCAGCATGATGCTCTCCAATTCCATCCAAGTTACTGCAAATGATGAGAATTCCTTCCTTTTTATGGCAGCATAGTATTCCATGGTGTAGATGTACCACAGTTTTCTGATCCATTCATCTGCTGACGGGCACCTAGGCTGTTTCCAAGTCCTAGCTATTGTAAATTGTGCTGCTATGAACATAGGGGTGCATATATCCTTTCTGATTGGTCTTTCTAGTTTCTTGGGGTATATTCCTAGTAGTGGGATTACTGGGTCAAATGGGAGTTCCATTTTCAGTTTTTTGAGGAAGCTCCATACTGTTTTCCACAGTGGTTGCACCAACCTACAATCCCACCAGCAGTGCACGAGGGTTCCTTTTTCTCCACAACCTCGCCAACATTTGTTGTTTGTTGTTTTGTTGATGTTGGCCATTCTGACAGGTGTGAGATGGTACCGCATTGTTGTTTTGATTTGCATCTCTCCGATAATTAGTGACTTGGAGCATGTTTTCATGTGCCTCTTGGCCTTCCTTCTGTCTTCTTTTGAGAGGATTCTATTTAGGTCCATTGCCCATTTTTTAATTGGCTCATTCATTTTCCTTTTATTGAGTTGTATAAGCTGTCTGTAGATGTTGGAGATTAAACCTTTATCAGTGATATCGTTTGCAAATATGTTCTCCCATACAGTGGGTTTTCTTGTTGTTTTGTTGATGGTTTCTTTTGACGTAAAAAAGCTTTTTATTTTGATGTAGTCCCATTTGTTTATTTTCTCTTTAGCTTCCATTGCCCTAGGGTTAGTATCAGTGAAGAAGTTCTTTAGGCATATGTCTGAGATTTTGCTGCCTGTGGATGCCTCTAGTATTTTTATGGTTTCCCGTCTTATGTTTAAGTCCTGTATCCATTTTGAGTTTATTTTTGTGTATGGTGTAAGTTGGTGATCTAGTTTCATTCTTTTGCATGTATCTGTCCAATTTTCCCAACACCATTTATTAAAAAGACTGTCTTGACTCCATTGTATGTTCGTGCCTCCTTTGTCAAATATTAATTGAGCATATTGATTTGGGTTGATGTCTGGATTCTCTAATCTATTCCATTGATCAATATGTCTGTTCTTGTGCCAGTACCAGGCTGTTTTGAGAACAGTTGCTTTGTAATATAGCTTGAAATCTGGTATTGAGATTCCTCCTACTTTACTCTTATTTCTTAAGATTGCTGAGGCTATTCGGGGTCTTTTATTGTTCCAAATGAATTTTTGGAGAGTTCTTTCTAGGTCTGTGAAGTATGTCCATGGTATTTTCATGGGAAGTGCATTGAACTTATATATTGCTTTGGGAAGTATGGACATTTTGATGATGTTGATTCTACCAATCCATGAACATGGTATGTTCTTCCATCTGTTTACATCTTTCTCTATTTCTTTTTTCAGTGTCCTGTAGTTTTCTGCATATAGGTCTTTTACCTCCTTGGTTAAGTTTATTCCTAGGTATCTTAATTTTTTTGGTGCGATGGTAAACGGGATTGCTTTTTTAGTCTCTGTTTCTGTAAGTTCACTATTGGTGTAGAGAAATGCCATTGATTTCTTGGCATTTATTTTGTATCCTGCTACATTGCCAAATTCGTTTATTAAGTCTATTAGCTTTTTGATGGAGTCTCTTGGGTTTTTTATGTACAATATCATGTCATCTGCAAATAGTGACAGCTTTACTTCTTCTTTTCCGATTTTGATGCCTTTTATTTCCTCTTCTTGTCTAATTGCGAAGGCGAGTACTTCCAGTACTATGTCAAAGAGGAGTGGTGAGAGTGGGCATCCCTGTCTTGTTCCTGTTCTTAGAGGGAATGGTTTTAGTTTTTGCCCATTGAGCATGATGTTGGCTGTGGGTTTATCATATATAGCTTTTATTATGTTGAGGTATGATCCTTGTACTCCCACCTTGTTGAGAGTTTTTATCAGGAAAGGGTGTTGGATTTTATCAAATGACTTTTCTGCATCGATAGATATGACCATATGATTTTTATCTCTCAATTTGTTTATGTGATGTATCACGTTTATTGATTTGCGAATATTGTACCATCCTTGCATTCCTGGTATAAAACCTACTTGGTCATGGTGTATGATCTTCCTGATGTACTGCTGGAGCTGATTTGCTAGAATTTTGTTGAGGATTTTGGCATCTATGTTCATGAGGGATATTGGCCTGTAATTCTCTTTCATTGAGTTGTCTTTATCTGGTTTTGGTATTAGGGTGATGCTGGCTTCATAAAAGGAGTTTGGCAGTGTTCCTTCCTCTTGAATTTTTTGGAAAAGTCTGAGGAGGATAGGTTTTAGTTCTTCCTTGAATGTTTGGTAAAACTCTCCTGTGAAGCCATCTGGCCCTGGGCTTTTGTTTGCTGGAAGCTTTTTGATGACTGCTTCAATTTCTTCCCAAGTTACTGGTCTATTGAGATTTTTAGATTCTTCCTGATTGAGTTTTGGAAGGTTGTATTTTTCTAGGAATATGTCCATTTCCTCCAGGTTGTCCAGTTTGTTGAAATAGAGTTGTTCATAGTATTTTGTAACAATCCTTTGTATTTCGGCGGGGTCTGTTGTTATTTCACCTCTTTCATTTCTAATTTTGTTTATTTGGGTCCTCTCTCTTTGTTTCTTGGTTAGCCTGGCTAGAGGCTCATCAATCTTGTTAATCCTTTCAAAGAACCAGCTCTTGGTTTTGTTGATCTTATGTATTGTGTCTTTGGTCTCTATGTCGTTAATCTCCGCTCTGATTTTTATTATTTCCTTCCTTCTGCTTACAGTGGGCCTTTCTTGCTGTTCTTTTTCTAACTGTTTGAGTTGTAGGGTAAGATAATTTGTTACCATTCTTTCTTGTTTTTTGCAATAGGCTTGTAGGGATATGAACTTCCCTCTCAAAACAGCTTTTACTGTGTCCCATAGATTTTGGATTGTTGTGTTTTCATTGTCATTAGTTGCCATGATGTTTTTGATTTCTTCCTTGATTTCTCTGGTAACCCAGTCTTTGTTCAATAGCATGCTATTTAGTCTCCATGTGTTTAATTTCTTTGGCTTATTATTATTGTAGTTGATTTCCAATTTTATGGCACTGTGATCTGAGAAAATGCTTGATAAGATTTCTATCTTCTTGAATTTGAAGAGACTTTGCCTATGTCCCAATATGTGGTCTATCTTTGAGAATGATCCGTGTGCACTTGAGAAGAATGTATATTCTGTGGCTTTGGGGTGAAATGTTCTGAAGATGTCAATTAATTCCATCTGGTCTAATACGTCATTTAGAATTGATGTTTCTTTACTGATTTTTTGTTTAGATGATTTGTCCAGAGGTGACAATGGAGTATTAAAATCTCCTACTATGATAGCATTGCTATTAATCTGTCCCTTAATGTCCTCCAGCAGTTTCTTTATGTATTTGGGTGCTCCCAAATTGGGTGCATATATGTTTACCAGGGTTATTTCTTCTTGTTGGATTACACCCTTTAGTATTATGAAGTGGCCTTCCTTATCTCTTGTTATGTCCTTCACTTTGAGATCTAGTTTGTCAGATATAAGTATTGCTACCCCAGCTTTTTTTTCGTTTCCGTTTGCCTGGAAAATCTTTTTCCATCCTTTCACCTTCAGTCTGTGGGCGTCTGTTTTTCTGAGGTGGGTTTCTTGTAGACAGCAGATGAATGGGTTTTGCTTTCTTATCCATTCTGTTACCCTATGTCTTTTAATTGGAGCATTTAAACCATTTACATTTAAAGTAATTATTGAAAGGTAGGTATTTGATGCCATTTTTATTCTATCCCTCTGTGTTCCTTCTTCACTTCCTATTTCTTTATTATTACAGTAGACCCTTTAGCATATCTTGCATTGCTGGTTTGTTGCAGATAAATTCCTTTAGTCTGTTTTTGTCGTTGAAGCTCCTGATTACACCTTCAATTTTGATTGACAGCCTTGCGGGGTACAGTATTCTTGGGTTCAGACCCTTCCTTTGCATGACTTTGTATATGTCATCCCATTCCCTTCTGGCCTGATGAGTTTCTGTTGAGAAATCAGTTGCTAGTCTGATGGGGTTTCCTTTATATGTAACTTTCTGTCTCTCTCTGGCTGCTTTTAAGATTCTGGTTTTGTCGATGTTTTTTGCCAGTTTAATTATAATGTGTCTGGGTGTTGATCTTTGGGGGTTCATTTTGTTGGGGACCCTTCGAGCATCTTGGATTTGTGTTGGTTTTTTCTTCTCTATCTCAGGAAAGTTTTCTGTCATTATTTCTTGAAATACTTTTTCCATATCTTGCTCAGTTTCCTTTCCTTCTGGAACCCCTATTATTCTAATATTGTTTTGTTTTGTATTGTCCCAAAGCTCCCTTAGGCTCTCCTCCTGTTTTTTAATTTTTTTTTCTAGCAACTGCTGTAATTGGGTATTTTTTTCCATTTTGTCTTCTAGCTCACTGATGCGGTCTTCTGCTTCATCTAGTCTACTCTTGATGCTTTCTATTGAGTTCTTCATAGTAGCGATGTCATTTTTCATTTCTTCTTGGGTCACCTTCATTTCCTCTTGGGTCTTCTTCATTTCCTCTTGGGTCTTATTCATACTGTCAAATTTGTCTTCCATTCTTTTTAGCCAACTTATGATCATTACTCTGAATTCTTGCTCTGGTAGGTTGCTTGCCTCTAACTCGTTTACTTCATTTTCTGGTGATGGTTGATTTTCTTTCACAGGCGGGTTGTTTCTTAGTCTCCCCATGATCTCTCTTTATAGGGTGCCTGGTAACGTAGTTCTCTCCCTCCTGCTTTGATTTAAAGGCACAAAATACAACACAACCAGGTACAACACACAAGGCACTGGACAGAAATGTGTTTGCAATATTAATATCCTCCAATAAAGGTGTCTAGAACCCAGATAACAAGAACATACAATCCAATAAAAAGAATAAGCAAACCAATCTTACACACACAAAAAAAAGCATAAACCTTTGATATAGTTAGCATTCAACATACAACAACAAAGGGGTAGAGAGAAGGCTTTTTTTTTTTTGGTGGGGGGGCAGTGACAAGGTAGGTGTGAATGGGATTGGAGCAGGGGGTTGGGAATTATATATACACAGGACAGGTGAAAATTTTGGAGAGGGTAAACAGAAAGAGTAAGGAAAATCTATAGCAGTAAAGGGTTAAGATAAGCAGGACACCAAAGGTAAAGGGTTAGGAATAGAGAGATGTCATAAAGGTAGGTTTGAGATAGAATAGAGCGTTGGAGAAGGCAAGGTATGAATAGTTTTTAGAATAGTAATCCCGAAGGAGGAAATAGAGAAAAAAAGAAATAGAGGAAAAAGGCAAAAAAAGAAAAAAGAAAGCAAAAAAAAGGATTATAATATGACACTTAAAAAGTAGTAATAAAAATAAACAAAAGAAAATAAGATAAAAAAGATAAAAAAGGTAAAATAGTAGTAGTAATAATGTTGATTACCTATAAAAATGAATTAATTAAAAAGGTAAAATCTAGTGATGGCAGATGAAAAAAATTTCTTGAGTAAACTTTGCAATTAAAGTAGGTAAAAAACAAAAATTCAACAGTTAAAAAAATAAAAATTGAAAATTAAAAATTAAACAAAATTTGCAGTAATGAAGGTCATTCACTTTCTGTGTTGCTATGTCTCGCACGCCTGTTCCCAGTCTGGGCGGTAGTGGCAGTTCACTGTGTTTCACCGTTCCTCCGTGTTGATTACAAGACCTGATTTTTAAGCCAATCTAGAGACCCTATGTGCTTTAGCCTCTGGGTGGCAGTGTTTCTGGATGACTTCCAGGACTCTAAAGCCTTTCTAGCTTTTTCCCCTTCTCTGTGTCTTTGATGTCTGGGGGTGGGGCAGTCCCGAGCTGGCTGCACTCCCCTGTAACTCTGCGGCTACTTCTTGGACTCAGATCCAGCTGTGCTGCTCCTCAGATATCCCTAGTCTTAGGAGCCCTGTCCACAGACAGGCGTGCCTCCAGCTGAGAAGTAAATCCACGACCAGTCCCTCAGCCTCTTTGCGCCGCGCGCGCTGGTTCGCGGGGTGGGGGGGGGGGAGTGTTGCTGCGCCGAGTGGAACTCGGTCAGAACTACCGGTCCGAGTCCCTCAGCCTCTGTGCGCCGCGCTGGTGCGCAGGGGGGGGGGTGTTGCTGCGCCGAGTGGAACTCAGTCAGAACTACCGGTCCCAGGGGAACTCACCCACCGGATCGCTGCGAAATCTGAGCTCCTCTGAGATCAAGGGTTCGCGCCGACTATGTTCATTTGGTGTTCCTTGGGGCTGGGGATAATCAGGCCTCCGACTCAAACCTCCTCCCTTCCAAGATGGCGAGATTTCCCGTCCGCGCCGGCAAGTATCTCCGGTAAGGGACCCAGCTGTGGGTGGTCAGCTGTTGGTGGCTCCCTGATCAGCAGACCCCAAATTTCCTCTGGTGTTTGCTAGTCTCCTGGCTTGTTGACGAGCACTCCTAGCGCGATCCTCAGCTGCTTTCTCTCTCTTCCTCGGGACAAGACTCAGAGACCGCCCATCTGCTCTTCCGCCATTTTCTCCTCTCTCTATTCAATTCTCTATTATTTTTAATTTAAATCAATGTTTCATTTGTCTCTAGGCTAACCTCTAGCCTTTTCTATAGACTTATTTAGTTTTTATATGTTTGTAGTAATATAATATAATTTTATTACTACATTATTTCTAGAAATATTATATAGAAGTACATTATATAGAAATATATTCACATAACATTATTCCATTTTATTCACTTTGTAAATTACCTTTGGTAAAATTCACTCTTTTTGGTGAGTTTTGACAAACTCAGAGAGTCATATAACCAATAGCACAGTCAAGATTAAAGAAGTCTTATTACCTTCCCAAATTCCCTCATGCGGCTACCTTGTATTCAGCCTTTTCCTTGGTCCCTAACCCTTGGTAACCTTTGGTACTGATCTGCATTTTGTTTTTATGGTTTTACCAAACCCAGAATGTCATAGAAGTGAAACAACACGTAGTCTTTTGAGATTGGCTTCCTTTATTTAGCATATTGCATTTGAAATTCACCTATGGTTTTTAGTATATCAGTAGTTTGTATCTTTATTGTCTGGATGTACCAGAGTTTATCCACTCACAGTTGTAGAGCATTGAGTTGTCTAGAGTTTTGTGGTTTTGTGAATAAAGTCACTACCAGCACTTGATAATGAATTTTTGTATATAGTAATTGTTGAGGGTTAAATGCCTGGGAGGTGGGATTTTTTTGAATCATATGGTAAATGCATATGTACTTCTATAAGACACTGATAAGCATGTTTTTCTTAACTGGTTGTACAATATTGTATTTCCATCTCAATGTATGAGAGTTCCAGTTGTTCTGCCTCTTTGTTACCACTTGGTATTGTCAAATTTTATTTTAATTTTATTCTAATGAATGTAAAGTAGTATCCCATTATTTTTTTAATCTCCATTTTCCTAATGACTAATAAACATTTTTACTCATTTTTTTGTCATACATATATCTCTTTGGTGAACTGTTTGCATGTATCTTGTGCTACTACCCCACCTTTTCCTTTTTAAGTCGGACTATTTATTCTCTTATTCATTGAATTCTGAAAATTCTTTGAATATTTCACATACAAGCCATTTGTAACATACCATATTTGCTGGCGTATAAGACGATTTTTTGGCCCTGAAAAATATGCCTCGAAGTGGGGGGTAGTCTTATACGGCGAGTATATAACAAACTCTGTATTTTGAGTGGAAATGTTAGGGGGTCGTCTTATACGCCCAGTCTCTTATACGCCGGCAAATACGGTATTTTCAGGGCCAAAAAATCATCTTATACGCCGGCAAATATGGTATATATGATTTGTAAACACCTTTTAGTTTGTGGCGTGGCTTTTTATTCCCTACACAACATCTTTAACAGAGCATAAGTACTTGATTTTGATGAAGTTTAATTTATCCATTTTTAAAATGAATCATGCTTTGGTGTTTGTTTTGTATTACTAAATCTTTTTGGAAGAACTAATATTGTTAAAATGTCCGTACTACCCAAACTGACCTACAAGTTTAGTGCAATCCCTTTCAAAATTCCAATGGCATTTTTCACTGAAAAGATTCTTAGTAACCAGAACAAAATTGGAGGCATGATGCTTTCTGATTTAAAACTATATTTAAAAGCTATAATAATATAATTAAAACTGTATGTTATTGCCTTAAAAAGAGACATATAGATCAGTGATACAGACTAGCCAGAAAAAACCTACATATATAAAGTCAACTAATATTTGACATAGAAACCAAAAACATAATGGAGAAAAACATAGTCTCTTCAATAAATAAGAATGAGAAAACTAGATAACCACATACAAATAAAAAAAATTAAATAGATTCTTTTATCTCTCCACATAAAAAAAATCAACTCAAAATGGATTAATGACTTAAATGTAGGACCTGAAACTAAATCTACTGGGGGGAAACAGGGAAAATGATTTTTGACGTTGGTTTGACAATGACTTTTTAGTCATGACACCAAAAGCAAAGGCAATGAAAGCAAAATCAGACAAATGAGATCGCACCAAAATAAAAAGAAACAGCCAACAAAGTGAAAGGCAACCTATGAAATAGGAGAAAATATTTGCAAACCATTTATCTGGAACTTTTACAACTCAATAGCAAAATAATTTTAACCCACTTTAAAATGAACAAAGGACCTTAAGAGACATTTCCCAAAGAGTAGAGAAATGACCACCATGCATGTGAAAAGTGCTCGTCACCAGGAGAATGCAAATTAAAACTGCAAAGTGATAAAGACAAAAGATAAGTTTTGAGAAGGATGTAGAGAAAAGGGAATTCTTGTGCACTATCGCTGGACGGACGTATAAACTAGTACCAACATTGTGGAAAACAGTATAGAGTTTTCTCAAAAAAATAAAACTAGAACTACCATGTGATACAGAGTTTCAAATTTTGAAAACTGATCATTGAGCCTATCCAAATTTATTGTTAAGCTGAATGAATAAGGACAATGGGTTTAGTGGGCTTTTACTTATATGCTAATCTAGTTGCCTGGAAGATTAATTAGTGTAGCATAACACCAAAACTCTAAATTCTCGTTAAAAAATAAGTGCCAAAGCACTTGGAAGGCTTTCTTACTGTTTTGCAGCCCAAAGTCTTGATTTATTAATTTTCTTTCAGTCAATTAATTTTCTATGTGATTTTACTACATCCATCCAAGAATTGATGAATTCTACAGGTTTTTTAATATTTTGGCAGGATAAATAAATACTGCTTGAAGTTTAAATTTTGTATAGAATAGGAAGTTAAAGGGAAAGTGTGACTTTAAAAATTAACCAACTTTTGCCCAGCTAGTGTGGCACGGTTTGTTGAGCTTTGGCCTATGCACCAGAAGGTCGCTGGTTCTACTCCCGGTCAGGTCAGGGCACGTCCCTGGACTCTGGGCTCTATCCCCAGTAGGGAGTGTGCAGGAGGCTGCCGATCATGTTTCTCTCTCTCTCTTGAGGAACATAGGGGGAGCCAGCAATCTGAACCTGTGCCAGTGACTGGTGTCCTAGTGCATTCTTGTCAGCCTATAATTAAGTCACTGCCCCTTCCTTAGGCAATAATCTGTTTTCCTAAATATTCCCAGTTTACAAGGGCCAGAAACCAAGGATTTAACAGCTTAGCTAGAGGGGAGGCCCCTAGCACCATCCAGGCCAGGCCTTTAGCTGTAATCTTACTTCCCCATTCCTACCGACTCAGGAGGGGCTGTGAAAGCCAGGAAGTAAGGAGACAAAGAATTTAGAAATATATATAAGGAGTAATCTCATTGTATGAGTTGTTCAGGCTTTGGAAGTTCAAATTCCCTGAGCCAGCAGCACTGCTTTAAATGAAGGGTTTTTCCTGAATCTCCAGTACTCCTCCTGTGTTTTCTGGTCACCTGGTAAATTCTGCCACACTCTCTCCCTCTCCCTCTCCCTCTCCCTCTCCCTCTCCCTCTCCCTCTCCCTCTCACTCTCTGAAATATTTTTAAAATATCTTTCTAAGATGTTGGCCCTCCGTGCTTCTTTTGGGTGGTTTTTGACCTGGCTTTACTTACATCTTTCTCTTGCTCTCTCTATATAAATAATATAAATATATGTATATGTTTTTACTATTTAGGTCCCTCAAGACCCACTGAAATTTTATAAGAAGATTTACTTTTGCCACAGTTGCCAGCTCTACTTACCGTCTACAGAGTTTGCTATATCATCCACCGCACACCGTGTATATCGGTGTCGTAACTGTGTTAGCCTTGATAATGAGACTCGACAACGGGAATCATTTTTGAAGTACAAATATTTACTTAAGCGGCTCTACAATTCAGAAGTTAATTATGAAGATGATTCTACAATTGCTTTCCTGATAGAGGTATGATCAGCGAGAGTTGCCAATCATAGATGAAAGTTTATAGAAAAGATTCCTGCTTTTCCACCTAAACTTTTAAAAATAATGGACTCTACCTTCTAAGCTTATACTTTCTGAAGCTTGCTCTTCTGGAAATTCTACATTTATATATGTAGACTTCTTGATAAAAAAAAATTGCTTCAAGAGTTTTAGCTAATATGGTTTAAATTAAAAAAAATGTTTTTAAAGTTATTTTATTTCCCCCTTCTTTCTTTTTTCATTAAAACAAAAAAAAACCTTTTTAACAACACTAAGAAAAATGCTTTTATAATTTTTAAAATATATTTTTTTTGTTTTCTATAGAAAGGAAGGGAGAGGGATAGAGAGTTAGAAACATCAATCAGCTGCTTCCTGCACACTCCCTACTGGGGATGTGCCCACAGCCAAGGTACATGCCCTTGACTGGAATCCAACCTGGGATCCTTCAGTTCGCAGGCCGAAGCTCTATCCACTGAGCCAAATCGGCTAGGGCAAATTGCTTTTTAAAATTTTAATTTCCTCATTTGTAAAATGGGAATAAAATGAAAGACAGTAATCCTGAGGACAAGATGACAGTTACTCATACATATTGAAAAATACTTACCATATACACTGAGTGGCCAGATTATTATGATCTCTGAATGCATAATAATCTGGCCACTCAGTGTGTGTGTGTGTGTGTGTGTGTGTGTGTGTGTGTGTGTGTGTATTATAGGTCCTGTGCATGAATTTGTGCATGGGTGGGTTCCGGCCAGGGGGAGAGGACATGGGCAGACTGACTGCTAGCCAAACTCCTGGTCGAGGGGACAATTTGCATATTAGCCTTTTATTATATAGGATATACTCTGAGTGGCTAGATTATTATGCATTCAGAGATCATAATAATCTGGCCACTCAGTGTAAATGTAAGGTAAAATTAGCATACTGGAAGGAATATATATAGCTTGGTCTAGGTCAAAGGTACAGTCATGAATGTGAGACTGATAGCCTAATTTGGTCGGAATGAACAAATATTTAGTGAAAAACAAGGAGCAATATGCCACTGAAAACCTCACTAATAGTATTTCTCTTTCAAAGATATACTGAATATAATTTAATTATTTCCTAAAGTAATCTAATAATTGTAAGTAATTTTTATGTTTATAAGAAAACATTTTTCAAACTTATGTTGACATGCAGCTGCAAGATATTCAGTACATGGTAGAGAACATCTGGGCGTCCCAGTCAGCACTCAGTGCCTGGAATGACCTCAACGATCTGGTCCTGGTCAGGTGGGACAAGACCGTGGAGTGGTCCCCTTGGAACTGCATTCTCCTCACCAAAGATGAAACTGGTGCTTATCTCAAGCTAGAAAGTATTGAGGAGGTAAGAAGGTTGCATTGTACTGGGGAAAGTTAATTTAATCACTGGAATTGTTAGAGATAACTTGACTGTATTACAACATTCCATGCATGCCCTGGCTTGTTTAGTTCAGTGATTAGAGAACAGGCCATCAGACTGAAGAGTCTTGGATCTTTGATTCCCCACCAAGGATGTGTACCTCAGTTTGAGGTTCGATCTCCAGCCCTGGTCTGGGTAAGAGTGGGAGGCAACCAATCAGTATGTCTCTCACATTGATGTTTCTCTTCCTTTCACCTTCCCTTCCACTCTCCCTAAAAAAAAAACAAAATAAAAATAATGGAAAAAGTATCCTCAGGTCAGGATTAAAAAACCCTTAATCCATGCATAATTTAAATACTTCCATTCAGTTAAGAAACAGAGAACCCATTAGATAACAAAACATGTGGGTGGATGGTGTGTGTGATAGAGATTAAAATTAAAAGGAAGCTAAGGCGAGAATAGAAGAAAATGAAAGGTGAGAATAAAAGAGCCAAAGTTTTGTACAAGTACCCAGACATGACACTACTCCCATCTAATAATAGCAAGTTCAAGCAAAACCTCTCCTCAAGGGCAGATATTTTGTTTAGCTTATTTGTGTCTGTAGCCCTAATACCTACCGCCTTGCCTATCGCAGATTAGGGTTTTAATAAATATTTGTTGAGTGAATAGATGAATATTACCACTAGATAGATACTGTAGAACTCAAAATCTGCCCTTTGATTAATCATCACAAGTCTACTTAAAAGCACATCAGATTGTTAAATAAATGTTGTTTATAATTTTGTGCTCGAAATGGAAATCATCATACTGATGGGGTATAGTTTCAAGACTGCATTTTTTATTTGCTTCCAACTAACTGGGAGTGGAGAAAGCACTTTAAAAATTAAATGCCACTTAGGTTCAGTAACTTACAAGATGTAATTTCTAAAGCTTTTTGATGAATGGCTTTGAGGAGTCCCCATTGAGTGCCCAGAGAGCTTCATTACACCAAGCGAGCCTGGGACGCTGCTCCTGACTCCTGTTGATTAAACTGAGGCATTGGATTCCATGTAAGATGTCCGCTAAGAGAAACTAAAGAAATGACTTCAAATATAAGTCATTTTGGATAGTGCTGTTCCCTGCCTGTGTTTTTATTGGGGAGAGGGAAGGTATCAAGGGAAGAAACTAGTTAAATTTTTAGCTTTTTTGGAATAATTTTACAGGAGAAGCCAGGCTAAAATAAATTTTACTTTATCTATTGAAAGAAAGAACAGCAAAACATTTTGAAGGTGTGCTATATGTTGTATTTAGTAAACTAAGCTGCCTCCTAAATACTTAATCACTGGAAGCATAGCCAATACTAGCAAAATCATTTCACCTAGCAGCGTAGTGGGATTGGAGCGCATTCCCAAAGCTGATATTCCACCGCTTCTTCAATTAATCCGTACAGCTCCCCTTGTGTATTTAATCAAATTACTGCAGAATCAAATTAAGTTCTATCCCCATTCAGGATGCCGAGCTTACTGAATTTCTGTAGATAGAGCTAAGGTTTACAACCAGACAAACTCGAGAAAAAAATTACCTTCTTGATAGTTTTGGGCTGATGTAATGTTTTAAGGTATTAATTTTCAGACTGGTGTAATCATTTGAGTATAAATATTCAACCTAGTTAAAGAATAATTTGTTGCTCTGGCAGTTTACTCAGTGGTTAGAGCATTGGCCCACCAACTGAAAGGTCATGGGTTCGATGCCTGGTCAAAGGCACGTACCTGTGTTGCAGTTTTGATCCCTAGCCCTCAGTCGGGCCTCATACAGGAGGCAACCAAGTGATCTGTCTCTCTCACATTGATGTTTTTTTCTCTCTCTTTCCTCTCTCTGTCTCTCACTCCCTGATCCCCAGCCTTTCCACTTTCTCTAAATATCAATGGAAAAAATATCCCCGGGTAATGATTAGCCAAAACAAATAAAAAAAGAATCATTTGTCTTGCAGCAAGTTAAAGTATTTCCAGATTTTCCATAATGCATTGATAGTTGCTTTCTCAGTAAATTAAAAAAATACTCAGAAGTTAAAATAATCTTGAGTTCCTGTATAATGACACAAGTTATAGGAAAAGAATGGAAAAAAGTTTCTCTTCTCTAAACTGTAAATGAGGCAGATCAGTTTCTTTTTTTTTTAAATATATATTTTATTGATTTTTCACAGAGAGGAAGAGAGAGGGACAGAGAATTAGAAACTTCAATGAGAATCATCGATCAGCTGCCTCCTGCACACCCCCTACTGGGGATGTGCCTGCAACCAAGGCACATGCCCTTGACCGGAATCGAACCCGGGACCTTCCAGTCCGCAGGCTGACACTCTATCCACTGAGCAAAACCGGTTCCGGCAAGGCAGATCAGTTTCTCATGGTGTGCACATTGGCCAAAGTAGAACAACAGTGGATTTAGAGTCAGCAGACCTGACCCAGTATTTCCCAGTCCTGTCACTAACAGTATGAACGCCAGGAAGGCCTGCCCCCCCTTTGCTTCATACATTTTCATAAAGGTCACCTAAAAGCATGGGTTTGGTGCAGAGGACCTGAGCTGCCTGACTTTGAATTCAGGCTCTATCACTCCTGCGCTGAGAGAAGTTGGGCAAGGTTGTTAATGTCTTGGTTTTCTGATTAATAGAAAGGGAATCATGTTACAAGGCGATGATAGGTATTGGCTACCTTTTAATACCATTCTTTAAGAGCTGCTTATTTCTTTAATTGTATCCTCTATAATAAAGAGGTAATATGCAAATTGACCTTCGTGCCCTCACACAAGATGGCTGCCCCCATGTGGTCAAAGATGGCCACCACAAGATGGCCGGCAGGGGAGGGAAGTTGGGGGTTACAAGGGTCAGCAGGGGAGGGCAGTTGGGGGCAATTGAGCTGGCAGGAGAGCAGTTAGGCGTGAATCAGGTTAACAGGGGAGTGGTTAGGGGGTGATCAGGCAGAAGCAGTTAGGGGCAATAAGGCAGGCAGACAGGCGAGTGGTTAGGAGCCAGCAGTCCTGGATTGTGAGAGGGATATCTGACTGGATCTGGCCTAAACCAGCAGTTGGACATCCCCTGAGGGGTCCCAGATTGGAGAGGGTGAAGGCTGGGCTGAGGGTCACCCTCTCCAGGCCCATTGTATGGATTTTGTGCACTGGGCCTCTAGTGTACTATAATATGCTTATCATCTTTAAGGACTACATTTTAGATCTATAAAAGTACTTTGAAAACCTAGAAAGTCCTGTGTATGGATAATTTAGTGCTGCATAACAGAAATGTATTAATTTTTCTTTAATAAATATGATCTATGAAGTGATGGAACAGACTTAGATTAGTGAGAAGGATTCCTATTTTGACCTGTTAAATTTGTCTGTGGAGAGGAAACTTAAAAATAAGCCAGGATACTGCTACCAGTTCTCCCTGAAAGAAGATCTTGTTCTTTGGCTCCCATCCTCTAGGGCTTTCTTTACTTTTGATTGGCACTACGGAGGGATCTTTACCGAGGGGCTGTTTTACTTTCAAAAAACAGGTGGTGAGAGAAGGTACAGGTAGTAGCCATCACTTGGTTGAAAAGAAGGGTCAATTAATATTAATAAAGAAAATTGTGGTATTTATTACTCCAATCAGAATTTAGTTTTGAATGTTCCAGATACTGTGCTACGTGCTTGAAGAAAAGCCCAGTTCTTCCATGCTCTTTCCTGTTTAGAAGCTAGAAGGGAATGACTGCAGGGGTTCATGAGGTGGAGTCTGAGGCAGTAAAAGGGTTGACCAGCACCAACACCAATGTGAACTTTAGTTTGAACTCTAGAGATATGGGAAGGATCAAGCTTGGAAAAAAATTAAGTTGGTAATTTTATCAATGTGAAAGAGAGAACCAAGCCTGGCTGGCCGGCATGGGTCATTGGTTGAGCATCAACGTATGAACCAGGAGGTCATGGTTTGATTCTCAGTCAGGGCACATGCCCTGGTTGCCAGTTCGATCCCCAATGTGGTCCGTACAGGAGCAGCCAATCAATGATTCTCTATCATCATTGATGTTTCTACCTTTCTCTCCCTTCCTCTCTGAAATCAATAAAAATATATTTGAGAGAGAGAGAGAGAGAGAGAGAGAGAGAGAGAGAGAGAGAGAGAGAGAGAGAGAGAGAGAGAGAGAGAGAGAGAGAGAGAACCAAGGTGGCACAAGTGCATTCATTCAAAAAATATCGATTAGGTATTTACCTTAGGGACAAGGCTATGAGAAAGACCCAGTTTGAACCCTTAAGTTCTCTTTATCGTGGGAGATATTTTCAAGAATATAGTGACAGAGTTACCTAAAATTACAATGAAAATACGTAAAGCGTTTGGAAGTACGAAGGCAGGAAGGATCAGTTTGGACTCAGAGGTTAGCTCCCGTCCTCAAGGGCTCTTTACTTTTGATTGACACGATGGAGGGATCTTTACTGAGGGGATGTTTTACTCTAAAAAAAACCAGATGGTTGGAGAAGGTACAGGTAGTAGCCGTCACTTGGTTGAAGAGAAGGGAGAGTCAGGAGAGGCTGGCAGGTTAAAGGTCATAGGAGCTCATCCCTGAAAGAGGATGGTCAAAGTAGGGAAACATGTATACTGGGCCCTGAGAGATGATAAGCAAAGGCAGTGAAGCATGAAAGTGTTTTTACTTGGCTAAATATAACTGTGACATTTAATAGAATTTGTGTTTTGTTTTTTATCCCCCCAGGGATATGAACCCTTGTTCATTCACAAGATCAAACACAAACATATCCTGGCTAAGAACTACTTTTCACAGATTCCAGTCCTGGCTTCTTTTATACTTGATGATAATGAAGTAGATGATATCAGGAAGAAATATCATGAAGGCACATCACCCAAGATTATAGAGACCCAGGCGCCCATTCCTTAGAAGACCCAGGAGTATGTGTTTGATAATCAAGAATTTTGTCCACTGCAAGTGGAATAATACAGAGGTCACACCATATGGAAATAGAATGTGTTAAGTTGATTTTAATTGTTTTTCAAATAAAAGTATATTGAAATGGAAAACAAGTGGCTTTTGCTGGATATCCTTCCTTTGCCTCTGTAGCTCTGCCTTCCACCCTTCCTCTCTTTCTGCTTTGTGCCTTCCACCCATTTACTGCCTTTCTGCTAAGCATCCCAGATGCTTAGAGGCTGATCATTGTGTACTACATCCACGAGTACGTCATGCCCTCTGGTTGCGTTGGTCAGTGGGAACCATCAGCAGAAAACCTGAGGTCTGAAAGAAAGGCTAAGACTGCGGTATGCATTCCGCTGGATTCTCTCACCTGATTCTTGGTCTGTTGTCAGTGACCGCATTCAGCTGCACGCTCTACAACTCTGAATTCTGGGACTCATTCTTTCTCCAGCTTATGGGTGGCAATGCCTTCCTTTTGTAGCTAGGTTTAAGATGATTTACTTTTTAATTTTGCTTTCCTTAACAGTAACAAGCAATGGGAGGCGACTGGATTTTCTGTTTGTTTGTTTTTTATTTTGCCTTCACCTCCGCCCCCCCCCCCCACGCTTCTGCTTATCCTAGGTATTTTTCAAAGTCAACATAGCTATATCTCGTTCATTCATTTACTAATTTATTTAACATGTATTTTTAAGTTTAATATGGACTCACTGCTATATCTTGGGGCCACAATATTCAACAAACTACTATTTATTCTCTCAGGAACTTATGAAAACAGACAAAGGGTTAAAATCTTTTTGTGTCTCCTTATCGATAATGATGTTGGGAATGCGTTAGCTGAAGGGTTGCTGAAAATTAGAATGTATAGGTAAAATATATGGGACACAGGCAGTGTTAAACGTTTGTTAAGTGAAGGATTAATGTTTGCTTGCTTTAAGTGTTACAACAGCATAATTTTCTTTATTTAATATGCAATATGTTGGTAGGATACACGCAGAATTTGGTTTGCCCTCCAATGACTGATCATTTTCTTAGTGGCCTCCACGGTTATTAACTGTAGAACAGTCACCTGGCACTGTGGGAATTGGTCCAAAAGCCACTGTATTCCAATTTGACCCAAGAGTCATCTCTTGTCTCCTCTCCTTTTATTCAAAAGAGACAGACTTCTGCTTTCCCGAGGTGAAAGTTCCAGATGAAGTGCGTACAGCTACTGCTGATACTTTATCTCTGAAATTTACAGGTGTTCAAGAGGTTATTATAAACTTTCAGTGGGACTTCCTTAGAAAAAAGTCTTCCGGATTTCACAAGAGCTTTATCTGCAGATGGATCGCTCTGTCCTCCCACTCAGCTTGGCTTCCCGCTAATGCTTGTGTTTGGCAGCTTCCAATGGTCTTCCTACCTGCATTTGTCTTTTCCAAATTAGAGGCAGCTGGGCAACTTTAGGAAGACAACAACTCACTAATTCCCTCTTTTCTAATTTATTAAGTCAGTAATTCTCTCAAACTTCAGGAGATTGATTTGGCCTTGAAACAGAGAACTATACTAGTTATGTGGTCTTAAACTTTTAGGCTTTGTTATTTTATAAATATTGGTAACAACGTGACATTTTAAAAATACCACTTATTGGAATAAAAAAATATTATGTGTTGCGATAGCTCTATTCTTTTCATCTATTTTTAAATTGGTGTGCACAAAACCAATTGGACTTGGTCTCCCATTGTAAGCAAGAAACTATTTGATTTCTATTATACACAGCAGCAAGTGGCCAGGAAAAAACCCTGGAGTTGAAAAAAAAAAATAATTAACTTGATTTTGAATAAAGAATAAAGAATTCTTATTTGCTAAACAAAAATCCCATCTGTTTTTATGTTAAGAATGTTTTTGTAATTGTCTTGTAGTTTTAGCTTTACATTTAGGCCCTTGTTCCATTTGAGTTCATATCTATATATTATGTGAGACTAGAGGCCTGGTGCGGTGCACGACATTTGTGCTCTGGAGGAGGGAGGTCCCTCAGCCTGGCCTGTGCCCTCTCACAGTGCAGGACCCCTTGGGGGATGTCCAACTGCTAGCTTGGGCCCGCTCTCTGTGGGGAGGGGGTATAAGCCGGCAGTTGGATATACCCGGAAGGGTCATTAGCGCTGCCACAGAGGTAGGAGAGGATCCCGCAGAGACAGGAGAGGCTCCTGCAGCACTGTGCTTGCCAGCCATGAGCCCAGCTTCTGGCTGAAGGGCACTTCCCCTGGGGGAGCACACTGACCACCAGGGGGCAGCTCCTGCTTTGAGCGGCTGCCCCCTGGTGATCAGTGCATGCCATAGTAATTGGTCATTCTGCCGTTCAGTCAATTTGTATATTAGGGCTTTATTATATAAGATAGGCATTGATTATAGTTTCTTTTATCAATATGGATATCTAGTATTTTTGTTTGTTTGTTTGTTTTACCACCATTTGTTTTTGTTTTTTTTCAACAACATTTTATATTCACTACTCGAGGCTCAGTGGGGTCCCTCGGGCTAGCCTGCAGAGATTGGGCCGAAACTGGCTCTCCAATATCCCCTGAAGCATCCCAGATGCTGAGAGGGTGGTTCTTGGGTGATGCACCCTAAAATCGGGCTTCCTCCTCTCTGGGTCTGTGGTGTGGGTGAAGCAGATTCAGGGCTGGCAGTGCCCAGCGGCAACCTAACCCATGGCCGATTCCACAAGGAATTAGGCTCCCCCCTCTACTGGTTAGAGCATCTTCCCCCTGGCGGTCATTGCACAGCATAGCTACCAGGCGAATGGTTGGTCAGGTGGTCACTTAGGCTTTTATGTAGAGAGACTAGAGGCCCAGCACACAAAATCATGCATGTGTAGGGAACCTACGCCCAGCCTGTGATCAGAAACATGTCTGCTGCTCTGCAATGCTGCTCCCCGCTGCCCCAGGACACTCTGCAATACTGCCACTGCCCTGCGATGCCTTGTGACGCTGCTTGTCACCACCCCGGGGCGCTCCATGAAGCTTCTCGCCACTGCCCCAGGGTGCTCCGCGATGTTACCACCGCCTGTGACCCTCTGTGATGCTGCTGCCACCCTGAGATGCACTGTGAGCTATTCGCCACCACCCCGGGACGCTCCACAACACTGCTGCTGCCCATGAATCCGGTCCCCAGTCCTGCTCTGCTCTCCCTGAGCCCAGGTCCCGTGGTTGCCCATTAGCCATCCAGCGATGGGAGCCTGCGGGCTGTGGGGAGGGACCAAGAGGTGGTCAATGCACCTCATCACAACTGGTCAATTGGTTGTTCTGGTCGTGACACCTGGCCTTTTATTATTATAGACTAGAGGCCCAGTGCACAAAATTCATGCATGGAGTGGGTGTTCCCTCAGCACAGCCTGTACCCACTTCAACTGGGGACTCCTCAGGGGATGTCTGATCCCTATGGGGTTGGGCCTAAACTAGTGGTTGGACACCCCTCTCACAATCTGGGACCCCTCTCATCTGCCTGCCTGACTGATTGCCCACAACCCCTCTGCCTGCCTGCCTGATCCCACTTAACCTCTCTGTCTGCCTGCTTGATTGCCCCTAACTTCCCTCCCTTGCCAGCCTGATTGACCCCCAACTGTTCTCCCCTACTGGCCTGATCTCACCCCCAACTTCCTCTGCCTTCCTGGTCACCCCCAACTACCCTCCTCTGCCAGCCAATTTGATTCTGATTGGTCAGTTTCTATGCCAGTCAGCATCAAAAGCCCTGCCTCCTAGGCAGCCATTGGCTACTTACATTCACCCAGATTTGGTCCTGATTGATCAGTTTCTATGGCAGCCAGCATCTTTGGGCGCATCAATGTGGCCTGATCAGAAAGGCGGGGCTGTTCAGCAGCCCAGTGGAGGCCTGGAGAGAAATGGAGGCCAGCAGTTGGCCAGGCCGGGAGAGAAAGAGAGGCAAGTTCTGATTAACGGCTGCCACAGAGGCTACAGATTAGACCCTGACTCTCTCTGTAGGCCTCTCTCTGGGCCTGATCCGCAGTCCCCTGGGCAGTCAGTGCTGGGTTGGGTCACTGGCAGCAGCCCCAGTCAGTGCTGGGTCACCATGGCAACCCAGCACTGGCTTCTGGTCTGGTTGAGCCTTCAGTTGTAATGGTTGTTACAACCCTGGCTCTTTATTATATAG
The DNA here is from genome assembly GCA_963924515.1 of Vespertilio murinus. Classification (NCBI taxonomy): domain Eukaryota; kingdom Metazoa; phylum Chordata; class Mammalia; order Chiroptera; family Vespertilionidae; genus Vespertilio; species Vespertilio murinus. The sequence goes on from OZ004712.1 coordinate 61,209,924, forward strand.
ACTATTTTGTATTATTTTCAGGAGTTTAGCAACTTTTGTTGAAAATATTTTTCTTTCTCCCTTCATTATTGGTGACTTCCCAGTAGAAATTTAGACAATTGATTTGAATTATTTTATCTTTTCTCATATAAGCATTTCATATAATAAATCCCACTCTAAGCAGTGCTGAATATAATTTTATATTATAAAAAAAGCAATATAGTCAAGTTTTATCCTTTGAATAAAATCTATATTTTCCAAGATAATATTTAGTTACATGTTTTTTATATATTTGACTTTATGCATATTATATTCCTCACACTCATATATAACCTTAAGGCACATTTCTAATAAAAATATTTGAAGCAGTTTTTAATATTTTTAAAATAATTTTTAATTATAGTTGACATATATATTATATTAGTTTCAGGTGTATAACCCAGTGATTAGACACTATATAACTTACTAAGTAATCATCTTGATAAATCTAGTACTCGGCTGATACCATAGAAAATTATTAATGTTATTGACTATATTCCCCATATATATCTCTGTGACTATTCTGTAACAATCAACTTGTACTTCTTAATTCCTTTATATTTTTCACCCATTCCCCACTCTCTTCTCTCCCAATCTGGCAACCATAAAAATGTTCTCTGTATCTAGGTATGAATCTATTTCTGTTTTGCTTGTTCATTTATTTTGCTTTTTAGATTCAATTGTTGATAGATATGTATTTCTTGCCATTTATAATTCATACTTTTATCTTTGTTTTGCTGCTTCTTCTTAAAGCAGACCTTTTAACATTTCATGTAATACTGGTTAGGTGGTGATGAAATCCCACTCTAAGTGGGATTTAGCTTTTTCTTATCTAGGAAGCTCTTTATATGTCCTTTGATTCTAAATGATAGCTTTGTGCATAGAGTAATCTTGGTTGTTCTTTACTTTTCATCACTTTGAATATTTTGTGCCAATTCCTTTTGACTTGAAATGCTTCTCTTGAGAAATCCAATGACTGTCTTATGGGAGCTCCGTTGTAGGTAACTAACTGCTTTTTTCTTGTTTCTTTCAAGATTCTCTCTGTCTTTAACCTTTGTCATTTTAATTATGATGTGTCTTGATGTGGGCCTCTTTGGATTATTTTGCTTGGGATCTCTGTGCTTTCTGGAATTATATGTCTGTTTCCTTCAACAGATTAGGAAAGGTTTTAGCAATTATCTTTTCAAATAGGTTCTTGATCCCTTGCTCTTTCTCTTCTCTTTCTGGCACCCCCACCCCCAATGTGAATGTTGGCACTTTTAAGTTGTCCCAGAGGTTCCTTATACTATCCTCCTTTTTAAAAATTATTTTTTTAGTCGTTCTGATTGAGTGTTTTCTGCTTCCTTAGCTTCTAAATCTCTGATTTGATTCTCTAATTCAACTACTCCACTGTCAATTCCTGTAATGTATTCTTCATTTCAGTTAATGCAGCCTTCATTTCTGATTTGTTCTATATTTTCTAGTTCCATTTTTATTTTTCCTATCTCTTTGATGAAGTTCTCATTAAGTTCATATACTCTTCCCCTAAGTTAATTGACAATCCTTATAACCAGTGTTTTGAACTCTGTATCTAGTGGGTTGCTTTTCTCCTTTTTATTTAGTTCTTTTTCTGGAGTTTTGTCCTGTTCTTTGATTTTGGACATATCTCTTTGTTTCCTTATTTTGGCTGCTTCCCTGTGTTTGTTTATATATATTAGGTAGAGCTATGATGTTCCCCAAGCCAGGTAGAGTGGCCTAATGCACCAAGTGCTCTGTAGGGTACAGTGACACGGCCTCCCACATTACCCAAGCTAGGCACCCCAGGAATGCTGCCCCATATGGGCTGTGTACCCCCTCCTCTTGTAGTTGAGCATTGACTGCTATTGGCACATCAATGGGAGGGATTTACCCCCAGGCTGATCAGCTGCAAGGACTGGCTGAGAGCACTGTGGGTATCAGCTGTGTAGGGTCCACCCCGCAGCGGGGCTCTGGTGCCCACTGAGTCTGCCTATTGAGTGTGTCCCTTGTGGAGGTGGTGGGTGATGCTTCAATTTGGTCTGAAGCTGTCCACTGGGTGCACATGCTCTGGGGCCTCCTGAGAGGTACAGGTACAAGTCAGCCACCACTGCCGAAACTGGTTTGGCTCAGTGCATAGAGCATCAGTCAGCCTGCGGACTGAAAGGTCCCAGGTTCAATTCCGGTCAGGGGCATGTGTCTTGGTTGTGGGCACATCCCCAGTGCGGGGTGTGCAGGGGCAGTTTCTCTCTCATTGATGCTTCCAACTATATCCCTCTCTCTTTCTCTCTGTAAAAAATCAATAAAAATATTTTTTAAAAAGGCAGCCACCTCCTGGGTTCTACCCAGGGCCACCCAGAATAAGCTACAAAGTGATTTGCTGATGACTGCTACTTGTGATGGGCTAAGAGGTACTTAGGTTTTTCTTTGTTTCAAGAATGAGAGTGATGCTCTTTCCAGTTTTTAAGGTGATACAATAGCAATTTGATATTCTTCACCATCCACTTAGACAAACACCTTTCCAATAATATATGTTCAACATATTTTCTCAATTCTCTTACAGAACTTTATCTTGATGCAATGTGCATTAATGGCTGACAGTATTTTAATTATCATATGTCATACTTTCCTGCAGTAAAACATTCATATAAATTGGAATTCCAAATTTTTGGCTATGCATTTATTTCTAAACTCCTGAATTGTATGCCAAGAAACATACAGTGTTCTGTCTTCAAAATTATTTTTATTGATACATCAGTTGGTGTCTCAATTAGATTATTTAATTTTGTGCAAAACAAAGAACTGAAAACCACCTGGTTTGCAATAGGATTTGTTACTCAGACATTATAATCATTTGCATTCCTAATTTGAGGATTAATAAGACATCAAATGGCCAAAACTGGTTTGGCTCAGTGGTAGAGCATTGGTCTGCGGACTGAAAGGTCCCGAGTTCGATTCCGGTCAAGGGCATGTACATTGGTTGTGGGCACATCCCCAGTAGGGGGTGTGCAAGAGGCAGCTGGTCGAAGTTTCTCTCTCATCGACATTTCTAGCTCTCTATCTCTCTCTCTTCCTCTCTGTAAAATATCAATAAAATATATTTTTTTAAAAATACATCAAATGAATATCTATTAGTTTTTCACTTAGAGACTTTTAAAGTATTTCTCTCTCTCTCTCTCTCTCTCTCTCTCTCTCTCTCTCTCTCTCATCAAGGAACATATCCTTGGGTGAGCATTTTAAAACAAAACAAAACAAAGGAGTCTATTCCTTTTCTAGACTTGTTGAATCAGAATTTTCTAAACCTGTTGAATCATAATTTTGGGGGGCATAATCCGAAAGTATCTGGGAGCACTTGAACAGTCTATTGTTTGTGTGTATATCTCTGTACCCTCACATGACATCTACCTACAAGTACAGGAAAGTGGACACCGAGGGAAGATGACAGAGAAGGAAAGAAAACAAAATCCTCATGAGATAGAAAATAATGTTAGACCTTGCTTTTGTGTGCATATTTAAGAAAGAACCACGAAAAGACACAAATGAATGCAGCCCTCTTCAATTTGTGAGCTTTGGGGGATGGAAAAGAGCGAGGCTTACGTGGGTGTGCTAAGGTGGCTGGATCGCCTGTGTGACCAGGGAATAGTGTGCAAGGGTCTGAAAACATGGCAACCAAAATAAGGGAGGTGAACGGCGCTAACTAATTTCTCCCCTCAGAAGCATTCCTGGGCATGGTGGCCCTGAAGATCCGGCTGCTCATCTGTCCTGAGGAAGTGGCCACCTGTCTTTTCCTCTTCTGTCCACTGCTCCCTCCCAGATGCCCCTCTTCATTTCACAGCCTTTCCCTCTCATTTCAGGTTTCTTTCCAATTACATTTACCATCTACATCTACCTAGTGTTACATTTCTGTGGCAAGAAATAACCAGTGGAAATAAGTTCTTGTTACCTCATTAGGGAATGAGTTGGTTATGGGGAAGAGCATTGGAAAGAGGCATTGGGCTAGTAATCAAGTGACTTTGGCTATTTATCACCCCAAAAATAAAAAGTCACTATTACACGAGCGAATGAGATTAATTTAGGAAACCCCAATACCTTCACTTGTGAGCCCTTTCCACAGACTCCAAGTCCTCCCTGCTGGGAAATTTCTGTTGCATACCAACCTCTCTCATGTCACAGACCAGGCCCATGTCCTCTGTCCATTCTAAATGAAGGCGGAGTCCTCTGTCCATTCTAAATGAAGGCGGAGAACCATTTGTGCCATTTTTGAAAAATACAGTAACGTCTTATTGATAGCTAGAAATTTCTGTTAATTTTTTCAGCTGATGTTTACTCCTCATTTCCACAGGCATTATCATCAAAATGTTGAAATTTCGTTCAGAGGGACACACTACAGGAATCTAGTTCCACCCCAGTCCCTTTAGCTCCAGCTCTACTGTGTGGAAGGTGCTACTCATTTCAGGTGGCGGAACACAGCGCCTGCTGTAGCTATGTTGATGTCTGCCTCCTATTTCTTCTCGAGCCCAGGTCGATGATTGGTTTCTCTTTGAATCCTCCTCTCTGAAACAAAATGCTCAGAAAGGCTATGTAAACTGGTGTGAGGCTGTCTTTCCAGCACAAGTCACCTACCACACCTCTGTTCCTCGATTCTTCATTCCATCCATTACAGCTCGCAGCAGCAGTCTCACTGGATCTACTAGTATGTGGGCTGGAGGTGAATCTAGGCCTTCGTGAAGGATGTCAACTCACAAGGCAAGATAATTTAAGGATGGTTTCTTTGCGTTTGAATTTTAAAGCATTACAGGAAGAAAAAAGGCATGTTGCCAGTGAAAATTTATGTATGGATATGGCTTTTGAAAAGTATCTTTAGAACCAACATATGGATCACAGAGATCCTATAATAAACTAGGACAATTGAAAGCTCACTTATTTTTACTTCAGCTTATTTTTAAGGATGAATTTATTCACCTTGATATCCATAAGAGCCCAAACTACATTTCCCAGGAGAAAGATAAGTTTGGTAATCCAAATGTTTGAAGCCAAATATCTGCTGTCAGATTTAAAGTTGTAGAATGACCTCATTTGACCCTCTGGGAAAACAGTATTAAATATTAAACGATCATGCCAGTTTAAGTTAGGACAATAGAGATAGGGATGAAGTAGAGATAGGGATGAACCCTGCGTGGCTCAGTGGTTGAGCGTGGACCTAGGAACCAGGAGGTCATGGTTCAATTCCTGTTCAGGGCATATGCCCAGGTTGGGGGCTCGATTCCCAGTGTGGAGTGTGCAGGAGGCAGCCAATCAATGATTCTTTCTCATTATTGATGTTTCTGTCTCTCTCTCCCTCTCCCTCCCTCTCTGAAGTCAATAAATAAATATCCTATTAATAAAAGCCCAATATGCAAATTGCCCTCTCTGGTGGTCTTTTGACTGAGAGTTCAACTGTTCACTCTGATGTCCACTGACCACCAGGGGGTGGTGCAGAACATGGAGGGGCGTCAGTGATGTGGCTCTGGCAGCGGGCAGCAGTGGAAGCGCTGCTGGCTCTGATGGGCCCCAACCAGAGCTGGACCATGGGGGGATGGTGGAACAGGTGAGCAAGTGGCGCCAGGCCAAGGCAGGTGTGAGTAGAGGCACGATCACCCTGCTGATCGCTCTGTAGACAGGAACCAGCGGCAGTGGCAGGGGCAGGGAGCAGGGTCGCTGACCGGCTCCCAGGCACTGAGGGAGCTGGGCAGGGGGCCTGGTCCTGATTGATTGCCCCACAAATGGGATGGTGGAGCAGGTGAGGAGGTGGCACCTGGCCAAGGTGGGATGCCCGGCAGGGCTGCGGGGCTGCAAGGCTTGGGGTGCAAGCTGGGGCTGTGAGTCTGGGGGAGCAAGCTGGAGCCCCAATATCCACAGCCACCCTGAGGAATCCCACCCATGCATGAATTTGTGCACCAGGCCTCCAGTATATCCTATATAATAAAGCCTGATATGCTAAGTATCTGGTCGTCCAGTCGGCTATTCAACCAATCAATGCATAATATGCTGATGATATTCTAAGGCTGCTCGACCACTCACTATGATGTGCACTAACCTCCAGGGGGCAGTTAGTCGACCAGTTGATTAGTTGCTATGACATGCACTGACCAGCAGGGGGAAGATACTCCAACTGTAGGTTAGCTTGCTGCTAGAGTCCTGCTGATTAGAACTGACCAAGATGGGACAGACATGCCCTAGAGCCCTCCAGTGGTCCCTCCCCACCTGGCCAACCTCCCGTGTCCCTCTCTGGCCCCAATCATGCACTGGTGGGGTCTCTCAGCCTGGCCTGCATCCTCTCACAATTTGGGACCCTTCGGGGGATGTCAGAGAGCCAATTTTGGTCTGATCCTGCAGGCCAGGCTGAGGGACCCTACTGGTGCATGAATTCGTGCACCAGGCCTCTAGTATATATATAAAGAAAGGGTAGAGGGCATGCTGAAGCAACCTTGAAAGTAAAGTCTATACTATAGATGCTCCTGCTTGACACTTGCATTTCTGTCTGGTGAACAGGGCTTAGCCACAGGTGAGAATAAACTTGATTCTGAAGGACTGATTGTCCCTTTGAAAATTGGGGATTCTAGACTATGGGAGAAGGGGCAGGTAGTTATCGGAAAACCACTCATAATGTGAAAAAATTTTAATGTTCTATAATCCAATTTTTGTATCCTACTGATTTCCAAGGATCACTGCTCTATGAAGAATATCACCTGTTTTAAAACATTAGTACAATGGGGCAGCTCAAGGAAAACTGGAGGATGACTGAACTGTTCTGTTTTGGGAATGATGGAATCACGGCACTGGATGTATGACTATGGGAAAACCCATAGAATTGTACACACACAGAGAGGATTTTATTCTCTGTAAATAAGAGGAAATTTAACTATGATGTTGTAGAGGTAACTTGAAGATGGAAGATAGATTGTGAGAAATTATTTTAACTGTATTTCAAATGAGTGGCATAACCACACTGAAGCAGGTAGGAATGAAAGAAGTTCTGACCTAGTACTTTTGAAAAGCTGACTTTTGACTGGATATGATGAGACTAAAGACCAAATTACTGCACACAAACATTGGTAAGTCTCTCTTACAGGAGCATGAGTTAGCAATACTGAAACTACTTTATATGTAAACTAGGATTGAACAAATAAGTTAACATGGTATATATGTCAGCAAAGCTTCTCTCGACTGGAGAAAGACATTACAAATAAAGAAAGGGGGAAGGCTAGAACTGAACCCTGTGGTGCTAAATTGGCATCAGATATACCTGTGTAAACTCATATTTCCAAATATGCAAAGAGGTAGATACAGGAGTAAATACGTATGTGTAGGTAGGTGTCACAGGCACATTTCTTAGCTCTGTCCACAGAGGAGGTTTACAAGCTTTGCTATCACAGCAGCATTGAGCACACTCAGTGCCTAGAACTTTGTTTCTAAATATCTTTTTCCATGAAAGGGACAAAGGTTCCTTGAAAAAGTGTTTGATTTCAGGACTGGGGCAGGTAATGTACAAGATGAGCCTGGAATATTCTGTAGTTCCAGAAAGTAGAGAAGTGCAAAAGGATAGAAACTTGTCAAAAGAGCACAGGCACCAGTCTGAATGAGCTCCTAAGGGCTAAAGCGGGAGCCATTTGAGAAACAAAATAAATAATGGTCATATTGGGTTATAACTTATAACAGTTAGTATCATATGTCAATTTGGTTGGGTCGTGTTACCAAGTAGTTCAGATATTTGGTCAAACATTACTCTGGATGTTTCTGTGAAGCTGTTTTGTTTTGTTGTTTGTTTGTTTGTTTGAGCGAGATTAACATTGAAATTGGTAGATTTTGACTAAAGCATATTGCTTTCCATAATGTGGGTGGGCCTCATGCAATCAGCACAAGGCTTGAACAGAACAAAGACTGACCACACCCCCCCTGAGGCAAGAAGGAATTCTGCAAGCTGACCACCTTTGGACTAGGACAGCATTTGTTCTCTGGGTCTCCAGCCTGTTGGCCTCCTCTGCAGAGTTTGGACTGTGCACATCCTCAGCAGTGTGAGTCATTCCTTAAAATAAATCTCTCTCTTTAGGTGTATATACACATCCTGTTGGTTCTGTCTCTCTGGGGAGCCCTGACTAATACATAACCCAAAGAATTAAATAAATACCCATGAGACCTTACTGATATAAATAATAGAATAAATAAATGAGAAAGAAGAGTTAAGTATTCCTTACAAAAGAATTTCAGCCAAAACCGGTTTGGCTCAGTGGATAGAGCTTCAGCCTGCGGACTAAAAGGTCCCAGGTTTAATTCCGGTCAAGGGCACATCCCCAGTGGGGGATGTGCAGGAGGCAGCTGATCGATGTTTCTCTCTCATCGATGTTTCTAACTCTCTATCACTCTCCCTTCCTATCTGTAAAAAAAAATCAATAAAATATATTAAAAAGAAAAGAAAAAGAATTTCAATTAGTACTAAATGAAGAAGGGTTAAAGGAAACAGAAAATCCTTAGAACACTAGAGTAATAGTTGTGTGGGAAAAATCTATCCATGGATATTAAACTAAATGGGTAAAACCAATATTGTGGCATCTCAAAGCATCTCCCTCAAAGCATGTATTTATTCATTATAAGGTCAGACTAGTAACTCAAGAATGGAGAAAACTGGCAAATACCACCTTAATGATGCAATGAAGATTAACATCACCAATAATAAGACATATTGATATCATAGAGCCCTTGATATGATGTCATGAGAAGGCCACATCATCTCTGTGGAATTCCTCCACAAAGTCTATGACCTCTGTCATACTATGAGAAAACAGCAGACCAACTCTAATTGAGGGACATTCTAGAAAATACTGGATCAGTACTCCAAAAGAGTGTGAAAATACTGAAAGATAGGGAAAGATCAAGGAATTGCCACAGGTTGGAGGAGACTAAAGGAGACATAACAATGTAGTTCCCTGGATAGAATCCTAGAATAGAATTCTAGGGATGTTAGTGGGAAAACTGGGGTAATCCAGATAAGACTATTATTGTTGGCATTAGTTAATAGTATTGTAGTAATGTTAATTTTTTAGTTTTGATAATTACTCCACAGTTATGTAAAATAGTAACATTAGGAGAAGTTGGGAAAAAGACCTAGGGAACTCTAAGCTATCTTTTTTCTGAAAGTCTAAAATTATTTCAATATAAAATGCTAAACTTTACTATCACGTCTACAATCTATCAGGTGGCTTTAATGGAGTGATATGAGTTTTATTTTAAAATTTAGTGCTCTCATTGTGCTAGAAATTGTATCATTTCAACCATTTAAACCAATGATAACTAATTTTATTTTATTTTATTTATTTATTTTTTTTTTAAATTTATTTTATTGATATTTTACAGAGAGGAAGGGAGAGAGATAGAGAGCTAGAAATGTCGATGAGAGAGAAACATCGACCAGCTGCCTCTTGCACACCCCCTACCGGGGATGAGCCAGCAACCAATGTACATGCCCTTGACCGGAATCGAACCCGGGACCTTTTGGTCCGCAGACCGATGCTCTATCCACTGAGCCAAACCGGTTTCGGCAATGATAACTAATTTTAGATTTCAACATAAAAATGTGCAAGGTGTACAAAGTTTTCAAAATTCCTTTAGAAGATATCTAAGAAGAAACAACTGTTTGGTCTAGATGACTTGTTTTAAGCTGCTTTTGCTCACCAAATTCACCGTTTCTTTAATTAGATGGTATATATATTTGGGTGATTTGGGTTGCTCTTCGGGATTATTTTGATGAGTTAATGCAATTGTCAACCACACCCGAGCCTCACAGCTGGGCCAGGCAGTGAAATGAATGAGTGAGGCTGCCCAGGTATAAGAACGATGATGGTACAAGTAAACTGAGTAGCGATGACCAACAGGAGGCTTCAGTGTCTGGTGGGCGGTAGGGGCTGCACTGAAATGCACGTCCTCCATCAAGGGCAACTGCTACTCAGGCTTGGAGGGGCCCACAGTGCTGATTTGTCAAGAGGAGCCAGAATTATGTACGCTTATGTGAACTCCCCAGTCTGCAAGTGTTGGAAAAGACTTAAAACACTTTAAAATAGGGTGCAGGCCAAACCAAGCCCATCTACTTGTCTTTATCTTTCCTCCATCTAATTTGTGTCTTCCACCCCTCTTCCTTTTTCCCCCCATACCTCTGTAGTTGCCAATGTAGAACTGAAATGTAGATATTGTTAATATTTGTATAATAATTTTGTGTGCCTCTTGTTTTAACTTTCAAGAAGAATTCCAAATTTGAAGATGCAATAAAACCAAACCACAGAAACTTGGTTGAACTTTACTTGGAAATAATCCAGTAATTTTGTTAATTGATTAAAAAGTTCACCATCCCAATAATAATCTTATATAAGAAAAGTCTAGGTGGTGTTGTGCAACGTCATCATAAGATGGCTGCCATGATGTCTGTCGTCATAAGCTGGCCATTACAAGATGGCCACCACAAGATGGTCACCACAAGATCGCTGTGGGCGATCAGGTCGGCAGGGGAGAGCAGTTGTGGGTGAACAGGCCAGCAGGGGAGGGAAGTCGGGGGTGATCAGGCTGGCAGGGGAGGGCAGTTGTGGGTGATTGGGTTAGCAGGGGAGGGCAGTTGGGGGTGATCAGGTAGGCAGGGCAGCAGTTAGGCTTCAATCAGGCAGGCAGGGGAACGGTTAGGGGGTGATCGGGCTGGCAGGCAGAAGTGGTTAAGGGCAATCTGATAGGTAGGCAAGCGAGTGGTTAGGAGCCAGCAGTCCTGAATTTTGAGAGGGATGTCCAAAGCTGGTTTAGACATCCCCCAAGGGGTCCCATATTGGAGAGGGTGCAGGCCAGGCTGAGGGACCAACCCCCTTCATGCACAAATTTTGTGCACTGGGACTCTAATAATAATAATAATAATAATAATAATAATAATTGAATATTTTCTGTTGTGAAACATTCATTATTTGTGGCTCCATCTGGACTGAATTATTTAATTCTCAGAACAATTCTCTGAGGCAGACTCTATCATGAATTTATTCTACAGATGAGGAAACAGAGGCTTAATGAGGCTAAATTATTTACCAGGATTACAGAGCTGCCTGTCTCCAGAGTCAGCCTCTTAACCATGACACTGAATCAGGCAAGAGCCCCTTAGGGCAGAGTTGCCAGATAAAATACAGAATATCCAGTTAAATTTTATTATGTATTATACTTGCTAACTCTGGCAACTCTACTAGATGGGCAATTCTTTGACATTATGTGACCCCATTTATTTGGAGAAAAGTTGAGAACTGAAGAGAACTTTGACTACAGGTAGAAATATTATTGATATTATACAGTATATCTCTTTTAATAAACTTCCTTTGTCTTCCTCCCCATGCCTTTTCATTCCTCAGAACTTTAAAGTGCAGCAAAACTGGCCTGGCTGGCGTGGCTCCGTGACTGAGCACTGACCTGTGAGCCAGGGGGTCCCCATGCATTTCCTGGTCTGGGCTCATCCCGGGGGTGGCGTGCAGGAGGCAGCCCATCGGTGACTCTCTCTCATCATGCATGTTTCTGTCTCTCCCTCTCCCTCTCCTTTCCTCTCTGAAACCAATAAAAAACATAAAAATTAATAAATAAAGGACAGCCAAACCAAACCAAACAGAAAAGGTGGAATTCATTAATGGTGTTTACATTTCATTCTATGTGTGCTCATCTACTAAATAATTTACATCATTCTAATGGCTGTGGCGTGACAAGCTGTTCGCATTGTGTTCCAACCAACTTACTGAGCCCGACTTGAGCAGCTGCAGGTGTTCTGCTTCCCAATCTACATTCGCAGACGTCCTATGTTAAGTGTCTTCCATTTATAAGCTTAGAAAATCTACGTGCTCCTCTTAACTAAATAGCCAGGAAGCCAACTTTTTTAGGCCAGGAGGGACTTCGAGCTCCTCCTTCACATTTATGTTGAATTTACATCTTGTTCCTGGCAAGGCACCAAGGCAAACACATCGAGGTCCAGGTGTGGAGACAAGCCTGGGTTCCCGGGGGCTGAAGGAAGGGGTGTGTTGGGAGAGGGGAGGGGAGGGGTCAGAGGAAAGTGTGGGCATTTGGGAGAGATGCTTTGGGAAGGAGACAGGCCGAGGCTCTCTGACCCCTCGTGCACGCCAGGGAGAGCGGTTTGAGAGATGTTGTTTTTGTGCTTGCCAGGCTGATTTGGATTCAAAACTCTTTTCTCTTTCTCTTTCTCTCTTTTGGTTGTTGTTAAGCCTCACCCAAGGATATTTTTCCTTTAATCTTTCTGGGAGAGTGGAAGAGAGAGGAAGAGGCAGAGAGAAACATCGATGTGAGAGACACACATCCATTGGTTGCCTCCTGTGTGCGCCCTGACCAAGGCCCAGGCTGTGGAGGTGCCTGCAACCAAGGTGTGTGCCCTTTACTGGTATTGAACCCGGGACCCTTTGGTCCTCAGACCGATGCTCTACCCACTGAGCTACACCAGCTAGGGCTCTTTTCTCTTTTTGATGTTAATTTTACTTGCCCCATCATCATTCTAATTGTTATCCACCACACATTTTTTCCCCCTTGGAACCAATCACTTGTTCACTACATACATTTCCAAATTTCCCTACAGTTATTGAGGGAAACACTCATTGGGAAGGGGATTTCACAAGTTAGTCATTCAGCCAGAGTTGTATGATATTTCCATTTTTAGCATAATTTATTCTGGCTGCAGTATTTGGAAGCAAGCGCCTCCATTTTAAATTGTACTTTTAGGCTCAAGTCTGAAGTGAGGCTCCATGCAAATCTGATAAGAACTCCCAAAGCATTTCCTGTTGGATTGAAAGACCAAAGGGCCAATGCCAGGCAACCTTCAGAACCCAGAGGGTGACTCGTTCTCCCTCTCACCCTCCCACGTATCAGCCTGCGCAGCTGCCACGTTTCTGATCTCAGGAACCAGAGTCTGAATCTCTGGTGCTACCATTTACCTTTTCATTTCCCCACCTGGTACTCTATCCAGGTCTCCACCTTCTTTTCCTATCAATTTATTTGTTCATTCTGTTACTTATTCATTTTGTGAGTGACGATTATCTACCATGTACTTGGTTGTTTTATTTATTTATTTTAAATATATTTTTATTGATTTCAGAGAAGAAGGAAGAGAGAGAGGGAGACAGAAACATCATTGATGAGAAAGAATCATTGCCGTGGCGCCCTCAGCTGTCCCCTGCATGCCCCCTACTGGGAATTGAACCTGCAACCTGGCCATGTGCCCTTGACCAGAATAGAACCCGGGACCCTTCAGTCTGTAGGCCCATGCTCTATCCACTGAGCCAAACCGGCTTTAGGGATGTACTTGCTTGTTTTAGGTGACAGGCTGCAGCAGGGAATAACGAAATGTTCTTACTCTGTGAGTGTGGTTGTGGAAGACAAATAATGTATAAGTAACAGGTCACTGTGTAAGCATAGAATGCATTATGTGTATAGGGCATAGAAGTCGTGGAATATAAGAGTATATCATGCTAGCTAGAGATATAATAAATGCCATCAGCAAAAGAGAAGCTGCGAGGTACAGTGGTCGGGAAGGTCGTTTTTGATGAGTTTGAGCAGCAACCTCATTGAAGCAAAGGAGTAAGCCTGCCGTTCACTGCTCCCAGGAGGCCGGCCCAGCGTCAGGGAGGCTCACCACCTGTCACAGCTCAGAGGGAGGGGCCAGGAGAGCCTGGGCGCCCGGATGCAGCACCCGCTCCCTCAGGTGGTCCCCTCTGCCTCAGCCTCCCCACCCACCACGGGGTCCTGAGGGTCCCCACCGCCTGCCCCAGGCCCCAGCGGTGCCCACACGGCCTCTACCACCAGGCAGCGTGCTGCCGGGCTGGCTACTGTCCTGGCTGGGACTGTCCCAGTTGGAGACCAGGATGCCCTCTCGCCCCTGGGTGGCCCGGGGCCTGAGTGGTTGAAGGAGGACAGACAGCAGGAGCCCTGACTGCGCACCGCAGCCTCCTGGCTGCAGCCCCTTCCAGGGGGCCCTCCCCAGACTCCTGTCCTGGCCCAGGGACCAGTGAGAGCCCCCCCCCCCAGGCCGATGCTCCCCAGACCCTCCCGTAAGGGGACCCATTATATAGACACCTGGTGGCAGGCAGGAGGCTCTGCTTAATATATATGTATTTATTTGTCAACAAACTGCTGGTGTAAAAAAAGAAAGATTTAAAGTAAGGACAAATTCAGTTTTATGAAGTTCAGAAAGGCATAATGAGGAGGATTTACTTCAATAAAGTAGAGAAGTCTGCCAAGAAGATTTTCTCCTGATGTGTGAATCATCTATAACCTCTCCCTTCAAGGGTTAGCTCTCTGCATACTAACAAATCACAGCTCTAAGTAGGGAGGCTACAGCAGGCTTGATTAGATGGTGAATTTGGTTTCAAGATGAAAGCATTACCGGTAATGACAAGGTGAGCGTTGAAATATTTAAACGGGAATCTTTTTAATCTTGGTGTGGAACGCTATTCAAAATCCCAACAAATAAACTGGTGGCTTGCTATGCGCTTTCGTTGACGTAGATCTCATTTGGTTAACATCATGGCAGAAGTCTATCTGAATTTCTTCTTTTCTTGAAAACTTTGGAACACTCTGGCCAATCATGAACATACTTCTGGGTTGAGTTGAGGCCTTAAGTCATATCAAAGTGATTATTAAAACCTATGATTTATTTTGAGCAACAGTAGAATTTATAAAATATCGGTAACTGGGATTGACTTTCTCAGGAGAGGAAGGGAAAGAAAAGGAGAAGTCTGTTCTGCAATTACAAAAGCCTGATTATAGGGTATTTTAAAAGAAATATGGCTTTTTCCCAAATGTAATGGTATCTGCATCTGAATATTTAAAAGAGCTCATTTGGGAATTTCACTAATTAGTAGTCAGCAATGATTTGCAATTTTGAGTTTTTATTATTACTTGTGAGCCTATTGCTTGTCAGGGGTATGTTTCATATGTAAGTCATCACTTCTTATGGGCTTGGAAGTGTCTGATCTTTTAGATGAAGGGATAATTGTTGCACCTTTAACATATAAGCATTTCCAGCATCCTATGGCCAGCTTTGACAAGTTTTCATCATTCTCTTCCTCTCATCACTCCGTTTTTGAGGGTTCACTGTTTAGAATTGTCGATTAGTAATCTTTTATGTATTGCTTTATATAATCAAACCACTACAAAAGTGGCGGTGAATTTTTTTTTATAGAAAATATCCAGTAACTAATTGCACCTCTGCCCTCCCCAGGCACTCATCCCACACATACACATACAATGAACCGGACAGGGGCAGAATCTGTCTCCAAGATAGCAGTCCACTCCAAAGACGGGGGATGAAGGAGTCTAACATACCCTTTTCTGAAATTTGCATAACACTGCCCTACTCATAAAGAGTCAACATTATCTCATCTAACCCCCGCATGGAAACCAAACTTCAAAGAGGTCAGTTCTGGCAGAAAGCAGTCACGGGTGCCCCGGGTCTGGAGAACGACACGCGGCAGGAGCCCAGGGATGTGGCTGAGGAAGCACCTGTGATGTGGGTATGGCAGCCGGCCTGCACCCTGGGGGGATGCTCTACGTGCAGGCGAGACCCGCCCGGGCCTCCTGAGCCATGTCTACAGCACTGGAGAAAGGGCTGGACACCACGTGGCATAAAGACGCCGTTTGTTTGGATATTCTGATGGTTTTCCAGTGGAAAATGAGGGAAAGCCTTCCTGCCAGGGGCCGTCCTGTCCGGGAGGAATTGGGGCGTGGTGCCTTGGGGTCCTGGGCAGCTTCCGCTTTGTCTGTAGAAAAATCGGGGCTTTTTCTCTGATTAGGTGGCATCTTGCTGGCGGTGACGAGTGAAGGTGAATGCCAGATTGGAAGACAGCTGATGAGGAGAGAAAACCATCTCTCAGATGACAAAATTACCGCGCGGAGAGCCTGGGCGGTTGGCACTGACCACAAAGAGTTGTGGTGTTATCTCGAGGCTGCTTGGCTGTAATAGGCGAACCGAGGAACAAGAGATGTTAACCAGATTTCTTGTTCTGGAACACTTTTCAAAGACAAAAGCCCCAGTGGAATCCAAATAGTAACATTCACCCGACACGTGTGACGATAACCAAAGACATACAGATCGTGCCTGGTACTTGGGCTGGAGCTGCTAGCTTGTGCACATTGATGAGCACGTTAGTTTCATAGGTTATTATCTTCCAACACAGGCAGCAGTCCGTTTACTTCAAGAGATGTATAAGGACAACTAATATATCTTGTTTTGCAAATATTCTTGCTCCTAGGATTCTATTCTAACATATCTTGTGTTTTGCAAATTTTCTTGCTCCTAGAATTCTGGGTGAACTCTGGGGGTAGCAGTAAGAACCAATCTTGGCTCTGTTTTTTTCCTTCTCTCCACTTTCTCAAGTGCTATCCTGCTCCTCACTCTTCTCCCCATATGTCTCGGCAAATGCTGTCATGGGGCTGATGGGCGATGCATGTGTGATCTCTTGCCCAAAATAAAAGTCTAAAACACGGTCTGGAAAAAGCAACAGTCACCACACTTTGGGCACAGCAAAGGTGACAGCTGCTGCTTGAGGAGGCCTGTAGTTTTCATGGCTACAGAGCACCTAGCCCGAGGTCCCACATTCTGTTCCTCCCCAACATGCCACGTGTCAGCGACTGCACCTGCTCCTTCTGTGGCGGCGGCACCGATCCTCGGGGCTGCAACCACTCCCGCTGTAACTGCTCTTGCCATGGCACATGCAGTAGCGTCTACAGTGTTCACTTCCGGACGGGAAAGAGACTTCATGGCCATGCAGAGGCTCTGCTCTGTGCTGCTTCTTAACCCCCCACTCGAGATCACTGGGCCGAAGAAGGAAGGAACAGGGAGACTTATGTGGTCCTGACTCGGCCCTGACACAGTTTCTGAATCGGATCAGTGCCCGTTGTTGCTGCCTTTCTCTAAGGAGGAGAGGGTTTTTTATGATTAATTCAGAATCACATATCTAGCTTTGGTGATTTTCTTGAAAGGGTTTAAATTTCCTTCCATTTTTTCCCTGTAATTTCCCATGTATTTTTTTAAGAGAAAAGCTCCTCTATAATGTATTTCAGATTCCGTCCATCTGGCCACACTCACCAGGGGTCCCTTTCTAATGCACCCTGGAAAAATCTACCAGACTGGGCAAGGCTTGCTGCCCTAAAGGTGTGCTCTTTCCTTCCCTTCCAGCCAGTAGCGAGGCCCACCAGGTAAAGGATCACCCTTTGGCCTCCCAAAAACACAGTCCATTGTGAGTTTTGGGGACTTGCATAATAGTTCTGTTCTAGCGAGCCCAATCCCCTGAGCTCTTCATCTCTTCCCCGCCTCCCCCCGCCCACCACTGCCAGGCCAGTTCTGGTGTTGCTCTTCATTTAACAGCAGCGAACACTTCCCCAGGCATTGAGACACTTCCCAGCAGTGCTCCAGGACTGGGGCTCTTGCCAGGACATTCGATCCTGTCTCCCAGGAGCATGCTCCCCTGTGCATAAACTCTGCTTTCTCCAGGCTTCTGTTTTGCCATTAGCATGCCTCCTGGGCATACTTTCCTGGTTCCAGCTGGTGGAGCCAGAGCCTGCAGCTCGTTCAGAGTAACGTGTGAGGGAGGGAAGCAGTAGAAAGAAGAGGAGGAGCTATGGGAGAGTCCAATCCGTGGTAGCTTTAGGAAGAGTCTAGTGTCACCCCGATACAGTGGGAATTTGGGAGTGTAAATCGTACCACAAACACTGCTCCACCTTGAGACCAGGGAGCAGGCATTTGTACTCCCATCCGGTCCACCATTGGCCATCGGCAAGGGGCAAATGGCACCGAGGTAGCTTCGGTCACCCGTGGGAACTCTTCCAGATAGAATGCGAGGTGTGACGCTAGAGAAAAACCAAATGTATCTAGAGAATTTTCCTCTCTAGTTTGGTAGAAGAGAAATGTCTGCTGCTCCAACAATAGCAGTGGAGTAGAAAACAATGCTTTGGCAATAAACCATCAGAAGTGGGAAGAAGCCTTTCAACTGTTAAAGGGCAGTTGGGATAACATGAATTAAAACAATTTCTTTTGTGACCTGTCTTTTTAAAAAATATATATTATATTGATTTTTTACAGAGAGGAAGAGAGAGGGATAGAAAGTTAGAAACATCAATGAGATAGAATCACTGACCAGCTGCCTCTTGCACACCCCCTACTGGGGATATGCCCGCAACCAAGGTACATGCCCTTGACTGGAATTGAACCTGGGATCTTTCAGTCCACAGGCTGAAGCTCTATCCACTGAGCCAAACCTGTCTTTAAGGCATGAAGTGAATACTTGGACTAGTTTATTCCTTTCATAGTTGGTCGCTTTTGCAAATTAGTTAAAATTATTATTTGAACAAAGTTTCTCTGATGGTAAATCTATCCGTCTTTAAGAGCAAGGTACCGAGATAGAGTTAGTAGGTAACTTACCAAAACAAGGCCCTGAAAAGCAGAACTATTATGAGGGCCCAAATCTCTAATGGTGAGCTCGCTCTTCATTTGCTGGAACTCAGTAACTTGCCAGTTCTCCACTCGGTGTTTGGGTTTTGAACAAACTGGATCTTCCCATGGGCATCAAGGAGAAACCAAAGAAGGGCCGATGTGCTGTGTTGCTTGCGCCACAGCAGTGCCCTTATTCAGCGTGCCATCTATATTTATTGAATACGTAAGTATTCATCTTGTTTCTGTGATATTAATTTTACAGGTTAGCACATTGATTAACATTTCATCTCAGTATGTTATTGAAATTTAAAATATTTACAATAGAGAAATAGGATACGGGGATTATCTAAAGATGGGACAGATCTGCTTAAGCACACTTTGATCTAGCTGGGTACTTTGAAAAGACCTTTATGGGCTCATGGATTTTTTTTTTTCCAGTAAAGACTAAGTTAGAGGTATCTGTTAATAAGGATTCAGAAAACAACACTGAAATGTTTAGAGAGTGTTCACATTTTGTCAAATTCAGATTTTTAAACGAATGCCGGGAACATTGTCATGTCTGCTTTAACCTGAGAGCTCTCGGGTCAGCTCCTCGATGCTGATCTATCCAGGCCACGAACACCAGCTTCCCTTGTCAGGAGGCCCCGCTTCCCCAACAGGCTCCCGTGAAGCACAGAATAAACTCCCCTAATGCTGTGAATGATCGGAGGAATCACACTATATACAGGCGATTGCATGTGTCTCTTTCCCATATTTCTCTTTTCTTGGCATAGGTTCCAGTCACGGCCTAATCATGTTCAGTCCTTCCTTACGACGTCTCCTGTGGTTAAGGAGGCATCTCCTTCCAGCTTCCATTTATTATATGACTGCCTGGTCAACCCGAGGCACTGCAATGCATGTACACACACACTCCTAAACTTCATACCATGCCATGACTGGTGTTAGTGCCCCATTTATAGATGAGAACAGAAGGCTTAAAGAAGCTCATAACCAAGTGGCAAAAGTAGACCTGGGATCTTTGTTTTACTGTAAAACCATGTTCTTTCCAGTATGCCCTGCAGGCATACCCGACCCCAAATGATGAGTTTATGATGGTTGCGATAGGATACCTTTCACCTTTCAGCTTCAGCACTATCTTGTTCATCCCTTTAGATTAGTCCTGAGGAGAAGGTGGTTCTTACATAGGTTCTAGGTTCACTCATTCTTGACTCTTATGCTTGTTACCCCTAGTTAAAAATATTTTTAGCTACTGATTCATCACCTCACAGAGGTATAAATTCTAGAATAGCTTTGGCTTTCAAATCTCTGCAGCAATTCCCTCCTTTAACTTCCAAGGGAATTTTTAGGTTCCCAAGCCATGTGAAATTCTGATTTTTGAACCCCAAAATTAGTCAGCAGCTGGTCCCTGGCAGCACTGGCTGGGAGAGGCCTCTATCTTCCCCTTCCTCCCACCTATGCAGCTGTGGCAAGAGCTGTCTTCTCTCTAGAGCACATCACCTCGTAACTGGAGCTCTCTCGGGTTAATACAAGTGTGAGAACAAAATTGATAAGCGTGTCAGGAAGTAAGGTGGGGAACAAATATATGAACACAGGTGTGGAGAAGAGACCTAGAAGGAAACCTCTCCTCACTTTCCAGACCCTAAGCTGTGAAGTCCCACGTCCCGCGTGGTTCAGGGTTCAGGATATGGAAAAGGGCCACACACAAATGAAAGAGACAAGACAAGAAATAATAATTTGGAAATTGGGGGACTAGATGGGAGTCCAACTCAAGGGGAAGGACTCCGCTGGTGCTCAGGCCTCACCAACCTTTTATTCAATTTTTAAAATATATTTTTATTGATATTTTACAGAGAGGAAGGGAGAGAGATAGAGAGCTAGAAACGTCGATGAGAGAGAAACATCGACCAGCTGCCTCTTGCACACCCCCTATCGGGGATGTGCCCGCAAACAATGTACATGCCCTTGACCGGAATTGAACCTGGGACCTTTCAGTCCGCAGACTGACGCTCTACCACTGAGCCAAACCGGTCTCAGCTTATTCAATTTTTGAAAATTGAATAAGCTGGGACCGGTTTGGCAGGTAATTGTGGTAACAGACAGACTGTTTACTAAGGTCAGTAGATATTAGAAAGATTTACTTTGAGACCATTTGGAAATTGCTTGAGCCCCCCATTGTCCGGACTAAACAATAGGTGCATAGCTCTGGCCCTTGCCAGGGGCTCAAGGGTCATCAGCATTCTGGGATCCTTGTTTACACTTTTCTGGTAGTAAAGACAATGGGTGTCTTTGCTAACTAAGCTTATCTATGCGAACAGTACACATGTGATTTGTTGAGTTTCTTCTAGAAATGCCAGGCACTTTCATTATTTAATGTGAGCTTTACAACCCATGAAAGAAGGGGTATTATTTCCCTGTTCCATAGGTGAGGAATCTAAAGCTCAGGAGGTTAAGTAAGTTGCCAAGGTGACAGGCCCAGTAAGTAATGAGGCCGTATTGGTTCCCACCACCAGCTCTGAATCATTCTGCTGAGAAGCTGCAAACACAGATTATGTGATGGGCAGGGCACCCTGGGATTGGGAGAATGGCAGCCCTTCCAGTCTGCTCTGCTGCCCTGGGAAAAGGGAAGGGTGGACTTTACCAAAGGCTCATTTCCTTCTCTGTGACATGAGGTGAGCTGTAAGTAGTTTCTATTATTGATGTTCGAAGGTCTTTGAAGGAAAGGCAGAACGGGGCAGGGGAAAAGCATTTCACACCTTTGCTGCTCCTGCTTCATGCAAGTCTGGGTTTTACAGGGCAGTTCCAGGCTGATTATTATTCTTGCCTGCAGTGAAAAAGAGGGAGACACTTTTTACTTAAAAGGGAAATATTCTTAAAGTCGGAAGAAATGAAAAGGATTAAAAAAAAAAAGGTTAAAATTCTCTTTTGACATTTTCTGTTACATTGACATTTTCTGTGGTATTTGGTTGGGGGTGAGACTTGTTCTGTTTTGCTTTGTTTATGTTTGTCTTCACACAAATCAAGCTCTTTATTTTAAACAATTTCTATTGGTTGCTTTTTTTCTGTTTTATAGGGGCATGTCTCTCCAAGAAAATACAAAAATCACTTTTATTTGGTTCAAGGTTAAAATACAGCTTAAAGATAGATGCCTGCTGTTTTCCTTTGTTTAAAAAATTTATACTTGAAATATGTGTACCCCCAGAAGAGAAATAAGTGAAGGTTTCCCTGTTTGAAGGGATTTTAAGTATTTAGCTTCTACAAAAAAACGTAATTATATGAACACAAAACCATATTTATGCAATACATGCAATTTTGTTGAACTCAATATTGAAAGGCAGGATGAATAATTTAGGTCTAAACTCTTCTTTGGTGTAAAGAAATATCAATGTTATGCTAAGTGAAATGAGCCAGTCAGTGAAAGATAAATAGCACATGATCTCACTCATTTGTGGAATATAAAGAACCTTATAAACTGTTGAACAAAAAATAGATACAGAGGCAAAGAAGCATCGAATAGACTGTCAAACTATAGCAGGAAGGCAGAGGAGAGTTGTAGGGAGGGGGAGGAGGGGGTAAGAGATCAACTGAAGGACTGGTATGCATGCATATAAGCACAACCAATGGATGCAAGATACTGGGGGGAGGGGGAGGAAGTCAGTGGGGGTAAAAAGGGAGACATATGTACTATTATTTGTAATACCTTAAACAATGAAATAAAAAAAATTAAAAAATAGAAAGAAATACCAACCAAACACTTCACCAAGGAGCAGGAATGAGTGCCTCCTGACTCAGATGGTAAGGCTAGCATGCTGCATTTTAATAGCTTCCCGCATAGCAAGTCAGTTCTCATGAGGACTAATTGTGTGGGTAATTGCCTAATATATAATTTTTCTGGTGTAAGAGTTAGAGAATTATAGCATTTCAAGAACTGATGAGACTGTTAACTGGTTTTAGCCTTTCCCTGTTTTGCTGATGTTTTCTCTCTTTTAAAAAAATTACATTCTGCTTATTACAATAAAATACCTTGTACTGTCTCCCCTTGTATGAAGCCATTTTCGTTTCTGAGGCTTACCACAACAATACCACAAAGAGAGTGGCTTCAAACAACAAAATTATATTTGCTCACAGTTCAGGAAGCCAGAAGTCCAAAATCAGAGTGTCAGCCTCTCCCAGCCACAGTGGCTCAGTGGTTGAGCATCGACCTATGAACCAGGAGGTCACGGTTCGATTCCCAGTCAGGGCACAGGCCCGGGTTTTGGGCTTGGGCTCAATCCCCAATATGTGGCATGCAGGAGGCAGCCAATCAATGATTTGCTCTCATCATTGATGTTTCTCTCTCTCTCTCTCCCACTCATTTCCTTTGTGAAATAAAGAAAATATATCCTATCCAATAAAAGAGTAATATGCAGATTGACTATCATTCCCAACACACAATATGGCTGCCCCCATGTGGTCAAAGATCCTGGCCCCATGTGAACACAAGATGGCCACCACAAGATGGCCAGCAGGGGAGGGCAGTTTGGAGGTATCAGGCCTGCAAGGGAGGGCAGTTGAGAGATACCAGGCCTGCAAGGGAAGGCAGTTGGAGGCCATCAACCCTGCAGGAGAGGGCAGTTAGTGCAAGCAGAGGATGGAAGTTGGGGGGCAAACAGGCTGGCAGGGTAGCAGTTAGGCATCAATCAGGAGGGCAGCAGAGTGGTTAGGGGGTGATCAGGCTGGCAGGCAGAAGCGGTTAGGAGCAATCATGAAGGCAGGCAGGTGAGCAGTTGGGAGTCATCAGTCCTGGATTGTGAGAGGGATGTCCGACTGCCTGTTTAGGCTTGATCCCACTGGGCAGTCGGATATCCCTCGAGGGTCCCAGATTGGAGAGGGTACAGGCTGGGCTGAGGGATACCCCCTCCCCTCTCCCACCCCATAGAGCAATCAGAACACCTAATGGTTTTCAACTCAGAGCAGGGGTAAGGAAATATTGGTGTCATGCCTGATTCATTGACAGGTTTTGATGGCTAAACATTTTTGGGGTGTGTGTTTCTTAAAGCAAAAGCTGTATCTATAAATATTAGCCCTTCTTTCAATAGTTGTTCTAGTCCACTTTTAAATTTCTATAGAGAGTCAGATAGGATATGGGAATCTGATATTTGTACTTACCAGCCTTTTATTTTATTTTATTTTTTATTTTATTGTTAGCAGCCTCTTTCAGGACAGTCTTAGCGGTGAAGGCTATGACTATTTATTCAAAGCAATTCTTCAACTCAGGGCAGTTGTCACTAGTGTAAGTGCATTTCCATTTAAGCAACAGAAAGCTTGCTCCCTACAGATTCATGTTTCACTTAAAAATATATTGTGAAGCACATCAGAAAGGACTTGGTCATCCAAGGAATATTTCACAAAAAGGCTTTTCTTCAGTCCTTTGCTTAGGAAATGTCCTAATTTTTCAGATAAAGAGGCACAATTTGCTTAGGTTATGGCTATATTTATAGATTTCTAGGTTCAATAAAATATTTTAAACAAGTTTTATATTTATTTATTTATTTGTGACCGAATTTTCCTGTGACAACATAAGGGACTGCATTTAAAAATTTCTGACAAAAGCAGCACACAATCATATTGAAGAAAAAATTAAATATGTAAACAAACTTTAAAATAAAGCATGTATAATAAAACTGTGTTGAATGTCATTTTGGTGAGATACTTTTATCTATTTTTGAATGACTCAAAATAAATTCTCAGCGTGTACAAATTTTCAAGTATACATGTTTAAAACTACCTATTGATACTTGATTGTTATAAGTAAATCAAATGTCACTTTTAATAAGCATTCTAAATGATTAAGACAAGAAATAAAGCCAAACCAAGTGAAGAGAATGAAAATGGCAACTTATTCCTAAATTATTATCCAGGGAAAAAATAAAATAATCCAACTCAGTCCTTTTGGTCATGTCAATTTAATTACACTCCAGGAGGGCAGAAGTTTTTGTTAGTTTTGTTCACTGCTTAATTCCTGTGCCCAGAAAAATATTTGCCACATATTAATACTAAGAGAATCCTTTGTTGAATGAGTCAACTAGGAAAATATAATAAAACTATGACTTCCATGTGTTTTATATGCCCCTTTGACAGAATAAATCTAAATAATCAAAATGCATTTATTCACTGACTTTCGTGTTTGGAGGGGTTCCTAGTTTACATGTGGGGAGACCTGGGCTGGTATGTTTCGGCCTCTTTGGTTTTTCGTGCTCTACCAGTCCAGCAAAAATTAAGAACTGGACTGATCTACACAAATGAGAAATCAGTCGCAGATCTACTTTAGTTATCTTATCAGCTAAAGATAGCTAAAATTGAGACCTACGTGATTTTTGAGACTAGTTTAAAGAAACTCATTGAAGCTGCTTATGGGTAACTTCACACGTGGACCTAATTGTGTACACTCTGGGTTATTTTTCCAATTTAACTGCATTTTCATTTAGTGTCTCCATCTAGTAGCTTCTGTGCATGCTTATATGTTCTGATTAGGTTGGCTGAAGATAATCTATAATGATAAATGTGTAATATGCTCGTTAGACCAGACAGCTGAAGGACCATCCAGACATCCTTCTGTTCAAAAACGGGGCTGCAAGGGCTGAGGCAGCTGCTGTGGGCGGCTACAAGGGCCGAGCCCATTGCACGAATTTCATGCATGGAGCCTCTAGTTTTTAATAATATCTCCCTGTCTCAATTGAAAAGGAATGTTGACCCCTTAGAAAGTGCTTTTTGAAATTTGTTGAGCTATGTTCTCAGCCCCACAGAAGACAATCTCTGCTAAGTTTCCCGAAGTCTCATCTTATGTGTATTTAACCAAGCGCAACAACCCATGTTCAGTTTCTCTGCAGACTTCTGTTTGTCCCCCATCAATATAGCTCTGGCAACTTCCCCCTAACTGCCAACTCCTCCAGCCTTATAATTCCTGTCTCTCCTCTCAGAGTGAATCCACCTCTTTGAGCCAAAGTAGAGAAGTAACCTGCAGGCAGAAACCCAGGGCTCTCTGAGGTCACCTTGCGTGTTTTTCTTCCCTGGAGAATCCCAGGCCTGAACTGCCTGTTGCTCGGTACCTGAAACACTTACTTTACATGTTTTGTCCAGTTTTGTTGCTATTTTTCAGCATGAGAGACACGTGTACGTGTACCAGTTGCTCTACCAAATCCAGAAGCAGGAGTTCTATTTACTTTTTATTATGCTTTCTTCACCATATTCTTATTTTTTCCTGTCCTGACTTTTGTGTAACTGAAAAAATTAATTTTATTATTTTGGTGTGTGTGAATTTGTAATGTACATTTGATTTCTATTAGACTAGTGGTTATTTAAAAAAACATTTTTTGACTAATAGTTGAATCTTTTTTTCCCCCTAACAACTTCAATAATTAAAAAGTATCTGTAAGATTACTCTCTCTGAGGATTTGGTCATGAAAATTGGGGCATAAATATTAGATAAGAAGCACCTCAGTTATCATAATCACTGTGTTACTACTTATACCTAGAGCGTGTAAAAGAATGAACTGAAATTTATTGCTTCTGCTAAGATAATTCAATAGTTTAGCCACAAAACCAAGAGTCTTCTATATACCGTTAGCTCCTGGCAGAGGAGCCACAGCAGCCCTGGGCACGGTTCCTTGGCTCCCCTCAACCCCAGCTAACACGGGAGGGGTAATGAAGTTCTCCAACAGGAGTTGAAACTGCACCGGGATGAATATACTGAGATTAGGATCGTAGCCCGTAGCTCTCAAAGAGAAGAACAAAAGGGAACTGATCTGTGCAGACTCATGTAACAAGCTACCATCTCTGTGGGATGTAGACAACACTTTTATTTTTTCCTCAGGAACACCCTTTCTCCAATAGTATACAGCCTCTGAATTTCACCCCTTCCTTTGATGTGTGTGTGTGTGTGTGTGTGTGTGTAAAGAATTAGTTCCCTGCTGGTAGTGAAATCTGGGAAGTTGCTAAGCCTTGGAGATGTGAAGCTCACCCTAGACTGTTCTGCTACCTCTGCATAACCCTCCAGCTTTCCTTCAAGGTGTAATTTCAAAGGGATTGACTGAGTCTTTGGGAAGGTGTTGTAGTAAGTGACGGATCATATTATAAGAAAAGGGGGATGGATCCTTATTAGAAACAACTTCTGTGGACAAGAAAGGTGATGTTTTTCTAAAGAATCATGATGACTACCTTGGTGAGAGTATAAGAAGAGACACTCTGAAGAGAAGGAAAAAAAAGGGTCGGAACTACAAAGAGATGACCTGGGGGAGAGTTGGAAGATAAAAAAAAACAACTTTCTTTTTCCCATGGACTATAAGAGTGCTTTACCATATGATTTTATTTTTTCTCCAATGTTCTAGTTTCTGTAATTTAGCCCCCTCCTTCCTGGCATACTTCTGTCGTTGTGTGTTGGTATTGGGGACGGTTACATAATGGAGAGTTGAGGGAAGTGCAGTCTTGCCCTGGTGGTGGCATTAACACTGCACATAGGACAGTGGTCTTAGTGAGGCCGGGGAAGCTCAGAAGAGCAAGGAGTCCTCAGAAAATGACTTGGGAGAAGACGTAAGATGACCCCCACTTGCCAAATGCACCAGATAGGCGGCACCGGGAGCAGGGACGATGAAAACTGGCTTACATAACAGTTAAATAAACTCACAATCCTTGGCTGGTGCAGTTCAGTTGATTGAGTGTTGTCCGTGCACCTAAAGGTTGCCGTTCCCCAGTCAGGGCACATGCGAAGGTTGTGGTTCAATCCTGGTTCAGCTCTGTGCTGGAGGCAACCAGTGTTTCTCACCTTGATGTTTCTCTCCTCTCTTTCTCCCTTCTACTCTCTCTGAAGTCAATAAATAAATAAATTCATGTATCTCTTCTTTAATTTTAACATCTGAACGCTATGATATGCATATGTAACAACATAAACAAAAATAACAATAGGTACTAGTTACTGAGTACCTGCTCTTCCTATACTTTATGCTATGCCTGAGTTATATCGTTTAATCCTCAAAATTGGCCTATAAGGAATATACCACTATTTCCTTAATTTTACAGTAAGGGAAATAGAGTTTTGGAGAGATTAACTAATGCTCAGAAATCTAGTAAGTGAAGTATCTGGTAGTGTTAAAATTCAGCCACCTGATTTTAGATCCTACATTCTTAAATGCTCTAAACAAGCCAAATATATCGAGTACCAAATACGTAGCATAAACAATGCAGCCTGTACGACAGCTGCAGTAGAGACATTATTACTTCCAGAAGGGACCAAGCATGCTGGAATTTTACATCCCCAGGAAGTGAGTAGAGGGGATATTTTCCGGAAGCAAGGTGAGCTGGGCGTTCTGCCTTCTGTCTCTAAAACAATAGAAGCTTCTTCCTCTCAGTTAAAATTATTAAGCAAATCAAGGCCAACACTGAGCATACCATACCAGGCATGAGAGTCCTAAAAATAAATACAGTTGTACCAGGATCAAGACCCTCTAATATATTTTTGGTCCTAGACAACTCAAGGGAAGATATCTCCTGGAAGATGTTTTCAAAGTACATACTGTTTTATTTTTAAAAAATTAAGAAATGTTGCACATGAAAATGTTTGTGACAGGTGAGTTTAAAGTCTTCTTCCACCTCTTGCCCCTAAATATGTTCACATGACAACTTTCTTCACCAAATACTTAGTCTGAAGTCTCCAGGCTAAGTGTTTATTCAAGGAAGTTGTCATGTGAACACACTTGGGGCAGGAGGTGGAGGAAGAAAGCAGGGGTCCCTGATACACTCGGTAACTATAGTTACAGTTGTCTCATTTTTTCATGGAATGTAAGATAATGTATCATCATCTGGCAGTCATCTTGAAAGCCTTAATGAGATAAACACTCATTTTTTTTTCCAGGCAGTGTTCCTGTTATTGAGTGTTAGCCATCATTTCCTTCTCTTAACAACAAAAGTGATGTCTGGCTGCAAAGCACAGGCAGGATGTGAATGCTAATGCCCTATAACGTAGAGAACAAGTCTGTGAATTAACAGAAGCATTTCCCAGGGAGATGTTTTTCTTCTCTTCACTAAAATAAAATAACTCATTTATTTAATTAATGATTATTCCCAATGATGACATTAAATTTTAATTGACTAATCCATACAGACTTGTCAAAATATTAGTATAAAAATGATTTGAAAAATATTCACCTAAAATTAAAACATTCCTCTCAGCTCGGAGGGACAATTGTAACAAGTACAAGAGTTGAGAAACTAATCTGTGGCTTGGCGATGTGACTCAGATCCTCACTACCCGGGTGGCTCTTGTGGGAAGGGGCGCTGCTCGATCTGTGGAGAAGGAAGGAGGTGAACAATACTCCTTTCGCCAGTTCTTATTGATGAGAAAGCATTAGGGAGGAGATTACAAAATTTACTCCCCTAGTTATACTAAAAGGCATATGTTTAGTAAAACAGAAACACTTTTCAAGAATATCCTCTAAAACAGGTTTGCTAGTCTTTGCTATTATGTCCAAGGTGTGGTATTTCCCCCAAGGGACTAGAGCACGTGATATGCCGCATAGAGCTCTTTCCCGAAGTATTTCTACACCATTGCTGGGTGTGTGTGACTCCAATTCACCTTGGGCTGGGAAGTAGAGTTGTGTGTGTCCCGGAAGCCATCCTCTCTTTCGATTGTGGTGAACCCAAGGGATACGGAAAAAAACACACTGACAAAAACACTGGAATTATTTGGGTGCACATGTTTACTACTTAAGCAAAGTTTTGTTATTCTGTCACTGTCAGAATTGACTTCCTAATGAATTCTGAGCCTTACTCCTCTTTTAGTAGTGTCCTCCCCATCCCCCACACTCTAACACTAGAAAAACTGCTTGAGTTTAGCAACATCATTGGAAAAAAAATAGTTTTGATGAGTTGATCAATCGTTCCTTCACATTTGTTTCCCTATATAGAGAAGATTCTCTTCTATATTGGGCTTGATTATATTTAAATAAATTTATTTGTCTTTATTTCCTTGGTAGAGGAACTGGTAATAGAGATGTAAGAAAGTGGAACTGCCTTTGGGACTTTAAAATAGAACCAAATCAGTGGCTCTCAATTATGCTAGGCTCCATGCCATTTTTAGAAAAAAATATTTTGCAACATCATTTTTACTATCCTTACTTGCTATTTTATAATTAAAAACAATAACTACCCTTTGAGAAGCATGAAGGGACCTGGTTAATATTATGCTAAGTAAAATATGCCAAACAGAGAAAGAAAGGTATCACATGATCTCAGTTATATGTGGAATCTGATGAACAAAGTAGATCCAGGGACATTGAAGCATAAAACAGACTGACAAATTTCAGAGGGAAGGAGGTGGGGGCGGGAGAGATTAACCAAATAACTTATATCCCTTCTAGAGGCCTGGTGCCCAGCTCCTGAATTGAGCATCTGCCCCCTGGTGATCAGTGTGCATCGTGCATCGGAGCAACTGGTCATTCTGCTGCTTGATGGATTTGCATATTAGCCTCTTATTATATAGGATATGTACAACCCATGGAGAGAAAATAGTGTGGTGAAGGCCTGAGGAGGGGGCAGGAGTGGGGTGGAGGGTCAATGGGGGAAAACAGGGATATCTGTAATATCCTCAACAATAAAGATAACATTTTAAAAATAAGAATCAATAAAATATCTTAACTAAACCATGAGTGAAAAATAAAATAAAAGTGATTTATAACAATATCTATTTCAATAAGTAAACAGTCATGGATGGCTATATCTAAAGATATAACAAACAATTAATTTGATTTGATTTACGTAGAAGTGCTACAGATACAGACCGATGTACATCATATTCATGACTCAGCCAGCACAAACAACATTGCGGTCTGTGATGTCATGTGAAATGAACAACAACTCTGGAGAAATTCCTGAACAAACCAAACCAAACCAAACCAAACCTTAGTTTGCATGGTAGCAGCATTCCTGAAGAATTTGATACGTTTAAAATGGTGTAAAAAATATGTCATATATTTTTGTCATGAGGAGGTGAGGTCTAAACTCAAGAAATTATAAATAAGGTTTTCACCTATGTGAGGGATGCCAGACAATTCTTTATGTCAGATTGCCCATTGCATTACAGCCTCGGCTTGCTCATGCCCACTGAACTCAATAGCACTTCACAATCATTAACAACCTCCTCCCCTCCACACACAGCATTTCACACTGGCCCCCGGGCCAGGGGACAGTACCTACCTGTTGAGAGCGACTGGTCCCGGTGAAGATCAGGGGGGTCTGTAACTCTGATGGAGCACCAGGCCCACTTATGCGTCATTTTACTTCAGTTGCCATCAGTACTCTTCATTATTTTACCTTAACCCTCACCTTGCCAACTTCCTATGAGCTTTTTTAGATTATTAAAAATGATGATTAGGAAAATGGAAATAACCTTTAGCTTCTGCCAGTTTCATTGGGTCAAGATCTTCAAGGGTATAAAATGAGCACATTTATGGAATTTAAGTAGTTAGTATTTTTCCATGGGTGCTAATTAGGCTGAGAAGGTTACATCTAGATAAATAACTGGAGTTGGGGGGTCAATCCCACAAGGACCCATTCTGGTTGGTATTCTACCAGGCCTACTGACCAGAGAGAATTGGCTGGAAAGTCCAAGTCATAGTTGTAAGCCAGGAGCCAAAGAGATCATATATAAACTAGAGTTCTGATGCAAGAAGATCTGTGCAAGAATGGGCCTTCCTTCTCTTGGCTGCTGGCACCACCTTAGCTCTGGATGGAGCTGCCTTTCGGCTCTGGCTCAGAGCCACCTTTCAGCCTTCCCACACTGCCCAGAGGCCTGGAGTGGCCAGGGGTGGTATGGAACGCAATGCAAGCATCTGGCCCTGCAAGATGCAAGTTAACCTTCCATTTTCTGTTGGGTTAATTTGCATACTCACTCCTGATTGGTCTGGTGGGCGTTGTGAAGGTACGGTCAGTTATCATGTTACTCTTTTATTATGTAGCTGTCATATCCAAAGTCACATGAATACGTTTAAAATGATGAGACCAAGGCCAAGAATCAGGATAAAATGAACTGGATTAGAACAAGAGACCAGAAACAAGTGAGGAGGGCTGTAAACACTTCCGGTATTTGTAGCTTGTCTTCACAGGTCAGTAGATACGTGGCTGTCTTGGGTCAGGCTATTAAAAAACAGAGTTGAAATAGCCATTAGCATATATACAATTTCTAAAGATGCAGTCTATCAGAGCAGGTCTGTTGACTATACATTTAAACAAATTGCTAAATAATTACTTATACAGGTAACCTTTCAGTGTTTTATTTGAAAATATTTATATTGACTTATTTTGCTAGATGGTGAACTGCTTAAAGGCAGTGTTGGTTCATATTCATCTCTCTCTCTCTCTCACTTCCTCTCTCTCTCACTCTCTCTCTCTTTCTCTCTCTCTCTTTGTAGAGCATACACACACACACACACACACACACACACACACACACACACAGCTGGAGAGCTCTCTTCGTCTTGATCTTTGTATACCTCTAATCTCTCTATATGGTGAATCTCACCAAGACTAAAGAAAGGAAAGAGAAGTCAAGATTAGAAAATGGACCTGTTGGAAAAGATTACAGGATCCATTTTCCCCCCTGATAATCCTCATTTTTATGGTAAAATAAAGAGAATGTTGGTGTTTTGTCATTATTCATAAAGAATAGAAGGAAGAGTGAATAAATACTTATTGTAGCACTAAAAAAGTCAGAAATTCCAGACAGTTAGAAAATCTTAAGGTTTGATTTGTAAATGAAAGAAATGTGGAGTTTTTCTTTCTGGATTAAGACAGGATGATGCCCTCATTTGTTTGCTGCGATCTGGGACAGGTTAACTGAGGCATGCAAAGCTGAGAGCTTTAATAAAGTGAAGTCAACTTTAAATGTTAGAAAACCACTGTCATTCTCAGAATGGCCTCTAGAGGTCAGGATTGAGGCACAATGAAGAGCTAAGCTTTCTCCTTCACTATCTGGTTAAAATGATGCCGAATACTTTTGGTTCTCCATCTGGTGTCATTTATAAGCTCTAAGTTTGTTTACTCACAAAATATAATTTAACTAACAAGATAAAATTCGATGTAGTCTGTTTGGGATATTTGAATATGCATTTAATTTATACACTTAAATATTAGTCTATATTAATTTCTGTTAAAATAAAGAATTTAAGGCTCTAAAAACATTTGCAAATCTGTGAGTTCTTGAAATGTGTAGGGATTTGCAAAATAATATCTATTAAGAATGACAGTTCCTAAACTCTAAAATAATAGAATCATTTTAAGTTTTCTCACATTCTTAAAATTTTGGATTGCAATCATTTCCTTAATTCAAAAACTCTCCAAAGAATTTAAAAACCATTTGGAACAAGACAGAATAATTTATCATTATCATTGTGCTTCTGCGTTTTATCAAAAGTTCAAATAGTGGCAGGCAGCCAAAAAATATACTCCCCCCCAATTCCCAGCTCCTCCCGAGCATTCTCCATCCAGAGCTCAACGACTGTGAAGGCCAGCATCCAGGAAAGGGAAAATCAGGGGAAGTTTCCAGCTAAAAAGCTCTTCGCCAAATTCTGAAGCGACTATCTTTTCTATTTTCTAGTTATTCGCTGCTTTACCTTTTTATTTATTTATTTTCAAACAACACTCTCAGATACCCTTGAATATTTTGGGGAAAATACGAAGGGTAGTCTTATCTATTTAACATCTTGTTAACGTAACTTGTTAATTTGGGGGGAAAAATCCAAACCTGTAAATAATTTTTGTGAGTTTATTTGAGCCAAACTGTCGACAATTGCTGGGAAACAGAATCTCAAAGGATTGGGATAATGCTCCGGAGAATGGAAGTTGTTCACCTTATTTTATATATTTCAATCAAAGGGGAGTATCAAACAGACCATCCAATCTCAGAGGGAAGGCAGGCGTAGGGGTGAGGGTGTGGAGGTGTGGGGGGTGGGGGGTGAAGGGGTGAGAGATCAACCAAAGGATTTGTACGCATGCATATAAGTACAACCCATGGACAGAGACAGTAGGGGGGTGAGGGCATGTGCTGCGAGGGGGGTGGGTGGGGGAATACAAACGGGGAGAGGTCAATGGGGGAAAAAGGAGAATATGTAATACTTTAAACAATAAGGGATTAAATTAGTAAATTTAATAAAAGGAGGGGGCATAAGTGGGTTACATGAAATCCATTGGTGATAGATTAGGGAGGCAAGAGAAAGCAAAGCAGAGGTGGGGGGCAGGGGAATCTCTGGGACTGGATAAAAAGTAAAATGATAGACACATTCTTCTTTTATTTAGGTGGGTACAGGATGGTTAACAATCAATAATTAACAGGATAACAATAACAATGAAGGAATTTATGGTCTCTGTCCTGGAGCTCTGGCACATTTGGTTGTGCCCTGAGGGACTATTTAAAATGAAGAAATCTATATTCACTTTGCCTCAGGATAGTAATTCTTTAGAGATTTTAAAAATAAAATCTAAGAGTAAGGAAAGAGTACATGTCAACTTGGTTTCTGACTATCTTTGCTGTGGGCCGTTCCTTTATCTTATTAGCTGGAATGGCTTAGAGTTCCTTCCTATTTTTTTTTTGTAGTTGTGAGTAAGCAAGTTATAAATTGAGCCCCAGACTGGGCTTTGTCACCTCTAATGCCCTAAATATTTGTACTGTGGCAACTGATATATCTCTTTATCCCCCATACAGTCCTTACTGTTCCAGAAATGGGAGCCCTATCATGTTTTGTTTTTAGTTATTCCCTTTTATTTACTGACTAGAGGCCCGGTGCATGAAATTTGTGCACTCGGGGGTTGTGTGTGTCCCTCAGTCCGGCCTGCACCCTCTTGTAGTCCAGAAGCCCTCAGGGGATGCCTAAGCTACAGTTGGACATCCTTAGCACTGCCACAGAGACAGGAGAGAGTCCTAACACCACCACTGTGCTTGCCAGCCATGAACCCAGCTTCTGGTTGAGTGGTGCTCTCCTTGTGGGAGTGCACTGACCACCAGGGGGCAGCTCTTGTGTTGAGTGTCTGCCCTTGTGTCAGTGCGTGTCACAGTGACCAGTTGTTCTGTCATCAAGTCAAAACCAGCTCTCCGACATTCCCCCGAAGGGTCCTAAATTTCGAGAAGGCACAGACCAGGCCGAGGGATCCCACTGGTGCACGATTGGGGCCAGGGAGGGATGTAGGAGCTTAGCCACCTGGGAAGGGATAGCAGGAGGGCTCCAGGACATGTCTGGTCTGTTTTGCTCAGTCCCAATCGGCCGGACCCCAGCAGCAAGCTAATCTACTAGTCTGAACGTCTGCCCCCTGGTGATCAGTGCATGTATTGAGCGGCCTTATATCATTAGCATATTATGCTTTAATTGGTTGAATGGCCAACTGGATGACTAGACACTTAGCATATTAGGCTTTTATTATCTAGGATTCATTTCAGGGCATTGCTCCCTTTTGAAACTGCTTGACACATATTATTCAAATTAACTAGACTACAACTGTGCTTCCTCACACATCCTTATAAATATATGGGTGATTTACGCTTCCCAAAGTGAGACCAGGTCAGTAGAAATTAGTCCTAAGCATGCATGTGAAAAGGATGAAAGTAATGATGCTTCATCTTAAAAATGAACCCTGCCTGTGGTAATAGGAAAGTGCCATGCAAAAGGGAGAGCTGCTGTTCAGAGCCTAAGTCTCAGAGTGTCTCCATCTTTTTTCGTTTTGTTAATCCTCACCCAAGGATATTTTTTTCCACTGATTTTTAGCCAGGGTTTTGGGGAGGGAGAAGAGCTAGACATAGAGAGAGAAACATGGATGTGAGAGAGACCCATTGACTGGTTGCCTCACATAACCTGTCTGCACTCAGACTTGGGGTGGAGATAGACCCTGCAACTGAGGTAGGTGTCCTTGGCTGGAATCCAATCCTCGGGTGACACTAACCACTGAGTAAAACTGGCTAAGGCAAGGTGTCTCCATCTTGCTGGGGGGAATCGCATATCCTTCAATTTGCAAATACTGAAGCCAAATTTCCTTATTCTAGTCAGGGTAAATAAGTTATAGAACATTGAATCATCCTGAAAGAATTTATTTATAGGCAATTATACCAATTTGTTAATTTATAACAAAAATAACTAAGAAGTAGACTAGTATCCCATGGAGCTGGTCAGTAAATTGTGTTTCCTACTGGAGTTTATTTACAAAATCAAATCAATATTATAAGGCTATTTGGTAACTCTAATGTTATAGAGTGGGAAATTATGCAATCTCCTGAGTGTCATAAAATCATAGTGAAAATTATAGGACTTTATTTCTAAATGAGAATTAACCAGTCCCTTAGACAGTGACCGAGACACATTGGGGAATTTTTACTATTAAATCTTTATATTTAGAATGACTTAGTTGCCATAAACTTTAGTCTTTATGGTATGTACTTTCTCATAGAAGATGTTTTATTTTTCTAGATTATAGTTCTCCCAACTTAATTATATTTCAAAATACTTTATTTTATACAGCAAAAGGAGTCACTTGTTGAGATTTTGGAAATAGAGTTGCAGGAGCAATCTTTTCCTTAGAGAGTTACTTCTTTAGGGAATGTCAAAGCCAATGATGCTCATGCGGTTATAGTTAGCTTTTGTTTCTTACCAATGCTCATAAGTAAGCCTTATTTTGGATCTGAAACCCTTGCAAGTCCATAGAAATGAACTGAGGCTGGTTTCAACAGGCAAACAGCTTAACAACTACATAGTGGGTCTCAAGGATTTGTTAAAATTTTGTAATATGTACTTAAATGGGAATTCTAGCTTAGTCTTTCATTTTTTGTCACATTTTATCCAAGATATGATTTACCTATAAGATTATTTTTCTTTTTTATATAGGTACTAGAGGCCCAATGCATGAAATTTTGTGCAAGAATGGGCCTTCCTTACCCTGGCTGCCAGCACTGCCTTTGCTCCGGCTGGAGCCGCCTTTCTGCCTTCCCACACTGCCCAGGGGTCCAGAATGGCTGGGGCTGTGCGGAACAGCTGCATCATCACCATATCGATGATGCAAGCATTCTGCCCTGCCCCTGCTTGCTTGGCCCCTGTGTATGCAAATTAACCTGCCACCTTTATTGGGTTAATTTGCATACTTACTCCTGAATGGCTGGTGGGCATCACGAAGGTATGGTCAATTTGCATCTTACTCTTTTATTAGTGTAGATAGGTATAGTAGGACCTCAAATGCATTGAACTTCGTTTTCAATATTTATTAAGAATGAGTAATGCCCAAACCGGTTTGGCTCAGTGGATAGAGCATTGGCCTGTGGACTGAAAGGTCCTGGTTTTGATTCTGGTCAAGGGCATGTACCTTGGTTGAGGGCACATCCCTAGTGGGGGGTGTGCAGGAGGCAGCTGATCAATGTTTCTTTCTCAATGATGTTTTTAACTCTCTATCTCTCTCCCTTCCTCTCTGTAAAAAAAATCAATAAAATATATTAAAAAAGAAATCAGTAATTATAAAATACAGTGAAAATTTGAAAATAAAACCAAAGTAAATTTATAACTAGGGATTTGAGTTATTTGAAGTTATTGAAGCATCTGAAGTATCCAAATTGAGTTGTGTTTTTTTCCCATTAATTTAAGCAAGATTGCTCAGATCTTTTTTTTTTTTTTTTGGCTTAAAAATGAAACTTGGACAAAGGTCAAGTTAGTTCTGGTTTAAAATATTGATTGTATTTATTTTATAAGTTAAAATAAAATCAATTTAAAAACTTCCCAAGATAAACTTGGTCTAGGAGCCATTGTCCTAAGATTATGTCTGAGCAAGGATACATGATTGGAAGTGATTTTTTGTGATCTTTCTAAAAAGCTCTATGTAGCTTAACTTGATGCTTAATGTTGCCAGCAACAGTAACTCACCAAACCACTGAAGCATAATTAAAATATATATATTATTGATTTCAGAGAGGAAGGGAGAGGGAGAGAGATAGAAACATCAATGATGAGAGAGACTCATCAATTGGCTGCCCCCTGCATACCCCACACTGGGGACTGAGCCCACAACCTGGGCATATGCCTGACCAGGAATCCAACTGTGACTTTCTGGTTCATAGGTTGACACCCAACCACTGATCTATGCCAGCCAGGATAAAGAATAATTTTTATCTGGGAGAGTAGATACTTAAGTGTGAATCCTCCAGGAGAGAGCAGAGTACTAAGAAGTGGGAAATGGGACTGGTGAGTTTTGAAGGTTAAAAAAAAAGATGTTGAGCATAAAATTGTTCTGCACAGTTTAGGTAGGGCTTTGGTAGTTGGAGACTCCAGTTGGGCTATATGGGGTGTGAAACTACTAAAAATAAGAAAGGGGGTTTAGCAAAAGGAATCTACATTAATAAAAGAGTAAGATGCAAATTGACCATACCTTCATGATACCCACCAGCCAATCATGAGTGAATTTGCAAATTAGTCTAATAAAGATGGCAGGTTAATTTGCATATGCAGACACTGAGTGGCTGGGGGCGGGGTGGGATGCTTGTGTTGTTTCCATGGTGATGATGCAGGCATTCCACACCGCCCCAGCCACTCTGGGCCTCTGGGCAACGTACGGATGTGGAAAGGTGGCTCCGGGTGAGAGCGAAGGTGGTGCTGGCAGCCAGGGTAAGGAAATCTTTGTGCATTGGGCCTCTAGTGAAGTAATGTTTTCACATCTACACAGATCCACATATCCTTATTACCCATCAGTTTGCTTCCTACCAATGTAATTTAGTTACATAGGAGACATCTGAAAGTTCTCTTCACCAAAAATATCTTTTAACCTCCTGAAATTCTCATTATATTTCTTTTTGAGAAGTAAAATCAAAGATGATTCAGACTTGTCATCTGATCAGCCTATAAGCATCTTGTTAACTGGGATTGTATCCTATTTCTCTGAACCCCCACGTAGTACATAAGAGTGACGTGTGTATATACAGACGATCTTCACATGTGAGGAAAGTTGGGTATTTTTATTTCCAGCTGCCCTTTGAAAACACACAGCCTCAGTAGAGGCACTGGTGAGTAGGGGTGGGGAACCTTGAGCCACCTGGCCTGCTCTCATTTTTCTTTCAGGAGCGTTAACCACGGAGGTGCTTGGTTGAGCAGGTATTCTATAAGGATTTTGCATGCTTTCTGAAGATGGCTTCATAGGGAAAATGTGGGCTTTAGAGGCAAAAAATTAGAATTATTAGAATTCTAGAATCAATTATTTGAATTGGTTCCCCGCTGTGGGATTTTGCACAGGTAACCTCTCAGCTTCAGTTCCTATTTGTAAAATGGAATAAAACAGTCACCCTGGCCACATGGAATCCAATCTCCTTTCTAGATGCCTGGTGATTATGTCTGGTCAAGTGTACACAAGTGTTCACCTCTCCACCTTCCCCACTCTGTCTATTCATATGGGCCAGGGATCAATATAATAAAGATTAGTGCTTAACACTGGAAAATTGTCTATTTCTTTAAATAAAAGAAAAATCTTCGCTACATTCTGATTTTTCTCTTAAATAATATGAAAATAAACTTACACTCAGCCAATGGACAAATTCCAAATTAATGTAGTCTGATTTTTAAAATCTTATTTAGGGTGGGGGGGGGTTGTAGGGATTTAATGGGGGAATAAGGATACATATGTAATACCTTAATCAATAAAGAAAGAAAAAGAAAGCTTATTCTGGGTCATTAGACCACATTTGTGAATCTAGTTGCCTGTGCCTTTTAATAATTGACATCCATTGGTACTCATTTCAGTACAAATTCCAAGGTTACAATTTATAGAATTATAATAGGACAGAAAGATTTCGCTGCTGTTTCTCCTTGGATTTCATGATTATACATGAGCTAGGTTTTCTTGCTTGTAGAATGAGGAGTGAAGCAAAGTAATATTTTCCCCCTACATTATCTAATCTCTACATATTGGATATTATTGCTTTTGTAGCATTTTTGTTTGTTTGTTTCTGATATTTTAAACTATGTTTTAACATTTCAATTGATGTTATATATTGAACAGATGTCTTAAATTATTTGAGTATGGTGTTCAGAGAAACCTAAAAAGAATTAGTTTTTAAAATCATTATTTTTTGCTTTTCCCAAACCTGGTTAAGTGCTTTCTTTACCTGTTTCTTTTCCTCACAGAGTAATGTTCTTGATTTCATTTTTTGAGGTCGATATGTTGCCTCATATCTATATTAAATTCACTGGAGCAAGGCACTGAGTGCATTTGTCAACTGTCCAATTTGTTGATAACCAAGTTAACAAGTAACATTTGTTATTAATTATATCAATAAAAACATCATAATCTTACAACTCCGATTTGAGCTTGATAGAGTAGGAAGTTTGAGGGATGAATATTCACAAGCAATTAATGGATTGCTCTTTAGAAGAAAAAAATACTGGAAATCATTTTTAATAGCCTCTTTGCATCTTAACCAGACTTAGGTCAAATCAAACCATCTCTGGCTAGAAAAATGTAATCGGTTCCTCAAAATTAAATTTGATGACCTTGTCTCTGCAGAAAGTCAAGTAATATACTCTCACGAAAGAAAACATCCACATTCAATGCATGTTATTAAAAATGTGTCCTATTTTCTTGTTTGGGTTCTGCCTGTTTTTTTATTACTGCATATCAAAGTAACTGTCTTGCCAACATGGAAATGATCTCCTATCTGAACATGGCTTGGATGAAAATGATGATGAAGGGACGAGAGAGACCTATCAGCCACATTATTATGCCTAAGTAACAGAAAAGCACCGAGCTACCAGAATCTTTATCTTAATGTTTACATGACTCAAAAAAATAAGTCAAAATTAAAATAGGGTAGATTACTTATTCTTCTTTGAAAAATAAGGCATTCAAAAAATCATATAGAATCTAAGATTTTGTTATCTCCTCTTAGTACAAGAGTCAGGCACCCCAGATTTTGAAAGAAATGTAAAAGAGAGAAAGAGACAAGGAGGCAGGGAAGATGGGCAGGGAAGTCAAGAGATTAGAAAAAGGATCAGATAACTGTACCCTCCTTTGCCATAACAAGAAATGGAGTCAATGTTCATTAAAAACACCTTGCCAAAGGCTACTAGACCTTTTGCATGTTTTATGGTGTGTAATCCTTTGATTATTAGGTATTACCTTCAACATTGTCTTAAAGAAACAAAAGCTTACAGTGTTACAAGATACTTGTCCAAGACCACAACTTACCAGTGGTGAACCTCTTATGTTAAGCCCAGGATCTTTTCATTGTGCCATGTTAGCCCAACACACGTGGTATCTAACTTTTGGTAAGGAAAACTCCTTCCAGTTTTACTAAAATGAAATGTAAGTGTATCATCATTAGTTTTTAAACGAATAAAAAGTTCATTAGGTTTCAAACATAATGAAGATGAAGGAGATGGAGATTACAGTTCTTTAGTAGATACATGTTTGGTGTGTTTCTGTGTAGAATTATTTCTTTGGGGGGGTAAGTCTTGGTATTATTTAGAAAATGGTTATCAGCTAGAAGCTGTAGACACTTTTCATCTGACCTGGTTGAAATGATTATCTTCTCTCTCTGTTCCTTCTCTTTTGGGCCATGGATCAGAGAAACTGTAGGTTATGAGCAGTGTCAATAGAGGGCACTGTTTTAAGCAAAGCCTCTACTGCCCAAAGCAGAAGGTCTCCAGTGAGACAGGCTGAGCTCAGTTCAGAGGGTGGTGCTGTGGTCCAGAGGTCCTAAGAAAAGGAGATGCCCCACATGGTCTGTTTGGTGTCACATGGGCCCTGAGTATTGGCCACCTTTATTTTTAAAAAATAGAGATATAATGCATATACCACAAATTTACTTTTTTGAAATTTTTGAATGTTGTTTAGTATATTCACAAATTTGTGCAACTGTCATCATTATTGAATTCCAGAACATT
This sequence comes from Vespertilio murinus, assembly GCA_963924515.1. Classification (NCBI taxonomy): domain Eukaryota; kingdom Metazoa; phylum Chordata; class Mammalia; order Chiroptera; family Vespertilionidae; genus Vespertilio; species Vespertilio murinus. The sequence goes on from OZ004712.1 coordinate 61,251,327, forward strand.
TTCATCATTCCAAAAAGAAACTCCATTACTCATTAGCAATCATACCTCAAGCTCCCATCCCTTTAGTCCCTTTCAACCAGGATTCTACTTTCTGTCTCTACAAATTTTCCCATTCAGCTATATTTTATGAATAATTAAGAAGCCACACACTTGCTATTTCCTGTTACTGTTAGTTGTGTTGCCACTGGGCTCCGAGCAGTCAGTCCAATAGGTTGTTTCTCAGGATGTTCAGAGAGGGTCCCAGTAATTTCCTCGAATCCGATCCTACGTATCCAGCCTCAGTTCCAACACAAGCACCACATTTTTCCTTGGAGTTTGTAAGCTTTCCCTGGACTCCCTGCACTATAGACATATTTGTACAGAAAAGAAAAACATCAACAAAATGAAAAGACAAGTCAGTGAATGGGAATATATATTCGCCGATACACCAGATAAGGGGTTAATATCCAAAATTTATAAAGAACTTACACAATTCAACACCCAAAACACAAACAATCCAATGAACAAAGGATCTGAATAGACAATCCAATGAACAAAGGATCCAAAGAGAACATACAGATGGTAAATAGACATATGAGAAGATGCTCAACATCACTAATCATCAGAGAGATGCAAATCAAAACCACAATGAGATATCACCTCCCACCTGTCAGAAGGGCTATCATCAATAAGTCAACAAACAACAAGTGTTGGTGAGGATGTGGAGAACAGGGAACCCTGTGCACTGTTGGTAAAAATGCAGATTGATGCAACCACTGTGAAAGGCAGTATGGAATTACCTGAAAAAAATTTAAAATGGACTGTCTTATGACACGGCAAATCCACTTCTGGGAATTTATCTGAACAAACCGGAAACACTAATGTGAAATAGTGTACGCACCCCTGTATTCATTGCAGCATTATTTACAATAGCCAAGATTTAGAAGTAGCCTAACTGTTCATCAGTAGATGAGTGGATAAAAAAGTTATGGTACATTTATGCAATAAAATACTACTTGGTTATAAAAAAAGAAGGAAATATTTTTGTAATAGCATGGATGGACCTGGAGAATATTATGCTAAGTGAAATAAGCCACTCAGAGAAAGACAAGTACCATATGATTTCATTTATATGTGGAATTTAATGAACAGAACTCAACTAACAAGAAAAATAGAGACAGAGTCATAGATAGGGAGCAGGCAAATAACTTGGGTAGGGGGCTTTTGGGGGAAGGGGTAGAGGGATTGAGCAAAAAAGAAAAGAGAAAGAGCTCATGGACAATGTTATGGTGAATGCAGAGGGGGGAAGGGTCATGGCTGGAGGTGGAAGGGGGTATAGGGAAGATATAGGGTAATGGAAAAATAAAATAAAGAAAAAATAATTAAAAACAAGAAAAATATTGGGAACTCAATTAAATTTGAATCTTGACTAGAAACACCTAGCCTCTAGTATCCTCACATAAGCAAATACTATTTGTTAGGCTCATTACTTCAACCTGGTTTTTTTCTTTTTTTTCTTGCATCCCATTTCTCCAAACATCATTGTGTGCATTTAATATCTCTAAAAGACCTTTGAATCCTTTTAAATCAGTTTCCCAAGACAGAAACCCAAGAATCATCTTAGATCATCTTTCTTCTGCCTCCTCTTCTACACCAATAATTCATTAACAAATTCTATCGACTTTAACCACTCACTGCAATATCTTCCCTCTTCTCTTCTTCATCTGCAGATCCCATGCCACCGTTCTGTCAAGATGGAGTCATTATGATAACTGGACTTCAGCCACTTCTTTTCAGGTCGCTCTGCTGCCCATCCTATCCCCTTTACAATGTTCCCAAGTGGTCTTCTAATAATCAAAATCTATTTATATCCCACACCTTATATTACAATTCTTGAAAATCTCTCCACAGTTTTGAGGATGAAGTTTGAAATACACTAGTCCCTTCACGGTCTGCTCTTGCCCAATTTCCCACTGCATTCACATTGAATGGCACTGTGTAGTGTGCCAGCTCAATCAAGGGCCTGGTTAACTCGAGGGAGGACAAGAGAAGGATGAAGAAAAGACAGACAAAGAGAATAAGCTGGGTCTATCTTCTGTGCGTGGCTGAGACCACAGAACAGGTCCAGAAGGTAAGCTGAGCCTTTATTTTATAGCCAGAGATAAACAAGGTAGTGGTCACCATAGTTACAATGTTCTTGTGAGTTTCACTTGTTTTGGCAGCACTTGCTGCGCCTCCCACAGCCCATTAGCTACTCGGGAAGGATCTAGGAAGTATCGTAAGGTCAAGCTTAATTATGCTTAGAGGACTGTGCCCTCTAAACTGGGATTTGTTTGCTGCTTTGCCAACAGGTCAGTCTGAGGCTTTAACTCTATCACCACTACCTACAGCACTGAATGGCTTGTTTGCCCCTGAATGTGTTGTTCAGTCTCAGGTTCACTGTTCCTGCACAAACATCAGAATTGTCTAGAAGGTTCTACTTCATTCTTCTATTAATCCTTGTGTTCTATCTTCCCTTTCTGGGCAGGAACCATCTAATTTGTTCATCTCTACACGGAATGCTCTGTTAATTACTCTGCTGAAACACTTGACCCAATTTCTTCACTTTCCCATGATATCAATGCAATTCTCAGTGTCTTCAGTTATATTGTAAATGTATTGAAAGCACAGATTAATAACCCATGGCACCTAATGTTTGTTGAATGGAAGAAAGTAAAAGGAAGAAAAAGAAGCAGCAGAACCTATACGCTGCTTGTCTCCATATTCAGCATTAACTCATAAAGGGTCAGCACTTTTCCCTTAAAGCCTACCCATGCCAGGAAGCATAAGTGAATGAAACAAGTCTTTAGACTATTGTTTGGAAGATTTGGGGAGGACAATAAGGAAAGGTTTTAGAACACAAAACACTTAGTAAATGTTATAAATGTTCCTATTTGATGCCCCCCCCCCCCCCAGCGGCCCCGCTCTGTTCCAAGAAAAGATAGCAATTCTTAATGCACATACATATAACAACACAGTATCAAGCAGCATGAGGCAAAAAATGATAGAACAACAAAGAAAAATAGATTAGCCTACTATCATAGTGCAACCAAACAATAAAATGGAGGTTTGGCTGCCTGCCACCCTGAAAACCAAACTTGTGAAGCAGGTGATGGTGCAAAAAGAAAGAGGTTTCATTCAGAGCCACATGACCTGGGAGAATGGTGGACTCTCATCTCAAAGACAAATCTCATCTCCCTCTCTCTCAAAGATCATCTCTCTTCCTGCTCAAGCCTGCTCTTCTTAAAGGGATAGAGAAGGGAGGGAATTTTTTTCTATTCAATTACCTTACTAGCTCTTGGTGTCCTCAGGACCCCATCCATTCATCTTTCTAGATTTTGGCATGCTGGGGTCCTTTCTATTCATCTTTCTACTTTTTGGTGTGATCAGGCCCTATCCATTCATCTTTCTAACACTTGGCGGCACACTCACTGTAAAAGCCTCCACAGCTCCATCTTATTTTTTAAAAAATATTTTTTTATTTATTTTTCACAGAGAGGAAGGGAGAGAGATAGAGACCTTGAAACATCAATGAGAGAGATACACCAACCAGTTGCCTCCTGCACACCCACTTCTGGGGATGTGCCTGCAACCATTGTACATGCCCTTGACCTGAATAGAACCTGGGACCCCTCAGTCCGCAGACTGACGCTCTATCCACTGAGCCTAATCGGTATTTTTTAATTATTTAATATATTTTTATTGAGTTCACTGAGGAAGGAAGAGGGAGAGACAGAAACCTCAGTGATGAGAGAGAATCATTGATAGGGCTGCCTCCTGCACACTCCACCCTGGGGATGTAGCCTGGGCATGTGCCCTGACCAGGAATCAAGCTATGACTTCCTGGTTCATAGGTTGAATAAATCTCAAGAACGCCAGGGAAAGAGCAGGTAGAAAGAACTACCTCAATAAAATAATAAAAATGTGTATTAAATACTACATATGGAAACTTGAACCCTCATCCCAATGCTCCTTGCTTTGTGAGCATCAAAAGCCAGGCATATGCCTTCCCCATTGTCTAGATAAATATTACAGAATTCTTCTCGGGAGAAACTGAAGGTTCCCAAAGAAAAGACTTGTGGTTCTGTCCTGGCAGGAAAGCATATTCACTCTGGATGATTCCAATGAAGAGAAATTAACGAAGAAAATGCAGTCTATAAGTGAATAAATAAAGGATGATGAGTCACATGGCAACTAGCAGTAGCAGGAAGCCATTATGTTAGTGTGCGTAGCTAGACATTAATGAAGGAAGGGAGCAAAGGGAAACAGACATCAAGCCCAATAAACTGGGGAGCTGAGCCAGACAACAAGCCTGCTTCATTCAAAGGCTACAGCTTCACACACTCCCAGGGGACTGCTGCAGCTCTGCCCTTGGGACCTAATCCCTTAAGTGGGCAGGAAGGGTCATTACTAGTCATTGCTGAGGGAAGAATAAAAACAGCAGAACAAATTATCTGCCGGGACACATGTCCAATGGAAGTCCAGAAAGCACAGGGGGAAGTTCTAATTTGAAGCATGGTTATGCAGTAGGAGCCAGAATGTCAACCATAAAGGCCTGTCTGTCTAACTGGGGGGTAGGGGGGTGGGGGAGGATTAGATTGGATAAGGCACACAGAGGCAGGAAGATCTAAAAATTGGATTGGTTAGGAGAAGGGCCCAACACCAGACAGTGAAACACTGGGAAATTGATTGGTTAGTTTGAAAGACCACCTGGTCCTTCCCAAGATGTAGATAATATAATCCAAGCTTAACAGTGGAACAAACCCTCACAGCAGAAACTGAAGCGTAGAAAGCTGTAGGTACTACTGTAGAGTCCATGCTGAAGTAGGGGTTGAATTGCGGTGTGGGGGTAATCCCTTGACCTTTGTCCCCTTCTGTTCATCAACATCCTCATAGTGCCTTGAGTTCAGGTATTTAGGGATCCCATGTGTGTTGTTATCAGGGTCAGCCTCCTCAAACTCAGAGTAGAACAGAGAAGAATGAAGAAGGGACATGATGGGGGGTAGTGCACAAACAGAATATCTAACAAAGATACTGACATTCAGAAGTTTTCTAGTGAAACCTGTGTGTGCTAGTTTTCACATCCTAGAAGTCTGCTAGTGTGTACTACAAAGTACTTCCTAGTGACACATCTTTTAAAAAATATTTTTAAACATATCTTTTATTGATTTTAGAGAAGAAGGAAGAGGGAAAGAGATTTAGAAACATCAATGATGAGGAAGAATCATTGATTGGCTGCCTCCTGCACGCCCCTTACTGGGACCAGCCCCTCAACCCAGGCATGTGCCCTTGGCCAGAATGGAACCCAGGACCCTTCAGTCTGCAGGCTGAATTATTTGATGTGCTAGGTGCTTAGGTGGAGTACCTAAAATGGCTTTAGCATTCCTCACAGCTTAACTTTAGTTAGGCATCTTCCTAACCTCCCTTTTCTTGTGGCACAGACTTTGGAAAACAAAAGGGCACTCTTTCTCTGCCCTTTTGAGGTGTAAATTTTCTCCCAACCTCTTTCTAGTCTTACTACCCAGGAATGTCTTTCTCTAGGATTTGGGAGCCTTCTCTTTGAAATATCATCATTATAGAGGAGAGGGCCTAGTCTCTTCGGAAGGATAGGAGACTAACTTCAGTAAATGCCATTTAGCAAACACATATCGCTTAATAATTCCACCACTATTTGCTGCAGAGAAAGTGAGTTCAACCTATCTCACCAGAAGATTTTTTCCACTGATCTTTAAAAAAAAAAAAAAAATATATATATATATATATATATATATATATATATATTCCTTCAGAGAGGAAGGGAGAGGGTATGAGGGATAGAAACATCAATGATGAGAGAGAATCATTGATTGGCTACCTCTTTGTATGCCCCACATTGGGGATTGAGCCCATCACCTGGGCAGAATTCTGCCTTGACCAGTATTGAACCTGGGATCCTTCAGTCCACAGGCCAACCTATCCACTGAGTCCAACCAGCTAGAGCAGACAAAGCAATATTCTTGAAAGGAAGAACCACTGGAACAGGGAGGGTCAAATTTTTACCCTGGTGTGAGAAGCATGCATTTAATTCTCTTTGAGGAGAAAAGGGAAAGTGGAGTTCCATAGACAGGCTCTTAAAGCAGAAGAGCCTGAGCCTGGACAGACAGAGTGGATGTTGCTCTGAGAACAGCCCAGATGTGGAAACGGAGCTATCTCTGTGGCTGCTCTGCCTGAGACCTGCTATTGTTTCCACTTTGATTTGTCTTTGTTTAAACCAAATAGTGTAAGAAGAGTGCATATTTGTAAATAAACAGACTGTGATTCTAGATCCCTTCTGTGTGTGACCTGCTTTCATCTCAGATTTATCACTCTCTTAGAAGAGAACATGAACTTGAATTTAGAAAAATGTGGGCCCTTAGAGAACCTATAAGATAATTTTTCACTGTGTTTGTAGTGTATTCAACCCAATGCTAATCATCAGCATGACAGAATACTGTACAATTGAGAACTATTTTTGGATTTTGTAATGTTTTGCTTTTAATACTTAAAGGGGTTTCTAAGATGAGAATAAGCACATCCTTTTTAATGCCTCCTTTGAGAAGATTTTCAGTGATTTTGAATGTGATCATGGTTTTTAAGTACTTAAGATACTTGGTTTTGGGTAGCTTTTGAAGATGTTAAAACAGGCAATTCATAGTTAGTGGTTAGGGAAAGAAAAGAAGAGCACTAGATAGGAGGAGGGCTGGGTTAGGCCTTCAGCCTTCCCAGACACTGTAAATTCTTGACAAAGTTGTTCTTTCTTCTCTCTCTATCTCTCTTTCTTTCTCTCTCTCATGCTGAGTGATTCAAGTGGACTTTGGACCTGATGACCTAGTACCTGTGGTAGTTTCTCCAGCATGTTAGAACTGCAAGGGACCATAGAAACCAATTAGTCCAGTTTCCTCCTGTGTTACAGATGAGAAAACAAAGACCCCCAAAAAACATAGCTACTTGTTCACTATTATACAATCTGTAGAAATGTCAGGTCTTCCCATACCTAGTGAAATATTTTATCCACTATGAGCATTACCCAAAAGATCTTCGTTTGTACTTAGAAGTACAAAGAGTGGCCAGGTGTCCCTTCAGGTTCCCCCTCACCAGAGGCCGGCTCAGCCCTATAATGCCACCTCCTACCACCTGGCTCACTCATGTCTGAAAGTCATTGTTCTTGTGCTGTTCACATCCCTTCCTCCACTCACCCACTGAAGCCTTCACAATCAGTACAGTATTTCACAGGTACCAACTGACTAATCTGATAAACTAATAATCAGTCAGCTAATAGGAGAAGATGAAAGACCCAAATAGGAAAAGATCCCCTGACACATTACCACTTGGCGAAAACTTCTGAGCTGGCTGCTTGTGTCTTCTTCCCCAGATATTCTCTTTGAAGTGTTGCCACATTAGGTCTGACCCTAAGAAAACTCTGCTTTACTTCTGGAAGCTTCAGGCTTTACCCAGAGAGTTCAGGTTTCCTTCCTTTGGTCTCAATCCTAGTTTGGGCACCACCCCTACTTTTCCTTTCTTAGGGGATTTTAGTTATGAAATACTTGAGTGAATGCATGTCTTTGTTTCTGAGCATGCAGAACACAAACATGATCGCTTTCCATACCTCTTTGCTTCCTCTCAAGTCCTCCACTATGGTTTTCTTTATCCCTGAGGCGAGGATTTTGTTTGACATACTTATTCAACTATAAACAGGTCTCAGCATGTTTACAGTATCTGAGTCAAAGGTGAGAGGCCCTCAGATCCTTCCTGAAAAAGAGTTCCAGAGGTCACAGTATACTAAAGGAAGAGACAGCTGCATGCATGACCAAGTGTACAGTGCCAAAGGAAAACCTTCTCTTACATGACTTTTATGAGGCACAATGATCACCCATTGGTTAAGAATGTGGACTCTGGGGCAAGAGAATCCTGGGTTTAAATCCCAGCTGAGCTTATGCAACTTCGAGGAAATTACTTAGACTCTTCAGTGTCTCTGTTTCCTCATCTATAAAATGGGGACTAAAAATAGGGCACATTTCAGGGTTGCAGAAGATAACTAAATGCATATGATGTTATAAGAATGGTGTGTATTTGATATCAGGCTACCATAAATACAATTTCATTTACTATGTTCATCTAATTGCTTCTCCCTTTGTGTCAGTTTCACAAACATAAATGGACCAACTAACTACTTAAGTTCTGTGGTAGACTCTGGCGATGCTAAGATAAATAAGACAAGGTCTGTGGCATTAAGGGGTTCATGTTTTTACTGAGGAAAACAGCACTTGTGCCTCTCTTAATTGACTTTAACTCTCTAGATCCTCATCAACTCTCTGTGCCTTGTAGACAAGGGAACGAAGAGTCAAATTGATCATGGAACCTTCCTTCCATGTAAGTGAACCGCACATCCCCTATGAGCAGAAGGGCCTGGTTTCTATTTATACAACTTCACCTCTAAGTAATTTCTATACACGTTTCTGCCTCTTGCTGTAATCTCTGAGGTAGACAGTTTAAAAAATTGATTTCTCTAAGCCCTAATGTTCAGTATGTCTAGAAGCACATTCTCCCAGACAGAGATAATTAACTTGATTTTCATTTTCACATGACTGCCCTGTGACCAGTTGCGTTTCTAGAGTACAAATAATGGCCACTTTCCTTTCAAAGGACAAGGTATTAGGCATTCAGCTATGCTTTGCCCTCAACAGCACTTCCCTTATCACCAGAATCAACACCCTCATGGCTAAGAAAAAGTCTCTTAGTTTTGCCTGCCCCTTGGATTAAACGGAACACGAGTTAGCAAAGAATTTTTGGCAGAACCTGTTACTAAGGTGACAGGTTGGCCTTCCCTGAATTTTGCAGAGAGAAACTCTTCAGTAGCACAGAGGGAAAAGGAGTGTAGATTTTAGTCTTATCATTTAAGAATCTCAAACCCAGAGTCATTTACTAATAAGACTTACCAGAGTGAAATTATGGTAAAAGTCTATGTAACTTCTCAGGCACTGAATGTGCTCATCACTGAAACAGAGACAGCAATAAAAGCCAGAAGGCTATGCAGGTGCTTATAATGAATACCGTCTCTGACACACAGTAGACACTCAAAAATGGTTTTCATTATTACCTTGTTTTCTTACACTACAGTGGGTTCTTACTCTAATGGACTGCATGGTGTGTGTTTTTTTTTTAAATTTAATATAAAGGTCCATATATTAAATTCCAGCCAGGAATCTCTTTTCCCAACCAATGGTGAAATACGTATCAGAAGCCACAAAAGGACAAAAACGACCCTTCATCTCAAAATTTTTAGGTTATGCAATTGTTAGTCAAATATTATTTTTTCAATTTGTTTGGATAAAAATTTCAAGGTGCCTTGAAGCAAAAAGCGTAGAAATCTAAGCCAATTTATAGAAAGCATAGCAGTCATGGTTCTCATTCTAAACGATTAATACAAGCTCTGTGGACAGTATGGGAAGGTGGAGGACACGTCTGTGATTCTGGCCATTGTCACCTGGAAGGGCTTGGAGGAAAGCGGCATTAATACAAGTGACAGAGGAAAAACGAGGAGGGGAAAAACCGAGGCCACGAGGGTAGCCAAGCAAACCTTCCCATCTCAGAACAAGGAAGGTATTTTTTGAGAAGTAGCAGGGGAGAGGGTCTGTATAGAGGGAAAGACACTAAAAGACCCATCAGAGCTGAGAGTAAAGGGGCAGAATGCTCACTGTCTGTGGCTGGAGGGTAGGACTTTGTGCAACTCGGGGAACTCGTTCACAGCAGTTGTCCTACTGTTGCTGCCCGTGGGTAACAAGTACGACTTGACGTGACCCACAGTGCAGGGCTCGTCAGATTTCTTTGATGATTTATTCCTAAGTGTGCTACATCACTTGGCACGCGAGAGACCGCTCTTCCAGCACCATACATTTTCTAAAAGTTTCATTTCATTTTAGGGAGAAAATTAAGCATCCATTCCAATAGCAATAAGAGAGAATAAATCCCATTTGAAGCACATATTTCTCGCTGTGAGCTTATAAATACAATTTTTATTAGCTTGCTTCTCTTTTTTCTGGTGAATTAATTTTGAGTTGCTGCTCTAAGATATTCAGAGTAGGCTCAGATCTGTAAAAAGAGAAGCAAAACAGATTATGTCTCAGAGACGGTTTATGTTTCTTAAGATTGTTCCTATTTGTAACGCCATGGCTGATGCCCGTCCATGTGTAGCAGGTGGATAGACTGTGGCTGCAGTGACAATTCTGTGCGTAGTCTAATGGTTCAGAGGGCCTGCTAGCATTGTCCTTAGGCCCCTGGCAGCCCACAGGAAACTTTTATTTCCAAGCATCTGCTCACCACTTAATTCATAATTATCATTCCGGCTACAGCCAGAGTTGGTAGCAGTAGTTCTAAATTACCACCTTGGACAAGCATCTAAATGATGAAACCTCATTTATGACTGACATCTCCGCTGAAAGGATGATTTCTGGTGTTGTTTACATCTTTCATCTGTGATGGGTAAGGCACAGACCAGAATAATTTTTGCTGAAACAACTAAGAGAATACATCTTTCTATTGTATTTTCTTTTTGTTTGCTTCCTTCTCTACTTGGGGTGAATTTTAGTCTGGATGCCTGGAGGCTATTTTTCTCTTTTCTTCTTGTCAGTGGCGTGGGTAGTTGCACAAAATGCACTCTGTATGATTGGATTATTCTTCATTTTGTCAGGGATTACAATATTGCATAAATGTTTTTTCCCCATAAGCAGATACTTAAACTCCTGAGAATTGTGTAATGTTAGCCATACAACTTCCATCGCATTTTGAAGTTTAAAACTTCAATCTTTCTATCTCCGGTTGGCACTAAAAGTTCAATACTCTGATTGAACCTGTGGATTAGGCAACTGTTTTTACTTGAAGCGTTTAGAGGGCTTGGATAATGCAAACCAAATGTAATTATTCTGACTGGCTTGGTGACCTATTTCACCTTGGACACTGACGGGAAGGCCAGTCTTACAAAGTGGTCCTCATGGTGATCACTGCTGGCAAGGTCATGGTCTCTAATGATGCCGTCACAGCAGGGCATTTGCTGGAGCCAGGATCCAGGCCAAGGTCGGTCTCTCCCAACAGCATGCAACCGTGTTGGGCACAGAAGATGGAGGCAGAGATTGGAGTGATGCATACACACGCTAAGGAAATGGGATTTTCATCTAGTGTGGTATAATTTTGTATACTCTTTTATGTAACACCTCTTTTTGGTTATGACTTTGGTTCTGAAAACCATTTTCCTCTCCATTCTGCATGAGAAATATACACAGGTATCTTTGGAATACTTCTAGCTTGGACTCGGGACTGTCAGTTCCTACAGGGCTGTCCTATTTCTTGAGCTTGGAGGAGGGGCACGGCCAGGACTAGATATTAAACTCAGAATAAAGGGTTATTTTGCCCTCCAGGTGTTTTTAGACATAATGTACGTACCCTTATATACTCCACTAATAAGAATGTTTAACCTCTCTATCCAATAATTTGTAGTTTTCCTTCTATTTAGTAAAAAGAACTTTAGATACATTTTCCATTAAAATTCATTCTCCCTCTCACCCCCTTTTTCCTATTGGGTTTTAAGTTGAAAAGACAACCAGTTTCCTGTTTTGATAGGTTTGTATTGGAAGAAAGTACATGGTGCTCCTATTTTAGCTCTATTTTGAGGTTGTTGTTTTTCCCCCCTAAAAATAGCATTTTTAAAAGAAAAATGCTACTCTTTGGAGTAAATAATTTAAAAGCGAGGCAAAAGAGCAAGGCAATTGCTCATATCAAATCTCAGAACATTCGAAGTTCTAGTGTGCCTCTGAAGTTTAGCTTGTAGAACTTCAGAGAGCAGCATTTTCTGTTCAAACACCTGGAGCCTGAAAGGAGCAATCCTGTGTAAGCTCATGCATTTCTATTGCTGGTATTTAGAGAGTAATGTGCTTTGGAAGCCATGTTAGAAATTCATGTGTACATTCTGTAGATTAGTATTCAAATGTTTGAGGTGTGCTCATTAAAAATTCGTATTTTTACAATAGTTACATGACTAGGTACCCCCATACATATGTCAGTTTACATATACATACACATGCCCACATACAACAATTTCTCAATTTATTTCCCCCATCATTATACATGACACACATAAAACATTTTAAATAAAATTTATCAAGGAGTGAGATTAACTTCTGTCTAACCAGACAACAAACCTACAGCTCTTACATAGAAGAAGACTACAACTATAGCAGAAACTCATCTAAATATAGTTCGACTCATTGCTAAGATATTCTTATAAAGGTCATCATTACTAACCATATTAAGTTTTCCCACTTCCTCACCAGAAGTCATAAAAGCTTTAATCCAGGGTTGATCATATACAAAAAGAGCAATTATTGGAATAATCAGATTATGATTTCAGTAGAATATTATATTACAAAATGGCAATATTTACAAGGACAATCCTACTTCTTAGTGTAGTTTTTGGTTGTGCTTGGGAATAAATGTCTTCAGAGTTTAAGAAGAGAAAGGAACTGGAGGCATGTTAACATTCTCAAATATAAAAGTATGAAAAGGTGCAAGGAAGCCACAATGTAAGTTAGAGAAAGTTATTACTCAAGAGAGCATTAAAAAAAATAGGAGGTCAGCTAACATACTTGGCATGAGGAGAAACCATGAGGTCTATGAAGTATGTCTTTATATTCTCGACTACAACTCCTGGCCATGACTTCTTAGGCTTCCTTCATCAGATGCCCACGGCCCCTTTCTGCCAATCTTTTAACAGTCCTTTTCCAACTGGGAAGTACATACTTTGTTCCGTCTTCTCCTCAGATGTTCTTCAATACATAACTTGCTAGTTTCTCTGTGCTAACAATAAAAACCATATGTAAGCATCAAACATTTGCAGGCTACTAAGTGCATAAAAACTACTGCAACCCTTGGGCTTTCTTCGAAGTGTTATGTTTAATGGTAACAGCATTCTCATTGATTCCTCTACTAGAGGGTCTTTCTGGACAGGTTAAGAGCTTGAAATTTTGGGAGTTTGTTTGGACTATGAGAACACAAAAAAATAAGACGGCTTTGTAATCCCCCAACCACCAGCTTTTGTTTCTAGATTAGGCTGGGTTTTAAAAATCAGGATTCTTAGGCAGGTTAAAGAGGTCACAGATTAAAGGAGAGTTTTCCATCTTTCAAATTGATCCTTAATTTCTTATTTGATGTTCTCACAAAGAAATATTATTTATTCATTCTCTCTGAGAACATACTGATCTAAAATATATAGCCTATTCAATTTGACTTCTAAGAGTAACGCCATACACACCCACATCCAAATGAAGGCAATTTAAGGGCTAATAAGAAATAAGCTTTGAAAATTCAGGATGGCCAAACAAACTTACTTTCTTTTTCAATTTGGTTGGAAGAAAGCCAGCTCAGAGAGTTGAAAATGTTTGTAAAAAATCATTAAAAATTTGCCAAATTGTTGTCTTTAAAATTTGGAATCTAACAATTTTAGAGATTATGTGCTTGATTCATGCTTTTACTCTAATTCAATAAGGATATTAACACGATAGCTCTTCCATTAAAGAACATTAATTCTTTTCATTAAATGTATTAATGAGCCAAAACAGGTTTAGCTCAGTGGTAGAGCGTTGGTCTGCGGACTGAAAGCTCCTGGGTTTGATTCCGTTCAAGGGCATGTACATTGGTTGCGGGCACATCCCCGGTAGGGGGTGTGCAAGAGGCAGCTGGTCGATGTTTCTCTCTCATCGACATTTCTGGCTCTCTATCTCTCTCCCTTCCTCTCTTTAAAATATCAATAAAATATATTTTAAAAAATGTATTAATGAATATATGCAATCACTGCCAAAGTTAACTAAAAAAAAAATTCTCTTTTTTGGATATACAGGAACTGTTCTTATTAAACAACCACTTATTCAACTCTAAAGATGGTAATATGGACCTAACCAGTTTGGCTCAGTGGATAGAATGTCAGACTGGGATTCAAGGGTCACAGGTTTGATTCCAGTCAAGGGCATGTACCTTGGTTGCGGGCACATCCCCAATAGGGTGTGTATAGGAGGCAGCTGATTGATGATTCTCTCTCATTGATGTTTTTGACTCTCCCTCCTTCTCCCTTTCTCTCTCTAAAAAATCAATAAAATATATTTAAAAAAATAAAGATGGTGACATGAATGACCGGAGGATAATGTCTTCTTAATTTCTTTGACTTCATTCTCATTATTCCACTATGCCTCTCGGTAAAACTTGCCCTAGAAACCTGAATATAATGCAGGTCCTCTTTGAGAAAGCAATTGCCTGAACTCTGATAGTCTTCTGCTGGGCAGATGAATATGAAATTTGCATGTCTCTTTAAAACTTTGTCTTTGACCAGTGAAAAATGTTTGTGAGTAAAATCTATAATTTATTTCGTTTCCAGACTGAGACAAATCAAGATCCATTTTTGTTTGTTTTTATTCCATTTTTGGTTAGTTCCTTTTAATTTTTCTTGTTATAGATTTTGGTTTAACTAAGATTCTGTGGTGGATGCTCTAGTATGCTGCCCAAGTTCCCCTTCCAGGAGTGAGGGTTAAGAGATGTATCATTGGTGATTAAATTGAGCCATTTGCCAAAGAAAGCCACTCTATTCAAGATCATATCCTTCTCCTGAGGTCAGCCTATGCCAAATGAGTGGTTGACTTATCCAGGTAGAGGCATAATGATTTTAATCCCTTGCCTAAAGACAAAACACCTCTGAGGGCACCATCCCTGCTCCAGAGTAGTACTCATGTATGGGGAAGCATGGGACTTGGTTAGGAAGTCTGTAAGGAGGATTCTCCAAAAGGTTGGGGCCTCTAGGGGGATCTTGCAAAAGGCAGCAGTCCCTGCCTTAACTTTTCCAAATAAGTCTGAGCCCCTGGGTGTTTTACTGGAATCTCTATGTTTAGTCTTTGGACATGACCTTGTAGAAGCATGTGCTTTGTCAAGGATGCTTATCCTGCTGATAGTACCTAGAGGTTAATTTTAGTTCAAACTGTTGCTACAATAAAAGCCTAGGGAAGCAGGCGAACGGAGCTGTTTGGTTCCTATAGCCAAGCAGACCCTTAGCTCTCTCTTTCACAGAAACGTGTGTCAGAGTAATTCATTCATCCATCAATCAGGGTCTGATGGTCAGTCCTGGCAATCATGTGATCAGGTGAGTCTTTGTTGTGACCTCATCCAGTTTAAATCTTCCTTTTGCCCAATCCTTCTTTTTATACTTCCCTAGAACTTTCCAAGTAACCTTCCTGCATGCAAATGTCTGTTTCATGGAGAACTGACTGAAAATAACTCCTTCATATAGTACACAGTAACATGAAGTTTGAGAATCACCATCATCTTCTGACACTCTACACCAGTATCTAAAAGAGGAAGTTTGGGGTATGGAATAGAGTGATATTATAATAGGCAACAATCATAAAAGTCTTTTTTTCCAAGGGGGACATTATAGCTTCAGAATTCAAGAATTATCAGTGAACACAAATCTTCCCATGAAATAACCTATTTTCTGCAAGCAACAGGATATTATAAAGAGTCCTACATAAGAAGATACTTACTGTTTCTTTCTCCAAAATTAGATAGGAAAAGGGTCTAGTGTCTGGGCAGATCTAAATGTTATTTCTTTCTAAACATTAAAATGGAGCATAGTATTTTGTAAGCTACTGCAAATAGGATAAGCTGACAGGAACTCAACAGGAAGAAAGTAGCCAGTTGCAAAGAAGAAATCAACATGTAACTGATCAAACAGAGTATATAAGCAATCCTAAGGCTTCCTTTGAGGAGACAGAGCTTTGGATAGGAATCCCCTGTCTCCTTCACTTGATATAAGTAAATAAAATTACCTTGGGATGACCACGTTTCAGCAGCTCAAACAACAAACCCCTTGAATTCCATAACAGCATCAGTGTGGGTCCTGGGGCAAGTTGGCTTCTTTGTGAGAGACTGAACTGTGTTCCAATTGCATGGGTCTATGATGTTTTTCTATGCTTGTGATAGAACTACAACTTATACTTAGCTATTAACAATATTAGGTCCTGGCCAGTGTGGCTCAGTTGGTCCTGTGCACTGAAGAGTTTCAAGGTTTATTTCTGATCAGGGCACATGCCCAAGTTCCAGGTTCAATCCCAGTTTGTGCGCATGTGGGAGGCAATGGATCAATGTTTCTCCAATTGATGTGATCTTTCTTCCTCTCTCTCCCTTCTTCTCTAAAATCTGTAACAAACAAACAAACATATATTTGAGTGAGAATTCAAAAAAATTATTAGGATATTGTCCTGGCCGGATAGCTCAGTTGGTTGGAGTGTCTTCCTAATTCACCAAGGCTGCTCAATAAATCGCCCATCAGGGCACATATAGGAAGCAACCAATGAATGCAAAAATAAGTGGGATCACAAATCAATGTTTTTGTTTGTTTGTTTGTTTGTTTTTGTTTGTGTGTGTGTGTGTTTTCTCTCTCTCCCCCCTTCCTCTCTCTCAAATTGATACATAAAAATATCTTTTATAAAAAAAATTATTAGGACAGTCATTATTTCTTTATAGGTTGATTCAAAGAGAATTCTAGAGGCAACACACGAGTGATAAATGAAAGATTTGACCCCCTCCAAAAATAAGGAGACAAGAACTCATTACAGTTAAGAAGGTGTCAAAGCAGCCATGTTTCTGAAGGAGTGGCCCTCAGAGGGAGGAGTCTGAGTCTCCCTCAATGAGTAGAAAAACAACTCCCATGAGTTTAAACAACAACAACACAAAAAATATGAAAGCTTATTCTTTCTTCCCTTTTCTATGGTTTCTCCGTTGGTATGACATGTTAATTATAAATAGGTAAAGACTTCTGCTTCCAGAGAGGGCAGACTAACGTACAGCAGATGACAATACGCCTGAGAAAAAGAAGAAAGGTGAAGAGCTATATTAATATACACCCCCACACATACCACACATACCTGTTGGAAGACATCAGAGAGTCCAAGGCGGTGTGGATGGACTTGAAGGCCAGATTATCGAAGTGAAGGAAGGAAAGTGAATGAGTGCAGCATTCAGTGCTACTCTGCCCCACTCCCCACTCCAGGCATTTGCCAATTTGTAACTAATGGTTGAGAGGCTTGAAATCTATCTGATCCGAGCTTGGGAAACAAAATTGGAATTCAAAGATCAAAACTTAGTTAACCATTTAGGATTTCAATGGTGACTGCTAAAGAGTTACTCCCTAATAGTAAAGACTAACCAGAAATACTATTATACCCGCCCACATACAGACTAAACTCAGTTTCAAACTTTCTCAATTTCAACTGCAGACTGGATTAAGATAAATTTCCTTTACCCTAACTACCTAAATGTCTCTTGAGTTTTTCCATATACATGTCTAGCATTCACTTACAAATTTCCCAGGCCATAGGGCATGAGAACAAATGATTAATAAGGAAAAACAGATGCTGGTCAAAGTTAGCAGTTTCAGATTTTCAGATATCTCAGATTAACCTTGTGTTAACCTGTTAGCACCTACTTCCCTCTGTCTCTCCAGGACCTCTGATATGTTCAGGTGATGGAGCTAATTTCATATAATAATGCATGGGACTATTTGAAGAGAACTTTTCTTTCCTCTTCTTCAACCATTTGATAAACTTTCACAGTACTTCTAACCAAATGACTCGTTAGTTCTATAACCCAAAAGAGATGGTGGGAACTTCAAGCTAAGCAGGAGAAAAGAAGGTTGGCAAAATGGCATTGTGTGAGGGCAATTTTGGGGGTATAAGCAAGGCAATTGGGGGATCCTTTAGTGGCATTTTGTAGGCAGCTATCCAGCTTGACTATGTGGATAATAAATTGTTAGCAAGCATAATTAATCACTGCCCATAGAATTTTGTTTCTGTCTGATCTGCATACCATAGCTGCTCTATACTTTGATACCCTCTACTGTATTTCAGCCAGTTCTGTTGTTTTATTTTATTTATTTTTTTTTTTACAGAGAGGAAGAGAGAGGGATAGAGAGTTAGAAACATCGATGGGAGAGAATCACCGATCAGCTGCCTCTTGCACACCCCCTACTGGGGATGTGCCCGCAACCAAGGTACATGCCCTTGACCGGAATCGAACCCGGGACCTTTCGGTCCGCAGGCCGACGCTCTATCCACTGAGCCAAACCGGTTTCGGCAAGTTCTGTTGTTTTAAAATGCTGATGAAGATCAATGTACTTTCAGTGATGCTACCGTAAATCTATGAATATCAACCCACCAGGGCATGATTGCTGGTATGGGTAAGGAATGCAGATTGCTTTCTGTTACCTGTGTGCCTGTGTTTGGATGAAGACAGGCCTTGCTTAAGGAAGTTATGAATCTGAAAAAAAAAGAAAAAAAAAAGAAAAAGAACAAGTGCAAAGAGTTCTTGGTATTATTTTTTAGAATAAGGAGATATGACATAAAATAATACTTTTAGGTCTAGTGAAGGAAGATAAGAAAAGTTTTTTGTTTTTTTTTTGTAAGTTATAGTATTAAAAGACATAATAAAATAAGAGGGAAAACAAGAAATTCAGTTTGAGAATTGAATAGTTGGGCCCAAAAGAGCTATTGTTCTGTCAGTGTTGACTTTACAAATTCCCTTTTTTTGGATGCTTATAAAATTCAGTTAGACCTGAAATAAAATACACTAGATTCTAGCCAGCAAGCAATTTCAGAAAAATTGAATAATATACCTCCAATCATTTTTAACTTTAGGCCTTGCAAATTGTTCTACTGCCAAACAACCCTGAATGTGTCCAACCTCATTTGACCCGGGATTGAAGTTGATTTCTTTCAGTGTGAGAAAATGCTCTTCACAGGTCCATCAATTTGGATAAATGTACACAGTATTCTTTATAACAATTTCAGGAGGAATTAGTTTTAAAGTAGATTTACTACTTTTTTTTTTAACTTCAATTAAGTGGTTTTAGTGAATACTTTTAAGTCCTGAACTTCATTTGCGTAATGCTCAGTTTTTTAAAGATATGAAGTTAAGATCTTAGTAGATAGTATTAACTCGGTACCGTGTTTTTCATGCTGGCACAGAGTCCCGCACAATGTAGATGCTCAAGGACTACTTATTAGATCAATCAACCCTGCTTTTATCCAGCATTGCTACATAAATGTTGCAGTGTTTTATTGATTTTGTCTGAGAGACAGAACAGAGACAATGGATAAAGTCAATAGAATGGATATTGAAGAGATAACAAAAGAAAGAACCAGAGAGATAAAGTGTGGGAACAGAAAAGATAAGAAAGCACAGGTCACCCAGAAGAGGGCTTCTGTCAATATTTATAATTTATTCAATGGACATTATGCTTCCATCAAGTAAGTACAATCAAGACCACCCACTTAACTGTTAACCATTCATTTGCATAACAAGTAATCACTGAAAACCTAATCTAAGTCAGGAACATTTCTAAGAACTAGGGATAGGGCAGTGAACAAAACAAATAAATATTCCTGCCCACGAACCCAAGTGTGCGTTGGTGAGTAAATGGATAAGCAAACTGTGGTATATCCATTCAATAGAATGTCATTCAGCCTTAAAAAGGAAGGACATTCTGACATATGGTACACATAAATGAAACATGAGAACGTTATGTTATGTGAAATAAATCAGTCATAAAAGACAAGCACTGTATGATTCCACAGACTAGGTGGCTTAAGCAACAGAAATGTATTTCTTCACAATTCTGGAGAGAAGTCCAAGGTCCAGATGTCAGCAGGGTTGGTTTCATTTTAAGACATCTTTGCTTGGGTTTGTAGATTTCTGCCTTTTCCCATTGTCTTTAGAAGGTCTTCACTTTGTACCTGTCTGTCTTCTAATCTCTTCTAATAAGGACATCAGTCATATTGGATTGCTCACCCAATGAGCTCATTTTACCTTAACTACTTCTTTAAAGGCCCTTTCCCCCAAAACTGTCACATTCTGAGGTGTTGGTAAAGGTAATGGCCTCCTTGTTTGATGACTCTAACACCTGGTAGGTATAACTGCATATCCTGCTCTGTTCACCACAGTCCCTTTTTATGCCTGGCATTGGCATAAATATTAACAGACAGGCTTCTGTCCCTCAAAGGTGTCCTTGTTTGGTTAACACATTTATGGCCACTTTATTTAAAGAAACCCAAAGAATATTTTATAAAAACTTACTAGCCATTCTTTAGCAGATTATATTCTACTATTTAGAAAAATTAATAATTACTGGAGATGGTAAGAATGCGTGCTGCTTTTTTTTTTTTTTGCCTTTGATTATATTTCTATTCAAAATTAGCTGTCCAAAGTGATTTGACCTTAAGGAACAAACAACATAATTGGATGAACAAAAATAGATTCAGAAACAAATGGCAGGAGAAGTGTGGTAGGGGGGAAGTTTAGAGAGCAACCAAAGGACTTGAATGCATGCATATTAGCATAACCAATGGACACAGACACTGGGGTGTTGGGGGCTTGCCCAGGGTGGGAATGGCTTGGCAGGTGGAAGTGGGGAGGAGGTCAATGGGAGAAAAAGGAGACATGTAAAATTTTAGACAATAATAATAATAATTATAATAAGAATGCATGCTGCAAATTATCAGAAGAGTAAAACTCAGTTCCATTCAGCAAACTTTTGAGTTGCTGTGCAAAATGCTGGGGAAGAAGTGATGAGCAAAATAATCCTACTCCTTACCACCGTCATGGAATTTCTAGTCAGCTCACAAAAGACGGATTGAGGAACACAATTAAAATACACCTAGACAATGTGAGACAAATGATTTGCACGAAGGCAGATTAATAGAAATAATAGAAGTTCCTGAAAACAGTAAGTAAAACTATCATCAAGAGTTTAATTGAGGAGAAAATGTAACTTAAAAATAAAATGAGACCAGAAATTGAAGGTGCTCATTGTGACATGAACACACGCAAACAGAAACCTATTTCCGTGTAAAATTATTGTTTTAAGGAAGGAGAAAGAATGGTCTAAGTTTCTGGGTTTTTAACAAGGATTAAACTTTAGACAAAATTTTGTACGTATGAATGAAAATGCATTTTTTTTTTTCTGGCGAGAGTATTTCCCCTCCCCTGAAAGAAAAACTCCACCTCTTTTTCCCAAAGTTCTCTCTGACTTCAAACTGTTTAAAACCATTATTGCAGTAGAGGCTGTTTTTCACAAGTTTAAAAGAAGCGTTTTAAACAGATGTTCTCAAATTGGAGATCTGTTAAGGACTTTGGTATGACCCGGGGGGGAGGGGGGGGAATACCTGTATAGTTTTCTAATTTTCATATTCTCTATGGTCACCATTTGTTTTAGCACCTAGCCCCATTAGGGTAAATTGTAGGCAACCCACTCCCATTTCTCAGTGTGTGAGACCTGAGGGTACACGTGTAGAGCAAATCACTTCTCCCTTCCTGCTCCCGACCCTGGTTAGGGGTCGTCGACATACCTGGCCATCTCTATACCACTCCGTCCACTATGTGGCAGGTTAGCTTTACACCAAGAGACCCCTACCATGCCCTAGGTCTCATTGAGTACTAGGTAATGGACATGCTGAAACTTCGAAGTAATTTTAACAAAGCAAAGATAACTCTAAATTGGATACCATGAAGCATAGCTTCTAAGGGATATTGCCTCTGTCCCTTTACAAAAAATTTCCAACCCAACCCATCCCTATGCTTTGAGGTTTATGATCTGAGAGTATTTTTGTCTCTTTCATGTATCACCTCTGTCCTCTCCCTCCTCCAGTCCCAGACTCTTCACTCATCTCTCTCCTCCAGCCCCAAATCATGACGTCTTTGTGAAGGTGCCACCCGGCCCACAGATTTTACTTTATTTCCCATTATTTACGGTAATAAAGCAATTCATTGAGTCTAAATCCCCACTCTTCTTCCTGAACAAAACAGCAGCCTCCCTCTCATCCTATAATGCAAAAACAGCTGCCATTTAAAAATAAAGTATCTTTTTCCTCCTTTTTGTAATATACAGAAGCCAAACTAAAAATAGTGAGTTGAGAGAGCTGACAATGATGGCAATGAAGAAATGATGACTGAGAACAAGGAGGAATTTTTTATTTTATTTTTTAAATTTCTTTTATTGATTATGATATCACATAATTGTCCTCATCCCCCTATTCCCATCCTAAACCCCTCCCCACGAACCCTCACCCCCCTGTTGTCCATGACCACTGGCTAAGCTTATATGTACGCATACAAGCCCTTTGGTTGATCTCTCTCCCTTTGCCCCACCTTCTCCTACCTTCCCTCTGAGGTTTGACAGTCTGATCGATGCTTCCCTGTTTCCATGTCTGTTTTTGTTCATCAGTTTATGTTATTCATTATTTCCCCTAGATGCGTGAGATCCTGTGATACAAGAAATACACTTATAAGAACCGAAAATGAGATAAGCCATAATGGTTATGCTGAGAGGCAGATGAATCAGTCTGTATGAGTTTCTTTCTGGGCCAACAGTTCTTTTGAGACCCAATTTCAATGTCAAACAGTTCCTTATGAGCACATGTCAATATGTCATCAATGATATTTCAGTTCTGAATGGTGGTGATGCAGGTCCGACCGTCTCTGGTTTGGTCCTGGGTATCCATCACAGGGAAGAATTATTTTAGTTAATTGTTAGACCAAAAGCGGGGCTTAATTCAATTTTCTCCTCCATCCCACTAAAAGGTTTCCTCAGATCAGTCCAGGAAGCAGGCTCTGAGGAAGCAAGGAGGGAAAGCCACACCTGGGGACTGCTTCTCCCTCATGAAAGGGTTTAAGGTTGCCGAGCCTGGTAAGACAAAATCAACAGTTAGCTTGAAATAGCTGTCATGGGTGATTTCCTTTGATTTTTAAAATGTTTTCAAAAATAGCATAATAAAACTTTTAATGTTACAAACTAAAAAAAGTTTACTATATAAAAATACGCAATCTGAGACAATAGACAATCCCCCTCCCCTCAAAAAAAGTAACTTTAAAATAAAGCAAATGCAGAATGACACCAGCTAAGACTGGCACAGCAATTATTTCTGTGAATGATGATGTCTAAATCACTTACCAAAAATAGTGTATTGCATATAAAATATGGTAATTTGTATTATTCTGACATAACACTAAAGCAGAAAAATTAAGAATAAAAGCTTAAATAGGGAAACAAAGAAAAAAAGAATGTAAATTTCAAGTGGGATTTAAAGCACATCAGTGCACCTAAGATTTGAACCTGTGCTGATTCTGGCTCACGAGTATTTGTGTATAATTTAAAATAAAATAAGAACATGGAGAAAATGAGTAATCAGTGATTAAAAAGGATTGATATTTATCAAAATTTATAGACTATAAGCAAGGATTATTCATTTAAAATGCACATTGTTTATATACTGAAATTGCCTGTATAACAGAAAATAAAGAAAATCTATATATTCAAAATGACAAAAATTTAAAAAACATATTTTTAGGTCATTACTCAATAAAACTAGAAAAATATATTTAGTTAAAGAAAGGTGACATGTTTGTAATTTAAAAACAACAGCAACCACATCATCTGAAGAAACAACTGCAGATGAAATCAAGAAAGATTAAAATAAAACCAAGTCAAGAAAACAGTAACAGATTGTTTTTGAAATGATAATAACTTAACCTATGTATAAATTGGAACTCTGTGGAAAGAGGCCAAATAAGTAATCAAAATGAATTTAACAGTTTTAAAAATATTTCTGGTGTGATTAAAAATACAGAAAATAAATTAAGTACTCATCTTATTACTTTAGGAAAATAACTTTTAAAAAGATATTTTATTGATTTTTACAGAGAGAAAGGAAGAGGGAGAGAGAATTAGAAATATTGATGAAAGAGAAACATCGATCAGCTGCCTCCTGCACCCCCCCCCCCCCCACAAGGGATGTGCCTGCAACCAAGGTACATGCCCTTGACTGGAATCGAACCTGGAGCCCTTTAGTCCACAGGCTTATTCTCTATCCACTGAGCCAAACCAGCCAAGGTAGGAAAATAACTTTTAAAGGTCTAAAAGGAAATTTTATAAAAAAGTTATCATAATAAAGACAAAATTAAATTAAATATCAGATAAAATTTTATTGGGAGGAAATATGCCTTTAGCTATGTTCCTAAATTTATAAGATTCTGCACAGGTTTTATATAAGTTGGGATGATTGGTGAATTTTTTTTTTCTGAGAGTACACATTGTTTCAAAATTTCTTATCAAAATCTTATTAATGGCTTAGATATTTTGAGAGAACTAGATAGGAATTCCCCAAATCTATATTCCAATATTTAAATGTATTTCTTTTTCTACTTTATTATTTTTCCCCAAATTTTAATGTATTGATTTGAGATAAAGAAAAAGGGATGGAGGGAGGGAGTAAGGGTGAGTGGGAGGGAGGAAAGAAAGGGAGGAGCAAGGGGGAGAGAGAGATTTGCTGGGCCCACCTATTTAAGTATACATTGGTTGATTCTTGTATGTGCCCTGACCCGGAATCAAACCCGCAACCTTGGTATGTCAGGACGACACCCTAATCAACTGAGCTATCCTGCCAGGACTCCTTTCCTGCTTTACAATTATTTTCCAAATATGTCAAGCTCTTACATTTGCCATTTGAGAAAAAACAACACAACTTAATCAAAACTGACAAGTTTCCTTTGAAGTACTAAGAAATAAAAATGGATTACTTAATCACAAGCAGTAAGAACTTACAAGCAAGTACTTGCTAAGAGAAGATTATCAACTTACAGCCGAAACCGGTTTGGCTCAGTGGTAGAGCATCCATCTGCGGACTGAAGGGTCCCGGGTTCGATTCCAGTCAAGGGCATGTACATTGGTTGCGGGCACATCCCCAGTGGGGGGTGTGCAGGAGGCAGCTGGTAGATGTTTCTCTCTCATCGGCGTTTCTAGCTCTCTGTCCCTCTCCCTTCCTCTCTGTAAAAAATCAATAAAATATTTTTTTAAAAAAGATTATCAACTTACAGTGTGGAGAATGCAGGAGAATGCAGACATCGGCCTTATAAAATATATAGAGGCCTGGTGCATGAAAATTCATACACTGGAGAGGGTAGGGTTCCTCAGTCTGTCCTGCCCCCTCTCACAGTCTAGAAGCCCTCAGGGGTGTGAAGCGACCTGGTAATCAGGGGAAGGCAATGCCCCCATCACACCTCTGCTGCTGCCACTGCTGGCTGCACAAGCCTCTGCCGGCCCTGGTTACCTGAGCTTCGGGAAGCCCTGGGCGGCTGGAGGGCAGAGGGGACTGGGGGACTCCAGAGGCAGCACATGGAGTGGCTGGACAGCACACCTGCCACCCAGGCAGGGCTGAGGGGACTGGGTACTGCCATCTTTGAGGGCGTGACAGCCAATTAGCATATTTCCTCTATTAGACAGGATAAGGTTCACATAACCAGCAATGGGACAAAGCAGAACCACATGTCTGCTGATCTGATGCACTGAGAACACTATTCACTCTGGGTCGCTGCTGTCAAAGGTGATACCTGAATCTAACCATGAAAAACCACCAGACAAACCCAAACTGAGGATAAGTCTACAAAATAACTGTGCTGTCCTGTTCAAAAATGGTAAACTCATGAAAAAAAAAGTCAAGAATGATTCCTTTAGGAGACCAGGGGCATGTAATAAACACTACTGCCATAATGACAAAGTTTGAGTATTTCAGGGGTGGGCAAACTTTTTGACTCGAGGGCCACAATGGGTTCTTAAACTGGACTGGAGGGCCGGAACAAAAGCATGGATGGAGTGTATGTGTGAAATAATATAAGTTCAAAGTAAACATCATTACATAAAAGGGCACGGTCTTTTTTAAATTTTTATTTCAGTAGTTTAGAACAGCCGAACGGGCCATAGTTTGCCCACGGCTGGATTAGATAGTGGTCTTATATGTATGTTAATTTTCCGATGTTGATAGCTATACAGGAGAAAATCACTAGTATGTAACAGAAATGCCTCAAGCTATCCTTACTAAAGGAATTTTAAAGGTATACTTCAGACAGCAGGAGAGTGATCTCAGGAATGATCTGACATGAACAAAGAAATAAGGAGCAAAGAACTTGCTGATCAAACATGGGCTAGAAAACAGCAAGAACAATGCTCTATTGTGGGATAAAAGAAAAACCACAAAGAACTCAGATGCCTGACAACATCAAATAGGTCGGACCTGTTTGGAGTCCTAAGGTCTTTGCATTGTTTGGGAGGTTGATGAGGATAGTTAGAGATTTCAGTCTCTTAAGAAGCTAAGTGCTTATACTAATTAAAGATTACTAATAAAAGAATAGGAATGTGGTATTCTCAAAATGTATAGTAAGATGTACAATAAAAATATAAAAATTAATTTAAAAAAGCAAGAAGGGAGGGAAACAACATTGAAAGCAAAAACAAAGTCACATAAATAAGTTAAAATTGTCAATAATTATCTATAATAATAAAATAATAATATGCTAATTAGACTGAACGCCCTTCCAGGTGTCATTTCAGATGTCCTTCCAGGCAAAGCCAGGGCCGGACGAAGCCTGGGTCCCAGGTGCCTGGTGGCCTCAGCTGGAGGGTCCCGGGTGCCTGAGGGAAGCTGGTGCTGGCAGCTGGGGGAAGGATGGCCTGCTCTTGCATGAATTTTTTGTGCATCAGGCCTCTAGTTATAGAAATGCATGGAGTTAATGCTCCAGTTTAATAATTGGCAGATTGGGTCAATTACTTTTTTTTTCTCAGACTGGATTTAAAAACACACACATGCAAATCAGCTATATCTTATTAGTAAAAGGCACAGCTAAACACAATGATCCAGAAATTCTGGAAACCAAAGAGTAGGAAAAGATTTTTCTAACAAACAAAAGCTCTTGATATTATAGTAATACTAGAGGCCCAGTGCATGAAATTCATGCATTCTGGAGGGTGGTTCCCTCAGCTCAGCCTGTGCCCTCTCTCAGTCAGCCCCCGGGGGATGTCCAATTGCTGGCTTAGGGGTCTGAATAAAATCTTTTAACTGCTTGGATCTGAGCCTAGCTCCTTTGGTTCCCAGGATGATGGGGGTGAGGGGTTAAACTATCAGGCATTCCTAGACAACTAAGAAACTTTGTGGATGGGGCAGTGAAGGCTGAGACACACGGGAAGGTTTGAGATGACTTGTAGTTCAGCCCACAGGCAACGTGTTTTAATCCACGTGGATGAGAAGTTACCACGTGCTAAACCAAAGGAGCTAGGGCAAACTTTTTGACTCGAGGGCCACAATGGGTTCTTAAGCTGGACCGGAGGGCCAGAACAAAAGCAACCTGACCATGCTGGCACTCTCATCTTGGGCTGCTGGTGAAGGAGCAGAGGGGAAAGCAAGAGAACCCTCTATTCTTTCGGATCCTTGGGCCCGATAGAACAGCCGAACAGGCTGCATCCGGCCCTCGGGCTGTAGTTTGCCCACGGCTGAGCGAGGCTCACACTAGCTCAGGGGAGGCCTGTGTGGCGGCCCTGTAAACTCAGACACCTAAAGTAACCACGAAGGATGGTCTGAACTTAATTAAGTTTTTTCCTAACTAAAAGCAGTCTATGGTGAGTAGTCATGTCCAAGGCTGGTCTCTTCCCTGACCAAGATCAATTTGATCTTAACTGAACCTTCAGGCATCTTGTTCTTCACTCCCTCAGTGTCCCTGCCTTGGGTCATAGTCTGGGAGAATTAGACGTCAAGCTTGCCAGCCAGGGAATCTACTAGTATATTATGCTTTCCTTTTCATAGCCAGTGCTGTTGCAATTGTATTGTTTTTTTGTTCACTTGATACCAGATCGTTATTATCATCATCATTGCAATTGATGACAATAATAAAACAATCTCTCAGGCTTTTGTAGGTGATGTCAATTCTCCTCAGGCTGTTTGGCTGTTTCCATTCTGTTTTCTCAGCCTGATCTAAAACAGATCCCTGAGCTGTCTCTTAGTTGCTAATACCTTCCCTAACTCATTTAATTTCACTCATTTTCGCCCTTCATATTTTAAATGACGAGCAAGTTCTGTACAGACTCTTCTGAGAACTGATTTAGTTTAGATTCAGTAGCAGTCGTGCAGGATCATGGAGAGACTGCTAAGTTTAATGCCGTAATCATCTCAGCTCCTACAGAGCATTCATTTCATTGTCAGCTGGTGGGAACAGGCAATTGCCGTGGTATAAGGCTGATTCCCTTCAGTAATGAAGCAAGGCACTGGGACATTTTCATTTCTGAATTCCAAGTGAGTACATATTGTCATTTCAGATGCTATTCCAAGAGCTATCATTTGCTGGGGTGCATCTGGTACCACATTTATTTACAGCATCCTAATTTTTCTTTAAAACTTAGGGAATGAGGGAAGAAACTGAGGCTATTGATTTTGGATATCTACAGCTCACTGGCAAGATAGGCCAACTTATATTCTCCAAGGGAAAAATGCTCAATTTCTCATCATACAAAAAAAGACGAAAGAAAGGAAGGAAGGAAGGAAGGAAGGAAGAAAGGAAGGAAGGAAGGAAGGAAGGAAAGAAGGAAGGAAGGAAGGAAACAGTATTAGAAAGAATAATTGAAAACATGTAATGGATGACCAGCAAGAGGGTTTATTTGATAGCAAAGAGACATCTGAGTTCTAGGGAGAGAAAATCAAGTTGTAAGAGAGGTGAAGTGCAACCATGTGCAGTAATGATGGGAAATTGTACAACTCTTTACATTGACATTGAAACATCTCTTATCTTGCTCTAAATGAGAGGGTGAGTACTATTTTCTTGTTTAAATAGTAAAGGGGGAAAAATGGAAGAGTTGTGTAAGATAGTAATTGCCTTGCCCTGAGAAAAAGCCTAAAGCAAAGGAGAGTTGTAACACAGTACTGAAAAGTGAATTTAATACAATTAAACAGGTAATAAAAGATATAAAAGACAATCACAAATCAGAAATGTAAAAAAATCAAACCAGAAATTGTCAACAATAGCTTACAAGGTTAACTAAAGGTAGAGTAACATTTTCAAGAAGCTCAAGAAAGAAAATGTGAGCCAAGGGTTTTACTTGCCACCCTTCAGCTATAGAAAACCCCTTTTAACCATTAAGAACTCAGGGACTACTGCACTCACCAGTTCTTCCAGAAGAATTTACTAGAGCAGCGATTTTCAACAAGTGTGCACAAGAGTATTCAAAGCATGCACATATTTCTGAATTCCAAGTGAGTACATATTGTCATTTAGTTTGGGGCTAACTGACATATGTTATTTAGTCTGGGGCTCTGACCTCTTCACTTTTAGATTGTTAGATAAAAAAATGACTATGACCAACACAACAATAGCCGTTCAGCATGAATGAATCAAAAATTATATCTATCTTTTGGTCAGATTAGCAAAAAATATATTCTTTTGGTGTCCTGTTAGTAATTAGTTTATGTGTGCCATGAGATGAAAAAGGTTAAAAATCACTGTGCTAGAGAATAGCCTTCATCTACTCAAGAGATAACTTTAGCAAAAGGACTTCTAGTAAGTATTATTGCATACATTTAATTGTACACCTATGAGTAAAGTAAAGATGAGAATGAAAGTGGAAGATTAGAATGTAAATGTTAAATGCTCTGAATATATAGAAATACAACTAAAAAATAGAAGAGGAAAGTGTAAAGTTAACACATGTGCAAAAAGCATAAGGGAACCCTTAAAACACTTCTGATACATGCAACATTATATTTCAACAAATGGAAATTTTTTTCATATTCTTAGAAATAATAAACTTTATAAAGAAGCTTAATTCTGGGAAAGATAATAAAAAAACTCCAATGAAAATACCAAGTCTTTTGAAAAACAGAGTTAGATAAATTGAATCTAAAGTTTATGTGTGTGTGTGTGGGGGGGGGAAATTAATGAAGCTTGAATAATTATGGAGGGGGAAAGGCAAATGGGAAATAAGGAGGCTAGCCCCAATAGATATTAAAGCATACTGTGTGACTCAGGCATTAAAAGCTTGGGTTTGTACAGGAATTGAGTGACTGACAGTTTAAGAGAGCACAATAAAAAAATCCCAAATAGACCCACTGTGTAAGCAATTTATGCATCACTGTTATTGAATTTATTGAGGTGACATTGGTCAATAAAATTATATAGTCTTCAAGTATAAAGACATCATCTGTAAATTGTGTTGTGTGTTTACCACCCCAGGTCAAATCTCCTTTCAACACCATTTATCACCCCCTAGCTCCCTCTAGCAATCACCACACTGTTGTCTGTGTCCACGAGTCTTTCTTTTAATGTGTATATTTTAAATCCCTAGGGGAAAGATAAATATCAACAAATTGTGATAGGAGAAATATTGGTAAAAATATTAAAATTTTATTTTTATTCAAAGTATACACAAGAATAAACCACTCTGATCAGAAATCTGAATTTTTTTAAATGAAGATGAAAAAGTCACTTCATGTACTAGAAAAAAAAATGAGTTCTTTTATAAACTAGAAATGAGGGGAAAAAAAGAACAATAACAAAAAACACCTTTCCCAATGATGACAAAACCTCTGGAAGCTATTAAGGAAAAAACTGGTAAATTTGGTGCATACCTGACAGGCTTGGATAAGCTTCTGAATGGTGTTTTGTAAATCAGGGCCCTTTGGAAGCTGTTTAATGAGCTTCTTTAAAGCATCTCTTCCATCATGGGCCCTTCATGTAGGTGTTTGAGGATGGGAAATATTAGAGCTTCAGGGAGTAAGATCATACCGTGAGTACTGCTCTTCCATATGGAAGGGTCAGTGTAGATGTTAAGATTCTTTCCCTGAAACAATCCTAAGGCTCTGGGGAGGGCTGTCAGTTCAGTCTTTTGTGGTGAGGTTCCAATGGCAAGGACATGGGCTCCTATTCCTTTGTCTGTGGTGACCACGTACCCAGCTCATTGTTGACCATTTTCATGAAGTTGCTCCCTTCTGTATACAACTCCCAGTCAGGTGCTGCCAGCAGCTGGTCTGCTGGACTAAACTTTGTCAGTGATTTCTAAGCAATCATGTTGAGGTCTGAACTTCCCCCTGAGTCTGAGAGTAGGGTAGCTGGGTTCATGGTAGTGATGGTTTGTAAGGTAACATTTGGATTGTCTAATAAAATGGCCTGACATTCCATGCTCCTTGCTTTCAGCCAACACTCTCCTTTCTGTTCCAATAGGCTTAGGATTTGGTGTGGAACAAATACCATAGTAGGTTTCCCCAGAGTGAATTTCTTTGCTTCCGGTAAGATGTCTCAGGTAGCTGCTATTGCCAGGAAACATGGCGACCATCCTTTTGTCATGTGATCTAGTTTCTTTGAGAAATAGGTTGTGAATTGAGGTATATTTTCCAGTGTCTGGGTTAGTATCCCACGTCCAATTCTTTGCCTTTCATGAACGTGTGCTTTGAAAACTTGCTGTAAATTGGGCAATCCTGTTACAGGAGCCCAAACTAGTTTTTTCTTCAAGTTGTAAAACGTTGTCTGACAGTCCCTTGTCCATTCAAGAGGTTCAGAGTCTAATCCTTTCAAAAAGTTATACAATGGTTTTGCTATAAGGCCCAAGTTTGGAATGCAAGTAGGGCCATCCCCTGTAATTCCCAAGAATCCATGAAGCTGCCTCCGATACTCTGGGATTTTTGTTGTGGTGATGGCTTGTTTTCTACCAGCCACCAAGCTCCTAGTGCCTATTTCAGTTGGAATCCCAGGTATGCTCCTGGCGCTTCTGGGCCTTGTGAGGCGATACTTTATATCCTCTTTTGCCAAATGATTCAGGACTGTGATAGTGTTGAGCAAACAGTCTTTGTTAAGTATTGCTAGCTATTAGTAAGTCATCTACATATCATAGAATTCCTGATTTCAATTGTACATCCCTTTACTTCTTTTTTATTGATTTCAGAGAGGAAGAGAGAGGAGTGAGAGCTAGAAACATCAATGATGAGAGAGAATCACTGATTGGCTGCCTCCTGCATGCCTCATACTGGGGACTGAGCCCACAACCCAGGCATGTGCCCCTGACCTTTCAGTCCACAGGCCGATGCTCTATCCACAGAGTCAAACTGGCTAGGGCTCCCTTTACTCTTTTGCTAGTATTTCCACAGATATAGTTGGGGGGTTCTTTAGTCCTTATGGCAACACAGTCCACCAGTATTGGAGCATGGCTTTAGTTACTGCCATTCAAAGGCAAATAATAGTTGAGCCTGTTAAACTTCGGGATGCAGAAAAAAAAGTATCCTTCAAGTTCAGGACTGAAAACCATTTGCTCTCCATGGGCACTTGGTCGACAAAGTATAAAAGTTGGGCACATTAAGATGAATGTCCTGGATAAGGCCATTTATGGCCTTAATGTCCTACACAAATTTATATTCATCAGAATGAGGTATTTTGACTGGCAAATGGGAGTAGTATAGGGAGATTGGCATGGCTGACTTAATCCTGATTTTAAGAACTTCTGCAATATTTCTGCAATAATGAAGGTTGAATTCCCTCTAACGCTTCCTTTTTAAGGGGATATTGTTTTTTGGGGAGGGATCTGTGCCCCTTCTTTTGGGTTAAGTTTTACAGGTTGGATATTAATTGCCCTACCTAGGGTTCCAGTGGCCCAAATGGCTCCATCAGCCTGCTCATAGACCTCAGGGGGGAAGAGCTCACCTCGGGTCCTTCCAGGCGAGGCAGGAACGGCTGCAGCAGGACTTCTAAACGTAGCTGCTGCTTCTCAGGGGAACAAGTTATGGTATTGTCTAGGCAATTTACGAAGTAAATCTCTGCCCAACCATGGAATGGGGCAGTCTGGCATATGGAGAAAACTACTCTCACGTTTTTAATACCCAAACTAGAGGTTGAAGGAATGCCTGCTTTTGTCTTGCCTAGGTTAGTTGTGTATTTAGCACCACGTATGTAGTGCTTGCCTAGGTTAGTTGTGTATTTAGCACCACGTATGTAGCTCCCATGTCTATAAGGAGGTCCAGTAGCTTGTTTCCCACAGTCAATTGTACCCGGGGCTCCTGTGGGGAAACAGCGGTAGGTCGGTAGTCTGGGCCTCCTCATGTGCCATCAGATCTATCATTCCTTCCTAACATTTCTCGGCAAGCATTTCTATCCCTTTAATTTTTCTTCTTGAGTTCCAGGCTGTCTTTTCTCCAGTGGCCTTCCTCTTTGCAATAGGTGCATTGATTAGCACCTCCTGGGTCTTTCCTTTATCCTTTCAAGTCTCATCTCTCTCTCTGGTTTGCCTGAACTTTATCTAAAAAACAACACAAAACAGTGGCCTTTGTTGATTTATTTGTTTCCTGGGTATGGTAAATGTCAAAGGCTATGTCCACCAATGGGAGGGAATTCATTCCCAAAGTCTGGTCTAAATGTTGAAACTTCCTTCTGATATCTGGGCACTTTGCCCAATTAAAGTCATGTTTACCATCCAGACATTTTCTGATGTTTAAGGATCAGCATCAGTGTGCTTTCAATAGGGAAAGCCTGGTAGATCCTTTCTAAAAATTCAGAAGAATCTTCATTTGGTTTCCGTTGAACGGCTTGTATAAGATTCAGGCTCTTTTGTTTAGGCACCCCTTTCGTAAGCCCTTCTAACCTGCACCTTTTGTAATGCTCTAGGCAGGCTAGATCCCCACTACTTGGGTCCCAGTTGGCCTCTGTCGAGGGAATTGCCCTGGATGGGTTGGGGTCACATGGGATTCCCTTGATGGAGATAATGAGCCTCTTCATTCACCTTATTTATAACCACCTGCCTTTCATCTGCTATTAGCAGGGTGTTCAGGAGAGCCTGCACATCTGCCCAGTTTGGGTGGTGAGTAGCAAAATGGAGGTGAGAAAATCTGCCATTTTCTGAGGATACTCCCTAGAGGAGGGGTTGGAATTTTCTAACACAGTCAGTCTGAAATGGAAAATGGAGTATGGGCCCAATGGTAGCCAGTGGGCTGTCTTTCTCCATTTATTCCACCGGCAGGGAAATCTGGGGGAAGAAGCAGTAGCTGCCAAAACCGGTTTGGCTCAGTGGATAGAGCATTGGCCTGTGGACTGAAGGGTCCTGGGTTCGATTCTGGTCAAGGGCATGTACCTTGGTTGCAGGCACATCCCCAGTGTGGGTGTGCAGGAGGCAACTGGTTGATGTCTCTCTCTCTCATCGATGTTTCTAGCTCTCTATCCCTCCCCCTTCCTCTCTGTAAAAAAAAAAAAAAGAAGAAGAAGAAGAAGCAGTAACCAGCAACCTAGTTTTTCTCTCTCTTCATTCTTTTCCTTGATTTTGTTTTCTTTTAAGCGAACATGTAGATACCCATGTCATCTACACAGAAGTGGATGTGGGTGGAAAGTTTTGCAAAGTATCAGAGAAGTCTCTCAGTTGGCAGGGAGGAAGAAAGACTACTAACTCTAGGAGTTGGAAGAGGTAAAAAGGCAAGTTTAAATCCGGAAAGCTGCAGTAGGAGAAATCAGATCTTTGTGTGTGGGTGTGTATGTATTATCCTTTTATAAAGGAATGAACAAATAAACCAATAAAAACTTAGATATATCTTATGTGTTTTTTTTAATTATAAAGCAAAGATTTGTCACCATTTTGCATATTTTGATGACAATAATTTAATGTACCTAATGATTCTATCAAATATCACATTTACTTTTAACATTTGTTATCCCTTTTTCATATATCTTATCTAATCTGGTCAGTCAGCCTATTATCCAAAGTAATTCTCATGAAAATATTTACTTTTTTACTTTGTGGATAATTATCTTATTACATGATGGCACTATATGTCACAAACTGAGAGTTTAATTATCTACACACCAGTCAATTATCTCTCACAAAATATTATGCTAAAGTTGACATATTTCAGGGAAGATATATGACCTTTAATCTAGGAACCTATAAAAATACTGACTAGATCAAACTTATTACAATGTCTCTGAATCATTTTACTTGTATTTTAGCCTTGGCTCCACCTATCGAACCACATTGTTTTATGGCCATCAAATGACTTGCATTTTGGAACAAAGCTAATAATAATTATTTAAAGGAGAATTATAAAGATTTGTGTATTTAAAAATATTTTAGCCATTGACAGGAAGCTTTGATTGATGATTTCAAAGTATAATTAATTATTGAAAGTTAATTCAATCCTAAGCATATTTGGTAAGATATTTGTGATATTTGTCATTGAATGCTTTACAGCTAAAATATGGACTGAGGTGAAGTTGGAACCAGGTGGAGGGGGGCAAAGGGGGAATATTTGTAGTACTTTCAATAATAAAGAATATATTAGAGTCCTGGTACATGAAATTTGTGCACTGGGGGAGGAGGGAGGTATCCTTCAGCCCAGCCTGCACCTCTTCAATCTGGGACATCCCTCTCACAATCAGGGACTACTGGCTCCTAACAGCTTGCCTGCCTGCCTGCCTGCCAGCCTGATCACCCCCTAACCACTCCCCTGCCAGCCTAATCGATGCCTAACTGCTGCCCTTGCTGGCCTGGTTGCCCCCAACTGCCCTTCCCTGCTGGCCTGATTGCCCACAACTACCTTCCCCTACTGGCCATCTTGTGCGAGGATGTGAGGGCCAATTTGCATATTACCTCTTTCTTATATAGGATGGACTTTGGGAGTTTGCTGTGTAGTAGGCAATGAGAAAACATTAATAAGTGCATCTATAAAGATAATATTAATTCTTTAATATGGATTATTGCAAAAGTTTCCAATTTAAATTAGTCGCCCTCCCCCCCCCCCCCCCTTTATCTCTTGTAACAACTCATGGAAATAAGTGAGAACAGCAAAGCCTGGCACAGGTAACAAATAGAAACCAGCACTAAGATATTAAACTGAGTGACTGCCACTTTAGTTTCTTATAGAGGGTCTTGCTTTGTTCTCTGATTTTTCTAAGTTTAGATACCTCATTAATGTTCCAGGGCTTTAAAGCGAGGGTGAAGACCAAAGGATCAAGTTCACAAGTGATCTCCTTATCTGTTAGCATTGCAATAGCTGAATACAAAAATTTACATATCAAGATACATAGACCCTTCTTAACCATGATAGACATTGGTTATGCTATTAACCCCAAGGATATTATCTGAGAAGACCTCCGATTTTGCTTTATACCAACACTGTATTCTCTTTGGTCACTCAGATAGATCTAAGGGAGGTCGGTGCTACATGTACTTGGTACATGATATTATGTTATGAAATAGTAACAGATGATGCACATAGTTTTAACTTTATTTCCCTTCAACTTCCCTTTTCCTCCTAGAGATCCATATAGAGTTAGCAAGTAAAGTTGGAATCTGGTAATTTGTGGCTAAAAAATGGTTGAATAGTCACAATTATATATGCTTCAACCTACTAGTACAATAAGTAGGTTTATCTCTCCCAAACTCTGCTTTTTTTAAATGTAGAGAACTAGAAAAAAGGGGTCTTAATTAATAATCAAAGATAACCTCTTACTCATATCTTAATTATCCCCCATATCTATAGATGGAAAATTATAGTATCCTTCTGCTTGTCTCTATAAATCAAAGAGTGAGGAAGTTGGACTGATCAACACTTTTAGCTTAAGAAGACAGAAGCTCACACTTCTGTTTTCAGAGTAGAGCTTATTTTTTGCTATGATATTATTATTTTTAAATGTTAATTAAATCTTTATTGTTGAGAGTATTACAAATGTCTCCTTTTATCCCCCCCTCATTTCCCCCTTCCATCTGGTTCCCCACCTGCCCCATGTCTTCACCATCCTACTATCTGTGTCCATAGGTGAGATCTTTGGTTTATCTCTTCCTGCCCCTGCCCCTTTTCTCTCTGAGATTCATCAATCTGTTCCATGCTTCCATGCTTCTGATGCTATTTTATTCACTAGATTTCTTATTGGTTTATTTTGATGTTTAGATTCAATTGTTGACAGATATATATTTGTTGCCATTTTATTGTTCAGATTTTTTTCTCCTCCTCCTCCTCCTCCTCCTCCTCCTCCTTCTTCTTCTTCTTCTTCTTCTTCTTCTTCTTCTTCTTCTTCTTCTTCTCCTTTTTCTTCTTTTTCAAGACACTTCAACATTTCATCTAATATTAGTTGGTAATGATGAACTCCTTTAACTTTTTATTTTCTGTGAAGCTCTTTTTCTGACCTTTAATTCTGAATGAGAGCTTTGCTACTCATCATTTTGCATATTTCTTGCCACTCCTTTCTGGACTGCAAAGTTCCTGTTGAGAAATCAGCTGACAGTCGTATGGACTCTCCCTTGTAGGTAACTAACTGCTTTTCTCTTGCTGCTTTTAAGATTCTTTAACTTTTGACATTTTGATTATGATGTGTCTTGGTGTGGGCATGTCTGGGTTCCTCTTGTTTGGTACTCTGTGCTTTCTGGACAGGTAAATCTATTTCTTTCACCAGGTAGGGGAAATTTTCTGTCATTATTTCTTCAAAAAGGTTTTCAATATCTTGATCTCTCTCTTCTCCTTCTGGCACCCCCATAATGTAAATGTTGGTATGCTTGAAGATGTCCCAGAGGCTCCTTATACTATCTTCATGTTTTTTGGGTTCTCTTTTCTTTTTGCTCTTCTGATTGGGTGTGTTTTGTGTGTGTGTGTATTGGTTTTTTGTGTTTTTTTTTTTTTTTTTGCTTTCTCATGTTCCACATTGTTGATTTGATTCTCAGATTCCTCTACTCCTCTGAATCCATGTAATTATTCTTTATTACAGTTATATATGCTTAATTTCTGACTGGTCCTTTTTCATGTCTTTGACTTTTTCACTAAGATCCTTGAAAGTCTTAGGAAGATCCTTATATAACCTTGTAACCATGGTTTCAACTCTGTATCCAAAAGTTTTATTGCTTCCATTTCTTTCATTTGTGACATGTTTCTTTGTCTCCTTGTTTTGGCTGCTTCTTTATATTTGTTTCTATGTATTTGGTAGAGCTTCTACATCTCCTGGAATTGGTAGGGTGGCCTTGTGTAGTAGGTGTCCTGTAGGGCACAGTGGCTGAGCCTCCACTGTCCCCTGACCTGGGAACTCTGAGTGCCTCCCTTTGTGGGATGTGTGCACAGTCTTGTAGTTGAGCCTTGATTGCTGTTGGTGTCATGGGAGGAATTGACCTCCACGTCAATAAGCTGTGAGGACCAGCTGCAGCTAAAGTGGCAGAGCTGCTGTGCAGGAAACATTCCTATGGAGCAGGACTTGCTTTAGTGGGGCTTTGGTGCTCAGTGACTCTGCCCCTTGAGTGTGTCACTATGGATGTGTAGAGTTTTATTCTTGTAGGGTCTGAAGCTGTCCATGGGGTGCACTGGCTCTAGGATCTCCAGGGAGGTATAAAGTCAGCCACTGCCTGGGGCCACTCTACAGGAGCTACTTGTATTGGACTTGGAAGTACCCAGATGAGGCCCAGCTGTGGAGCAAGGCAGGCTCATGCTAGTGCAGGGTCTTTTTTTTTTGTTTTTGTTTTGGTTTGGGGTACACAGACCCAGCTGCAGCATTTCTGAGAGATTTTAGCAAAGTCTGAAGCCTGAGCAAGGACAGGCCATTCATATGCAAAAGTCACTGCAAACAGTTTGGGTGGGGATGCAAATTGGATGGAGTTTGGTCTCAGGGAACCCCGAGGGTGGAGCAGACAGATATGGCTGCCATTCACCTTTTCCACTGGGGAGGTCCCAGAACCTCTGGCTGGAAGAAAAACATCCCTGAGTGCCGGGGTTCTTTTCCCAGCCTTACAAAGGGTTCAGCATTCTGGAGAAAGGGCTGTACGTAGATGATTAAGAAGGAGTCTGTGGACGAAAGATATTTTTGAGAGGCATTGGGAGTCAGAGGAGCTTCCAGCTGAAGGAGCTAGAAGTCTCTCCTCCTTGACTGAGGACCGTGCTTTTATTAAGCACAATTTGTCCCAAGGCAAGGTGGAGATATACACTTTAAAGGGTATGGTATCAAAGGGTTTACAGAAATAGTCAGTTTCAGGAATAGCCGGTAGCTGTTCAGGTGTTTGGCCAACAGGAGGCAATAAAACTCCCTGAGCTGCTTGGCAGTTAACAATCATCCTATTCAGGTTGGGGGGAAATGCTTTGTAGCCATTTCCAACAGGTAAACTACCTGTGACTCAACCCTGTTGAGCTTCCCAAGCTTCACCAACCTTTTGGTAAAACTTTTAATTATGACATGCTGGAATTGGTTCTCAGCACTCGAATTACTGTCCTAATGCCAGACACTCCAGTACCTCCTTATGTTTGTCTGTGTCCCCCAGAGCCTCACACTGGCACTGGAGCTCAAGGAAGCAGGACCTTGTAAGTTTAGTTCATGAGTTGGCCCTTGAAAAGGAACACCAGGGTCTCCAGCAGCCTCTGTGTCACTGAGCTCAAATCCCCACTGTTTTTACAGTCTGTAGTGACAGGGACTTCTCTTCCTAGCTCTGGGACCCTGGGCTGGGGCTAGGACCCCTTGCTCCTCACAGGTGGCCTCCACAGGGATGATCTACCTCTGGATTAAAAAGCGGCACACGTGGGTGCCAGTCCTGCCTGGTCCATGCCTCCACCCCTCCTACCAGTCTCAATGTGCTTTCTTCGAGACTCTCTCAGGTGGTTCTGAATGATGGTTATTCTGTATTCTAGTTGTAATTTTGATGTGGTGTGGGAGGTGGCAAGTCCAGGCATTTACCTCTGTCACCATCTTGCTTCCTCATCCCTGCTCCGATATTATTACTTTGCCTTCTCATTGTTAATAAGACAATTACTAAGCTTTCTGGTAGCTTCTAATGATCTGAAAACTTTATTTATTATTTTTAAAAATATATTTTATTGATATTTTACAGAGAGGAAGGGAAAGAGATAGAGAGATAGAAATGTCTATGAGGGAGAGAAACATCCACCAGCTGCCTCTTGCACACCCCCCACAGGGGAATGTGCCCACAACCAATGTACATGCCCTTGACGGGAATCAAACCCGGGACCTTTCAGTCCGCAGACTGACGCTCTACCCACTGAGCCAAACCAGTTTCGGCATGAAAACTTTATTTTTATATCTTTCCCTAGCATTTACAGATGGTGAGTTTCATATCGGTTATAGGAAAACACCCACCATTAAGGGATTGCAGAATTTTCCTCAATATCTTCTCCCTAGTATTGTATTTCAACAGGGTAGAATTTGCAAAATGAGTAGAACAGCTGGTAAGTAAAGATTATATTAGTAAAGATTGCTGACTCCTCAGAGGAAAATAAATTATTTGAAGTAAAAAATTTACTCCAATTTATCTTAAAACTAATATTAGCAGAGCAAACCTCCCAGGAATTTTTCTGTGCCTCCTACAACCCAACTGTTTGTGTATTCTAGGCCTTGCTGCCAAAACCACCTTGTGTATGCATTGGCTCTCTCTCCTCTCTTCTGACATTTGGCTAGCTGGAGAACACTAATAAATTCACTTTGGAGCCCGGAGTTTAAAATCCATGTGATCTTAACAGTGAACTATAGAGTAGATAATAACCAGGGAGACCAACCTTGGTCAGATATTCAGAAAATACTATCTTGTGTGACTTACTGTCTTGTGTGCACAGTTTCTTAGTATCGTGTTGTGAATGAATGTCCACTGTTTTTGGTTTGACATACTCTCTAATTGCCAATCAGCTTAAAAACTCTCCGAAGGCAGACGCAGAAACACTGTGGTCCTGGTCACAGTGGCAGCTCCACACCGATGACCTCTCAGGGATAACGATGACAGTCCAGCCAGCTGCCACCTAAGACTTAATCACTGTTTGAGATAAAGACCTGGAATTGAGTCAAAGGCTCTTCTTACTCAGGTTATTTATTAAAATGGCCAGTGGTGACAGTCCACAATTTATTATGTATTATCAACGGCAGTAATGCCTGAGGTCCTTATTTCATAGAAAACAAGGCATTGATTAGCAAATGATAAGCGGAGACATGGTCAAACTCCTAGCTAATTAAAAAGAAATTTCAACTCAAAGTACAATGTGTAAAGATTTGTGATACTAAAAACTGGAAGCCCCAGAGGGCATCAAGTGCAACACAGAAAGTGAGAAAGAGGAAACACCCCTGTGTGAGAGCTACAGAAGAGGGAGCACTGAGGAGGGCTGAGGAGGGCTGAGCCTTAGCAATAACAGAGACGAAGGTGTCCAGGAGACCTGTCCCCAAGCAGCTGGACACTGGCTCATGAGATCACCAGGGTCTGAAACAAACCACTACTGTCTACATTTATTTCTCGAATTCCACTAGTTTGTCTAGTTCTGTTTTATGCTATTATTTCAACCAAATGTTTGATCAGTACCCTGAATGTTGGCACCTAGAATTAAGGTCTTGTTTTGAGAGGCCCTGACATCTGAGAATAAATCAGCATCTGTTGTACATGTACACTCTATAATCTAGCTCATGTTAATTTGAGTTGCATGTCTGCTTAAGACACTTGTGGACGTTTTTTTTTTTTTTTTCCAGTTGTTGGTTTTATTGAGATTAATCGACATATAATACTATAGAAGGTCTACCACATAATGATTTGATATGTGTGTATATTATGAAACGATTACCACAATACGTTTAGTTAATATCCATCAGCTATAGTTTCTGAATCAGTCTTGTTGTGGCACATGGTCATGGCAATGTCTTAGCTGGTAGGCTAACACCATTGGTTGGTTTTGTTTCTTATATGATTTTGTTCAACTTTTTCTTCCTATTATACTTTAACTTTGTTTTTACTTAAATGATATAATTATCTAAGCAAGGAGTTTTGTTCCTTGTCCTACTCTTGATTCAATAAAGATCTTCAGTGCTTTTTTTTTTTTTTTTGATGTGCTTATCTTATTTTCAGAGGTAATGGAATATTCTTTGCTAGCTGTGATTTCACTAGAATAAACCCGCTATTCATGCTCTATTCCTGGAGGTTCCTTCATCTTCTTCATCTACTAACTACCCTGACTTTAGGCTCTTGGTCTGTAACATTGAGCTGCAAGTAATGTGTGATCCATTAGCCCATAATTTTGGGGCAATGAAGCTTTCTAGGCTTCTGCCCACTGGATACATAATGCTTCTGAGTGATTACCTTTCAGATGTCTCTATGCCTTCTCTGCCTTCTTTTGTCAAATCAAATCTCATTTTGTTCATTTTTGTTCCCATTTCCAAACTCATCTGGGAAATGTATATCATCTTTCTTTTTCATACTAGATTAGTGTGACAACTTCCAATTTTAAATCATCATTGTTTTTTCTATTAATTTCTAATAGAAATTGATTTTCTATTTTAGATTATTAATAGAGGCAAAGTCTGTACTCCTCTTTGCTTAACTTCTGTAGGTTCTTGTTTACACTTCTCTCTAGCCACCTCCCAAGACAGCCTTGCATATAATTCGTTGTGCTCGTTTTCCCTGGTCCTATTTAATAAGGGTGGAATATGCTAATTGACTGCACCATCCTCAAATATGGCGGCACCCAGAGCCACAAGATGGAGCTCCCAGTCCTCTCAGCCCCAGTAGTCACACAGGACAGGCTCAAGGTGCAGTCCCCCAGTTCCCTAAGCCCCCTAGTCACACAGGACAGGCTCAAGGGGCAGGCAAACCTCGGATGGTGTCTGCCCAGCCACTCAGGGCCGTGTGAGGCTCAGGTAACCAGGGCCGGTCAAGGCTTGTGCTGAAGGGAGTGGCAGCAGCAGAGGTGCGATGGAGCATCACCTTCCCCTGATTGCTGGGTTACCTCCCGCCCCTGAGGGCTCCTGGACTGTGAGAGGGGGCATGTACCGGGCCTCTTGTAAATTATGTCTGTAGGGCAGAGAATATGCAGCTTTCATTTTCCACAAGGACTACCATAATCTCTTTCACACATTGGGAATTTAGTCAATATGTGGCTTAGATTGCTGTGGATATCTGTAGTAGAACGTGCAAATAGCTCCTTAGGAATAGAACTATTGCCATTCAGACTCATAGACTGTGTTCTTTTCTTCTCATTGCCGTTCAACTGATATTTACCATAGGTTCTTATGCAAATTAATTTGACTTAACACTATTTTTACAGTTTGGAATGCTGCATTATATCTTTTAAAGTCCAGGCACACAATAAGTATTATGTTAGTTCTAATCACAACTTGAAATTCAATGGGGAAGGTTTTTTTTTTTTTTTTTTTTCTGTTGTTGTTGTTGTTGTTTTAAATTAATTTGGCATTTTCAGCCTGGTGTTTAAGATTCTGATTGCTTTTGTTTCAAGATTTTTAAATATCTCCCCATTGGCATTTTCTAATTATTGCATAAATTAATAACAGAATCTTCTGGTACAGGAGACAGGAACAGTGTTTCAACCTTTTATTTTATCAGGAGCCAAAGGGACTGTATGAGCCTTGAGGACTCTCTTCATTATTTTCTTATGGTTTTCTGTTATAATATACTAGAGGCCTGGTCACAAAAATGTGTACACGGGGAGGGGGTCCCTCAACACAGCCTGCCCTCTCTCACAGTCTGGGAGCCCTCAGGGGATGTCCTACTAATAGCTTTAGGCCCGCTCCCCCTGAGGAGCTGCAATCTGGTCTCCCTCTGTGGGAGGTGATCAGGCTGATCAGGGAAGGTGCCACCCCCATCACCCCACTGCTGCTGCCACTGCTGGCCGTGGCAGCTGTGAGGCCTGAGCCCCAGGCCCCGGGCCTCTCAGCCACTGGGGCTCATGGCTGCCTGAGCTCCAGGCCTTGCAGTGCTGTGGCTTTGATGGATGGACACCTGGAAGATGTCTGCCCTAATTAGCATATTACCCTTTTATTAGTACAGATAGACTCTCCTAATTTCAAATGTAAAACAATTATATTATAAAAATACCAAAAAAAGGCATAAATAAGAAAATAAAAGCCTAATACGCAAAGTGTCCCCTCAGGAGTTTGAGCAACTGGAAGTTCGATCACTCGCTATGACGTGCACTGACCACCAGGGACAGCACAGAACAAAGGCAGGCCCCAGCTGGCAGCAGGCAGCCAGGGAAGGGAGGCCCTGGCTGGCAGACAGCAGCCTCTAGGGACCTAACTGTGCCCAAATTTTGTGCACTGGGTCTCCAGTAACCTATAATTCAGAGATTAATGTTTTAGGAGTATATTATTTTCTTTAAAAAGGATGTTCACTGACTTTAGAGAGAGGAAGAGAGAGAAACATTGATGTGAGAGAGGAACATTGATTGGTTGCCTTTTGCACACACCCTGACCAGGCATCTAACCCCAAACCCAGGTATGTGTCCTGACTGAGAATCAAATCTGCAACCTTTTGGCATACCAGATGACACTCCAACCAACTGAGACACTCAAACATAACTATATTCTATTTCAGAGAGAGAGAGAAAGAGAGAGAAACATCAATGATGAGAGAAAAATCATTGTTTGGCTGCCTTCTGCACACCCCTCACTGGGAATCAAGCCTGCAACCGAGGCATGTGCCCTTACTGGAAATTGAATCATGACCTTCTGGTTCATAGGTTGAAGCTCAACTACTGAGCCATACCAGCCAGGCTATATTCTATTTTTTAGTAAAAAATTTTGTTGTATAATTTTTTTACTTGCCTGTATATATGAAACATTTCTGATTCTTTATATTCTACAAATTATTTTTAATATTTTTATTATAATACTAGTGGCCTGGTGCATGAAATTTATGTACATTAAAAGGGAATTAATTAGAGGAAATATTTTAATATTGCTATTTGCCCTTTCTCTATAATAAGAGTGTAAGTGATGAAAAAAATTAGTAAAATGCATATGAAAAT
This sequence comes from Vespertilio murinus, assembly GCA_963924515.1. Classification (NCBI taxonomy): domain Eukaryota; kingdom Metazoa; phylum Chordata; class Mammalia; order Chiroptera; family Vespertilionidae; genus Vespertilio; species Vespertilio murinus. The sequence continues at coordinate 61,295,999 of OZ004712.1, forward strand.
CTTCCTCCTGTCAGAGTCTGGGGAATGCTGCAGGACCTAGAGTCAAGTTCCCACCCACCTGTTCGTGCCTCGAAATCGCAGTCCCAGACCTGGCCAGCTCCACCCCAAATTGGGCGAGATCCAGATTCAACTGGTCCCACCCTTGTCAAGCCCCGCTGGGTGGAGGACATAGCCTCAAGTCCCCTGGCATACTCTCAAGTCCTATGGTCTGATGCTGGGGCTGGGGTTGCTGCTTGAGGTCCCCCATCAAGCCCTGCTGGGTGGGGGGCGTGGCCTGAGGTCCCCTGATCCAGGCTGGGGTGGAGAGTGTGCCTTGAGGTCCCCCCTCAAGCACTGCTGGGAAGAGGGTGCAGCCTCAGGTCCCCCACCCTGGCTCAGCACCATGCAGCCTCAGGCCCCTATTGGTTGCTCATGAAGGGACCCTTGCCTTTGAGTGGGTGCAACCATCTTACGTTATGGAAACCCCCACCTCTGCTGTGGGCATAGCTATCTTGTGATGGTGTGAGGGTTAATTTGCATATTACCTCTTTATTATATAGGATTTGATATATTATGGTTAATTTTGACAGTCTTCTAGTTTTAGGATATAAAAAACTATTTTTTAATTCACATTTTTGTAAATACAAGTACATTTCCTTCAAATATACTTTATGATAAATTAATTTTCAGTGAGTGGGCAGCCTTAACTATTTATAGAAGGACCATGGCTGGTGCATGGACTACTGAGATATTTAAAATTCTGAAGTTCTGTTTCTTTGGTTTTTGTTTTTTTATTTCCATAAGCACTTAGTCATTTCCACTGGTGAACCTACAATCTGACCCAGCAATTTTTAGGGAATAATATTATGTCTCTTTTACAGAACACTATAAATAGGACTGGTCAATGGACAACCCTGCATAGAGGCATTAGTGTGCCTAGAAAGGAAATCCCCCCATCTATAGTGTGCCATGGAGAGAGAATTACAATATTTGTATAGTTATGATAATGTAAATATTGGTAATGAGTTAATTAAAAATTGAGGTATAATTCAATTGGGGAGATGGGGACCGAGGAAGTAGGTACTCTGGTATAAGAGGGTAGGATTAGATTTGCTGTGTATAAAATTAAAATGCAAGAGAAGACTGGCTTAAATAATCTATAGACTTCTTCCCTCTCAGGTAAATGAATTTGAGAGATAGACTGCTCACACTGATGTGAAAATCCTGCCAAGTAGTCCGGCCCCGACATCTTTCAAATCACTGTTACATCAGGCTAGTATGTTGTCTTCATCCTCATCGGCCAAAGTGGCTGCTGGAGATCTGTCCATGACATCTGCATCCCGAGAAGCAGAAAAGAGGAAGGTGAGAAAGAGAGACCACATTTTTATTTTTTACATTTCATAATTGAATATAATGCTCATACAAAAAAAAATGTGCCACATCATGAGTATAGATCAAAAAATTATCACAAAGGCAACTCACCCATTTCGGTCATTTCAATGCAGATAGGGGCTTGTATAAGGATGGGGATGGGAAGCAGAAAAAGAGACCAGGGGAGGGGACCCCTAAGTGTCCCTTCCTGGGAAGTGGGAGCCAGAGAAAAGGAGGGACTGAGGGAGGGGAAGTCTGCTGCTTCTTGAGCTTCCTCCTCTTTTTGTAGTTATCTTTCTTCAAACAGGATTTGCAGAATTACTGAAAACACCTGTGGATCCTTATGCCTGGAGCCAAGCAGCCCTTTCTCCCCTGAAACAGATTTTTCTAAGTTGTACAAAAAAAGCTAGGTAAGACATGAAAATACAAGGCATTGTTTACATACTCTAAAAAAAGAGGGTTGCGGAAGCCTTGAGGGAAAGCAGAATATACACCCTTAATTGATTAATTGAAATATTAAGTGATGGTTATTTGGACTCCATGTGATAACAGTACTTGAGATGGTGACTGAGCATGCAGCCACTCAGTAAACGTTAGTTATGAGGAGGAGGGAAAGGAAGGTTATGGAGCCAGAAGACTGTAATTAAGCACTAGACTTGAAGTTAACACTGTATCCCGAGACATGGAGAGGTGCAATAAGTAGAAGAGGGACGATCAAGAGACCTACCTGGATGTGAGTTCCAGTATCTGTCATTTTCCCTTGGGAAAATGTGCCTCTCTGGGCCTCTATGTGCTAATTTATAAAGTGGGAAAATAAAACCACATCTTTCTGTCACTAGAGGTTGAGTGAATTAGATAATATAGCATATGTAATAATAATTTTTTGATGCCGAAACTGGTTTGGCTCAGTGGTGGAGCGTCGGTCTACGGACTGAAAGGTCCCGGGTTCTATTCCGGTCAAGGGCATGTACCTTGGCTGCGGGCACATCCCCGGTGGGGGATGTGCAGGAGGCAGCTGGTTGATGTTTCTCTCTCATCGACGTTTCTGGTTCTCTGGCTCTCTCCCTTCCTCTCTGTAAAATATCAATAAAATATATTTTAAAAATAATAATAATGTTTTGAGTTGTAAAATTACTAAATATAATGTTTTATTAAGAAACTAGTGGCCCGGTGCATCAATTCATGAACATTGAAAGTAAAATAATAAAAAAGAAATATTTTAATAATACTATTTGCTCTTTTTCCCTCAGCGCCTGGGAGCCAGGAGGCGACCCTGACCCCTGCCACCCAAGCTGGTTGCCACCTACAGGGGCCCAATTGCCCCACCAATCTCCCTGCCCTAGCCTCTGGTTGCCCTGTGATCAGGTCTGCGGTGCATCAAGCCCCTACCCAGCACTCTGGGAGCCTGGCAGCGGCAGGGCAATCGGATCAGCAGGGCAACTGGGCCCCTGCCCGGCCACCAGTGGCTCATACCCACCTTGGCCCGGCACCATCCACTCACTTACTCCACCATCCCCTCCCCCATGTCCTGCTCTTATCTGGGTCGATTGGGGCTGCAGTGCCTCCACTGCCACCAGCTGACAGTGACATATTGCCAATGCCCACCATGTTCCAGGCTGCCCCCTGATGGTCAGCTCTCATCATAGCAAACAATCAAGCTCCCCACAGAACTCCTGGTCAAGGGGACATTTTGCATATTAGGCTTTTCTTATATAGGATTCACGATGCCCAATGGTCCATTTCATTATTAAATGCAACCTGTGAGATCTTCCTATTTTTATTTCGCAGAATGCAAATATAAGGCATGCCTGAGACAGGCATATATTTCTTATATGGGGGGGAAAGATGCTTAGTTGTTTGGAAAATGGTCCAGGCTGGTAAATCTGTGCCATCTTTATCATCTCCATAGCAACAAGCTCTGATGTAACAAACAGAGGAACTTGATGGGAAAATAAAAAATAGCTCAGAGGTATGGTAATGGGAATTCATAAAGTTACCAGCAAAGTAAAAAAAGTTGTTTCCATCTAAATATTCTCTCTTTCATCTCTGTTTTTAACACGAAATTCCTCTTTGAAAGTTATTTGTACTGTGGCCTGTAAATTTTAAGTACCTTTTATTCTTCTTTTCTCTATATTGAACAGTTGGTTGTTGCAGAGTGAAACATTTTTAGAAAAACAAAATATAGCAGGCCTATAGTTCTTGGGGGATATGTGGTATCTTATGCAAAATAACATTCTTAGGGGCCAGCGGTGGTTCAAAGAGCACAGTAATCAGGAATGGACCCATCGAGCCTTTGGCTCCAAGATTAGAGAATTGAGGAATAGATGGACTGCTAACCAGATTGTGTTGGATGTTCTTGTCTGTTTTAGTGTTTATTAATTTAAAGTGAGTGCACACTTATGTAGCATTTACAACATGCAGGTAATATTCTAGGAGATGTGTGTGTGTGTGTGTGTGTGTGTGTGTGTGTGTGTGTGTTTTCTCATTCATTTTCTCATAACATTTTGTGAAATAGGTACTGTTTTTATCCCACATTTACAAGGAACAGAGAGTTTAAGTAACGTGCCTCAAATCACACAGCTGGTAACGTAAACTGCGCTGTTTGTTTTCTCTAGCAGATGAAAACTTATTTGCTTTGTTATCTAAAGAATCACCATCCATTATTTATGACAGGTCATACTGTAGTAATAGGAGTGATGAAATGCTTAATACGTAAGTAGGCAAAGAGGAAAGGAAATGAGAAATGTTTTCCTCAACAGGCACAGGAGGGAGATGCAGGAGTATCTTCTGGTCCAGACCAAATCCCTCTGCTGCACTTTGCAATAGAATGGATAGATACGATTTATAAACACCTTTTATGTGCTAGATAACACAATGTGCATTTTATATATATTTCTCATTTAATTGTCACAATAGCCCATTCTGTAGGTGTGTGTTTTTTAAGTTTTATTTTACAGGTGATTAAATGAATATAAAAAGGATTTTCAGTGAATGATAGAACAATAACATTGCCCAATCATTTTGTATTCTTTTGACTGGGGTTCAGAAATTTTGAATAAGATCATCGTGGTGTGTGGTCTGGAGTTTAGATTATAGGCTGACTCCATAGCCTAGACAGTTATCAAAAGGAGTCCATGAAATTTGCTTACACAAATGTATGGGTGCTTTTGCAAAATATTTTATCCAAGTAAATAGGGTGGGTGGGTATAGTTGAAAATTGATTATGTATTGTGCTTGTTGATTCTAATGCATGCCCTGGAATGATAACTCATTTTATTCCTGATGAAATAGGAATTTTTATGGGTGAAAATGGAAGGTTTAGGGAATTTTTTAAATTAAGGGGGTCCATGGAAAAAACACAGGGCTACAGAGTGGTGAAAGGGTACATTTCCACAAGATAGTGAGCAGGGAGCCAGCAGCAGTTACATTTTCATAAGACAAGGGACCTGGGAGTAGCAAAAGGTCTATGTTTACACAATAAAGGAGGGCCTCACCTGTCCCACGTGAGGTTTGCCCTTTGAGCTCAGGAGTTGGTCTAGTGACCAAATCAGAAGGGAATAGTGACCCATCAGAGGGGCTATCAAAGCGCAAAAATCTGCAGCCTTTATAAACTGGAGAAAAGGGAACTTGGTGGGACTCTTTCCCCCTCCCCACGTGGGAGTCTGTGCTGGTTCTTCAGTAAATTTTCCCCTCTGCTATACCATCTCCTCTGTCTGTGGTTTCATTCTTAGACTCCGATGGACAAGTGATATAATATTAAGATAAGGCTTAGATTTGGTGTAATATAGATCTCATATAAGTATATAGAAGTTAAATATAAGTTATAATTATGTGTGAAATTGTGTGAAAGCATTACAAAATGGATTGAAGGCCTGTACTCCATCTGACACCCTAGCATGTAAGCTTGAGTGGTGACAGGGTGAAGCACGGACTGCACACAGACTGAAGACCTGGGAGCGCAGCCGGCTGCGAACTACAGATAAGGACAGAAGGTCCACCACACCCTGAAATATGGACAGGCCAGCCCTGAATATGAAGACAGGCCAGCCCTGAACATAAGGACTATATAAACCAAGACGCTGAGAGCTTCACTTAGGTGACCTCGCCTCCAACCGGACCACGTCTCTTCGTCTGTCTGATCTTCACTTCACGGTCTGTGACGCATCCGTTGCCGAGCCCGGAAGCCACCGAGCAAGGTAATAAATTGTGTCTCACTCCAATCTGGTTTCTATCTCTATTTGTCTTTGTGTGTGGGTCCGACCAAGGAAAACAAGTTGGGGGCTTAGGAGTTTTAGCTTGTAGAACTCAGACTAAGCTAGTTACCTGACTGACCTGCATGTTCCGAGCCTTGGTTGCATAAAACTGGAACAACAAGGAGTCTGGGGAAGCCACCCTGCCCGGAGGAACACCGTGTGTTCCAGCCCCCAAATCCCATGTCACTTATGTATTTGCTATTGCTGGTTTTTAAGTTGCTCAAAGTTGAGCCGGTGAGATGGTAGACAGATAATGACAAGTAGGATGAACCCTCTGTGGGCTGTGGGGGTGGTTCTGGAAGACATCTCAGACTGGCGGTAGTATCTGAGCAGAGATTAGAAGGATGCATTTTCCAGGCAGTCTGGGTGGGGAAGCCGATTTCAACCACGGGGAAAAGGATGACATTTAAGATATCGCTGTGTGGAGAAAGACAATAGAAAAAAATAGCACTGCCTTGTCTGAAAACTGTGAAATTCACTCCCCTAAAATAAGTGATTTTTTAAATGTTTGTATTACCATCAAAGGGATCAATGAGGGGGGGGGGGCATATGTAGTATTTCCAACAATAAAGATTTAAAAAAAAATAAAAAGAAGCACGTTTCTAATTTCTTAAGAGGATATGCATTTGCGAGACCCTTGGTGGTAATATAGATCCATCGAGATTATTTGAGATGACTTATCATTGTTTTCGATGTGTAAATCTGGAAGACATTTAGCTAATAAAACTGTGTTTCACTAACCATATTTCAGGATTGTTTGTCATATAAACTGCAAATGTAAGTACTTTACTTGGGAAGATAGAAACCTCAAGATACATTAAAATGTAATGTTTGTGGTATAAATTGACTATTCACGATGATAAATTTGCCCCTCCACCCCCCAAACTCCTTGGCAAATTTAACCCATTTTTCCAACTTAGACACTACTTTCTTTCTGATCTTCCTTTCCTAATAATTGAAGCATCTTTAGAAATACTATATTTTAAAACATATTACTATTGATTTTAGAGGGAGAGGAAGGGAGAGGGAGAGAGGTGTGAGAGAGAAATGTTGATTCATTGTCCCCGATACACACCCCCACCGGGGATCAAACCTGAAAGCTGGCAGGTACTCTCCCCCTTAACGGAACTGGTGCCCTCTGGGTGCATGGGAGGACGCTCAACCACCTGAGCCACCCTGGCCAGGGCGAGAAATGTTATCTTTTACCTCCCGATTAGTACAAGTATGGGAATGAAATGGTTATTTATTTCAGCTGGAGGAACATCAGCTTCTAGGTGAAAAATGTAAAAAACAAAGAAAACAAAAAACACCTCAACTCTTCCTATTGGCGCTTTCTTTTATTTTCTTTCTTTCTTCTTCTTCTTCTTCTTCTTCTTCTTCTTATTATTATTATTATTATTATTATTATTATTTTAGCATAAACACATTTATTTACTTACAAAACGGTCGATCTTAATTAAACCAACTCAGAAATAGTTGCAGGTAAAACAACTGTGATAACTGCACACAGTAATGGGGGGAGGGGGCGAGCGTGGAGAGATTTGCTCGTGGAACTGAATCGTCCTCGTGGCTAATCCCCTTGTGGAAGGATGAAGGGATTTTCACTCCCCTTTCTCACAGACCCGAGCGCGAGTGCAGCTGACCTGGTTCATGCTGCACCCCACCACCAGCTTCCCGCCTCCAGCCCTCCCATGAGGGTGCTCTCCTCCCCTCCCGCCCCGGGCCGAGGCTGCAGAGGTCGGAGTTTGCCTGCCGTCTGCCGTGGTCTCCTCCAACCGCTCTCCAGGTTGCATGGAAGCGGGGTGGTCTCCAACGTGCCCTCGGTTTTGACGGTGAGGGGTTTGCCATCGGAAGTGACCACACAGCCTGGCGCCCATTTCTGCAGAGCAGTGCGCCACCTGAGGGCGGGATGGGAGCGGGGCCCTATCCACGTTTTCTTGGCTCTCGCACAGGGCCCAGGTGCTATTCCCATCTGCCTCATTTCCTGCCCATTCCATCTCTCCTTCTGGCCCCCAAGCTCTTGCACTTGTCTCTTCTCTCTTCCTAAGCAGGCTTTATTCCAAATCACCTGCTTCCTTTACCATCATCATGTGTCTAGTATGGAGACTCTTCCTTCTCTAATGCTCAGCACACAGGAGTAGCGGGCTGATGGCTGAATTCTTCTCTGGCTAGAGAGCTTTCCTAAATAGTTCTTACAACTGCAAACCCGGCTCCTGATCCACTCACCTCCCACAATTCAATGCTCCCTTATCGTTTTCCTAGTCCCTGTGGGCTTTCTTCCTCCTTCTTGGTTTTGTAACTACAGATCTTCTGCTGTTTCCAGCTCCCTTCTCTTATGGAAATGTAACCCCCGCCATTCCCAGCTCCCTTGTCCTAAGGAAATGCGTCATTTTGTAGCTCTGTTCTTTTTCCGTGGACCTCTTAATTTTTTAAAATTTCCTAAACCTGCCTATTTTACCCCTAAAAATTCCTTTCCACAGCATCTCTCCTTTTGGTCTGATTCTTTCCACTGGAGTGCAAGAAAGTAGAAGGAGCCAAGACCGGTTTGGCTCAGTGGATAGAGCATCGGCTTTCGGACTCAAGGGTCCCAGGTTCGCTTCTGGTCAAGGGCATGCACCTTGGTTGCCAGCACATCCCCAGTTGGGGGTGTGCAAGAGGCAGCTGATCGATGATTCTCTCTCATCGATGTTTCTAACTCTCTATTCCTCTCTCTTCTTCTCTGTGAAAAATCAATAAAATATATTTTTAAAAAAGTAAGCTGCATTTTCAATTGTTTACAATGTCCTCGGCTCTGAGCAGTTTGCAGGTCAGAGAAAAGAGACATACCTCGAAATTTGATTCTTAAAAGTAATCCCCTGGCTGTTTAAATTGTGTAACTTAGTACTCTGTAGGCGAAGGGGTGGAGGACTCAAAAGAAACGGAGCTTTTACCCCTTTGCCAGGGAAAGCCCATTGACCTCGTGTTCCCAGTTGATTTCAGGGCTTAGAAAATGAAGTTCTGTCTGATGGGATTTACCTAGCCACAAACTCTGTTATTTGCTTAAATATTTGTTTTTCCTTCTCAAGTCCTGTCATGCATACCAGAAATTTGAAGTCATTTTTATTTTGTTCTTTCTATAATAACTTTTGAAGCTGTTTTTTTTTCTTTTTTCTATCCTAGAAAGACCAAATCAGCACTTGAGTGCCACACACTTGTGATGAGGATATTAACTAGGATTCTCTCGTGTTCTCCCTTGGGGACTCGCAGTAAAACGGTGGCCTCAAAATGGACCACTTTGGCTCTTCACTCATGCCCAGGGCACTAACACCCCCCCCCCACCCCCGACCTGTGAAAGTTGTATTTGCTTCCTGCCTCTGCTGCCTCTCCTGAAACCGCAGGCTTTCTTCTGCCTGGCTGAAGGACGCGGCAGTAGACTGGCTCTCCTCCACGGTAGCTCCCTTCGGCACATGGTTCCTGGTATTTGAGCAGCACCGAGGGACCTGGGTCACTCCTTCAGAATCCACAGTGCTACAGGAGGATTCAGAGAAACGAGTCTCAGACCTAATTCTGTGTAACGGTTGCAGCAGGAATAGAAATGTAGAAGTTAGAGTCCAGGGGAGAAACTCAATTTCAAGTTTAGTCGGTTTCCTGCTGCTGGCATACACAGGGCATGCATCTGAATGTAGCTATGCCTGCGTGGCATTGGCCCCAGAAAGGTATCTGAAGTGATTAAAGCACACTGGGAGCTCACGAAATACGCAGCGATACATTCATTTAGCCACGTTGAAGGAGGCAGTAAGTCATGCCTGTTAACCTTATTTTCTAATTTTTCAATGTTCACTAGGTGTCTAATATATATAGGCAAGGACACAAATATGTACACATATCTGCTCCCAAGAAATCACTCTGGTTATTGTGTAATTTGCTGCCTTTATCAAAAAAGAAGCTTTGAGAATGAGAGTGTTAGCTATTTTATATTCTAAGTTACTGGGGAGGGCTGATCCTTCATCTTATATAATAAAAGCCTGATATGCAATGCAAATCAACCAAACGGTGGAACAACCAGTCGCTATGATGTGCACTGACCACCAGGAGGTGGACGTTCAATGCAGGAGCTGGCCCCAGGACAGCCAAGGTGCCACTGAGTGCCCCCCCAACCCCCCATCACTCCATTGGGCACCCCACAGATTGACCTTGATCGCTGGCCAGGCCTAGGAACCCTACTAATGCAGGAATTTCATGCACCAGGCCTCTAGTTCCTTTATAAGGAGCTACTCAGAACTTTGGAAGCAGAAAATATAGAAATCACATATCCTTAATACGTACTTAATTCTGATTTGGAGTTGTTCTTTTATAAAAGTATGGAACCTGGAACTTAAAGGCAAAATTTTTAAAATAACTCATTCTCAGAAACAGCCTTAAAAATTGGCCTCATTGATTATTGAAGAGGTAACTGGTAACTTTGACTTCTTTTGTTCTGGCCTTTCTGTCTGGGAAAGCCTAAAACTGTGGATAAAATGGGCCTGCAGCACAGGGGGGACTTGATGGTGGGGAAGATGGTCACAGATGTGACAGCGCTTCGTCAAAGTCAGTTCATCTCCGGCTTGCTCCCATGGCTGAGGCACCAGCATCTCTCACTGTGGCAGGACCCAAAGATAGTGGTCGCCAAGCTTCTTTGGGGGTAATGGAAACGCACTGAATCATCATCAAAGTGAGGGTCTCGGTGAGAGATTGTTTTCTAAGCTTCCTAGTAGAACGAACCTGACCTATAAGAATATTGGTGCACACGATAGCATTGAAAAGGAGAGCGGAGGAATAGGGGAGGAGGTGAGTTTCCATTGGAAGAGACTAGAGTGCTTTGGAGGGGGTGAGGAGGCACCAAGGTGATACTTGACCTTGTAATAGTATTCGTCTTTTCTTCTTCTTCTTTCTCTGCATCATCGTCTACATAGAAATTGATCAGGTACATATGGAGAGCACCCTGGGGTCGAAGGGTTAACATTTTGATACCTTTGTAGCACATGTGCGGCCGCACACAGGATGGGAAGCTGTGCTTTTAGGACAGGCATAGCAATCTCACCGTCTGACCGTCTTAGTTTGTACAGATGGTCCCTGGCTTCTCGGGTGTGGCTGTTGCATATTATATTGGCACCTGCTGCTGGGCCAGCTGGGGACTGGGGGAGGAGGGGGCATTGGTCTGGACTTGCTCAGCTGGGAGGCCTTCATTAGGAAAAACCCTCCTGGGACCCCGCTCTGCACTCAGAGAGTGTCTCCTCTGCCCAAGGGAGGTGGTAACAGGAGGGCACGGGCTGCCTCCTCTCAGCCTGGCCTGTGCTGAGAACAAGTTACACAGCAGCCCAGCCGTTCACCATCAAACCTCGCCACAACAGCAGACATCTTAGCAGGTCTAAAATCTTGGCCAGTGTCGATTCCAGAAGTTTCTTCACGTTTATAGACTCATTACATGCACTTAACTTTAAGGGGAATTTGTTGTTTCCAAACAAAAAAATATTCATGAATGTTTTCTCATTTAATTTTACAATGACCCTGTGAGGTGGATATATTATCCTGATGACTGTCCCAATGCACTTTTTTCTTTATAAGATGTTTCAACAAACGTTACTTACCTACACTGAGTGGCCAGGTTATAATGATCTCTGAATGCATAATAATCTGGCCACTCAGGGTATATCCTATATAATAAAAGGCTAATATGCAAACTGTCCCCTAGACCAGGAGTTCGACCAGCAGGCAGGCTGGCCAATCGTCCATGTTCCCTCCCCCTGGCCAGGCTGGCTGGACCCCACCCATGAATTCATGGGTGAATTCATGGGATGAATTCATGCACCAGGCCTCACACACACACACACACACACACACACACACACACACACACACACTGTGTGGCCAGGTTATATAACTCAGTGTATATAACACTTGTGGTCTACAGAATAACCATCCTGCCCCCAAAACATCATTATCCTAACCCCTGGATTCGGTGACTTTGTTAAAGTTACATGGCTAAAGAGAATTGAGATTGCAGATGGAATCAAGTTTGCCAATTCCTTAACATGGGGAGTGTATCCCGAATTATTCTGGTGGGCCCACTGTAAACCCAAGGGAGCTCACAAGGAGAAGGGCAGGCCGAAGAGGGCAGAGTGACGCTGTGTGAGAAATACTAGCCCTGTTGCTGGCTTTGAAGAGGAAGGAGTGGGACCAGGAGGCAGAGATTGGTTGGACCTCAGAAGCTGGAAAAGGCAAGTGTGAGAACACAGCACAGCCCTGCTCAGCTCTGCTGCTCTGAGCCCAGATATTCTTCTAAATTCACCCCAACTTCGCTAGGCAGTTCCTCCTCGCACCCTGGCCACTATACTAACTGCTGGGAACTTAGTCCAGTGCCTCCTTTAGCCCCTGTTCGCCAGTAACAGGTGTTGGGTCGGAGCCCCCTGCCTGGGGCTGGACCTCCTTGGACACCAGGCCTCGGGCGGAGAAGCCATGAGAGGTTGTGGGTGTGTAAGAATGAGTCTCTATTGCAGAAGCCAGCAGCCACATAGCCATCAGACAACACAGTCCATAACAGTGTCCCACCCGGGCAGCCATACACCGGCTGGTAAATGCATCTCTTTCTTTTAAAGCAGCATCAGTCTCTGTACCACAGCTATTATCTGAGCAGCCGCACGCCGCCTCCAGACTCACCGCCACATCGTAGCAGTATCTGAGCTCTCTCGTCTCTCTCATCAGGCAGCTTCTCCTGTCTCTCTGCCTCAGCAGCTTCTCCTGTCTGCCCTGCCCAGCACACTGGCTGGTCTCCGAAGCCTCACATAGTAACTCCCTCTGAGCTTCTCTCTCAGCGCACCTGCTGGTTAACAGGGTAGCTGTATCTGAGCTCTCTGTGAGCTCTTAGCTTACATCATAGCAGTCCCGGCTTTTAGCTCCATCTGAGCTCTCTGGTTTCCCCCCGCCTATTCTCTCACCGACTAGCTGGTCAGTAACCTGTATATTATTAGAGACAGAGAAGGCTGGCTGCCAACAGGGACACCTGCCACTTGGGTTACAGAGGGCACCGCGCTGTGAGACTGCTGAGGCCTTGCAGCTGCCCTGGTGTCTGGGCCCCGGCGCCGGCGGGCCGTGGACGTTCCGGCAGACTCAGGCCTCCACGTCTGAGTGGCCTTGGCTGCCTGGGGACTCTGGCAAGGTTCCCACAGCCAGGAAACAGACCCTCCCCGAGAGCTTCCGGAATGGAGCAGAGTCCAGAGTCCACTTGGTTTTCGCCCAGTTAAACATGTGTTGGACTTCTAACCGATAGAAGTGTAAGACTGTACATTTTTGAACTGTTTGAAGCCCCTAAGTTTGAGGTTAATTGGTGACAGCAGCCAGGGAAAACCATGACTTAGATTTTTCCACCCAAAGTACTTACAGTATGATATTTTGGGGTGGACGGTTTTCATGTTTTAGATGGAATTATCACTTAAGTATCCTTTGCATTTCTTTACTACACTAAGCAGGATACATGGACCACGATTTAGCTTTCTTTTCATAATTGGGGGCTACAGTTATGCACACAAAGGTTTGACTCCTGGGCTGTTGGTATAAAAGGGACTCTGAGCTATTACATGAAATGAGAGAGCCCTGTTTGTTGCTGCTTTTTGAGTTCCTGGCCTTTTTTCTCCTTGTCCCTTCCTTTCCTTCCTTTCCTTCCTTCCTTCCTTCCTTCCTTCCTTCCTTCCTTCCTTCCTTCCTTCCTTCCTTCCTTCCTTCCTTTAAATTAATTTTTAGAGAGAGAAGGGAGAGGGAAAGAGAAGCATCAGTAAGAGAGCAAACATCAATTGGTTGCCTGCCTCCTCCACGCCCCGCTACTGGGGATTGAACCCACAACTGATGAGGCATGTGCCCTGACTGGGAATCAACCAATGACCTTTCAGTGCACAGGACAGTGCCGAACTGAGCCACACAGACCGGAGCTCTCATTATTTCTTGCTGTTGGCTGTTTACAAGTTTCTGCCAGCCAACCCTAATGCTGCTTTTAATCAAACTTGCTAAAAAGAAGACTTAAATGATACTTAATTGGACTCCGAAAATATATTCTGCATGCCACATGTAAAATGTGCCTGATCTTTCAGAGGGTCAAACATAATATAAATACATCTATCAGTACTTCCGTGTACAGTTAACATCCACTACAATCCTGGGAGATAACTGGGAGATTAATAAACGCCTCCTTTTTGTGGGTTTATCTCTGTGTCTGACTTGAAGGGGACAACACCGCCTTTTAAATCAATAGGCTTGAGGCTCTGAGATGTTCACAAGTTCGTGACCTTGAAAAGCCTGCATCGCCGAGAGGTGGGAGAGGAGAGCGCAGGTCAGGCTGGGAGGAAGGCAGGGGGTGGTAAAAGGCCTGGGTTTTATTCTAAGTGGAGAGAACTAAGGAGGGAAGCAGCATGATCAGAGCAAAGATCACTTGACTACTGTGTGGAGAGTAGATGGGGGAGGTGGGGGTGGGGGCGGGGCGGGCGGGGGAGGAGCAGCGGAAGTGGATGGGAGGAGGCCCTTAATGAGGAGGCTAAGCCAGCTGTCCAGGCCATGAAGCAGCGGCTTCCGCTAAGCAGTGGAGAGAAGGGGATAGTCTTCGGAGGCAGAACACATTACTGAGACCTTAAAGGAAGGCGTGACGGTATTATGTTGGGCAAATATTCAGGCTAGTTTGTGTCATGGGGGAGCTATACGCCGATTAAGGCAAAAAGGCCCCCCACATCATAGCAGAGGTGTGCAGAGTATAGAGATCTTGGCAGCATTTAGATCAAGACTAATTGCCTGATCTCAATGTCAGAGGCTTAACATTGGGCCCGAACAAAGCTAGGGGAGGCCCACTTCTCTGCTGCCCTTCCTCAAAAATATCCTTTCTCTCGCTGTCCCCAGGACGAGCGTTCTGATTCTTGTGTGACCGCTCAGCCAGGCCAGGTGGACTCCCGCCTGCTCCGGGCTTTGCTGTGCGTGCCTGCAACCCGCCAACCTCCTGGAAACACTGGACACCTGGCAGAATGTTTACATACGGATCTCGGCTTGTGTAAAAGCCAGTTTCTAATGGAACTTATCTCCGGACGTTCGAATGATGCCATCTCAAGCCTAAGAAAATCTGGAAACCTCAGACAGTAAATCATCCGTTAATCAAACCAGACCTCGTAGGCTGGCTTTCAGCTCACTGGAGAGTTTCTAACGGTCTGAATCAGGAAAGGATCCAGATGCTGAGAGAAGGATAGGAGATTCTCCGACCTAGACATCTGGCTGTGAATAATAGCAGATGCCGTTTTCCAAATCAAAGTGACATTTTCTAGCAAATACTAACATTTACCACTCAGATGTATTTTTTATTTTTTTATAGGAATACCGCAGAGGGAGCCTCTTTGATAAAAAGCCATAAACTCTTTGCATCTAGACAGAAGTTTCTATAAGATTTCATGACTGCTTATATTCCCTTAAAAGTCACCCCACCTCCAGGATGGTGACTGAGGCCCATCAATCACTCCTTGCTCTCTTTATCAGAAGCCATAAGAGCATTAACTAGACCAGCTGGAAGAAGTCATTTTTTCTACATTAAAAATATCCTATCTAACAGCACCAAACTAAAAATTTCCTGCCTTTTTTTTCTTTTATCTCTAAACATGTCCATAATAGAATGGGCACAAGAAAGAAAACTTGCACATCCTTTCTAAATCCCTTACAAGTAAGCTTCGATTGATTTTTTGTTGTTAGCAGCATCAAAAACTCAAATCTTTTCTGCTTCAATGGGACTCTTCAACAAATGGACATTCACAATGAGTGGTTTGCTGTGTCCTGAGAATTGTAAGTAGTTAAGTCGGGGACGTGAGCCCATATCCGGGGGGAAAACCACAGCCAGTGGCCAGAAGGGCATTCAGACAGTGAACGCACATTGGCTGGCTGCTCACGGGAATCCCTTGAGAAGCTCTGAAAAGTGCTGACTGGTGGGCTACGCTTCAGACCAGTTAGGAGGGAGCCGAGCATCACTGCTTTCAAGGCTGGTCCAGGAACCCCAAGAGGCAGCCTGAGGGAACCGCTACTGCACACCAAGGATGTCTTACCTCCAGGCCCATCAGGGTTACTTAGGCATTTTGCTCCAGATGTACATGGATTCTAGAGAACTGGGATTTAGATTTCTCTGCATGAGAAGCTCACTTGACAAAGGGCACAAGGAAGTTGGCACGGTTTGCTTCTCACTGTTGGTAAGCAGGTGTGTGCCCCGCGATGGCTTTGAAGAACTGGGTAAGAACAGTTGGCGCCGCCTGAACAGAGTTGTTTCCTCAAACCTGCTGGGTGATCACATTGTATTTCTCAACTACAGAGAAGGCGGGACCTCAGGAGGACAATGGAAGAGGAAGCTTAGTAATTACCTGTTCCACCAGGTGCCAGGACACCTCTATAAGTAAGGGGGTGAATAAACACTGCCCGCTCAGGAACTTGGCTTCCATATAAAATCCCGGGCTTCTCTAAACCAGTAATCATGGCACAATAGGAGGAAGCTGGGATCGTTTCTAATTGGGGAGAAAAATCACTCCCAACAGAAAGATACTCCCACCGCAACTCTCTCTCTCTCTCTCTCTCTCTCTCTCTCTCTCTCTCACACACACACACGCGCGCACACACACACACACACACACACACACACACTCAAGACTGTTTACATCTGAAGAAACTGATATGAATAGGAGATGAAAATATTCTTTATAAAGGAACAACTGTACTTAAAAATGATTACAAAATAAAGGTCACAACTGGATTCCATTGTCTCTCTTCCTGAAATATCTAAATTATGATACACTAATTGAGTAAATAAAAATTGATCCTAACAAATGAACAAAGGAAGATTAATTCCCCCCCCCACCAGCAATGATTATGTGTTTTGGCCTCTGCTCTATATCTACCTAATAGCTCTCAAAGTTATTATTCAGAAAGCACAGGGTGGCAGAGGTTTTTGTGTGGCTGAAACTGGTAAACATCTGGGAATCCAGGTGCTCACCATTTAAATTTCTGTTCCTTCATCAGATGAAACTGTCACAGTATTTTGCCTAATGATACCATCATTATCATATTCACTTGAGTGACAAAATGCCAGATTTGTGCTCATCAATTTTCTGCTGCATCTTTCCAAATCAAAGAGCTTTTTCTTTTTAAATCTATCAAATTAGCATGGCAGGCTCAGGCAACAGAGAGTAAAATTTCAGTAGTGATATTCAAAAATTATATACTATCTTAGTCCATCACTGTAACTCATGAATTTAATTTAGCGCTGTCAAAATGTAGCCATTTAAGCTTGAATTGCTCCAAATTTAATTATGTGCATCAAGACAAATATTTAAGTGTGAAAATTTCAACCACAAGACATGAAAAAGTAAAGATAATTTAGAGAGGAAGAATAAAAAGAAATATTCCTGCAACCTGCTAATCTATATAATTCTAGTTCCTGGGACTGAGTTAAAATAATAACTTTGTTTTTCACGTATTTAACAATGATGTTTTGTTTACAAACATATTAGAGCAAGTATAGTGAGTAGAAATCACATGAAAACTAGTTATAAGAGCTGAAAGTCTCTAGTAAGTTAACAAATGTTTTGAGGAGAATGACTAAAAGAAATGAAAAGAAAAGCAAGACACCTTAGTTGTCAGGCACCTTGGCTCTGAAATCAAATAACATGAGCTTAACTTATGGCTCACCCACTTCTTTGCGAAGGGGGAAAGTTATTTGGCCACTCAATGCCTTTTTTCAGTGCTGCTGAACTCCTATGTTTATTGTGAGAATAGAAGTAAACAACATGTGTGAATGACAGTAAGTGCTCAACAGTGGTGATCTGTTACTATTAACAGGACGGATTATGATAGTTTTCTATATACCACATCCTATCTAATAAAGAGGGGATATGCAAATTGACCATCACACTATAACAAAATGGCTGTGCCCACAGTGGAGGCAGGGATTCTGTAACATAAGATGGCTGCGCCCACAGTGGAGGCTGAGTTCCATTAACAAGTGTTAATGAGCAATCACAGGGA
Organism: Vespertilio murinus; assembly: GCA_963924515.1. NCBI lineage: Eukaryota > Metazoa > Chordata > Mammalia > Chiroptera > Vespertilionidae > Vespertilio > Vespertilio murinus. The sequence goes on from OZ004712.1 coordinate 61,313,644, forward strand.
CCTGAGGCTGCACCCTCAGCCTGGTGGGGCTTGTTAGGGGGACAGGGGACCTCAGGTCATGCCACTCCCCCCCCCCCAATGGAGCTGGATGGGGAATCTCAAGGCATGCTCCTTGCTCCGGCCTAGGCAGGAGGACCTCAAGCTGTGCCCCCAACCCCAGCACCAGGTTGGGGACCTGAGGTCATGACCCCCACCTGGCAGGGTTTGACAGGGACCTCAAGGCATGCCCTTTGTCCCTGCCTGGGTGACCTCAGGTCTTGCACCCTGCCCCAGCACCGGGCCGGGGAACCTGATGTGATGCATCCCCCCTGATGGGGCTCGATGAATATGGGACCAGCCAGGTCTAGATTTAACCCAATGGGGGTGGGGCTGGGTCTCATATGATTTCGAGGCATAGGTGGGTGGGCGGGGACTTGACTCTGGTTCCTGTGGTGTGCCCCAGACTCTGTTGGGAGGAAGATTTTCACATACATTTTACTAATTTTCTTTCATCTCTGACACTTCTATTATAAAGAAAGGGCAAATAGCAATATTAAAATATTTCCTCTAATGAATTCCTTTTTAATGTGCATGAATTTTGTGCACTGGGTCATTAGTTACATATTAAACTAGAGGCCCAGTGCATGGATTCATGCACCAGTATGGTCCCTTGGTGTGGCCAGCAGGGATAGGGCTGAAATCGACATCCAACATTCTCCAAAGGATGTAGTAGTGCGGGAAGTGGCAGGTGGCCAGGGAAGAGCTGCTTCTGCTCATCCTGACCCCACTTATCCTGGTCAGCTGAGCAGCACTCCCCCTGTGGAAGCACACTGACCACCAGGGGGCAGCTCCTGCACTAAGCCCCCTGGTGATCAGTGTGCATCATAGTGACTGGTCGATCAATGGCTTAGGCTTTTATATATAGAGAGGCCCGGTGCATGAAATTCATACACGGGGGGTGTGTGTCCCTCAGCCCAGCCTGCACCCTCTCCAATCTGGGACCCCTCAAGGGATGTCCAACTGCCCGTCTAAGCCCAATTCCACCTGGATTGGGTCTAAACAGGCAGTCAGACATCCCTCTCACAATCCAGGACTGATGGCTCCCAACTGCTCACCTTCCTGCCTCCCTGATTGCCCCTAACTGCTTCTACTTGCCAGCCTGATCACCCCCTAACCACTCCCCTGCCAGCCTGATTGGTGCCTAACTGCTCCCCTGCCACCCTGTTTGCCCCTAACTGCCCTCCCCTGCCAGCTTGTTTGTCCCTGACTGCCCTCCTTTGAAGGCCTGGTCTTTCCCAACTGCCCTCCCTACTGGCCATCTTGTGGTGGCCATTTTGTGTCCACATGGGGGCAGTCATCTTGTGTTTTGGAGTGATGGTCAATCTGCATATTATTCTTTTATTAGATAGGCTAGAGGCCTGGTGCACGGGTGGGGGACAGCTGGTTTGCTCTGAAGGGTGTCCCGGATCAGGGTGGGGCTCCCTTGGGACATGGGGCGAGGGGCCTGTGGTGGTTTGCAGGCTAGCCACGCCCCCAGTGACCCAAGCAGAGGCCCTGGTATTTGGGATTTATTTATCTTCTATAACTGAAACTTTGTAGCCTTGAGTGGAGACCAAGGCAGGCCAGGGCTGCAGGAGCTTGGCTTCCTCCATTGCTGGGGGCAACCCAAGCCTCCTGCTCTCTCCAGCTCCATGGCTGCTGCCATTTTTGCTGGGATTTATTTATCTTCTATAATTGAAACTTTGTAGCCTTGAGTGGAGGCCTGGGCCAGCCATGGTGTGCAGCTTGGCTTCCTCCATTGCCGGGAAAACCCAAGCCTCCTGCTCGCTCCATGGCCACAGCCATCTTGGTTGGGTTAATTGGCATACTCACTCCTGATTGGCTGGTAAGCATGGTTTGTGGGTGTAGTGGGGTAATGGTTAATTTTATTGGACGAGAGTAGTAGCCCTGCACATGAAGCCATGTGATAGTAGCTAACCAATAGCTTGCTGCCTCCTTCCAGTAGCTCTCCACCCATTGCCCGCCCTCCTGTAGCTTCCTCTGCCCCCACCCTCTCTTCATAGCTTGCTGCCCTGCCCCTTCCTCTAGCTCTCTGTCACCCACTTGTAGCTCACTGCCCCACCCTCCTGCTGATCCATGATCTGGTCGTTACTTGATCAGTTATTATGCTTCATGGCATAATGACAATTTGCATATTATATCTTTATTATATAGGATATAGACAAAGGCCCAGTGCATGAAAATTCATGCACTTGGGGGGTGGTCCCTCAGCCTGGCCTGTGCCCTCTCCCAGTCTGGGACCCCTTGGGGGATGTCCACCTGCTAGCTTAGTCCTGTTACCTGTGGGATAGGGTCTAAACTGGCAGTCAGACATTCCTCTGGCAGCCTGGGAGCCCTTGGAGGATGGCTCCCACCACCGCTGCTGTGCTGGCCAGCCATAAGCTGGCTTCTGGATGAGTAGCACTCCCCCTATGGAAGTGCACTGACCACCAGGGGCAGTTTCTGGATTGAGCATCTGCCCCTGGTGGTCAGTGAGCATCATAGCAACCAGTCCTTCCACCATTAGGATCAATTTGCATATTATCCTTTTATTATATAGGATGGTATTATATTATACTGCTAAATTATAGAGTATTTTTATTTCCAATTATAGGTTGGTACATGAGAGGAATGGCTAGACAAGGGTATCTAGATTTTAGCTAGCATTTAAAAGATACCTTAATAATATTCATGAGAATAAAACCAAGCTTGTAGGATGATAGTTCCCCATGATGAACTTATGACTAGTTGATTAACTCTTAGATAACTAGTTGACATAGATGAAACTTAAATCACTAAACTCAACTCCTTAAGCTCAACTAAAGGGACCATCTAAACATGTACCCGGTTATATGAGTATAAACCTTTTGGGTCTCTGAGATGCTTCTCAGTCCTTCACTGCTCCTCACCCTCAGCTGTTAACTCAGAAGATTCCACCTGTTACACAATCTGAAATCTTTCCAATCTTTTCCTTCTTCCCTACTCCTCTTTCCTGCCACAGTGTTACATTTTCCTCCTCTGCTTTGGGTCTCTGCCCTTCTCAAACTCTCCTGCCTGCTAATCTCTACAATGTGATTTAAGAGTTCTGCTACCTTCCTAACAGTTGCCTTCTCTTCAATTCATATAAAGCCCCCATCTTCCCTCCCATTGAAGATGGCTGACAAAATCCTAGAACAAGAATTAATTACTTAAAACCATATTTTGAGCACAGTTTTGTTGAATTCCCAAATTATTAATTTTCTCTTTCCTGGTTAAATGCAGTATATGCAGTTAAAACCTCTGGCTTCCCACAAATCTATAAAAGCAAGCATGTATATGCAGAAGCTAATGATTCTTTAATTCTATGTAAGTCAACACAGTGACCTGTACTGTAACAGCATGAAAACGAAGGTCATAGCCCTGGCTGGCATGGCTGAGTACTTAGTGTCAATTCCCGATCAAAGGTGTATACCTGGGTTGCAGGTTCTATTCCCCCCAAGTCCTGGTTGGGTGTGTTTGGAAGGCAACCAATAGATGTGTCTCTTTCATATTGACGTTTCTATCTCTCTGTCTCTCCCCATTTCTTCAAATTTCTCTAAAAATCGATGGGAAAAACAATAATAAAAACAAGCAAACAAAAATGCCTTGGACTTCTGGTATGTATCCAAGAAGAGATCTCAAACATGACAAAGGCTAAGGTAAGTGGTATGATAGTTAAAAGCATGGGTTATGTCAAGACTGATTTGGCTCAGTGGCTAGGGCATCGACCTGCAGACTGAAAGGTCCCAGGTTCGATTCCGGTCAAAGGCATGTACCTTGGTTGCAGGTACATCCCCAGTGTGAGATGTGCAAGAGGCAGCTGATAGATGTTTCTCTCCCATTGATGTTTCTGACTCTCTGTCCCTACCCCTTCATCTCTGTAAAAAGTCAATCAAATATATATTTTTTAATAAATAAAAGCATGGCTTGTGGGGTTAGACTATCTTCATCAAATAGGTTCTCTGTGAGATCTTGGAGAAGTTATTTACTCTTTTTACTAGAGATTCCCTCACAATATCCATATAAAATGCTGAACATAGTCCCTCATATATTTTCATCATCCTAAGATGGGTCATCTCAGTGATGATCTTGGTCTGTGGCTTTGGAAGTGTTTGTATGTGTGAATGCGTGTGGGTGGAGGTGTGTGTGCTTTAAGTTCTCCTTGGAGCTGTGATCTCCAGCACAATTCCAATGAATGGATGAAACAGAAGAGGCAACAGGTACTTTTAAAGGGGTAGGATGCACACATGGAAGGACTTGGGAAATGTAACTGCTGCTGTGTTGGCTCCCAGAAGATTTCCATTCTTCACAAATATTTATTCAGTTATTTAAAACTATTTTCTCACATGTTTATTGAGTGTCTACTATGTCCACTGTTACAGGCGCTGAGGAATGCGATGGTGAGCAAAACATGAAGTACTTTTCCTCACTTACATCCTAGGGGAGGGAGATAGGCAATATCCAAAAACCAGTAAATACACAGTGTATGAGATGGTAACGGTGTAATAGAGAAAAATAAAGCAAAATGGAGGGCATGAGAAGTGTGGAATTATTTTATGGAGCCTGCTGCTGTCTTGCCTATCTGATCTGTGTTAGTTCCATTAGGGGAGGTTATTTGCAGGCAGACAGTGGCTATCTCAGTACAATCAGCTGGCATGGGTCTAGGATAGACTGGGGCTGCCAGGTGGGACGCCCTGAAGAAACAACAGTTCTTTGCATGAGGAAATGCTGAGAATATAGCAGTGTACGCTTGTGCTCTGGAAGAGACAATGAGGGTAATATCAATAGCATAGAGTGGAAAGAAACCTCGAGCTAGCAGCTGAATGATGCACCTCAGCATTTCCCAACACAAAGTAACATTTCCAAGTATGCATTTCTGAGAAGACAGAATAAAAGGACAGCAACATTAAGTTGGCATTATTATAAACACTTAAGAATTGATAGCATTGCCGAAACCGGTTTGGCTCAGTGGATAGAGCGTCGGTCTGCAGACTGAAAGGTCACAGGTTCGATTCCTGTCAAGGGCATGTACATTGGTTGTGGGCACATCCCCAGTAGGGGGTATGCAGGAGGTGGCTGGTCGATGTTTCTCTCTCATCAACGTTTCTAGCTCTCTATCCCTCTCCCTTCCTCTCTGTGGAAAAATCAATAAAATATATATTTTAAAAATTGATAGCATTGATTAATTACATAAAGGAAATCCTGGGATTTATGTAGAGTGATCCCATGAAGCCTCACTGTCCAGTTAGGAGGAAAGAGAGTGAGAGAGCAAAGAGGACATCTACAGGAAGAGAATACCAAGCAGAGGGATCAGTAAATGCAAAGTCCCAGAGACAGGAACATCCAGATTGTTTTACAAGCAGCAAAAAGAACCATGGAAGAGATGAGGTCACGGAAGTGGGGGGTGGGAGGTGGGCAGAATGCATAGGGTCATTAGAGCAATGTAAGGGCTTTGACTTTTATTTGCATGAAAGCGGGAAGCCAGTGGGGGGTTTTGAGTGGAAAGAGTGACATGATCCAGTTGAGTACTAAAAGGGTCGCTCCAGCTACTCTGCATAGAATGACTGAAGGAAGCTGGTAGTGGGGGCAAAGATGGAAGCAGAGAGCCCTATTAAGACATAATTAAAATGGATAAAAGTCTTAAATGTAAGTAACAAAACCATAAACGTCATAGAAGAAAACAGAGGCTGCAAAATATTAGACATGTCTAATAGTAATATTTTTGCTGATAAATTAATGAACAAATGGGACTACATTAAACTAAAAGACTTCTGCACAGCAAAAGAAACCATCGACAAAATAAAAAGGGAATCCGCTGTCTGGGAAAACATATTTGCCGATGATACATTTGATAAGGGGTTAATATTCAAGAATTATAAAGAACTTATAACTCAATGCCAGGAAAACAAACAATCCAATTAAAAAATGGGCAAAGACCTGAATAGATATTTCTCCAAAGAGGACATACTGGTGACCAATAGACATATAAAAATGTTCCACGTCACTACTCATAGAGAGATGCAAATTAAAATCACAATGAGATATCACCTCACACCTGCCAAAATGGCTACCATCAATAAACAACAAATGCTGATGAGTATGTGGAGCAAAGGGGAACCTAGTTAGTACAGTGTTGGTGGGAATGCAGACTGGTGCAGCCACTATGAAAAACACTGCAGAGTCTCCTCAAAAAATTAAAAATGGAACTCCCATTTGACCCAGTGATTCCACTTCTGGGAATATATCCTAAGAATCCCCCCAAAAAAACATTTGGAAAGAATGTATGAATCTCTATGTTCATAGTAGTGTTGTTTACAGGAACCACGATATGGAAACAGCCCACGTGTTCATTGGTGGATGAGTGGCTAAAAAAGCTGTGGTACATTTACACCATGGAATGCTACATGGCTGTCATAAAGAAGGAAGTCTTACCTTTCGCAACCGCATGGCCATCCATCCTGGAGATTATTGTGCTAAGCAAAGTAAGCCAGTCAAAAAATGACAAATATGTGGAATCTAATAAATGGATGATAAAAATAGAAACAGAGGCATAGATACATGAAACAGACAGACAGCTATCAAAGGGGATTGGATAATGCCGTGATCAGCAAACTGCGGCTCGTGAGCCACATGCGGCTCTTTCGCCCCTTGAGTGTGGCTCTTCCACAAAATACCACTGCCTGGGCGAATCTATTTTGAAGAAGTGGCATTAGAAGAAGTTTAAGTTTAAAAAATTTGGTTCTCAAAAGATATTTCAATCGTTGTACTGTTGATATTTGGCTCTGTTGACTAATGAGTTTGCTGACCACTGGGATAAAGGAAGGTAAAGGGATTAGCCAAAGAACATATATACATAACAAAGGACACTGACAACAGTATGGTGTTGGCCAGAGGGCAATGGGACTGGGTGGAGGTGAACAAAGGGGGACATGGGGACATCTATAATAGTGTCAACAAAAATAAAATAATAAGTGTGTACATTAAAATGTAATGCTTTCAACAATAAAAGTATCAATAATCTCAAAATATGTGTACATGGAAAAAAAGTAATTGCAATAATCCAGTCAGAGTTAAAGTTGGACCAGCATAAAGGCTATGGAAGTGGGGATATTCTGGATACAGTTCAAAGGTAAAGTGGTCAGGACTTACAGCTGGATCAGCTTATCACAGATGATAAAATGTTCTGTACATTAGCATGTTGTCTCTTTTAACGTCCAAACAAGGTGAGAGGCAGTTGTTGCACTTCCTAAAGGGGAGAATTGATGATCTGTGGTGTTAATGTGGTACAGGCATGAGATCTTGAACTTGGTCTTCTTATTTCCAGCTGCCTTTCCTGTACAGGACCCTCTCCCCACCAGTTCTTTGAAAGCCCCTTTAAAAACATCCTACAACATCTATTTAACCAGCATCTTAGTTCAGGTCTTAGTGCCTTCCTATTTCACGTCAATTCCATGACACCAGGAAGCACTCCCTACTTACCCAATGGCTTCACAGTGTCCAGAGGAGAAAATTCAAGCTCCCTGAGCAGATCAGCAACTTCTTCTTTCTTCATCTGGTGATAGGCAATCTCTTCAGCTTTGTCTCTGACTGGACTCCCCACCTCGACCCTGGTCCCCAAACCCCCAACACCACATACCTGCACCAAACACACACACACACACACACACACACACACACACACACACACACGCACATTCCTTGATTAGTATATTCATAAAACTACCTTAACCTTATTAGGTATAGTTTCCAGTTTAATATGGCCACTTCAGCCAAAACCGGTTTGGGTCAGTGGATAGAGTGTCGGTCTGTGGACTGAAAGGTTCCGGGTTCGATTCCGGTCAAGGGCATGTACATTGGTTGCAGGCACATCCCCAGTAGGGGGTGTGCAAGAGGCAGCTGGTCGATGTTTCTCTCTCATTGACGTTTCTAGCTCTCTCTCTCCCTTCCTCTCTGTAAAATATCAATAAAATATATTTAAAAAAAATATGACCACTTCAGTGTATATTTTCTGATCTGGAAGAACAGAGAGCAAAATTTGTCAATGACCCAAAACAAAAAGTACAAATCAATCCTCTTGGAAAATAGCTATTAAAATCTCAGATATCACAAAGATGTCCTTTTGGGTTTTTATCTTTGTCTTCTCAGCATAAAATAACTTCTGTATTTAAGATATTTCAGGAACAGGGCTGGTGGAGGAAGAGAATGTGACGGGGATATGGAGTCAGGGAGATTTTGAAGTAGGCAAGTTTATTTCCTTGCACAAAATTAGAAGTTAAACAGCATGACGCTGATTTCCCCCCTCCCTCTAATGGTGAGGAATAAATGAAAATTAACAGCATCTTTACTGCGATCAAACACAAAGCGATTCTAGCTTAGTGCCTTATAAAAAGCAAGTTAATTCCTGTCCCTGGGATAAACAGTCTCTTAAAGGCCTGTGAATGAAAACTCAAATCTACCTTTGGCAATTTTGTTCACTTTAGGTTCTATTTGCTTTTGTGTAAAAGCAAGCACAGTATGGGAGGGGTAATTGTTTCGTCTCCGGACAACCTTTCGGCTCTCTCAGTGGCACTAAGGCTGTGGAGCATCTGTGAAGAGACACACAGAAAGCAGCTCTCATTCTGGATTTTGGCTTGCAGGATGCCTTTCTCCCGGAGCCGTCATGGCGCTAATATAAGGCAATTTGGCTGGATTGACTTCATCAGGAATTGAGCTGTAATGCATTTTAGTTTAGTATCTCCCTCCCCTCCCACGGAGAGTGGGAGAGTGTCCCAGCTCCTAATCGTTATTACTTGTGTGTACAACTCCCCGTCTTTTCATTTCCTCTCCTTGTAAAATGAGTCTGACTGGTGGGCTGAAGTTACAGAGAGGAAAAGCTACGCACGGACTTTCTGATCATTCAGTTCTCTTCTAAAGACAGTTAAATGGATTCTGTGACCCCAGTATTTTGTTTCACTGGCCTATGTGTAAGTAGTCATTTCTGAAGAATGGCAAGTTCTACATTAGCATCAATCAATGAAATGATTGCCAACCTTAGTGTTTCTATAATAATGGTTTTTGTTTTTAATGATTTTTATCTTTTTATGTTTATTAAATTTGTTGGGTGACATTGGTCACCTTGAAAAGACTAGTGTCCTGGTGCTTGGATTCCTGCACATTGAAAGGAAATTAATTAGAAGAAATATTTTAATATCACTATTTGCCCTTTCCCTATAATAGAAGTGTCAACCAAATTCACAATCGACAGTTACAGATCAAAACACACACGTGTGATTGGCGCCAGCGAGAGCTTTATATGTATCATGCATGTACAAGTCAACTTAGCCTTTTATAAATATATAAAATAAACTTGCTTAATTAGACCTGCTTTCTGATGTAGCTAAACTTTTTCCAGCCCAGTGAAGTGCCCCAACTTCTCTTTCAGGCAATTGTACACAGCAGTAAATATCATCACGAAGCAGATTATTATTGTAGATCACGCAGGGAGAGCAAAGGGTAAAATGTTTAACTGTAGCAGTGTTTGACTATATTCTGCACAGTGAGAAAACCTGAAGTCATTTTCAAGTTCCACCATTTCTTAGTTCTTTTTAGTCAGGTCAAGTTTATAAACTTTCTAAATCTCCATTTTCCAGCTAATAAAAAGGAAATAGGATTCTACCGAGTCTCCTATCTACCTACTTCAGGACTTCTGTGAGGATGAAATGAGATGAGGCATTGGAAAACACTTCACAAACATTTGGTTAAACTGTAAAATGTTTGCACCTGGCTGTAGAGAACATCGGGGAAGGCACATGAGCTCATTGTCAGCTGAGTTCAGTGGCGTTGAAAGAGCCACAACTTAGAAACATACCTTGCTAGAGGCAGGTATGTTGTCAGCCTGACCTTTAGCTCAGGCGCCAGGGGGTGGATTTAATTATCTAAGGTCAGTCAGGCACCAGGAATGGATGCAATTATCTGGGCTCAGTCTGGAGTGACAATTACAAAGAAGCCACAAGAGTGAAGAATTGCAGCTTGATCTTTAACCATGATTATACATAATTTCCTTTGTCTTAAACTCTAGTAAAACTTCCTGGTATCATGCTGTATATAATAAATGTGCTGCAATAGCTCTGGGTCACTGTCTCTCCAGCTGAGGACATTGTCCCACTTGGCCCCAGCTTTACTTAAAGTCTTTGTGTCTGTCTCTTTTTCTCATTTTCTCAATCCCCAGCCACCCCTACTCAGAACTTGTCTGCTCTCTAGCTGTGCTGGTCATGGCCAAGAAAGAAAACGTATACCTGACTGTAAAGCAAGTCGGGTTCCTGGGCTGAATAAACTCCAAGGAGGCTAGTTGCTAGGGAGAGGAAGCCCGGTATTGGTATGTGACATCATTACCCAGCATCCACAGCGACTATTTCCGGGTGTGGCTAGGCTGTGGGCTGCATTTTGCATCATAGGATCTTGGCAGCGTTGGCTGTGATTTGGTGGGGTGTTGCTCCAGGATGGTGGCAGGGCCTGTATCCCACTTGTGGGGAAGCCAAATGTTGATGGTGCCGTTTATTTTTAAATCAGAAGCCCCATGCATGAAAATTCATCCTAGAATGGGCTTTCCTTTCCCTGGCTCCCGGCCCTACCATTCCACTCCAGCCCAGCCCCTTTCTGCTCAGGCCCCGGAGCCACCTCTTTCTGCTTCGGCCCCACCTTCCCACACTGCCCAGAGGCCCTGAAAGACCTGGGGTGAGGCAGAATGACTGTATCGTTGCCATGGCAATGATGCAAGCATCCCACCTGCATCACTTGGCACCTGTGCATGCAAATTAGCTGCCATCTTTGTTGGGTTAATTTGCATACTACTTATTGGATGGTGCTGTAGCAGAGGTATGATCAATTTACATGTTTGTCTATTATTAGGTAAGATGGCCAATGCACATCATGGCAGCTCCTGTGTTGAAAGTCTGCCCCCTGGTGGTCAGTGTGCATCATAGCTACTGGTCAGATGGATGGACACAGCCTTTTATATGTATAGATAGATTTCAGGTGTGGATTTCTATGTTACAAGGTCTGCATATTTCACTGTGTGCCCACCACCCAAAGTCAAATCTTCTCCTGTCATCTTGTATTAAGACCCCTTACCCCTACTCCACACCCCCTTCCCTCTGCCAATTGCCACATTGCTGTTTGTGTTCATGAGTTTCAGTTTACTATCCCACCTATGAGTGAAATCATATAGTTCTTAGCTTTTTCTGACTGACTTATTTCACTTAGCATAATGTTCTCAAGGTCCATCCATGTTGTTGCTATTTTATCATTTCTTACGACTGAGTAGTGTTCCATTGTGTATGTGTACCGCATCTTCTTTATCCAGTCCTTTATCACAGGGCACTTCGGTTGTCTCCATGTCTTGGCCATCATGAATGATGTTGCAATGAACATAGGGGTGTATATATCTTTGAGAATATATGATTTTGAGGTTTTTTTTTTTGTTTGTTTGTTTGTTTGTTTGTTTGCATGTGTATTCCTAGGATAAGGATTGTTAGGTCGTATGGTAGCTCTATTCTTATTTTTTTATTTTTTATTTTTAAAAAATATATTTTATTGATTTTTTACAGAGAGGAAGATAGAGGGATAGAGATTTAGAAACATCAATGAGAGAGAAACATCTATCAGCTGCCTCTTGCACACCCCCTACTAGGAATGTGCCAGCAACAAAGGTATACATGCATGCCCTTGACTAGACTCAAACCTGGGACCTTTCAGTCCACAAACTGACGCTCTATCCACTGAGCCAAACTGGTTTCGACTATTCTTATTTTTTGAGGAATCACCAGACTGCTTTCCATGGTTGTTGTATCAGTCTTCATTCCCACCAGCAGTGAATGAGGGTTCCCTTTTTCCACAACCTCTCCAACACTTGTTATTGCTTCTCTTGTTGATAAATGGCCACTCTAACAGGTGTGAGGCAAAGTTTTGATTTGCATTTCCCTAATTGCCAGTGAGACTGAGCATCTTTTCACATATCTATTGGTTGTTCTTCTTGGGCGAGGTGTATTTTCAGGACCTCTGCCCACTTTTTGTTAGGTTGTTTGTTTGGTGTTGAGTTTTGTGAGTTCTTTATATATTTTGGAAATTAAATGTTTGTAGGAGCAACTGTTTGCAAATATATCCCATCTGGTCGGCTGCCTCTTTGTTTTGTTGTCAGTTTCTTTTGCTGTGCAGATGCTTTTTATATAAAAAAGGGTTTTAAAGGAAAAAATACAAGTGTGACCTTCTGGTAGAAATTCAATAAAGAACTAATTTCCAAATATGTAAAAAAAAATAGATTGCAGTTGTGGTCATATACTTATTGAATAAGAAGAAACTACTTCTTATTCTAGCAATTATTTGCTATAGATTTATTTGTACCCACATGTTAATAATAATCGTGTGAAAATGTAAGCATTCCTGAAGAAGATAACAATGTTAGGGTACTCTGGACCACAGGAATTGGGGTAGATTAAATTATTATTCAAAGTATTTATGTACTGGACTTGGCATGTGATGTGCTTGAGATTCCTGGTGGGCAAGATGTAACTCCATGTCTTTTGACTTTGAGTTCAGTGTGTGCTTTGCTTTGGCCAGAGGGATAGTAGACTTGAAATGTGATTGTTTATTGGCCTTGATATCTTCCATTTCTGCCATTGCCATACTTCCCCCAGTAAGCTGCTGTCCCGTCAGCCTGGGCCCCAGAATGACCTATGTGGAGAAGACCAGCAATGAAGTCTGATCTAGGCCAGCCAACCTTCAGCTGCCCTATACATGTATCCATTGTTTTAAGTTCATATCCGTTTGGGTGGTTGGTTATGCAGCAATAGCTAGCTAATACAATCATAACTACTGTTAATGGGACACTTACTGGTTAAAGGTGCTAAGCATGCATTATCTCATTTAATTCTTATCTCAAGCCTCTGGGCGAGATATTATTCTCTAAAGTTTGAAAGAAGGTATAGATAATGTCAGAGCCAATATTTGAACCCAGACTCCGAAGTCATTGCTGTTAAATGCTTCTAGAATACAATAATTATTCATTAAAATCAATAGCTGGTTCCAAACAAGACCTACATCTGACCTCCCTACCAAGGCCTATAGGCCTTGTGTGATCTGTCTTCCTCTGTGATCTAATTCCATTTTCCCCCAGACCTCCAACTTGCTACGCTTTTACCTATCTGATGCTTTTGTGTGTGTTTTTATTTTCATGGACATATTTTCTCTGTTCTGATTGGCTGGCCTCTCCCCGTTCTTTGGATTTCACAAAGAGCTACCTGCCAACTTAAAGTAGCTGCCTCTTCATTACTTTCTCTCTCATCACCCTGCATGTTTCCCTTATAGTATAACCACAAGTTGTAATTATTTTGTTTACTTGCTTTCTTTAAATTTCCCTTACCAGATGCAATTCCATGAGAGAAAGGCATGTTTGGCTTGCATGCTATTGTATCCATAGCATGTAGTGCAGTGTTTTGAACACGTTATGTGCTCAATAAATATTTATAGAATGAATGAGTGAACAGATGAGTAATATGACAGAATATAGAGAGCAATGGGGGGCTGCAAACCTATGCTGAACATTGTGGAAGGGAACCCTGAGAAGATAGAGATAGAGTCTGGGATGGGGCAGTGGGCACAGCAGGAGGGAAGGCTGTAAAGGTCAGGGAAAAGTGTCAGAAGTAAACATTTCCCACGTAGAACTTGCACTGAGTACTCAAGAGTCTTCATTCTTGGGTGACACTTCAAACCAGAATATACACTATAGAAAACAAGCACTAGTATGAGTATGATTATTTGAACCATCTCTCTTCTTTTTTAAAAAAAAATATTTTATTGATTTTTTAACAGAGAGGAATGGAGAGGGAGAGGAATAGAGAGTTAGAAATATCAATGAGAAAAAAACATTGATTCAGCTGCCTCCTACACACTCCTCACTGGGGATGTGCCAGTTCTTTACTCTGATTTATTCGTTTCATCCTCAAAGCAATGACTGTAGGGGGTTGGCACTCTTATTACCCCTATTTTGCAGGTGAAAAAAAATGAGACACAGGAGTTTAAGGAAACCCAGCTAACAAACGAAAGGACCAGGACTCCAACCAAGCCAGACTGGCTCCAGAGTCCATGCTATGCCAAACTGTAAATTAGTTCTGTAATCAGTGGGGTGCTTTCTGTGTCCCCACCTGTTGCCAGTGGAAATGGGCTTTTTGGGGTTCCATAGGGAAAAGAATTTCCTGAGGTCCCTGTGGGAGAATGAGTTATTTTAGAAAGTTTAATTAACCCTTTGAGTCTCCAAGGTCCCATCTCCCCCTCTGTAACACCATGGAAAAAGTCCCATTTTTGTCTTCAGCAGGGCTAAGATCAAAGCCATTGCCCAGCGTTTCCACTCCCTATTTCCACCATCTGGTCCAGCACCTGGCTAGGTTAGCTTGTGTTCCCAGCTGCGGTTCATTGTTTGTAGGGCCTACCCTCCTAGCCAATGACCTTTGTTCCCAAGTTAGACTGACACACAAGCACCTCCCCTACGTCATCCCCACTTCACTGTGCATTCACACATTTCCCCTTTGTTGGACCCCATCCCGCAGTGGCTGGCAGGGAATGGACCAGTGGTTCCTAGGAGGGTGAAGTTGCAGCTTCCGGGTGAAGCTGCCCAGAGGACCATGCTTGTCTTGCCTCTCCCTTGGTCCTTTCCTATTGTTAATATTAGCTAGCTGGTTACGAGGGTACCAGGACTACTGATACTTGTGAGAAACTTCCAGCATTCCCCAAGTGAACAAGGGATTCATCCCTCAACCCCTCACACACGTGAATTCAATGAATGAAATGCCTTGCCCTCTTTGCCAAGCCCCTTCCTTAAGATGCAGCCCAGATGCAACACCTCCTGAAAACCTCCGTGGTTTCTCCAGTCTGGATTGGATCTCTTTCTTCTATGCTCTAATAGCTCATTGTACTTATGTCATTACATTCAATACCATGTGTCCTTGTGGTAGCTACAGAGAATCTATAATAATAAAAGCATGATATGCTGATTAGACTGGACGACCTTCCAGAGGAAGCCGGGGCTACAAGGGAAGCCTGGGTCCCAGGCGCCAGAGGGAAGCCAGTGCCAGCAGCTGGGGAAAGAAAGGCCTACTCTTGCATGAATTTTGTGCATAGGGCCTCTTGTTTCTTTCTCTTTTTAAAAAAATATATTTTTTATTGATATTTTACAGAGAGGAAGGGAGAGAGATAGAGAACTAGAAACGTCGATGAGAGAGAAACATCAACCAGCTGCCTCTTGCACACCCCCTACTGGGGATGTGATCGCAACCAATGTACATGCCCTTGACCGGAATCGAACCCGGGACCTTTCAGTCCGCAGACCGATGCTCTACCACTGAGCCAAACTGGTTTCGGCAGGCCTCTTGTTTCTTAATAAAAGCCAGTTATGAGGATTATACATATAAGATACTATATTTAAGTGTACAATTAGTGATTACTATTGGGAAAGATTCCCTAATATTATCTCTCCAACTTGATTTTATAACACTGCATAATCCAACAAGCTTTCTTTAAACTGTTTTCTTTAAACTGGACTTTTAGTCCGGGGCCCTCAGAGCTCTGCTCCACCTCCAGGCCTTTCACAGGTAGCCTCCCTGCCAGAGTGCTCCCTCCCCTGCTCTCTCTTTATCTGCCTTCTTCACCTTGCTCACTCCAGGTAGGCCTTGTCTGACTGCTCATATTGTAGGCTCGCTCCATCTAGTTATCTTTCAGTGTAACCCTGTTTGTGTCTTGCATAATGTATCAGGGTATTCTGTTCAAATATTAATTTGCATTTCTTTTTGCTGGCATAGAAGAATCAGAATAATGAAAACCATTGTGATATTGTGATTTGTAGCAAGAAATATATGCATATTTGATCTTCACCCCGTTTCGGACATAGAGCTTCTAAAACATTCGCATTTGCTAAGCGATGAGAGAGATAATGGTGTTTTTGTTATGTTAATGAGGTTATTTTTGGAACCAAACTTAAAGCTGAGGGCTGATTCTTGAGGAGTTACTCATGTGATTAGAGGGTTGGAATGTTCAGTCCCAACCCCCTGACTTAAGGTGAAGGTAGAAGGGCTGGAGATTGAGTTCAATCACCAATGGCAGATGATTTAATCAATTGTGCCTATATAATGAAGCCTCCACAAAACCCCCAAAAGACTGGGTTGGAGAGCTTCTCGGTTGGTGAACACGTGAAGGTTCTGGGAGGGTGGCATGCCTAAAGGGGCATGGGAGCTCTGTGCTCCTTCCTACATACCTTGCCTGTGCATGTCTTCCATCTGGATATTCATCTATACCCTTTATCATATCTACTAGGATATATCAAAAGGACTAATATACAGAGGGTCCCCTCGGGAGTTTGACCAGGAGACTGGGAGTTCGATCACTCACTATGATGTGCGCTGACCCCTAGGGGGCAACACAAAATGAAAGAAGACCCTGGCCGGCAGCTGGAAGGCCCCAATTGGCCCTGATTGCCAGCCAGGCCTAGGGACCCTATCCATGTACAAATTTCGTGCACTGCGCCTCTAGACCTATTATAATAAACTGGTGAACATAACTAAATGCTTCTCTCAGTTCTGTGAGCTGCTCTTGAAAATTAATGAGTCTCAGGCAGGATCATTGCAACTTCTGGATTACAGCTCTATAAGTGGTAGGTCAGAAGAATAGATAACAACCAGGGCTTGTGACTGCTGTCTGAAATGGGAGGCGGGCAGTCTTGTAAGCCTGAGCCCTTAACCTGTGGAATCTGATACTGTCTCCACGTAGATAATGTCAGAAGAATTGAGTTGAAGTGTAGGACAGCCAGCTGGTATCCAGAGAATTGCCTGTTGTTGGTTCTATGCAAACCACCTCCTCGCACATTGGAATTGGGGTACAGAACACCCTTTAGCTTTGTTTTTCTCTCCCAGGTTTTTGAAAGGCCTACTTTCCACGAGGAGATTATGCTGCACAGTGCAGATGGGAGAGCAGAAAGGCTCATTCATGCCTTTGAAGTTGGGGGTTGGAGGACGGAAGAGAACATTTCCAAGCCCTGGAAAAGAAACAGAGGGGCGAGTCCTGTTCCACTTCCTGGCAGCATTTCAGGGAGGGGTCAGAGTTCCAACGTGCAGGGCCCTATATTGTGTCTATAGGCACACTGGTTCCTTAGAACTAGATTAATTGCCTCGGCTGAGTTCTAAGTTCAAGTGTGCTGCAAGATTCTTGCCCATCCAGGACTGAATGGGCACAAACAGTGATCTCACGCTGGCCTGACTATTACAGGTTCCTCTCCCATATTTCAGGAAACTTAAAAGCTTCCTTGGGGGTTTCTTTGTAATTGTAGGGAGGAGGGGGATGTGGCCCCTAAAATAACTGAGATTACATTTTCCAGCCAGGCTGATAGTTTAAGGGTTCAGAGTTATGTCTAATTTTGTTTTATAAAAAAAAAAAATTATTCTGACATTTTAGGCTCATTATAATTCACTACTGCTATAATTACCATGATTTGAAATTATATATTAACTGTTTTTATTCCCATATCCATTGCCTTACAGACTGTAAGTTCTATGAGGGCAAGAAGGTGCTCAGATAATTTTCTCAAATAAATATTGGATTAGTGAATTTTGCACATTACATGGTAAATACTATTTGCTGGCGTATAAGACGATTTTTTGGCCCTGAAAAATACCGTATTTGCCGCCATATAAGAGACTGGGCGTATAAGACGACCCCCTAACATTTCCACTCAAAATACAGAGTTTGTTATATACTCGCCGTATAAGACTACCCCCCACTTGGAGGCATATTTTTCAGGGCCAAAAAATCGTCTTATACGCCGGCAAATACGGTAATTATTTACCTAACTCATTAGTGAAGTGTACTTACCAGAATGTGAGGTAGAAAGAAACATCCGGAATAAATATTCAAGGAAAGGTCAATGAGCTTTCTGCATTTTCTTTTCCTTTTTTATCCTCACCTGAAGGATATTTTTATTTATTTATTTTAGAGAGAGAGGGATGGAGAGAGAGAGGGGGAAGGAAGGAGGAAGAGAGAGAGAAAGAGGAAGAGAGAGAGAGAGAGAGAGAGAGAGAGAGAGATGGATGGATGCAAGAGAGAAACATTGATCTGTTACTCCCCTTATGTTCCCCTTCCAGGGATTGAACCTGCAACTTTTTGGTGTATGGGCTGTCACTCCAGCCAATTGGGACACACTGGCTTAGGGACAGGGCTGCACATTTTAGTATTGTTGATTAGCAACAGCAATTTACTGAGAAAAAATCCACCAAATAACTTTTTCTAAAATATTCTTTATATATGTAACAGTCATTCTGCTGGGTGGTCTGTAGTAAATGAACAAAGGAATGAGGTGTTGGAAAGATAGAGGACAAGGATATGTGACAGGAATAAAAAAGAAAAAGACTCCCTAGCTGGTTTGGTTCAGTGCATAGAACATCAGTCTGCAGATTGAAGGATGCCCGGTTTGATTCCAATCAAGGGTACAGGCCTGGGTTGTGGGCTCAATCCCCAGGAGGAGGCATACAGGAAGCAGCTGATCAATGATTCTCTCTCATCATTGATATTTCTCTCTCTCCCTTTCCTTTCCTCACTGAAATCAATAAAAATATATTTTAAAAAGAAAGAAAAAGGAACAAGGGTAAAGGCAAACTAAGAAAAGAATGCTCAATAAATGCCTGAGGATGATTTCTGAGAAGTCCAAGAACATTCTAGAAGAAATGAATGAGTAGACTCAGGGAACAAACACCATAAAGAGTATACTCAAATCTCCAGATTTTCCCTCTGAGTCTTTGCCCACCTTTACTCAGGAGTAGATGGCTCATCATTTATACCAAGACCTACACCAGTTGGTTCCCCTCCTGAGGATGTGGCACCAACACCTCACTATGGTTTAGCCAGTAGGAGCCAGTGACTTAGCTGACCTCCATCCAACTTCCCATTGTGCATATCCCTGAGAGCCAGATTAAGATCTTGAGAGTCCTGCAAAAATAACAAGATTTTGATGTATCTCTTTTATATAATTCTAATCTGAATATTTTAAATGAATCAAACTTATACTAGTATATACTGTATATACTACCTAATAAAAGAGAAATATGCAAATTGATTGTACCTCAGCCATGCCCACCAGCCAATCAGGAGCAAGTATGCAAATTAAGATGATGGTTAATTTGCATATCCAGGTGCAGAGCAAAGACTGAAGACAGGGTAAAAGTGCTGCAGAAAAGGAGTGAAGCTGCGGAGAAGCAAGCAAGCAGGGTTGGGGAGAAGGGAGGGAAGCAGGCAGGGTTGGGGAGAAGGGAGGGAAGCAAGCAGGGTTGGGGAGAAGGGAGGGAAGCAGGAAGGGTGGTGGAGACTGCTGCAGGAAACCCTATTGTAGGAATCTTCCTGCAACGGGCTTCTAGTACATATATATATTATACTAGGGGCCCAGTACACGTATTCATGCATCTTAAAAGGAACTGTGGACCATGATACTGCACTCTTAGCCCATCCTCTGTGCCCTCTGTCTGGCCCCTCTGGCTGAGGCCCCCCGTCATCTGTCTGCTGGCAACCCCACTCCTGCTGCTGCAGCCACCACCACTGCTATTCCCATGCACTGACAGCGCTGGCCCTGCTCGCACCCCCTGATGATGCGGGATTATTGGGGCCAGTGCCAGCAGTAGGTTTAAGCAGGTCTGGCGTCATCACTGATATGAGTGACAGCTGCTGCCCTGATTGTCCCTCAGGAGCAGGGGGAGGTGAAGAAGCCCTCAGGGTGATTGGGGCTGGCAGCTGTGACTTGCACCCACTGATAGCACCAGGAGCTGGCAGTGGGTGCAAGTGGGGCTGGTGCTGGCAGCAGGTGTGAGCGATGGGCAGGCCTGCAATGTTCAGGAGAAAAGAATATTTAATAACCACTAATCCAGATGACAGCAACTGGTGCCCCACCTTGGTCTGGCACCCCAGCTCACCTGCTCCATCAAGCTGCTGTGGCCTACGCTCACCATGCTCTGTGCGTGCCCCCTGGTGGTCAGTGCATGTCATGGAGACCGGCTGTTTGGTTGTTCTGCCATTTAGTCTATTTGCATATTAGGATATATATATATATATATATATATATATATATATATATATATATCATTGTTTTGATTATACAATTCTAGATAATTGAATTGAAGATAAAATTTTCTCTTTCCTGCCTCTGCCATGTGATCTTCCTTTTCTATTCCTTTAGCATATTCATAGTCTTTTTTATTAGATAACCTGATCGCCCATGAATCCAAAGGAGAGAGCCTGAAAACCAAGTAGGCAGTGAGCATGAAAGACATACCTGCACTTTGGGGTCCCTGAACTGAACATGTCTTAGATGCCTGAGCTATAATATCCCTGTTCCACCAGTAGCTATAAACAAGGGATGCTGGCAGATTTTGAAGCACATAACATAGTGTCTTATCTTTTTTTCTTTTTCAGGGGGGTAGGTGTGGGGGCAGTAATGAAGGCTTCCCAGAGGGGTGACATTTTAGCTCAATCCAGGAAGATGAAGTGGAAGTGATCAGGAGTAAGATGGCAACGCAGATGGAATGTGTTTAGGGGCTATTTGAAAGGGGTGAGATCCAATCTAATTTTACTATATCCTTATCTAGACTTTCCTGTATTCTATATGAACAGTTAATTTTACAAAAGTATAGAAAGGGGTTTTCACTAACATCAATAAATCATGCACAAATAGGGAATTGATAATGTTCAAAATGGAAATTTAGGAGAGGTGGGGTGACCATTTGGGCTGTCTATTTGTGTTTATTTATCCAGGGTTTGACAACTGGTTTGCGTATCACCTGCCTGGGTGTTCTATGCTTTATAAGTCATTGCAGCATTGAGGCAGTCAAGCGCTGAAGTTCCACCATCAGTACAGTGAGTTATGAGCTGTATCTCTAATGGTGAAGATGGCTTTGTGCAGAGTGGCCCTAAAACCAGCCATTATCCTTGTGTGCTCTGTGTTTGGCCACAGTGGACCCCTGAAGAGAGGCTGTTGATGGAAGACCATAATTTCAACTCTACTGTAAGTAAAAACAACTCTAGAAGGTTTTCCATTAGTTACATCAGTAGTTTTATCTACACAGACAGGAAAAAAAAATACCCTGTTATTAATAAGAAATATCTGAAAATACATTTCATTTTTTCATGACAATCCTAAATACTGGTAGCAGATGTTGATCTATATCTGCAAGAAGTTAGAAAGTAAGCATGAGTCATTCATTTCTGGTCTTATTTCCTTGTTATGGGCCTGCAAACTCCCTCTTGCCCCAAAGAAAGCTTTAACTAGCCCCGAGGGCAGCATGCTTCTGGGGAGGAAAATTACAGTTGCCCCACACTTTAGCAGTGAAAGGAAAGACAGGAGAGGAGTTTGAGACAAAGGCTGCTACTCACTGGCTCCCTTTTTTTGTTGCTTTGATGTTTCTGAGTCTGCAGACAGGACAAAATGGGGATGTCCAGAGAGGAAGGGCATTTTTCAAAATTTACAAATTACTGGTTCAAATGAAATGGCCTTTTGGCACTCTCTGAAGTGGGCCATTGTAAAAGAAGAAAATCATTTGTTTTCCTTTCACTTTTGGCATTGTAAATGGATATCCCTTTAGGAAAATTGTACATGGAGACTCAACAGAATCCATTGCTTTATTCATTCAATGTGACAGGAATGAAAATGATTCTACAAAATACAAGGCAGAATGAGTTGGATTATATTTTGTATTGCACATAGCCTACATTTTTTTCTCAATACCAGCCTGGTGGTATCTGTTAGCAAATATGTATTAGGCTTCCATTGCGTTTTGTGTTTAAAGTAGCTGGATGAGGATGGGTTATAATAAATATAGAACTAATAAGACTCTATTTATATCAGCACATCTGATGTTTCTCTTCTACCTGGAAAGCACACATCTATGTGTTTTTTCAGGACTTGGCTTTTGACACAAAGAAGACATTTATTCTAAAGGAAGACCACTTCTTCCCCCCCCCCCCAAAAAAAAGCCCAGGAGGAATATAAAAATAAGATCTATATACATGGATGCTACCAGACAAAGCATAGAAACTATTATCATGTCTGAATAATAGTAGGAATATGGACCCCCAATTCTGGTTAGGTAATTCACCTTTTGATTCTCCAGACACTTTGGCAAAGATTCACTTAGAGATAAAACCCATGAACAACTACCCACAACAAGAACACCAATGCATAAGAAACAGTTAACAACGGCTGATTTGAGAATTAATAACTTGGCATTGCCATTTATATTACATAATAAAATCATAGGCAACGATTCTGGGCAGCAGTTAAGTGGTTAGCTTTTTAAAATCAAGTTAGGGAAGGGAAGGCACAGAGCTATTAAACTGAACTATGGAAAACCATTTCCTAAAGATTTTATTTTCCATGACCGTACATTCTGGTTTTTCAGAGAGCAGATAAAGTTTGTGCCTGCTGTCCCAGTACAAGTGTAAGTGTATCCCCTTTAACTCCTCAAAGTCTACCAATTTGGATAAAAAATTGAATCTACTGATGAGTCATTGTGACAATCATGAAGTGGTCTCAATTTGAGGAAGCTGGATCAATTCGCATTTCAACTGAGTTGTTTTATTGAGCAATTACTATAGAATCAGCCATGATGATAATAATATCAGCCGTGATTTCAGCAGGTAATATTTTGTGCTTACTGTGTTCTGAGTAATATACTAGGTAGTTTTTATGCATTAGCTCATTTGATGCAACAATTTTATAGGGTAAATACTCTTATCGTCATTATGTAGACTTCTGAAAAAAGAAATGGAAGCACAGAATAATAAGTAACTTGCCAAAGGTTGTACAGATAGTGTATGCAGACATTTTTATTCCAGAGCTGATTTTCTCAACTATTTCTGTTGGCAAGAAGCTTACTAATACAATACTTAGGTTAGGAAGTATGACATAAACACATGAAATAGATAAAGTGGAATAATTAATAAGAAAAAAGTGAATTGTATTACCTATTTCCCAGTGCTTTTTCAACACCACTATACTTTCAAGTTTATGCATGGCCAGAAGTCAGGAGAGTACCAGCAAATCAATAAAAGCTGGATAAATGAACTTTCAAATCCATCAAGTGCCCAGAAGGGGTTGGTGAGAGCTGAGGAAATACACAGAGTATTCTGTAAAGGGGACTAGGCCTGGCTGATATATGATATATGGTTTTACAATTCCACACCAGGCTAGAATGCAGGAGCAGACAAGGCTGGGGATGTATTATTAGGGAGTGGAATGCCAGAATAGCAAGAGTGGTGTGTGTGAGATTCTGAGAGCCGCATTGGAGGAGCCAGCTGTGGAGTGACCTGTCATCCAAACTGAGCGGGTGGGATTAATAAAGAGAAAAAGATCAAAGGATTAGAAGGGTTTAAAGACAAACTTGAAGAGTACCTATAGATGCTCAGATGTTAAGGAAACTAGGTTATGGAGTTAATGACAGCCCAAGTTGGGGAAGCATCAAATTCAGGATGCTGAGTGTTATGGACTGAATATTGATGTCCCCTCAAATTCATCTGTTGATGACCTATGTGATGGCTTTTATAGGTGGGTACTTGGGGTGCAATTAGGTCATAGGGGGGAACCCTCATGAATGCAATTAGTGCCCTTGCAAGAAGAGACGCAACAGAGAAGATAATTTCTTCCCGCCCTAACCGGTTTGGCTCAGTGGATAGAGCATCGGCCTACAGACTGAAAGGTCCCAGGTAGGGCAAATCCCCAGTGGGAGATGTGCAGGAGGCAGCTGATCAATGTTTCTGACTCTCTATCCCTCTCCCTTCCTCTCTGTAGGAAAAGAAAAAAAAGTCCTTTCTTCCATCATGTGAGGACACAGCAAGAAGGTGGCCCTCTGCCCACCGGAAAGAGAGCTCCCACCAGAACCCTATAGGTTAGGCACCAAGATCTCAGTCTTCCTAGAACTGAAAAATAAATGTCTGTTGTTTAAGACACCCAAGCTTTGCCATTCTGTCATAGCAGCCCAAGCTGACTTAGACACTGGGAATGTGTCTGCCGCGGTAGGATCCAGTGCTTAGCTGGGGTGGCAGATGGCTAATGAGGCATGGAGATGAGTAACTTCCTTCAGGAGAGCTGGAGGAAGAATGCTTGCTTCCTAGGTGTACTGCAGGGTAAGGGAGGTTATGTGTGTTTGTTAGCACAGTCTCAGGCACATGCTATCCAGGAATGTGATACATGTGGATATCAGCGTGTTAGATTGGCATGGAACTTGGGGTTGCCAGGTTAAGTAGGGAAAGGCAAAGAAGAAAAATCCCAAGTGAGTTGTTGAGGACAAAGTGAGTTGGTGAGGACATGGAGAGGACAACAGTGGCTCCAGCAGGACGGGGCAGCAGAACGAGCAGAGGAGAGGAGATGGCGGTAGCAGCAATGACTGAGGAAGAATTTAAACAGGTGGCTGTTTGGAAGAAAGAATAAAGGCCTCCAAAAGCAGTCACAGAATCCTTTGGGAAGTTTGCTTCCTTCTTTTCCGCTAGCTGTAGTTCCACCTTCTCAGAACTGCTCTAGGTTACACATTTACCCTCTTAAAGCCACATTTTATGCATGTTCAATTATACCTTCTATTAGGTAAACAGCGGGAGCATTTGTAATAAGTTCAAGGAACAAACGAATGAAGTGACTTTTGTTCATTTATGTATATTCCTCATTGTTTTCTGGATGTGTGTTTGTGTGTGTGAGTGTGTGTGTGTGTGTGTGTGTGTGTGTGTGTGTGTGTGTGTGATCATCCTCTACTCTGTTTGGCATGGAATGTGGTGAATGTTCTTAATTACCCTCATCAAAACAATGAAAGAGTTTTATATCACAGGTGCTGATGGCAAACAAATCTGTGCCTTCAAAAAAGAGAGTTCCAATCTGAAGAGAAATGAATGTTTACAAAAGCAGAATAGGTTTTGCAAGGGTGCTACTCTCACATTTATTGGGAGAGCAGCTCATGCCATGCTCTGAGGGCCAGGTTTAGGACATTTGCTGTGAGGAATGGCCTCCATTCTGATTTCAACAAGGACATTAATTGTTCTCCACTTGTATGTGGTGCTACAGCACAAACCTTCGCTTAATTAGATTTTGAAGGATTCAGAAAAGGTCCTACTCCTTATCTGAATCTTTCCCTTGATGACATTGTTGAGTGTTATTTTATTTTTATTTATTTTTAAAATATATTTTATTGATTTTTTTTACAGAGAGGAAGAGAGAGGGAGAGTCAGAAACATCGATGAGAGAGAACCATCGATCAGCTGCCTCCTGCACACCCCCCACTGGGGATGTGCCCGCAACCAAGATACATGCTCTTGACCGGAATCAAACCCGGGACCTTTCAGTCCGCAGGCCGACGCTCTATCCACTGAGTCAAACCAGTTTCGACTTTGGGTGTTATTTTAGCAGCCTGGAGGCAAAAACCATCAACCAATCCGCAAGTTTACACAGCATCCTTACTACGCAGTTGGCTTTGTGTAAAGAGTCTACAATGGAAGTGAGGTGGGAAAACCTACACATCTATACTAATAAAGGGGTAAAATGCAAATTTGTCATGACACCCTCACAGTAACAACTGAACAGCAGGCTGTGTGGGGTGACCAGGCCAGCAGAGGGGGGCAGTGAGGGGCAACCAGGCCAATAGAGGGGGGGCAGTTGGGGGTGACCAGGCTGGCAGAGGGTCAGTTATGGACAACCAGGTTGGCAGAGAGGAGGCAGTTGGGGGCAATCAGGCTGGCAGGCAGAGGTAGTTAGGGGTGATCAGGCTGGTGGGGGTGGGGCGCGGGCAGTTAGGGGTGATCAGGCAGGCAGGCAGCTGAGCAGTTTGGAGCCAGTGGCCCCAGATTGTGAGAGGGATGTCTGACTGCCAGTTTCAGTCAGACACCCTCCAAGGGGTCCCAGATTGGAGAGGGTGCAGGCTGGGCGGAGAGGACCTCCCTACCCCCATGCGCGAATTTCATGCACCGATGCCTCAAGTATGAAATAATAAGAGAACGTATTTTTTTAGCATAAATATTACTAGGTGTTGGGGGGGAAATAGAAAGTCTTCATAAAACAGATGTGGTAAAGGATAGGCAATAATATGAGCTTACAGACAAATAATAATATGAGCTTATAGACAAATATAGATAGAAAAATTTAGTATGTATTTTGAGTTGGGGGAATGTCAGAAGAGTTGGGTGCAGGCAATAACTTGAGAAACCAAGCCTTGAGGGGATAACTTGCAAAAAAAAAAAAAAGGAAGGAATAGCTGGAAGGTTTGGTTGTGGCAAACAGGAGCCATAAAAGATATAACAAACAGTTAAAGAAAACAAGAAATTAGATCATGATCCTCAAACCCAGAAGAAAAAAGAAAAACAAATAGTACATGACTAGCAAAACATCTTCTCTGAAAGGTAGGTTCCTATAATAAATCAGTGGCCCATATGTAAACGTTAAAGAAGGGTACCAAAACCCAGGCACTTTGTAGTTTGGTGTATCAACAAAAGGAGAGGGTGGAAGGAAGGAAAGAAGAAAGGAAATCATAGACCTTGGCTTGGTTTTTCAGGGCCTTGGGATTTTACAGAGGAACTCAGAAAATGAATAGCACTTGCAACTAAAATGTCTGAGCCGGAGAGTTTGATTTTTGGAAATCAGTCTCATGAAGGAAGAGAACCTCTTACACCTGGCGGCAAGAAATAATAATAAATAAGTGAGGTGTTGCTGAAAATAATGTAAAGCTTTTGTGATCACCTTGCTGTGCCCACTGAATAAGAAATGTTAGTATCAAGAACAATGGTTTTTAAACTTTAGTGTCCCAATTTTATGTTTAAGAATAAAGTTCTAGCCCTGGCCAGGTGGCTCAGTTGGTTAGAGTATCAAACCATTCAACCAAAAGGTTGTGGGTTCAGTGCTGGAGGGCCTGCAAAGGCAACACATTATTTCCTTTTTTCTCTCGTATTTTCCCTCAAGTAAACAGTGGAATTTTCCAGAGGCAACATGATATGGCAGTAGATTATCGGCAGAATTCAACAGTTTTGATTCTCTACAGAGATTTGCAATAAATGTAAAACAATGATCCTATTCTCACACCTTTTTGGAAAGTAAATTTATGTTTCTTTTTGTTTAAATATATTTTATTGATTTTTTTACAGTGAGGAAGTGAGGGGGATAGAGTTAGAAACATCGATGAGAGAGAGAAACATGGATCAGCTGCCTCCTGCACACTCCCCCACTGGGGATGTGCCTGCAACCAAGGCACATGCCCTTGACTGGAATCGAGCCTGGGACCTTTCAGTCTGCAGATCTACGCTCTATCCATTGAGCCAAACCGGTTTCAGCAAATTTATGTTTCTTAAATATGTTTTTATGTTAGCATATAGTATGGTTATTATTTGTGGTTTTAAAGAAATCGCTAAACATTCAGAAATTTTCTCAGTTTTCTTTCTAATCGCATTAGAAAATAATATTTAGGTCAAAAGGTAGAGGGGTTCTGAGACTACTACTAAATATTTGAGAACTGCTGATAAGACATTTTATACTTTTCAAATAATTTCACACTTATTATGTAATTTTGACTTTTACCCTCTCTAAAATTAAGATGTGATTCCAATACCAATGTTCACTTTTAAAGTATACAGTTCAGGTGATTTTATTATATTCACAAAGTTATGCATCCATCACCACTGTCTAATTCCAGAATATTTCATAATTAAAAAAGAAACCCCTTGCCTTATTCTTCCCTTTCCCTAGCCCCTGGCAACCACTAAGTACTTCCTGTCTCTGTAGAATTAGCTACCCAGGACAGTCCTTTAGATGGAGCGTGCAATGTGTTTTCATGTCTCTTGGTTATATGCCTAAAAGTAGAATTTATGGGTCAAATGGTAGGTGTATATTTAACTTTTAAGGAATTCCAAACTGTTTTTCAAAGTGCCTGCACAATTTTATATTTTTACCAACCGTGGATGAGGGTTCAATTTCTGTATATCCTTCCTCTGTCTTTTTTTTTTTTTTTAAATAGCCATCCTAGTGAATATGAAGCAGTATTTCATTATGGTGATAAAATTTTAAAAATACATTTAAAGAATACATTAAAAATAAATTTTAAAATTTATTTCAGAGAGGGAGAGAGAGATAGAAACATTAATGATGAGAAAGAATAATTGATCAGCTGCTTCCTGTATGCCTCCCACAGGGGATGGAGCCTGCAAACCAGGCATGTGCCCTGACTGTGAATTGGACTGTGACCTTCTGGCTCATAGGACTTTTTTCAGCCACTGAGCCAGACTGGCTTGGCTCATTGTGGTTTGAATTTATATTTTCTTGTTGTCCAATGATCTGTACATATGCATATTGGTCATTTGTATATCTTCTTTTCTTCTTCTCTTCTTCTTCTTCTTCTTCTTCTTCTTCTTCTTCTTATTCTTCTTCTTCTGGGGGGGGGCGTTAATACTCATCTGATGATATTTTTCCATTGATTTTTCTTCTTTTTTTAGAGAGAGTGGAATGGAGGAGGAGGAGGAAGAGAGAGACAGAGAGAAAGAAAGAGAGAGAAACATTAATGTGAGAGAAATACATTGATTTATTGCCTCATGCATGTGCCCTGATCAGGGTTGGAGATAGAGCCTGTAACTCCCAAAGTTGCCCTTGATTGGAATCGAACCTTGGACCCTTCAGTCCCCAGCTGACAGTCTATCCACTGAGCCAAATCAGCTGAGGCTGTATATCTTCTTAATAGAGATATCTAGTATATCTTCTTTATAGAGAAATCTACTCAAATCCTTTGCTCACTTAAAATAAATTTTCTTATTTCTTGTTTTACTTTTGTAATAGATTTTTTATATATTCTAGATATTTGATTCTTACAGATATATGATTTGCAAATAATTCTCCCATTACATGGGTTACATTTTCATTTTTTTAAAAAGAGTTTGCACCCTTTATTTATTTAAAAATTGCCTTCAGAGAGGAAGGGAGAGAGAGATGGAAACATTAATGATGAGTGAGAATCATTGATTGGCTGCCTTCTACATGTTCCCTACTGGGGATCAAACCTTCAACTTGGGGGCATGCACCCTGACTGGGAATCGAACCATGACCTCCTGGTTTACTTTCTTGATAATGAACTTTAAAGCACAAACATTTTTAATTTTGATGACGTTCAATTTGTCCAGTTTTTTTTTTTGATTGTTCATATTTTTGGTGTCATAACTAAAAATTCCAAAGCCAAATCCAGAGCCACAAATTCAAACCTATGCTTTTTCTAGAATTTTATAGTTTTAGCTCTTACACTTAGTCTTTTGATCCATTTTGAGTTAATATTTATATGCAGTGTGAGGTTGGGTCCAACTTCATCTTTTTTGCATGTGATATCCAGTTGTTGGAAAGATTCTTCATTTCCTCTGTGAATTGTCTTGTCACCCTCATCAGCGTGGTTTTACTTCTGCCCTGTTTTTCTTTGCTTCCAAGTTAGTCTTGACTAACTGTGCCTTTCTCCTAAGTTCAAAGTGCATTTTTCCTAGACAAAGCAGAGTCTGCCAGGTAATTAGTGAAAACATTTGGCAAAGAAGTAAATGCTGAGGAATTTATGTTCATGAAAGCATCTTCCAGGATGAGTGATCACAGCAAGCTCCTGGGTCTATGAGACGGAGAATGGCTTCTGTGAAAAATCGCCTTAAAGTTTCCTTTATCTTATGGAGATCAGTTTTCCTGAGGGCCATATATGTCAGGATGGCAAATCTTTTGACTGCTTGATTGAATTGACTTTGAATAATTTCTTTTACATTTTTATTGGCACCTTTTCATTTTTAAGAGAAACATATCATTAAAGACTAGAAATCTCTAGATTTCTGTAGGAATTTTTGAGAATTCTACATTTATTGTAAGGCAAATTTTAATCCATGTCCTGAAAATAAATACTTTGAATAGAAATAAGACCTGGAAATATAGAATGTAAGTACTGGAAGAGATGTGAGATTATACAATATAAGTCCTTGAATTTTATTTTATTAAAATATATTTTATTGATTTTTTACACAGAGGAAGAGACAGGGATAGAAAGTTAGAAACATCAATCAGCTGCCTCTTGCTCACCTCCTAATGGGGACGTGCCCACAACCAAGGTACATGCCCTTGACCAGAATTGAACCTAGGACCTTCAAGTCCGCAAGCCGACGCTCTATCAACTGAGCCAAACCGGTTTTGGCAAATCCTTGAATTTTAAAGGGAGAATAGGGATACCTACAAAGGTATATTTAATTATCTAGGGGATGCCCATGTCAACAAACAGCGATTAAAGATTGTAGGAGGCTGTAATCAAGTTGAAGGATAGGAGGAACTTTCAAACTTGTAGTAACTATTCAAGTACAATACATATAGGGTGGGACACAAATAGATCTACAGTTGTGAGTATGGAAAATAATACAATAATTAAGAAATAACAATACAAGAATAAATGATTTTTCACATATTTAAATTATCTATCTAGTAAACAACTGGAGAGCTTCTCCTAGTATGAAAAGTTGACCTGTGATCTAGTATGATACGTTAGCTAAGCTAACAGGAATTAGGTTAAGATGAAAAGAATTACTATGAAGGCATTCAGATCAAGAATGTATCACAATAAGGGATAAAAATCAAGCATTAGCCTTTTATTGTGGGGTGGAATAGCAAACAGCTGTCTTGAATGTTTTAGATATGGAGAGAATCTTGAAGATGAGAAAGCTTAAATTGATCACTGAAAGATGAATTTTATACATGACCAAAACTTAGACTAATGCTCTAAGTAAATGGAAATCAGATGCAAAGCCTTGAAGAGTTAAGAGAACGTGGGCTTTTGTATGTGTGTGTGTGTGCGTGTGGGTGATACTGCAGATAATTTGTTGGGGGGACTGCTTTATAGAAAAACATGAAATGGACCCTAGACAGTTTGGCTGTGTGGATAGAGTGTCAGCCTGCAGACTGAAGGATCCCAGGTTTGATTCTGGTCAAGGGCACGTGCCTGGATTGCAGGCTTGATCCCCAGTAGGGGACATGCAGGAGGCAGCCAATCAATGATTCTCTCTCATCATTTATATTTCTCTCTCTCTCCCTCCTGATCCTTCCAATCTGAAATCAATAAAAAAGAAGAAGAAGAAGAAGAAGAAGAAGAAGAAGAAGAAGAAGAAGAAGAAGAAGAAGAAGAAGAAGAAGAAGAAGAAATGTGAAGCAGGGCAGTGCAAAAAGATGAGGCTGAGTATATAGGTTAACATTATAGTCTTAAAGGCCTTTAAAATTACATATGGCTACTGGGCAATTTTCCCCCAGAGTAGAGGGCCTTCACTATGATATGCCCAACTATCATATGGTCAGATTCACTTGGGACGATTTCTCTGGCAGCATTGTGAAAGATGCTTCACTAAAGTAGGTTTCAGAAGTGGAGACAGAGACCAGATAGGAGGCCAGTAACAGTAAGAGATGGCGAGAGCCTGAACAAAAAGTACTGGTCATGACGAGGGGGAGACAAGGAGATTTGAGAGCATTACACACAGTAAAATGAAGAGGCCTCAATGATGAATGGATTGAGGGGTGGGAATGAGAAGACAAAGTCAATATTAAGCTCAGATCTCTGGCTGATGAGCACTGAGAGCCTTATTGATGTCACAATAGGGTGAACATATATTCTAGTTTGCCTGGGACCCTCTTAATTTTAACACTGAAACTCCCATGTCTCAGAAAACTCTCAGGCCGTGGGGAAAATGGTACGGTTTTCATCCATGCCATGAGCCTGATATGCTGACCCCTTAGGTCACCACCACCAGGTACCTCCGTGGCCATTAAGCTGCCACCTCATCCCCCAATCTCTGCCAGGTTTCCTAACTTAATGCATGTGCACCCCAGTCTTAGTTCCTGGTCTAAGAACTAATTTCTCAGTGGGGCAGGACAGCTGCATGGACCAAAGTGCAATCAGCCAGGTGGTTCTGTGGACCCTCTTCCCAGTGGCCACACCTTGCTTCCCACTTTCTGGCGAGATACGGCAAACAAAACAGGCAATTCAGAAGTGACTCTAGCTAGCCCCTCTGTTGCTAGCTACCCGCACTTTTAGAGCCTTGTGGTCTGTGCCCTCCTCACTAGATGGCCCTCAATTACAATGTCCATATGAAGTCAAAGTTAGCAGTGAGTGGGGAAAAGAACAACAGCTTTAGAGTTGAACAGTCTGAATTGGATTTCATTTGAGCCACCTCAAGCAAGTTACTTAACCTATTGGAACCTTATCTGTAAAAATCAGATTGTTGCTGGAAAGCAATAATGTGACAAATATAAAATGTTAGCCATAAGTAATTTACTTTTTCTTTCTTCGGGTCTTTATAATTTCAGGTGGTGCTTCCTTCTCCTTAAGGGAGACTCTGAGTTCCACTCACTCATTCAGCCTACGTCTTTCTTGGTCCAGATTCTCTCTTTTCCCAGCAGCCTCTGCGAAGGTCCCTGAGTGGCTAATGCTGAGTCTGCCCAGGGGTAACATCTCTAGAGGATAAAAGAGAGGAAAGAGTGGCCAGGAGGAAAATACTAGTGGTTTCTGATACTACTAGGGTCACCTAACTTCACATGTATTTTCCTAGGTAATGAGTCATATATATGCATTTCCTTTCTAGAAAATAGGAACATTCTAATTTTTTAATAACTACTGAAGGTTAATCTTATTCTTTGGGTAAATCAGTGCTACAATATGTATTATTACTAACTCTTCTTATCCAGACAAATGCATATTTCAAAATATAGAGGAAGACTTGGTTAGTGAAGTTGAAAGTAACCTATGTCGCCTAAACCGGTTTGGCTCAGTGGTAGAGCATCGGTCTGCGGACTGAAAGGTCCCGGGTTCGATTCCGGTCAAGGGCATGTACCTTGGTTGCGGGCACATTCCCCGGTAGGGGGTGTGCAAGAGGCAGCTGGTCGATGTTTCTCTCTCATCGACGTTTCTAGCTCTCTATCTCTCTCCCTTCCTCTCTGTAAAATATCAATAACATATATTTTTTTTAAAAAAAGAAAGTAACCTATGTCTTAGAAAGACAAAAAAAACAAAAAAACTATTTATGCCTTTTTTGGTGTTTATGCTAGCCAAGGAGTGGAAGGGTGGTTATAAACAGATATGAAATCCAAATTTCTGGGAAGGTAAATTTTAAAATTTTATAAAATTTGTGCTAAAGAAACAGGAGACAGGTAAATGACATCCTGATCGTCAACAAGGTAAAAATATCTGTTTCGGACAACATTCTGCAAGAAACTACTAAAAGCGGACCATTCAGTAGACCTAAGTTAATGATGACATCAAGAAAGCTCCTTTCTATTGTAATAATATCACTTGAAGGAATACATTTGGAGAAAGCAACTTGTTGATTATGTTATCAATGGTTTTGAATAAAAATATGAAGGGCATTATCATTAAATGTGCATATACATTGTTGAGTGGCCAGATTATTATGATCTTTGAACGCATAATAATCTGGCAACTCAGTGTATATCCTATATAATAAAAGGCTAATATACAAATTTTCCCCTTGACCAGGAGTTTGACCAACAGGTAAGTTGGCCAACTGCTATGTCCCCTCCCCCTGGCCAGGCATGCACAAATTCATGCACGGGGCCTCTAAAATATATATAAACACACACACACACACAGAGGTCAGATTATTACTTATTATGCATTCAGAGATCATAATAACCTGGTCACTCAGTGTAGCTTAAATGCGATGGATGACCCAAGTCATGGCAATTTAATGCATGTGGAAACATCTGACAAGATGGAAATTAGTAGGGAAATTCTGCCATATTTATCAGGACGACAAGACAGAGATTACAGCTATAGTACTAGAAAAATATTTTGAATCTTTACTGGATAGTAAGCTCAAACTATGTCGGCACATAATGGAAAATGCAAAGAAGTTCTGCTGTACAGCCTGCCTTACTGTTACCACCACATCCAGAACAAGGCAGCAGACCATCCAGTCTTGCTTCTCTCTGCCAAACAGCATCTGCCAGAGGGCATTGAACCCAGGAACCACGCCAGGGATCCAGAAAAAAATTAATCCATGTTCTTAACCAGAGGAGTGTCCTCCAGGATAGTGAAGAGGCTTAGAATTTGAGACAAGAATAGTTGAAGCAAGTGAATAAGGGAACATTTCAGATATACAAAGGATGCCATATGGAAAAGCACTTTGATCCCTCCACCGCAATGTTCCTCAAAAGCAGAATTAAGACAGAGATGGAAGCTAAAGGGAGACAGATTTTTGGCTCAATGTTAGGGGGAAAAAATCTAAAGGAAGGAGAGGAAATATTTAAATTTGAAATGAGGACTGAGTCAGTCTGTTTGAGGCATTCTAGAACTGGCTGACAGGCACTAGGGCTTTTAGGCACTAATATTTCACAGGGACCTAGAACAATTTTTCAAAACAGAGATATTATGATTCTCCTCAACTAGAGAATACCACATTAGGTCAAGACTATAATATATGTATGTATATACTGATTTCAGAGAGGAAAGAAGAGGGAGAGAGAAATAGAAACTTAAATGATGAGATAAAATCATTGGTCTGCTGCCTCCTACACCCCTTGCCCCCATTGGGAATGGATCCCACAATTCTGGCATGTGCCCTGAGTGGGAATCGAACCAGGACATTCTGATTCATAGGTTGTAGGTAAACACTCTTGCCATGATAATTTGTAGTTATCTTAAGGACTATGAACATGGAAATTGTTATGAAAAATAACAGAGCAATCAGAATTAATTGTCTTCCCCAAGCACTTGTCTTATGCTCTACTAAGCCACTAGGAGTTACTGCTGTGGGTGGGTCATCTTGCCCCTTTCAATGCCCATGGTGCCCTTCTTTGTGAAGGTACAGTGTCTTATTCCCATCAATCCACTCACTAAAATTTTCATTTGGGCACATTTTCTTTTCTTTTTTTAAAAAATATTTTTTTTTTGATATTTTACAGAGAGGAAGGGAAAGAGAGAGCTAGAAACGTCGATGAGAGAGAAACATCGACCAGCTGCCTCTTGCACACCCCTACTGGGGATGTGCCCGCAACCAATGCACATGCCCTTAACTGGAATCGAACCTGGGACCCTTCAGTTCGCAGACCGACGCTCTACCATTGAGCCAAACCGGTTTCGGCATCATTCGGGTACATTTTCATTAGCCTCATTAAAAACAACAACAACAACAACAAAAACCTCTGGATTTCAAACTACTCCTTACCACTCTCATTTTATATCAGATTTATCAATGCCAAAAGTCAAAGTTAAACCATATCCTCATGATCTGTCAATCATATACATTGAGAAGAAAATATTTTCTGAAAATGTACCTCTTGACTCTGTGGAAAAGAAAATGAACAAAATTGTAAGCATAAACAACGTAGAATAAATTTTGGTTTGTTTCTTCATAAGTCATCACAAGACACTTATTTTCTTCCCTGGATCAATCAATTTCCTCAATAAGCAACCATTTAGAACCCAAAAAGCCACCAACATCTAATAAAAAAGCCATGTGGCGAAGAGCAGTGAATGCTGTAGCTATGCCAACAGAAACTTACTGCAAGACTAACCTCCTGCACTCATGTTAATGACATGTTGTGAGATGTTCTACACTTATCTAACAAGTAATTTCCACGGAATGTGGGTCAGCCTGACATTAGATGGAATTGTGTCAATGTCTCTTAGGCCACTTAAAATGAAATCACCTTTAGAAACTCTGTTAACACTTTATCTTGTTCTAAGCTCAAAATGACAATATTTTGGATGGTAAAAATGGTGAAATACCTTTTTCTTTTTCTTTTTCCCCTCTGAGAGAGAAAAATGGACCCATTTGGCTACAAGCAACAGTGAATTCATAGCAGAACTGAGATCACCAGAAGAAAATTTCCATGTCACTTTTTTTAAAAACTGGTCTCTCTAGCAATACCCCAAAGCAGTTCTGATTGGCTAATATGACCATGGGCTTTAGAAAAGCAACGAACACTTGAATCAGCTGGGATCATATGGCAGTTCTGTGCGATCTGTTTTTCTGGATCCCGGGTTTCCATTTCTATGAGTCCTAGCAATCCTCTCAGAACACCTTGAACCCCGGTCCGCTTTCCCATCCGGGTGCTGACAATAAATGCTACATCCAGGAATCTTGGGTTAATCTCTAATCCCCTAAAGGTTCCGTGAGGATGAAAATACTGTCAATGTGTCCAGACTGCTGTCATAGGATTGTTACGTAAGGTGACTGGGCCAGGGAGTGAGGGATAAGCAGGGGGAAGGAGCAGGAGCAAACAGGGCTCCAGAAAGCTTAGGGCAGCTGTATTCAATTCCCTTTTCTAATGTATGCTGTGTATTCCAGAATGTTCTTTCTCTCCTTTTGTCCTTCCCAGCATCCTTCCCCTATGCCTCTTCCCTGAACGTCCCCCTTTTCATCTTTTAGAAAGCCCGAGACGAAGGCATGGTCAGGCTTGGTCAAGAGAAAAACATTTCCCCCAGCCTGATGAAGGGTATGAGCAGTTGTGTCTGGGCTCCAGCGCTCAGGGGTTCTGGCAACTGCTGTTCTTGCTGGAGGTAGGTCCCCCCCTCGTTTTGAACTTGCTTTGACCCTGGGTTCATGGGAGTTCAGGTTCTCGCCTCGTAGGACACAGTTCAATCTTCATCTGTTCAGTCAGTCATTTACTTCATGGCATTGGAGAAATGATTATTGAAGTTGTGGTTAATAATAAATTATACCAATTCAGGTATTTAGGGAGTTGGGCATGAATCCAGATCTCTAGGGTGTGTTATCCCACCCTCGATAAGGATTTATCCTTTATGTTAGGAAGTAAAAATAGAAACTGATACAGTTTTGATGAGGGCCTGGAAATTTTACTATATGTATTATC
This sequence comes from Vespertilio murinus, assembly GCA_963924515.1. Classification (NCBI taxonomy): domain Eukaryota; kingdom Metazoa; phylum Chordata; class Mammalia; order Chiroptera; family Vespertilionidae; genus Vespertilio; species Vespertilio murinus. Next base: position 61,350,575 of record OZ004712.1, read on the forward strand.
TGTACATTTCCCTTTTATTTAGAAAGATTCATCATCTTAAGAAACAAGGAAGGCAAACATGAAGACACTGAAAAGATTAAAAAGTGCCAAGCTGAACGACTCTGGATACCAGTGTAAAAGAGGGGGAATTGATCTCATTTTATGGTGTCTGAAAATGCTTTTGGGCACAGCTCACATATGGCCCTCAAAGAGTAGACTCTTCACAGGGCAGTGTCTGGAAGTTAGGGAATTATGGCAGTAAGCCAAATATTTAAATCAGGGCTCACCATGAGTGAGTTTTAGAGTTAGTGACTAGTCCAGGCTGAGAAGAAGATAACTGTCAGCAGACAAACTGACTTAAATTTCTTGACTCAATCATATTTAACAATAGCAATTGACTAGAACTGGCATGCACTTTGAACTCTACAAATTCTAAGAATGAAAATAGGAATGCATAATTAAAGCACACACAGTGTCTTTTTTTCTTTTATATATATATATATGTCTAGAGGCCCAGTTAACAGATTTGTGCATTGGTGGGGTCCCACAGCCTGGCCTGCAGGGATCAGGCAGAAACCAGCTCTCTGATATCCCCTGAGGGGTCCCAGATTTCGAGAGGGTGGCTCTTGGGTGACGCACCCTAGAATCGGGCTCTCTCCTCTTTGGTTCCAGGTGCATCACCCAAAAACCGCAGCTTGGCAGCTCCTGCTTTGAGCATCTGCCCCCTGGTGGTTAGTGTGCATCATAGCTACTAGCCGGTCAGCTGGTTGGCTGGTCAGCTGATCACTTAGGCTCATATATATATAGAGATTATTTTTCAATCACAGTTGACATTCAATAGTTTATTAGTTTTAGGTATATATCATAGTGGTTAGACATTTATGTAACTTACAAATGATCCCCCTGATAAGTCTAGTACCTCTTTGACACCATACACAGTTATTATAATATTATTGTCTGTATGTACAAATGCACCTGACTGCTGTCAGCAACAGTTTGGCCCTGGACAGTGTGCCTTGGTAAATTGGAACATTGTCCTCTGCACTGAAAGGTTTATAAGTTCAATTCCTAGTCAGGGCACATACCTACCTCGGTTGGGGTTTAATCCTTGATCCAGGAATGTATGGGAAGTAACCAATCCTTGTTTCTCTCTCACATCGATGTCTCTCTCTACTCCCACCCTCTCTAAAAATCTGTAGGCGTGTCCTTGGGTGAGGATTAAAAAACAAACATTTTTTTCCTTTTTCCCTCCTTAGGCAAAGTGTATAATGAGTATACACACTTTCTCATGTAAGTGTTTATGGTTAATTTTGCAATGGAGCAAATATTGAACAAGCATGTCTCTTTGCAAACTTAAATACTATATTGATGAACTGCTCTTATAACCTATAATATAATACATAAGCAATGAGGCTAATTGGTTTCCATTTATCTATATTTATAGTTAATTTTTTAGAAAAACTTTTCATTGAGTATTCACTTTTCCCTAGCACTTAGCACTTTGTTAGGGACATAAGGGAAGTAGATTAATGTCCCCTGTACTCCAAGAGTTAGCAATTTTTATAGAGGATTTAAGGCTTCCATGCATTATTAAAATAATACAAAATATGTCAGTCTACTCATGGGCCAAAATGTGACTTACAGATACTAACTCAATGATTCTTATATATTAGTGCACATAAAACTATGTAGGAAGCCAGTAAAACATGAAGATTCCCAAGCCACATTTTGATCCAATAAGGCAAAAATCTGCATTTTTGTCAAGCACTCAGATCATCTTTGATTCTTTGATGCAGTTGAACTAAGGAGCCTCTTGAACAAATGCACAGGACGTCAGGAATTGGGGTTTTGGGAAAGTACTGGAATTGTCAGGATGAATTTATAGGGAAAAAAAAGAGACTGGAGATGAAGCTGCAAGGTCTCACGTCAAGGGTGGGTAGTTTCAAAGAAAGAGAAAAGAAGCATATTCATGGAAATGGGAAAGGTCTGAAGAAAAATCCAAATTTAGGAGTAAATGTGGCTTAAGAAAGGGACAACCAGAACACAGGCCTGAGAGAAGTAGAGGAGATGGCCACATAAAAGCTGGTGTACACGCCCCTCATGCTGATTATCAACACAAGACTCTAGGACAATCTAACTTCTTTATGAAGGCGATCAGAACACACACTGAGTGACCAGATTATTATGACTTCTGAATGCATAATAATCTGGCCAGTCAGTGTATATCCTATATAATAAAAGGCTAATATGAAAATTGTCCCCTCAACCAGGAGTTTGACCAGCAGGCAGGCCGGCCAACAGCCCATGTCCCCTCACCCTGTCCAGGCTGGCCAGAACCCACTCATGCATGAATTCATGCACCCAGCCTCATATATATATATATATATATATATATATATATATATATACCCCTCACACACACAGTGTGGCCAGGTTATTATGTGTTCAGATCATAATAATCTGTTCACTAAGTCTATAAAGGAAGAATCTTTAATTCTCATGCTCATGCTTGAACCCGAGTTTCATGTAAGTTATGTCTAATTTTTAGGTTCAATGGACATAAAAAACAGGTCTAGAGCTATACCCCTAAACCAACCAAATCCAGTGTTTGTGTATAAAACTCTAAATATGATGATTTAGTATTTTTTGTCAAATGAATAATCATTTGGTAGACTCATGCCATAGGATCCAGAATGAACTAGATTTGAATCATTGTTATAAGACTTATACCTGGAACATTTCATTTTTTTTAAAAAAGTATATTTTATTAATTTTTTTACAGAGAAGAAGGGAGAGGGATAGAGAGTTAGAAATATCAATGAGAGCGGAGGACTGAGAAGGTGGGGCAGTTCTGTACCATGCTGCCTTCCACTGGTTAAGACCTCTAAGAGCAAAGGCCTACTGAGGTGAGGATGCCCCTACTGTCACCTGTAGAGGGGCAGCACTGAGCTGACCAATATTTGTGGTGCTGCTTGTCCTGGCTCAGGGGAGGCGTTCCACTAAGTCTGAAAGACTAAGACATCGCGGGGACTCTCCGCCACCGCCCACGACCGGCTCGGCCCTGCCTTAGCGCCACACCCGCGGATCCCGCGGCCTCCACCGCTGCCACCGCCCGCAGCCTGCTCTGCCAGGCCTTCGAGCGCGCTGTGCTGGCACTGCGCCTTCCGTTGGCAGACCCGGGGAGTCCTCTCTCCGCTGCTGCATGGCCAGGCCAAAGCATCAGACACTACCGCCATGCGAATTTTAAAACTACAGGGGAAATTGAGCCACAGGAGCTACCATCGCTGCCGCCCCCGCCGCCGCCCCCAAGAATGGGAATCCACCGAAATCAGAGCTCACTACGCCCCGGGGCTCACAGAGAGTGTGGCTTCAGAAATTAGCTTCTGCATCCACAGCAGCTCCACATCCGCACCAAAGAGGACACCATTGAGGGCGGACTCTCCCCATGCAGCCATCACAGCCCGCCCACAATCTTCCCAGCACACCCACCATGCTGGGAGGGAGATGGAGCGCGCTGGTGAGGAAATGGCACGGCACCTTCCATTAGCTGCCCAGGCGAGCCCTTCCTCTGATGCCGCATGGCCGAGCTGAAGCTCTCGCCACCACTGCCATGTGAACTTTAAAACTACAGTGATAATTGAACCACAGGAGCGACCGTCACTGCTGCACCTGGCACCGCCACCCGCCACTGCCGCCGCGAATAAAGGAAATCCACCAAGAACAGAGCTCACCAAGCCTTGGGCTCACGGAGTGGGCGACCTCAGAACTTAGCCTCCATGTCTGCAGCTGCTCTGCTCCCACACCGAACGAGACACCTTTGAAGGTGGTCCCCCCGCCTGCAACCATCTCAGCCCAACTGCAGCTGTCCCAGCCTGCCCGCCATGCTAGCAAGGAGCTAGCAAGGCGCCTTCAATATGCGACCCCAACACCCTAGAGGGGCCGTGTGCCCCGGGTGAGCCGAGTGTCCCAGGGGGCCGTGTGCCCCGGGTGAGCCGTACCCCCCCAAAGGGGAAGGGTGTCCTGGGTGAGCCGTGTGTCCCAGGGGGCTGTGTGCCCCGGGTAAGCCGAGTGTCCCAGGGTCCAGTGTGCCCTGGGCGAGCCATGTGTCCCAGGGGAAGCAGTGGGACCCAGGGGAAGGGGTGGTGAAAACCAGAGGAGGAGCGGACTCTATTCATATGGTCCTGAGATAGTCACCATAAAACAAGCAGACTGCCAAATGAGGAGCAGATTCTATTCATGGGGTCCTGAGATGGTCACCATAAAACAAGCAGATTGTCAAATGACAGCGGGGAGGGGAAGGAGACCTGGGGGGAGATAGGAGAACAATCAAGGGACTGGTATGCATGAACATAAGTACAACCAACGAACACAGAACTCTGGGGAGGGAGGGCATAAATGGGAGGTGGGGGGGCAATGTTAAGCTATGTACACAGATAATACCTTAATAAAATAAAATAAAATAAAATAATAAAAAAAAAGAAAAAGAAACATCAATGAGAGAGAAACATCAATCAGCTGCCTCCTGCACGCCCCCTACTGGGAATGTGCCTGCAACCAAAGTACATGCCCTTGAGCAGAATCAAACCTGGGACCCTTCAGTCTGCATGCTGATGCTTTATCCACAGAGCCAAACCAGTTAGGACCACTTGACCATTTTAAATTTTAGTTTCTAAATCTGTAAAGGTTAATTGAAGATTAATTGAGGTGGCAAATATAAACTCTTTGTCCCATAGCAGATAGCTGAGTGAGTGAATGAACAATATTTTAAAATATTTTATATACTTTTAAGGAAGATTTTAAGTGCATTAACCCATGATTACAAATGGTGTGATTCATTTTGGGTAGGATAGATAAAACTACACAATTATGATATATTAAGAGATATTTGTGTTTTTCTGTGCAAAAAACAAAAGAGGTGGAATCTACGTGTGGAGCTGGTTAATGATGGGATGTGACCTCAAGGACCCCTTAAGATGTGTTTCCAGGAGACTCAGAACCTTCTGATAGCGTTTCATCGCTGGTGACCCCTGCAGGGTGTGCAGCTCATATCCGTCATTCCTGGCTAGTGTGAATTACGTCTCAGCTCTTTGGCTGAGAGAGGCAAATTAATGGCAGTGGAGAGGAAGCTGCCGAGGAACAGAGACTGGCTGCACAGGAAGGAAAGTTGGAACCCTCCTGTAATAAGAGGCACCCATAGAGGATCGAACTGGCAAGAACCACGGGATGATAGGAGGATCCTGCAAGCCTTCATCTGGGCAGAAACGGGCACCGGGATAGGTAAAATCGGGCACCGAAAGGAGCCACTGACAAATGCCACCTGCTTTTCCTTCCCCTCGGTCTGGTTTGACTGCCATTGTTCCCTGCACTTTAAGTCCCGCATTTCCATGAAATGTCACACAAAGGCCTTTTTATTTGTGGTGTCACGTCACAGGGTAAAATCCTTTCAGATGAGGAAGTGAGGCTTACATGTTCTCACCAGATGACTGAGGGAAATCTGAGTGCAGACATGGTTTCTTTAAAAAGTACTTTTTATAAAAAGCAATGAACCAAGATAAGAACTAAAACTACTTTAAGTAACTCAGTTCCTTTAATGTGATTTTAAACTATTTATTATTGATGACTTCTATTATTATTTAAAACTATCCTCTCTCTCTGATTTAGAGGCTTTTTCTGTTTATTATTCATTTTTCCCCTAAATCATTATATAGATTTTTAGAAATTTAGACTTTTAGAAGGAAAAAGACTTTTTCATTTACATTAAAATACTGTGAGTCTTGGCCCTGGCCAGTGTGGACCATTTGGTTGGAATGTCATCCCATACACCAAAGGGTTGTAGGTTCGATTCCCGGTTGGTCAGGGCACATGCCTGGGTTGTGGGTTTGATCCCCAGATGGGTCAAGGGATTACCACTCTCTCTCTCACACCGATGCTTCTCTCTCTCTTTTCCCTTCTCTCTAAAATCAATGAGCATATCCTCCAGTGAGTATTACAAAAAATAAAAAACAAAGAATACAGTGAGTGTCGATGAAAGAATTACTTTCCTTGACAGAAAAAGAAAGCAGAGTTGCATTAGTGTGGAATTAGAAATATAGTCTAAATGCCAACTTCAGATTAGATAAAAGTGAAGTTATTTGCGCCAAAAGAAATGGACTATAAATTATGGAAGAAAATGTGTTTTGTTTATACCTAAGGCTAGGTGCATAGTAGTTGCTTCGTTGGGATTTATTGAGTGATTAATTTATAATACAATGAGAAATAAACCACAGTCTCTAGCCCTGAGGAGTTTCAAAATACATCCTCCATGTCTTCACACGTGCACACACGTGCACACACTCACCTGCCCTCGAATTGGCTCTCATGACTCACCTCCTGTCACCAGGTTCCCCGGTGATTATTTAGTCAGAATCAACACGATAATATCAGCTCAATCCTGAAAAAGTCTTGCAGGGGGCTGCTTATGAGAAGCTTTATGATAACTTCTGGTGTCTTATGAAAAGAGGCAACAGTGTCCAGGACATTCCCAAAACGTGGCTTTCAAACCGCCAAGACATCGTTGGGCACCTGAAGGTGGTGTCGGGGAGAAAATGCTACTCCATTTCGGAAGCCGTGTTAATTGCCTTTGAACGAGCGCCAAGGACTCCTGCAGGAGAGAGGTCAGGCGTTCTGTGGATCAAACTTCACATCGGTAGAGGTTTCTTCACTACGTTATCTCAGAGGTTCCAGAAAAATCCTCTGTAAGCACCCAGTCAAGAGTTGCTCAAGTGTTTATGATCCATATTATCCTGAAAGCTGAGTGTGATAACCACTTCTGTTAGGGAGCCCGGAGTCAGGGGACGTTGGAAGTGTGTGGACAAGCTCCATCAACTCTGCTATCTTGCCTTCTCCTACACTTGTCCAGTCTCTATTCCAGGTAAGGTAAAACGCCGACCACAGGGAACAAACACATTTACCTTCCAAAAGCCATCCCAGCAAAAATGGTTTTTGATTTCTTGTAAACACTCTTGGGCTTATCACCCCGTGTTGATTGTGACAGTAAAACAATAAAGACCGAGATTTAATTTTAACTCGTGCTGGTCAGTCTAGGGCAGAAAGGGAAGAGGATGAGCTGGAGAAATATTAATCCGGGCTGGTTATTTAACTGCAGCCTCGTGTGGGGAAGAACACTATCAAAGGCACCCACTCGGCACCATGAAACTCCTTAGTTACATTGTGATTTATCGCCGGCTTCTCCTCATAGTTTCCACTCTGCTGCTTTTCCTGCCCCTGCCTCTCGTCCTCCGCACCAAGGTAAGTGGACCTGGGGGACAGGCTGACCGACTCCCTGATGCAGGCACTGCCCTTTCCCAGGGGTCCAGATTTGATTTCATTTGGGCGTACTTGTAAGCATTTTCCCGTTTTCTTTAAGTGTCATCAGTCTATGAGGTTCCACATGATAAACTCGGGGCATTTTTAACCCCTTAGTGAAATGATTCGGACCAGCAGACATTTAGTGAGCCCTGTCCCTGCGCTAGGCATGATGGATGCCACTTGCTGGTGGGGCCTCGGGAGCCAGAATCTCTGCTTTACGTCCCAGATTGAGCACTCGCAAGCTGTGTGACCCGGGCAAATTGCTTAAACTCTCAGTGCTTCTGTTTTCTTTCTTATTTTATTTTATTTATTTTGTTTTTGTTTGTTTTTAATGTTTGTTGTTCAGATTATTACAGATGTCCCTCTTTTTCCCCCCCATAGCTTCCCTCCACCCGGTTCCCACCCCACCCCAGGCCCTCGCCACCCCACTGTCCGCGTCCATAGGCACTGAATACATGCATAGAAGATTTTTGTCCAATCTCTTCCTGCACCCCCCACACCCCTTTCCTCCCGCGAATTGTCATGTCGCTGATTCTATTACATTCACCAGCTTATTCTGTTCATCAGATTTTTTTGGTTATATATATTTTATTGTTTTTTTTTACAGAGAAGAAGGAGAGAAATAGAGAGTTAGAAACATTGATGAGAGAGAAACATCCAAAAGCTGCCTCCTGCACAATCCCCATTGAGGATGTGCCTGCAACCAAGGGACATGCCCTTGACCGGAATCGAACTCGGGACTCTTCAGTCCACAGACAGATGCTCTATCCACTGAGCCAAACCGGATTCGGCCATCAGATTTTTTATTCACTTGATTTTTTGATTCACTTGTTGATAGATATGTATTTGTTGTCACTTTGTTGTTCATAATCTTCTTCTTCTTCTTCTTCTTCTTCTTCTTCTTCTTCTTCTTCTTCTTCTTCTTAACAGTTCAGCATTTCATGTAATACTGCTTTGGTGGTGATGAACTCCTTCAGCTTTTTCTTGCCTGTGAAGCTCTTTATCTGACCTTCTCTACCTAATATTTTAGGCTTATTGTGGAAATTAAGTGAGTAGTGCAGTAAGTGGGGTGGTGTGGGTCCCCAGATGTGAGGACTCCACAGCAGGTGCAATTCCCCTATGAAGCCTTTTCTCTGAGTGGAGGAAAGCAACTATTCGATACCATTTTGCACTACAAGAGGATCTCTATAATTGCATTACAATGGGTCCTCCAGCCTCCCTCAGAAGTTGGCCACCAATCTGGGAGTTTCTATGGGGAATTCATATGAGCCAAGGTCTCCTCTACTGGCAAAGTTGGCAAAGGGACTGGCCTCTGCCACCCACAGCTGCCGCCTGTCTGCTGCCAGGGGCAACCACCCAGCTGCAGCCTCCCCCTGCACTGAGGCCTCCAGGTCCCCTGCGGAGGAAGGGAAGAATGCCCCACCCCTTTTGGTCAAACATTATGCTGAGGTCCCAGGTTCTTACCGAATTGCTAGTGAAAGCAGCAGGCAGTCAACTGAATTTGGTTGGGTTGGTTTTGTTTTGCAAATTCTGTGTGAATTCTCCCCTCTCCTCCCTATCACTCCTACTGCTGCTACTTCTGAGTACTCCTTTGGGAGTCTGGCAACCGCTAGATGACAAATTTGAGTCTCAGACATAGGGCTCCAATGGGAATGCCCTCCTCCAACCCTCTTGGAAGATTGTTGCTCTATCTGGAATGCGTGATGGCTTCTCTTCCCAACTCCCCTGGCCCCGAAGTCCCCTGTACCTAGCTGGAACCAGCACATCCTGGTTCCTCTCTGGACCTCTGCTCTAGTGTCATATCTCTCAGTTAGTCTCAGTGGTGAAAATAAAAAGTTACTTTACAGCAGTGAAAATAAAAAATTAAACCAGTTAAGACAAACTTAGGCTATGATTGCGTATCATCTATGCTGCTTCTTTCATATATGAACCCAGTACACTTTGGTTATCTCCCATAATTTTTAGATAAAATGAATATGGACTCTTTTCAAGGAGAAAACAAGTAGGTAATAAAAAGCAACGATATCAGTGCATGATTCATTAACTGGAAAGTGTATTCTAAGAAATGCACTCATTGATCCCCTCCCGCCCCCCAAGGTGCTGAGATAAGAGTACATTGGGTCTATGGGGAAACCTTGTGCCTGGCTATTTAATGAACTGTGTTCCCTTTCGTTTTCTGTCTAATCAACTCATATGTTAAAACTCAAGTCATGCTGATGAGAGGTTTATTTTGCTTGTACAATAACATGATTTCATTTTTTTGGCTACTCTAACTATATAGCCAATCATTTAATCAACTGCCAATTAGATTTAAATATATTATTTTAACTGTTACTTACAATGAAAGCAAAACTTTATTTTCAGAGACTATGGGGCCTTGGTGTAAAATCTAAGTAGAGGTTTACTTTGACATACTCTATTTCCCCGAAAATAAGACAGTGTCTTATATTAATTTTTGCTCCCAAAGATGCGCTAGGTCATATTTTCAGGAGATGTTTTATTTTTCCATGAAGAAGAATACGGTACACATTTATTGTTAAATGAAAATAAAGGAAACTTATTACCTGTATACTGTATAGTAGTGCGGTAGTTGTCAACACAAACCAGACAAACTGTGAATCCTACAGTATCAAGAATTTACTCATTTATTCAATGACAATCATGTCATCATCTTCTGGAACATCCTCATAACAATCCAATTCCTGAATTTCCTGGTGAATTTCTTGTGACTCCATTTCTTTCAGAATCAGTGGACCAAATCTCTCATGTTTAGCAACAGCACTGTCTTTAAATGAGTACTTCTTGTCAAGGCAGCCTGCTCACAGTGCATTTGCAATGCAACTATAAGTGATTTTTTCCCATGAATTCTTCACCCAAGTCACAACTTGTTGCAGTTTAGGTTTCACAAAGTTTCCACGCTGATTTCTCTCCATTCACACAGCAGTGACATTAGGACTCCGCGTAAGGTCACTGGTTCCTAGATGCCAGTCGGGGCAGCCCAAGTGACCAGTTTACAGTACCATATTTGCCGGCGTATAAGACGACTTTTTGGCCCTGAAAAATATGCCTCCAAGTGGAGGGTAGTCTTATACGGCGAGTATATAACAAACTCTGTATTTTTAGTGGAAATGTTAGGGGGTCGTCTTATACGCCCAGTCATCTTATATGCCGGCAAATACGTATTTTTCAGGGCCAAAAAATCGTCTTATACGCCGGCAAATACGGTATATTAATTTTCATTCTGAGACAGAGCCTAGGGGCCTTATTTTCAGGGGGATGCCTTATATTTTACTCAGAAAGAAACCTGTAAGTAGGTCTTATTTTCGGAGGATGTCTTATTTTCGGGAAAACACGGTAGATACAAATCAATGTGTTATACCTTCCTGGTTACCAAACTGGAGAACCCTATGCTTCTAAACTCACAGTAACAGAAGAAATAAAGATTCAAGCAAAACAAAAATCAATTTTTTCTTTATGAAAACATAATATGATCTAGAGCTAACAAACAATGAGCTATTGACCGAGTTTTTTTCCAGTTTCCTTCTGGTTATTTAATTATTTGTATGGACTGATCTTAACCCTTAATTCCATCTCAAGGCAAAATGTGGCACCCATGATGGGAGACCTTCCGTGGTTTTTCAATGTAATGTTCAAAGGAAAAAGAAGGGATTCTTCACTCAGAAGAGCTTCTTCTGTTCCAGGAATTCTGTCAGCTAACTCATCTTATTTTTCATTATGAACACTAAGACAATCATCCATGTTCTGTCATTCTCACTTTCCACTTGAGAACAATAATGCTCAAAGGCATGTCACTCAACAAGGACCACATGGATATTGTGGAAACTGGATATGATCTTGGGTTCTGTCAGAACTTCTAATTTATGCTTTGAAAAGGGTTTTCGTTGGTCTTGTCTAAATTTTTGAAGATTTACCTTTTATTTTGAAAAGTTATGTAAACTGTAGCTTGATAATCATCTATCAACAACTCGGGCATTTCTCTTCATAATGATGCTTTAAGCAGGTCAAACCACAGAAGCAATTCCTCAATTGACCTCATGCTACTTAATGTCTTCAAGACAGAACATTGCAGTGAGTCTAACCACTGGGGATGGGGCTTGTTAACCAGAAGAGAGGTTCAGCTCTAATAAAGAACATGAGGCATTTATTTTAGCAAAAACGGTTGCGATGGGGAGAGGCAGACTCAGGTAGCAACTCAAACTGTGCTCTGGAGAGAACAAAAAGTAACTCTTTTATGCAAGTAAGTGAAGGGTTGCTGACTAGATGAACAGGAATCGGTTAGTTTCAATACGTAAACAAGGGAGATGAAAGTCACAGGGGGAGTTAAGAGTCTGGGTGTGTCCAGATAGCAGCTCTTGGACCACAAGCTTATGACTCAGCTTTGAGCTGAGTTTAGCAATAGGCTTAGCAAACTTAATAGTAGTTCTGAGAACTGAGGCACATGATGTGCATTGGTGCCACTTCCTTAAGCGCTCCTGACTCTCTTTGAAAGTGACTCTCTTAACAATGTGTATTCTATTTTATTTCTCTATTAGAGGCCCAGTGCATGAAAATTCATACACTGGGAGCAGGGAGTGGGGAGAGGGTCCCTCAGCCCGGCCTTACCCCTCTCACAGTCTGGGAACCCTCACGGGATATCCTACTGATAGCTTAGGCCCGCTCCCTGCAGGAGAAGGGGAAGGCAACACCCCCAATACTGCTGCTGCTGCCGCCACTGCTGGCTGCCGAGGCTGCCTGAGCCTCAGCCTAACCCTCACAGCAGCAGCTGCCGTCATCGGCATGTCCGGAAGACATCTGGTCTAATTAGCATATTACCCTGTTGTTAGTATAGATGATCAGCCCATGAGAATGAAGCAGGGCGGGTCTTCTTACATGTGTCATTTGATGAATGTCCCAGAGTCCCAGCGATACAAGCCGGTCATGTCAGCTTGTCACGTTGTGTGCCCCTTACCTTTCATATCAAATGTTCTCCATGAGTGATGGCATTAGGCTGGCATCTTAATATCTTTCAGTTGGAAGAGACTTTAGAACTGTGTTTCAATTTTTATAGAAATGGTAGTTGAGAGCAAAGGAAGGTGTGCCTCACCCCAGAAGCCTGTGGGCATAAGTTAAACAGCTCAAATTTAATCTTTACGAGTTTCAGTTAGCTTACACTTATCAGTTTGGTTTCCTGTACACTTCATCCTGTGTACAGCTAGTCTGCAAAATACTATGCTATGTTTTCACATTGGCATGACTAGCATTAAGAATTGCCCAGTCCCTGAGACCCTTGTCTTAACATTTACAATCAACGTCTGTTAGACTCTAGAGCCAGTGAGTGCAACCACAACTGAATATCTAGACCTTTATATCTCTTACCACGGTAATAAGTATATTCCTAAAACATTAGTGTAAATGTTTCTTTACAATTGGAATTCTATGGTCTTATCACTTAACACTGAATTATCATTAATGCCATATGGTTATTTTATTATTTTTTAAAATAGATTTTTATTCATTTCAGAGAGGAAGGTAGAGGGAGAGAAAGGTAGAAGCATCAATGATGAGATAAACTCATTGACTGGCTGCCTCCTACATACCCAACACTGAGGATCAAGCCCACAACCTGGGCATGTGTCCTGACCAGGAATCGAACCACAACCTGCTGGTGAACAGGTTGATGCTCAACCACTGAACCACACTGACTGGGCTATGCCTTCCTTTTAATTGTTACATAGATATCAAGGTTCTTCCCCAATTAGTAGTTACTAATCAGTACAACAAGCCTGTAATGTAATTGCTATTTATGTAAATATTTGAATGAAATGAATAATTGCACTGAATTTTCTCATTTTGGAGAGGAAATTTCTTAAATATTCCTAGATAAAAACATTTTTAGCCCTGACCAGTTTGGCTCAGTGGGTAGACCCTCAGCCTGCACATTCAAGAGTCCCAGGTTTGATTCTGGTCAAGAATTGTACCTTGGTTGTGGCACATATCCAGGAGGGAGTGTGCAGGGCAGCTAATCAATGTTTCTAACTCTCTATCTCTCTTCCTTCCTCTCTCTAAAAAAAAAAATCAATAAAATATATTTTTTAAAAACTTTTTAAAACTGGCCTACGCTATATCAATAGTTCCAGAGATATTCTCTGTGCAGCATTGTTCTTTTGTGACTACTTCTATCGTCTTGTTCATTTTTACTCTTCTCAGCACTTTGTGCTATTTCCTTATTTATTTTTTCAGTTCTTGGCTTTTCTTTCTATTTCCATAATGAAACAAAAAGATAAAAAGAGAAGGCCAGGTGTGAGGAGCAATAAGAGGAGAAAACAGAATAACATTTTTGTTTGTTTGTTTCTTTGTTTGTAGAGTGCATTTATTCCCACTATGTCTCCATCTATCTAGTTTATCCATTAAGTAGGACCCCTTTGTGAGATGAGACAGGGAAACGGCCACACAGCTATTGAGAATCCCCCAATTGACTAGTTGTAAAACCAAGACCAGATGTCGGTTTTCTTTCAGGTATTTCTGTATTTCTCTAGGAAACATTTTATTCCAAGAGAGACTTAAAAACATGAGAGAATGGGCGCGCCAACACAGCAGGGCTTTAGTGCTGACCAAAGACTCAAGGAAGAAGCCCAAACACCACCCCTTAGCACCAATCCCAGACAACTCACCTAACAGACTTAGTCACCAGAGGGCGCGAGTTAGGGAGGGAAGAAATTCAGCATTGACAGCCAGCTCTTTTTCATGTACTATTTCCTTCACAATAGATTCATTGTATACATCTTGAATTTCAAAATTAGATTAGAAATAAAAAAATGAAATATCATGAGAGATTTATGGTGCTGAATCTAAATAAATGAAACAGATGGGAGAAATAAGTATATTTCTTGCAAAGAACTGTAAACTTTGAAAGAATAAAGGACCTACTTAGATGTCTGACACAGAAAATTGAAAACGTGTGGGAGAGGATTTAAATAAACGATAAGTGAAGGAAGAGGGAGGGGACAAATTCCAAGGAAACATAAAGAAATTTTAAAGGGCCAAATTAAATAACTAAACATTTTAATAGGAATAAATGATATCATTTTAAATGTGGCTTTAAAATATTACAGGGATGTAAGACAAAGGGGAGGAGGCTATAAACTCTAAGAAAGTGAAGATTTTAGACACAGAGAGCATCAAAATGATGGCAAGGAAAAAAAAGAGAAAGTAGAACTCATGCTAAAAGTAATGTGGTAGATGAATAAAACCAGAAAGTAAAATTCGATATATTTTTATCTCACGAATGTATTATGAGAACTTGCTAAGCCCAAAATGTTGTGCTCAGTGAACTGTGGGGTCTAAGCAGAAGTTTAAAATAATGTTAATGCTTTTAAGCAGCTTGTACAATTGCTGAAAGGTCAATCTATACTATGGTAAATGTTTATCACACATAAGGTTGTGTACAACATGTGCCATGAATGTGTAATCAATGGGTGGATAAACCTCCAACAGTCCCACTTGCCTGTGACCTGGTGCTCCTATTTTTTTTTACCTCAGAGAATCTGCTACCCTTCCCCTCATTCTTCGGTCTGAAACCTGCGTGTCATCTCAGATGCTTGAGATGTTCCTGAGCATCCATCGCAGTCTGCATGGCTTTACCTCTTAGATCCGCCCCCACCCCAATCTGCTTCCAAAGCTTCATTCCAGCTGGCACTGCTTTCTTGAGGCTGACTCCATCTCTTTCTCTCATGGACCATTTTCACACTCTGCTCCTGAAGTCTCCAGCCAGAGCACTATTTTAAAAATGCCAACCTGGTCCTATTATTACCCCCCCTTCCCATATCACACTTTGTAGGAGCTCCCTTTTGCTTACAGGGGAAATATTTAAACCAAATATGTATACACTAATGGATACAAATATGTATACACTAATGGATACAAAATCTTTAAGATTTTGCATTTTTTTTTGTCCTAACAACCCTCCCCAAACTCCCAGTGCCTATGTCCCCCTCACCTTTCCCACACTAGCATTATTTCCCTATTCGCAGTGCCCAGAGTACCCATGATTAGTGCCTCTACCTTTGCACATCTTGTGCCTCTTCCTGGAATACCCTTTCCTCTTGCCCTGTTCTTGGGAAAGGCAGTGCAGGCTGGTATACAAGCTGAGCCTCATCCTCTGTGTTCTCATTGCATCATGAATACATTGGCCTTTAGCGCATATATTCCATTTGGCCTTTATCCTTGCTTCCCATCTAGACTGTCAATACCTAAAGAACATGGAACATATTTCATTTGTTTCCTGCAGCACCAAACACACGCCTGTCACATAGTAAAAAGCTGATAATTCTGATGAGCTGATGATCTTTCATGACAGAAGGAGGTGGAGGATAAAGCTAGATCTTGTAGGAAGGAGGATAAAGTCAGATCTTGTAGGATGCAGGAGAAAGAATAAAAGGGACTTCAATCAGAGCGAAGAGTTACTAATGGACAGACAAGAACGTTCGTGTAAAAGGAGGGTGCCTCTTCCACAAGCTCTTTCTGTCCTTCCATAATACACTTTGATACTTACTTTGGTAACGTTACTAAATGTGAATGCCTCATAACAACCCTTAGAAATAGTCAATATTTACATTCCCATTTTATAGATGAGCAGAGACTCATAGAGGTTAAGAAATTTGCCCAAAGTCACACGGTTTATAAAGGGAGCAGGAGAATGTAAGGACAAGTCTGTCTGACTCCCAACGTCATCCTGACATCGCTTCTTTCTATCAGACCTTTAAAAGCTTGTGCGTGGGTTACCTTTCTCCATCGTCCCTACATTTGCAATGACAAGAGTGTGTATTGAGCTGAGGCTTCCTCTGCCCAGATTCAGAGCAACCACAACTCATGACTGACCAATAGGGAAGACAGGAAGACAGTGTTTGGTTAAACTGCTGAGATGCAGGAGTTTTTTGCACAGTGTAACCTCCCTTGTTTTGATTTATCCAGCATATTCTGAATAAGCTCCCCGAGTGATTCAGGCATGCTACCCGGGCCCATTTCCTCATCAGTACAATGAAGAGGACTCTTCTAAGAGTCTTGAATGTTAGCTGTGTGGATCAGCTGCCCTAAATTTACCTGAGGTACTTGCTTAAAATCACAAACAGTGGATATGAAGGGCAGGATACTGCTCACTTAACAGACTCAAATGTTTCTGAGGTGGTTAATCCATGCATTTCATTTCGATCAGACTCTAATGCAGTGGTTCTCAATCTTTCTAATGCCGCGACCCTTTAATACAGTTCCTCATGTTGTGGTGACACCCCAACCATAAAATTATTTTCCTTGCTACTTCATAACTGTAATTTTGCTACTGTTAATGAATCGTAATGGAAATATCTGTGCTTTCCATTGGTCTTAGGCGACCCTGTTAGCGGTTCTCAACCTGTGGGTTTTGACTATAGAGCCTAAGACCATCAGAAAATCCATATATTTACATTATGATTCATAACAGTAGCAAATTACAGTTGTGAAGTAGCAATGAAAATAATTTTATGGTTGGGGGTCACCACAACATGAGGACTGTATTAAAGGGCCGTAGCATTAGAAAGATTGAGAACCACTGCTCTAATGCATAGTCAGGTTGAAGAACTAAATGATCTCTATGGCTATTCCAGTTCCACTGTGTGCACGGGGAGTAAAGACAGTACATCTCTATTGCTAATTGTGGAGATTAAATGAAAAGGAGTTAAAATTTTCCCCGTAACTGGCACAATAAAGCCACCAGTTGTCTTTCCCCGAGCTCCATTTGGCCTAAAAATGAACAAGAAATGCTAGTTAGTTTTCCTTGACTTTGTAGTTTAGTTCCTTCTTACTCTTCAGCCCTCTTTCCACCATATAATTCGAGTCATTTCAAGCTTTGTCAGGTACATGGATTAGGTCTTGAGGAATCACTGTATTAGTGGCAGGTGTATCACAAACCATGCAAAGTCCTTACAGGCTCTGTCAAATAATAAGAGTCTTTATCTCGTAGCATTCATATTTAGAATGCATGATTTTTCTCCTTTCTCAATGGTGTTGTGTTCTCTTTAAAAAATTAGTTGCATGCTGAAACCGGTTTGGCTCAGTGGTAGAGTGTCGGTCTGTGGACTGAAAGGTCCCGGGTTCGATTCCGGTCAAGGGCATGTACCTTGGTTGCGGGCACATCCCCGGTGGGGGGTGTGCAGGAGGCGGCTGGTCGATGTTTCTCTTTCATCGACGTTTCTGGCTCTCTATCTCTCCCTCTTCCTCTCTGTAAAATATCAATAAAAATATATTTTAAAAAATAAAAAATAAAAAATTAGTTGCAGTGAGTGAGGCCTGTGATTTGGTCCTACTTTTCTCAAGCTGTGCTGAGAAATCATATACACACGTATTAATTCATCAGGCAAATTACTACCTAATATCAGTCAATATGTCATTAAAAATGGAAGGAAGGATGCAAAAAAATCCTATATTTTAAAGCTCATTCTATATTTTGTTCCATCTGGAGCTATAATTTAAAATGGAAACAAGGTGATTTTTAAGTATAATCAGTCAAGAAAATGTGACAGTCAGAACTTGGTGGTGGTGAGTGGGGGAGGGGCAGAATTTATCCAAATTGCTGAGTCATAGGTGCATTTGCCTTTTCCACCTGTGCAGCAACTGCCCTGGCTTCCTGTAGTTGAGGTGGTTAGGACTGGATATGAACATGATATAGTTAAATGGGGTAGTAAATGAAGTGAGGCATGCCCTCAGGGAGTTTATGCTAGGATTGAACCCCAACTCTACTACAGTCTAGCAATGTGATAATTGATCCTTAGTTCAACATGAAATTTTGGTGGAGACTAAACCAATCATGTGGAACACCAAGTATAGTACCTGGCATATAGTAGGTATCAGAAATGTTATTTTTCCAAATGGTCTTCTTCCTTTACTTAATCATATCAGAAAAAAAGTTTTGTTTTACTTGGCACATATCTTTGCCTTGTAAGTAAGCTTTTCTGTCTGTAAAGGCTATGATCAGAAAGTCTAGATAAAGTTTAAACAATTAGAACCACCACCCACACACGTACCTAAACTCACTCCCCTCTAAATGCAAAGCAAATACATATCTCTACCTATCAGAATGGGCCAGAAAAGCAAACAAGCGGAGTGAAGTTGAGAAACTGTTGTCTCAAGTGCTCCCAGATAATCCAGGGGCCAGCGCCAGGTGATGGTCTGTTATGTAAAGGGTTGCTAATCAGAAGGAACACCTGTGAACACGGATAAACCAGCACTGTCCTCAGGAAACTGGGACAGGGGGCCATCCCCCCATCAGAGGGGGATAATCCTGTTTGTCCTCCTTTTCTAGACTGTGAGCTTCCTTAAATATGGGGGGGAAATGGGGTGTTTCCCAAGAGTTCCTGGAAGGTTGCTATCAGGAACCATGCAGATACTTTGCCTTAGCCAGGGGCACACTGAAGGATAGGCAAGTTTTCAAAACAGGTTCTGCATCTAGGGATTCAGCTTGGCAGGAGGGCATCATCTGGGAGCAAGTTTCTGTTTGAAACTTGAGCACAGGGTGAAAGATGAAATGGAGGATCCGGAAGAGGAAGTAAGCCATGCTTCTCAAACTTTAACCTATATCAGAGTCACCTCGGGAACTTGCTGATGCTGCTGGTCCAAGGACCACAGAGAAAGTCAAATGAGCAGCCCAAGGGTTGCTTCTGAGACGGTGAAGCAAGATTTTCGAGGCAGGGAAGGTGGGCAGCATTTTTCTTATCGGAGATTTTACTCAAATGCTGAGAAAGGCCAAGCAGGTAAGAGAATGCGTGAAATGGAGTTGTGGTACTGTACAAAGTTGAAAACTACACAGCAGGCTCGGGTAAGCTTTTCTCAAGTCTGGAGAATTGCTGACACAGAAGAATCTGATCCCAATGTTACCAACTTTCTTAGTTTTCCAAGAGAGGCCAGAAATTCATATTCTATATTTAATATGAAATCTGCTGGGGTTTTTTTTAAATCCAGACTCAAATTAAACACCACACAACACAACACACACACACACACACACACACACACACCCCATTGTGAGTTGTACATTTCATTTTCTTGCTAGACTTGGCCATCAGCCTGCAACTGCTTCATCTGAGTCACTGGGTCACAGAGTTCAGGAGTCCAAAATAGGATCATAGGCAGTTGTAACTGGTACTTAGGGCATCTGGGAACTTGCTGGTATGACTGTATGGTTGAATATTATGGACTGGAGTTCAGTAAAAAGGCACATGATAAGACCAGAGATCAGCACACAAATGTCAATAAGATATGTAAAGAAGACTAAAAATACAGACTTGATGTCAGGAAGTAATGGGGTAGTAAGTCTTATTGTAATTAGACTAAAGGTGAACTTGAATGGGGATTTTGAATAGTTTTTAAGCAATTACTGAAAATCACTGACTTGATTGTCTTAGATAAAGGCTGGGACTTTTAAAATATAAAAGTGTTAGCTGGGCAAGCTAATCATTTAATATAGGAAGTTTTGCTTTTTATTATGGCCCCAAAGTTGCCCTATCTGAGAAGAATGTGACTGTCTAGATGAAGTAGATCTGTGTTGAAATGAAATTTTATCTCTCATGGCAAGGGTTATGTGTGGTGAACAGAATTAGTTAGCAACATTCCCCACCCCCTTCCCACCTCCCTCCCTTCCATTTTTCTTTCCTTCCCCCCTCTCTTCTTCCTTCCCTCCTTCCTTCCCCCCTCTCTATATCCCTCCCTCCCTCCTTCCCTCCCTCTCTTCCTTCCTCCCTCCATCGGTTCCTTCCTTCCTTCCTTCCTTCCTTCCTTCCTTCCTTCCTTCCTTCCTTCCTCCCTCCCTCCCTCCCTCCCTCCCTCCTTTCCTTCCTTCCTTCCTTCTTTCCTTCCTTCCTTCCTTCCTTCCTTCCTTCCTTCCTTCCTTCCTTCCTTCCTTCCTTTCTTTTTAATTTTTTAGTATTAGAAGTCCCTGATGGATTTGTGCTCTAAATAGTTGTCAGGGTGACTAGCCTCTTAATCAATTTTTATGCAAAGGAATGACAAAATCAAAGTGGATTCTTGAAAGATGATCTGGTTTTGGAACAGCTTGCTTGCAGTGGGACAAGTGGGGTCAAGGCCGAGGGGAAGATTTGAGCGATACAATGATGGGGAGATAGAGGACAAAGAGAATGGTTGTTTGTGCCTAAAGAGAAAGATAGTAAAAGGGCCCCATTTGTCTTTGAAATCTAGGTTCTTAATACCTTTCTATGATAGAAAAGTCACCAGGAGGAGCTTTGGGGTTATTCATGTTTGATCTAAGGAGAATACTGGCCTGCTCTTTCTCCTACATTGACGTTTAAAATTAAACTGGTATTAACAAATTCTCTCCAAAGAAGTTAGGAAGATTCAGTCAAGGCTCAGCTTTGTTTTATTATTGTTTGAGATTATAGAGACAGACTTTGTATAAAATTGTCAACATCAAAAACCTTTCTTCTTTATTCTTCTTAAAAACTTATTCTTAATGATAGCAAACAATAAATATAAGATACTAGAGGCTCGGTGCATGAATTTATGCACTGGTGGGGTCCCTTGGTCTGACATACAGGGATTGAGCAGAAACTGGCTCTCTGATATACCCCGAGGGGTCCTGGATTTAAAGGGGGGAGGGTTCTCAGGTGATGTACCCTGGACTTAGGCTCCCTCCTCTCTGGTTCCAGGTGCATCACTCAAGAACCACAGCAGCTCCTGTGTTGAGTGTCTATCCTGTGATCAGTGTGTGTCATAGTTTCAGATTGGATGATTGCTTAGGCTTTTATATATATAGATAGCCCTAGCAAGTGTGATAGGCACCCATACCTAGGTTGCAGTTTAATCCCTGGTCCAGATGTGTGCAGGAGACAACCAATCAATGTTTCAGTGTTTCTCAAATTGATGTGTGTGTGTGTGTGTGTGTGTGTGTGTGTGTATTTTTCCCTCTCTCTCCTTCCTTTCCTCTCTCTAAAAATCAATAATTTTTAAAATGATGTAATTCTGAATTATTAAAGATTGCTTAGAAAGCCACTAAAATTGCAGGGATGCTAGGTAAGTAAATGCCATGCTCAGAGAATTCACCCTGAAGTAGGTGAATCAGAGGGCAGCAGAGCTAGAAATTGTATTACCCTGGGAAAACCTTAAGTAAAATATTTCATTAAACTAAGATAGTTTTTGTAAAATTTTTCAAATTTAGTTCAGAATTTGCATAGATTAAGTAGTGTGAGAGCAAAACATTAATCTTTATTAATCCCTTAATATGTTCTGGATAATTTCTTATGAAAATTATTTATGTGTAGCAAATATAATGATGAATTTCAACCATTTATGAGCAATGCCCTAAAACAGAAACCAACAGTTTTATACCTAGCAAATTGACAGATTTATTAAGATTTGCAACCCTGTTGAGTCTCCCTGTGTTTCCTAAGGAGCTCAGCTGTCTTTCTAAAAAGCAAGACAGAAGGTTCTTCACCTCCAAGTTCATATCACTTAGGAGCTAATTCAGTCTCATCCATGCCATCTAAAAATGTTCTCCCTTTTAGCAGAAGGGAAGGAAGGTGGGTGTGCATGGGTCCCAAACAACAAGGCACCAAGGAATGCAACTGAAAGGCAGCTGTGTCCTGCCCTAGGGGCAAGGCAGTAACTTGCCGTTCCTGCACTCCAGAACTGGGAGTGCATTTCATTAGCCAAATAGGTGAGCATTAGCAGCCACACACACTGATATGAGCACAGAAGGTTTACCACCTGCTTTGGAGGAAATGTGAAGGAAACTCAATGAACGAGGATTTTTAAATGTCTTTTTTTTTCCTTCCATGTGTATTTGATTTTTGCTCTTGGAACCCCCAAGATTGACAGTTGACCCCCCAACTCAAAGTGCAGAGGCCTCAGAGTTTCCTCCTTCTCTGTGACATGGCTCCATTCAGCAAATGTGGTTGTGATTTGAGCTATGATTTCCCAGCCCCGCCATTTCATGTCGTGTTTTGCTATTTCCAGGAAGCAGAATGTGCCTACGTACTCTTTGTTGTTGGCATATTTTGGCTTACAGAAGCATTGCCCCTGTCGGTAACAGCTTTGCTGCCTGGCCTAATGTTCGCCTTGTTTGGAATCATGCCCTCTAAGACGGTAAGTGAATTTAAGTTCTCTTGCAAATGTTTGCCATGTTTAGATGGCTTGTTTTGTGCTGATATTTTCACTGAGAAAACATATTTATTGGCAGCAATAATCCTGTGAATGATACTTCCAAGTACCTTGGCCTGGTAGCTCAGTTGGTTAGAGCGCCATCTGGATAAGCCAAGGCTGTGGGTTTGATCTTCAGTCAGGGCACATACAAGAACCAAAGAATGTATAAATAAGTGGAACAACTCTCTCTCTCTCTCTCTCTCTCTCTCTCTCTCTCTCTCTCTCTCTCTCTCTCTCTCTCCCCAATAAAAATTAAGAAAAAGATAATGCATCTACACAAGTCCTCCAAAAGTCCAGTTGTTTCTCTTCTCTAGAACTCTGCATGTGTGTCCACCTTCATGTGGACCAGAACCAAACACGGGCGGCAGCTCCTCGGGCTCTGCCTGTCGTAGGAGAAGAGTGTGCCCTTCTCCCCAGGCTGACACCTAAGCCCGGAGCATCTCTCCCAGCTAAAGGGCCAGTTCTCTCACAACCTGCAGAAGCTTTGTGCATTCAGCTGAGTTCCATCTCACACAGGGTTGGAAAGCAATTTTTGTTTTTAATGAAGAAAACGCTTCCCTGTTTTCTTTTCCAGAAACCTGACATTTCAAAAGATAAAACCAAATTAACTTTCACGTGTCTTTCTATTTTGTTCTTGCTGAGAGGAGTTTATTCATGCTGAGAGGTGCCTCTTACCTTTATATAATCTAAAGGTATCCATCTGAAGAAAATGAATTCAGTTTCTTATTAAAACCATGAAATGCATTGAAACCCGAATGTCTACCTCCTCACAGTCTGCAGCCACCCAGCACACAACTGCCCAAACTCAGCCAAAACATTCTCAGGGGAAAATGTCAAGTTCAAGATGCCAGAATTTATCATCTTTGGACTTCTTTCTTCTGCCAGGGTCCAATATTACTAGTACTATTACGAGACTCATCTGTCTTATAATGGAGGTAGAGATTTTTTTTTAACTAACCCATGATACAGTTTTGTTGTTGTTGTTTTGTTTTGTTTTGTTTTTGTTCTTTGCCCCCCCCCCTTTCTAGCCCCCACCTCCCTTGGAGAAGCTATTATTCCTTTTTTTATTTTCATGTTTCTTCTCATTTTGGATTTCTTTTTTTGCATTTCTGATCCTTCTCTTTTCTTACTACATTTTATTCTCTCTTATAATCTTCACCATATTTTTCTAGGCACCACTGATTTGGAAGAGTGTAGCTGGAGCTGTACTTTAGCTTCTCTCACCCCCAGGCTGGAGATGTGCTGTCCCACAGAATCTAGGAGCGATAAACGAAGACGCTTCTCAAAGGCTCCGGCTCGTTACTAGTATATGGCTCTCAATAAAGGCAATAGAAAAAGAAGGGGTTGACAAATCCCCCAAAATCAGGTGCCAGATGAGTAACCCCTGTCTTGCTGGCTTGTGTGGTCCCACTGCCAGAGATAAAGCTTAATAGTCATGTATTTGCCTCACATTCTAATAATAATCAGACTGACTAAATTACCATTTTACCAGAGACTTACGTAGAAGCAAGATGTATTGGGATCATGGGGCACGTCTGTGGCAAGCAGGCAGAAGGGAGGCAGAGGGAAAAGGGGGCCTAGGAAGGCCCGGCTTCGGGGGAACGGCCAAAGAAGTAGCTCCGGCCCTGTTTAGCATGTGGAGGCCCCACAAGAGGCAGCACCATCCCGGCACTGATGACAGACAGCTGCATTGCACAGGCCGCTGATAGCTGTCCCAGAGCCCTTTACCCCCAAGTGTCCATGTCAGGCTAATTTAACAGCCACTGAATCTTAGACTCAGGAGTTGCCTGAGTCATTCTGCCCTGGGCAGGGATTCCCCGCTATAAGATCCTTTACAGATGAGATCACTCAGGAGGTGCTTACAGGCTTCCTCGGTGTGGGCTTAGAATCCCTCAGGAGAAGCCCACGGCGTTTCTGAATCATTTTAACACTCAAGTGACTCAGCTTTATTGAGCCCAAGTCTGAAACTCAGTCGCTCTGACTCTTGAAATGTTTCTCTTGCAGCTAAGATTTCACCAGTGAATGCCATCTTTCTTTCACAGGATAGTGCTGCTTGGATTTGAAAATAAATCTCTTTAAGTCTTTCCACCTCCAGCTTCTATGGTTTTCAGATCTCAGCACCTTTACTCAACCCCACCACCTCCAACTCCATCACCACCACCACCACCTTTTCTCTTGCCTAAACTACCTCTGGTGTGTCAATGACTCTTTAGGATTAAATAGCTAAAAATGCAATGTCTGTCACATAGTAAGCACTCAATATAGGTCAGTCAATAATACTAGTATTGTTTGTACAATGACAAAAGTGAACGCTGTTGCCGAAACCAGTTTGGCTCAGTGGATAAAGCTGAAAGGTCCCAGGTTCGATTTCGGTCAAGGGCATGTACCTTAGTTGTGGGCACATCCCCAGTAGGGGGTGTGCAAAAGGCAGCTGATCCATGGATTCTCTCTCATCGATGTTTCTCTCTATCCCTCTCTCTTCCTGTCTGTAAAAAATCAATTATATATATACACCGTATTTGCCGGCGTATAAGACGATTTTTTGGCCCTGAAAAATACGTATTTGCCGGCGTATAAGACGACTGGGCGTATAAGACGACCCCCTAACATTTCCACTAAAAATACAGAGTTTGTTATATACTCGCTGTATAAGACTACCCCCCCCTTGGAGGCATATTTTTCAGGGCCAAAAAATCGTCTTATATGTCGGCAAATACGGTGTGTGTGTGTATATATATATATATATATATATATATATATATATAATAAAAGTGAACACTGTTGATCACTCTAGAAACATTCTTTTTATTTTCCTTTGCTAAAATAAGATTTTATTTTAGTGTCATTTAAAAGACACCAAGACTCAGTCCAACCCCCACCAGTTGTCTCTGTCATTCCCCAAAATTGTTTTCTTTGGCAATTCCTATTTTTAGCTTGCTGGAGAAAATATATTTTCTTTTTTGTTTGTTTATTTGTTTGTAGTGTAGAGCTTTATTTCCAGGAAATAACGTGTTTGCGGAAAAAAATCAGGTTGATCTACTATGTCCAACAACGTGGGGGGCGAGTGGGTCGGCCAGAGGTGAAATGGAACGGTTCTCTAGTTTTTGTTGCAACCAGAAATCCACACGTGGAAACGGCATCCAGGAATAAGGCCGTGTGCGAAGTTGCTCTGTGTTTGCATCGTAGAAACCAATCACTGGTCCTCCTGCTAAAGCTGGTGCAGCTGGCAGCTCCTCCGGACCGCAATCTTGGAAGGAGGCTCTGTGAATCTCTGCAGATTCAGTGTTGACAGCAAGGCCATAAATCACTGGGAAGTGGTTTTCCTTTTCTTCCAGGTCATTTAATTCCACCACATAGAATGTCATTAAGTGAATGTGATCTTCTTGTCTGTCAAGTTCACTAAGCAGTTGATGAGTACATTTTCGTGACAACTGCCCATTGTCCCTGGGAGCCTCGAGGAGGCTCACTTCCAGGGTTCCACACTGAGAGCGATTGGGGAAGGATTTTATGGAGTTCATGACCGAGGGGGCCTTAGTTTGGGTGTAGGCGCCACCACAGTGTATCAAGCAGGTAGCCCAGTACCTGTCTGTGTGCCTCAGGACTACAATGTGACAAGTGGTGGCACCATCAGAGCCAGGAGTGGGGATGGAGCCATCCTTCGAGAAGGTCACTGCAAGCTCTCTTTGCTGAACATACAGAAGGCCTTGGGGTCCCACTTGGTAAACAGAATGACCTCTGAGCAGTCTGACTCTTTCCTCCAGAAGTGGGTGGGCTCGAATAATGGTCCCTCACTGCCCCTCAACCCACAGCTGCCCGCATGGGCTGCCCGCCCCCTCTAGAAACATTCTGATTCTTACAAAGCTGAAGTGAGTTTATCATTTCCCTTCTGGTATTTCAGCCCAAATTCATTTTAAACTTTATGTAACTTTTCACCTGGTAAGCTTAACTGGAGCTTGAAACAAATCAAAGTCCTTATAACTTTTAGTGAAGAAAACTATTTTTTAGTCTTGTGATCCTCTGTCCACAGAGGGCAATGACCTTTTTCTCAAAAGTAGCTGACCTAAGTTACAAGGAAAGGGCTAGCGATTCAGTCAAAAGACCTGAGCTGGAAACATGATATTCATAATAATTGCTTGTAAGATCCTGATTATGTCTTTTAATGATGCTTTTTTTCCCTCATCTGTAAGTGGGGAATGATAATGCCACACAAAGGGTTATAACAATCAAATCAAATAATACGTGTAAAACAGTGGTGCAAACTAAGTATCAAATATTCCTATGCATTTTAATATTCACAGTAAAGTTTGTTTAATAGCGTGAAACTGCCATTCCAGCCTATTGCAGCATCTGTCACTGAAGAGAATAATCTTTCTTTACTATCTTTATCCAAGTTCAGAGGCCTACACAAGTCTTTGTTTGGCCACCACCTATATCTCATTTTTTGTTAGAGGTGGGCTCTGCGCCCTGGTTCTTGTCTTGCTTGTAAGAAGGAATTCAAATGAGAAACAGTACCAAATAGCAAAGCATGTGAGAGTTTATTTGCAATTAAATGAAATATACTCAGTATAATCCAAGCAGAAG
The DNA here is from genome assembly GCA_963924515.1 of Vespertilio murinus. NCBI lineage: Eukaryota > Metazoa > Chordata > Mammalia > Chiroptera > Vespertilionidae > Vespertilio > Vespertilio murinus. Next base: position 61,377,662 of record OZ004712.1, read on the forward strand.
CCAAACCAAATGTCTCACTTGTTTGGGTTTTGTAATTTTATACTGTGAAGGTTACAAAAAACAACAATAACAACAACAACAACAAAAGAACGGACCCAAACCTCCTCAGGTTTCAAGGCTGCCCCACCCAAATGTTAAGCTGTTCTACAACATCTTGGATTTTGTCTCCCCCTTCCTCACTCTTGGGTCTGCCCACTCTTGGCTAATTCTTGCTTGTCGCCTCTCCCAAGTCTTCCCTTTGATCTTAGCTATCTTTCCCAGCTCATATCTATCAAACGACCTACTCCAACATTACTGAGCACATTGTTGTCTGAACATCAACAAGTATTGAATTTCTCTCATCCATTGAATAAATTTGAAATGCTAAATATGTAAATGTGCCTAATAGATTTCCCCAAACAGGTTTATTGTTATTAAAACACATTTATATATAAATTTAAATATATAGTTATAAAAATACAAATGTACGATAAAATGTCATATTACATATTTACTCAGTCATTTAATAAATATTTAAGTGCTAGGACTCTGCCAGACAGTTTAGAATATATCAATGAATAAAAACAGACAAAAAGTCTCTGTCTTCCTAGGAAAAAAGAGACAGCAAACAATATGCCTTAAAGGATAGGTAAACTACTTAGTGAGTTAGAAGGTAATTGGTGCTATAAAAAAGTGCAACAGAAGAATGAGGTCAGGAGAGGGTTTCAGTTTTAAATAAAATTATCAATAAGGTGTCCATACCTAAATGGAGATTTATAGGAGATGAAGGAGTTAGCCATTTGGGTATACGGGGAACAGCCATTGCTGAAGGGGAAAGACCTTACTGCAGGTATATATCTGCAGTGTGATTGGAGCTGAGTGAATGAAAGAGAGAATGGTAAAATGTTGTAAAGGAGATAATGTGAAGAGGAACTGGACCCTGGAGGGCCAAAGTAGGCCATGATAAGGTTTGTTTTCTAAAATATATCACATCCATTGGTTATCTCCTGCAGAAGCCCCAACCAGGACCTGGGCTGGGGAGGAGCCTGTAACCGAGGTATGTGCCTTTGACAGGAATCAAACCTGGGAGCCTTTGGTCCACAGGCTGACATTTTATCCATTGAGCCAAACTGGCTAGGGCCCTCACAGCTTTTTTTTTTTTTTTAATATATTTTATTGATATTTTACAGAAAGGAAGGGAGGGAGATAGAAAGCTAGAAATGTCGATGAGAGAGAAACATCGACCAGCTGCCTCTTGCACACCCCCTACCGGGGATGTGCCCGCAACCAAGGTACATGCCCTTGACCGGAATTGAACCCGGGACCTTTCAGTCCGCAAACAGATGCTCTACCACTGAGCCTAACCAGTTTCGGCCCCTCACAGCTTTTTGACCAGCTAACTGGAACAAAGGAGTTGCTAACAATTGGAATGAAGACTATGAGCAAAGTAGGTTTGTTGCAGGAGAGATACTCACACCTGGAGTTCAGTGTTGGACGCTAAGTTTGAAAGACTTATTTTACATCAAGTGAAGGTGTCGAGTAAGCAGTCAGATACAAATTAGTCCAGAGTTCATGAGACAGCTGAGTTGGAAATATATATTTGCTAGTCAGCAGCCCTAAGATTTGAAGACATCATTTAGACAGCAAGTGAAGATAGAAAAGCAAAGAAGACCAAGAACTGAGCTCTGGAGAACTAAGAGGTTGACAAGAAAAGAAAGTGCTATCAAAGAAGACTGAGAATTAAAGGTTAATGAGATAGAAGGGAGACCATGAGAGTGGAGGGTTTAGAAATGCAAATGAAGCAAATGTTTTAAGAACGATCCAAAGTGTCAAATCCTCTAATAGGTCAATTAATGTGAAAACTGGAAATTGACCATTGGATTTAGCAACACAATATAAGTAAATATCCTCTTAAATATATTATTAAAATACTAGGGGCCCAGTGCATGAATTCATGCACCTTGAAAGGAATCGTGAGCTTCGAGGCTGCGGGTCTTGGCCCATCCTCCAGGACCCTGCCTAGCCCCTCCTGCCATGGCCCGTGGTCCCTTGTCTGCCAGCAGGGACATGGAGTGATTTGGCCCAGCACCAGCAGCGGGTATGAGTGGCAGCTGCTGCCCTGATCTCCCCTCAGGAGCAGGGGGAGTTAGAGAACCCTTCAGGAGTGATCAGGGCGGGCAGCTGCTGCTTGCACCCACTAATGGTGCTGAGTTATTGGGACTAACACTGGGCACTGGCTGTAGGTGTAGGCGGGGCCAGTGCCAGCAGCAGGTGTGAGCGGTGGGTGGGACTGAGGCATGTGGGAGCAAAGAATTTTCAGTAACCACCAGAGGCTCACCCCGATGACAGTGACTGGTTCCCCACTTTGGTCTGGCATCCCTGCTCATCTGCTCCACCATCCCACTGAGGCCAATGCCCGCCATGTTCTGCACACGGCCCCTGGTGGTCAGCACATGTCATAGCGACCAGTTGTTCAGTTCCAGTTGTTCTGTTGTTTGGTCTATTTTCATATTAGCCTTTTATTATATAGGATTATATAGGATAGGCTTTATAATTATACACATTAGAACTGACAAAGTATCCCCCAAAATCTCATTTAATTTATAAACCTGATGTGAAGTATTATTTTACTTCCATGGATAAGTATATTGTCTGGTAGCAAGTTTGCTAAACTGGTGTAAATTGCATAGCTAAGACAGAACCCAGGTGCTCTGATCATAAAAGCCCATGTTTCTTGATGAAATCCCATTTGAAATAAATATAACTATCTTGATGTTGCAAATGGATTTCAAGTTTTATTAGGTATCTGATTTGACATACCAACTTTGCCTTGAAAATAGTTATATTTATCAGCATCATTTACAAACCAATATCACCTTCTCTTATTACCTCCTATAAAGTAGACTATAAACACAAACATGGCTAAAGCACTTTAAATATCCTAACTCTGATGAAAAACAAACAATGGAAAATGGAATGCAAAAATTCCTTCTTAGGTTTAACAACTAATTTTATTTAGACAATTGGGCTAAAGGCCATAATTTGTTTACATATTCTGTTATGGAATTGACAAACCATAAATCTGAGGGACATATCCAGCCTGCAACCCAGTTTTCAAAATAAAAAGTTTTGTTGGAAACACACACAGCTGTGGTCACTCATTTATGTATTATCTTTGGCTACTTTTGTGCTATGAAGACAAGTTGAAATAATACTTATTATAGAAAGTATAAGGCTCACAAAGTCTAAAGTGTTTATTAATTCTTTATAGAAAAAGTCTGTCAAGTTCTAGTATAATCTAAAGATATTATAAAAAGCATATCTCGTGGTCCTGGATCTCTTTCTGTGTTTAATTAATTACTAATAATAGCTTGCTTCTATGTGTTCCTTTGTGTTTTTAAAAGAATCTTGCCATTTTCCTCTCATTTAAGTACAGAGTATTGTTGAGATAGGATCAGTGGGGCTTAATTCAATGAGCTAAACTGCAAAGAGATAAGAGTAAAGGAAAGCTCAAATGTCTATTTATCTTACAATTATCAAATAAAGTATCAGATCCTGTAAAACTTTCCAAATTCCCCTACCAAAAAGTGGTTGCTTACTCTTTGAAACCTCAACTATACCTTGATGATGTAGTTCTCATGTACCTGTGATTCATTGTTGTGCTCTTTGTTAACTTATTTTTCCTCATTTAACACCCTGCAAACTCTTTTGAGTTTAGACTTATTAATTCAGTACCTGTTGAGTGGCAATACATGTCAGGCATGTGTTAATTCCATAAATACAATGACCAATGAGACACATCTGTGGCTTCAAAATGTGTCTAGTTGAATGAGAGAAATGGTTAAGTAAAGAAATGATCTCTATACAGGTTAAGATGTACTATAACAAAAGAATGTACCATCCAACCAAGTCTGGGGTGGTCAATCTTTGAAGAATTGATAACTGAATTCATTCACAAAAAAAGATGAAGGGTAACCAAAGTGAGAGAAAGAATCCTTCCAGTTAAATGACAAGCGGCATTTATATGTTTGAGGACTGCACAGGTAGGAAGGAGTTGGCGGAGCACTGAAAGACTAAGCAGGATAGACGAGATGGAACTAAATAATAAAGAGTCTTCTAAGTCATGTTGAAAGATTAGGTTTGATCTTAAAAGACATGGGCTCTACTGAAGGAGTATAGGAAGGACAATAATGTGATCAGATTCACACTTTAGAGAAGTGACTATGACAATGGCAATGAGTGAATTAGACAAGGAGAGATTATGCAGAAAGCAAGTAAGAAATGGCAAGGAGCTTAATAAAGGTAGTAATGTGCAAAGACAGAAAAGCTGACAAACTTAAAAGATTTGAAGAAACCAGAAATACTAGCTTGGTGACTAATACACACATATTGAAAGTGAAAAGGGAATCGTGGCTGGCCCTTAGGTTTCTGATTTGAGGAACGAAATAGATGAAAGTTTCAATCACCACAAAAAGAGGAATGTTGAGTTTTTAGATATTTGTGGGAAATTCAAATGTAAATGTTGAATACACCAGTCTGGAACTCAGACTTATCTGTCTGGATATAAAAATGTTAGTCTTCAGAATTCATTCAATAAATATGTATTGAATGCCTACCATGTGCCAGACATTATTTTAGTTACATCGAGATATAAATTGAAATAATAAGACTCAATCATTAGGTTTATAAAACAAGAAGATTGCAGACAGAATATCAGCATTTAAGAAAAGGGCAGAAGCCCTGACCAGTTTGGCTCAGTTGATAGAGTGTTGGCCTGAAGACTCAAGGGTCCCAGGTTCGATTCTGGTCAGGGGCATGTACCTTGGTTGTGGGCATATCCCCAGTGGGGGGTGTGCAGGAGACAGCTCATCAATGTTTCTCTCTCATCGATGTTTCTAATTCTCTGTCCCTCTCTCTTCCTCTCTGTAAAAAAAATCAATAAAATATATTTAAAAACAAGAAAAAGAAAAGAGCAGAAGAAGGTAATTTTCTAAGAAGGCCAAGAAGAAAAATCAGAGAGGCAGGGTGGGACCAGGGAGAAAAAAATGGTTCATAAGTCTGGAAGCACTAGTAGATTAATAAATTGAAAGACTACTTATACCAAGATAAAGGGTTAAGGGAGTGAGTTAGGAGGATAGCATTTTGGGAACAGAGTGTAGATAATTGGAACTTAGGAGCTCAGTAACCATAGCATATTCATTGATTTCCTTTCTCTCTTTCTCGTTTATCCAGTACTATATACTAAGCTCCTATTGCATAGCAGGACTGTGCTAGCTGCCAATTACACAATGGCTAGCAAAACGGAATGTGTAGTACAATAGAGAAGACAGGTAACACACAGGTAAACAAACAGTATTTACATAGTGTGGTGTGCTAAGAAGAAAAAAACAGGGCTCTTCAATAAAGCAAAATAGTGAGATTTATTTAGAAAAGTTTGGTATCTGAGCATTGAAGAGGTGGGAAGAGTAAAAACTGTCAGCCATTTATTCCTATATCCCCTGCTCACATAACAGTTTGGTGCATGGCAGATGCATATTCAGTGTTAGAGTAATTAATAAATTAAATAATAAGAAAATTGATTGAATTATTTACTTTATATTATACATTCATTCTTTGCTAAATACCGCTGCAAATGGTTGCCCCAATTGTCTGTACCCTTTACTAAATCTAAATGGTGTTAGCTAAAAATGACGTAAAATGTTGACCCATTCAAGGTTATTTATTTAAAATAATTAATTTTGAAGGTAAAACTATTTAAAATACAATTGATAATAAATATATTGATGAGTTGAAAGCTCAACTTAGGACTTTCCCAAATTATAGGCATTGGCATTCTATGGTAGGAGCATAACCCAGTTAACACAGATGGAGAAATTAAGGTATAGATAGCCTTTGTCTGATGTTATTCAGTGGTTTGAAAATCCAGAATCCTGGGTTTTCTTTTCTTTTCTTTTTTTTCCCCCTAAATATTTTCCCTTAAAATTACTACTTCTGGGTAAGAATATAAAACATATTTAAAGTTGTAGTCAAACACATACACATTTCTCTCAACAAAATAGAAATATTTTGTAGCTGAAAGTCAAAGTTAAAAGCAATGAAATAATGCCTTTTTATGCATAATGTTATCCACCCCCACCCTAAGTAATCGTGGATTTAATTATAATTTCAGGTGGCATCTGCTTATTTCAAAGATTTTCACCTACTGCTAATTGGAGTCATCTGTTTAGCAACATCAATAGAAAAATGGAATTTGCACAAAAGGATTGCTCTGAAAATGGTGCTGATGGTGGGCGTGAACCCAGCATGGTAAGCTTTGCATTTACTGTTCCTGGTTTACATTCTCAACGGATCATTTTTGTGCAGAGCAAATAACCAAGAAAGTAACGCATATCAAGGCAATCATTTGCATTGCCATATACTTCATGACTTTATTGTCTCCGAAAATATAGAAAGTGATATAAATTATTCTTGAGTTGTAGGAGAAAAAGAACAACTTTTCAATGAAGGTCTAATTAAAGGGAGATTGCACACAACTCTCTTACCTTTTAGGCATCATAGGAATCAAAGGTGAGAGAAGCCTTAAGCGTCAACATGCAAGATTGATAGACTTCAGAGTAGATTTCATACTATCATGTTTATTTGGTTGATTACACATTCAAGACTTGTTCAAGAGCATCCTTAGTCACATGGAGGATGTTAAGAACAAAAGACAATGACATTACTGACGAAATACAAATAGGTGCAAAAAAATTCCAAGGTGGACATTTTCCTTTTTCCTATTTATTTATTTATTTATTTATTTATTTATTTATTTAAATCCTCACCCAAGGATATTTTTTCCCATTAATTTTAGATAAAGTGGAAATGAGAGGGAAAGACAGAAATATCCATGTGAAACACATCCATTAGGAGCCCGCAACTAAGGTATGTACCCTTGACCCGAATCGAACCCTGACCCTTCGACACTCTATCCCATTAAGCAAAACCAGCCAGGGCAACCTTTTTGTTTTAAAACACACTGTTGCAAAGTGAAATAATCAATTAAGAAACTTCCTCTAGCTCTGACTGGTATTGGTCAGTGATTAGAGCATTGGTCGATGCACCTAAGGGGCTTGGGTTCGGTTCTGGTCAAGGGCACATACCTAGGTTGTGGGTTCGCTCTCTGCCCCTTGTCAGAGGGCTTACAGAAGGCAAAACTTTATTTATAGCATGTGAAATCACTCATTTGACTGATTTTCTCCACTGAAATGAATTTTGTCCCATTAAATTAATTGTCTATTTTGCTTTTAATTCCAGCTCTTAAGAATGTAGATGTAAGCTAAAATAACTTTCCAGTGTCAATATCATTTGCATAATGGAATTATGCTTTAAAGCCTTAGGTGGTTCTTCCCTCATCTTTCTTTGAAAATGAGAAAATTGTATTGAATTCTGTTGCATAATTCATTCTAGGATATAAACCACCTCTGTGTTCATCATTTATGGAGCAAACTGTTTTGTTAAATACAAAAACAAATAACTCAGATGAGACAAATTTTTTAAAAATATTTAGTTAAAAATTGTATAACATATATGTATTAAGGGCATGTCACATCTTTAAGAGTGAAACAGTGTTCCAGCTTCCTGGGTGCTATGGAGATGTGTCTCTTTACTGCACAGCAGAGCACTATCCATTATGCCACTAAACTGCTTCTCAATTTAAGGAATTTTTTTTTAATCAAACAGAAACCTTATCTGATCCGAATCTTTTTGTGTCTTGCCAATGCATTGAGTTAAAAGTGTTTCTAGTTTTCTCTTATTTTTTGTTGAATTTATTGGAATGACATTGCTTAATAAAATTTTATATTTTTCAGATGTCCAATTCTATAATACATCATCTGTATTTTGTATTGTGTGTACACCACCACTAATCAAGTCTCCTTCCATCCCCATTAATCCCCAATACCTATTTTTTTAAGAACTAGAGGCCCAGTGCACCAAATTCATGCACAGGTAGGGTCCCTAGGCCTGGCTGGTAATCAGGGCTGATAGGGGCCTTCAGGCTGCTGGTTGGGGCCTCCCTTTCCTGGCTGCTGGCTTCCAGTTGCTACCTGGGACCTTCCTTTGTTCCATTCCACCCCTTGGTGGTCAGTGCATGTCATAGTGAGTGATTGGTCTCCTGGCCAAATTCCCATGGGGACAATTTGCATATTAGGCTTTTCTAGAGAAAGGTAATTTCTTGTTTAAGCAGATTTCTAATGTGGTTTTTTGTTGTTGTTTTGTTTTACACATAGAAAATATTCACCTTATCTGAAATTGAAACTTATAGTGTAAAATTCTTCTTGCACATCTATTTTTAGAATATATTTTTATTGATTTTAGAGAGGAATGTAGAGGGGGAGAGAGACAGAAACATCAATGATGAGGGAGACTCATCAATCAGACCCTCCTGCATACCCAACACTGAGGGTCCAGCCCACAGCCCAGGCTTATGCCCTGACCAGGAATCGACTGTGACCTCCTGATTCATAGGTTGATGCTCAACCACTGAGCCATGTCAGCTGGGCTTGTAGATCTATTTTTAAAGGAAGTTAGAGAATTTAATAAGTGGCTTTAGTCTATATGGAAAGAGGTGCTTCTGAAAGATTTTTCTGGGTTCTTCTACTCAAAAGAGATAAAGTTTAACCCAAGTGTGATTTTGAAAGCTTATAGACATGATTTAAAATCCTATAGTTTTACTAGTAGGTATATTAAGGGAGAAGAACTACTCTAAAATAAGACCATGTAATATAACCAGTTGTTAATAACAGGCAAGCATGAATAATAGAATCTACAGAAAATTCTGAAGCCTCAAATTAGCCATTGCTTTTTAACCATTTCCTCCACCCACCACATATTAAACCCAAGTAGGGAAAAAGTAAAAGGCAGGTTTATGAAAATTAATCTCTCTCCTTGCCTTTATTCCTTCTTGGCAACTTCCTATCTTACAGAGATGTAACCAAAAGATGAAAAAAGTAAATAAAATAAGAGATCCACATTCAAAAGTTGATTGCATCTTGTCTTACTAGAATTTGAAGGGAAGTGCATTCAAATATTGACATAATATTAGAAACTGTTATATCATCTAACAACTTGCAGGCTGGTTATACATTTAATCATTATTCTGTTTTGGGAGACAAGACTTTTATGGTTTCCTGGGAGACAAAACTTATAAGAACTCCCTTCTTACCTCTGCCACTGTGATTTCTACGGTTTATGACTGTCCTCCGAGTTTGTTGTCTGGGAGGCAACCTAACCATCCCTGTTTTGAGCAAATGAATTCCCAACCCATAAACAGCATCCTTTACAGTTAAGCAATGCGGTTAGTTAAGCTAGGAGCCCAGCTCATACTAAAAGTCCTCTCCTCTCATTCCAGGCTGACACTGGGGTTCATGAGCAGTACTGCCTTCTTATCTATGTGGCTTAGCAACACTTCCACTGCTGCCATGGTGATGCCCATCGTGGAGGCTGTGGCGCAGCAGATCATCAGTGCTCAAGCACAGGTCAAGGCCACTCAGATGACTTATTGCAATGGATCAATCAATCCTGGACTGGAGATGGAAGGTATCACATGTAGATATGGCCCCAGGGGGTCTGGTCATATGGGCAATAGCCATAAATTTTCAATTTCTGGGTTATATGTTTAATTAACTGTCCACACACTCATGATGTGAATTTAACCTTTTTCTTTCTATATTTCCAAATATGTATACAAGGGAATTACTTTACCTCAATATTTACCTTAAATTGATGATTGAGTTTACAGTGTCTAGCAAAAGAGGAAGAATGTCCTTTCCATTCTTCAGCCAGTCTGGTGGAACTCTCTCTTATGTCTTTATTAGCAGACCTCAGGTTACTCTTTTGTACTGAAAATATTTTCTTGCATAATATTGAGAATTTTTTTTAAAAAAATACATTTTTATTGATTTCAGAAAAGAAGGTAGGAAAGGAGAGGAGAGGAGAAGAGAGGAGAGGAGAGGAGGAGAGAAGAGGGGAGAGAGAGAGAGAGAGAGAGAGAGAGAGAGAGAGAGAGAGAGAGATCTCAATGATGAGAGAGAATCATTGATTGGCTGACTCCTGCATGCACCACACTGGGGGATGAGCATACAACCCAGGCATGTGCCCTGAATGGGAATTGAACTGTGACCTCCTGGTTCATAAGTCGACACTCAACCACTGAGCCAGGCCAGCCCAGGCTAGATTGAGAATTTTTAATTCTTACATTCTATATGGAAACGGCATCTCATTTTACTGTAATTATGTCTGCCTCTGATAAACTGCTCTGATGTAATGAAAAATCTTGGGGAATATTTGTGCTTATAAAATACATTATTAAGATGAATATTATGTCAGTACAGGTGAATTTCTTTATTTTCAGTTTCTATTAATGCTTCCATCACACACACACACACACACACACACACACACGCCATCATTTAAGTTATTTTTCTTTTACTTAATGTTTTGCAGAAGGTGATAATGGACACGAAACAAATGAGAATAATGAGAAGACAAATCCAGTTTCAGGGTAAAGAAAATTGACATTTTGATTAGGATTTTTCAAATTACATTTTAATAATATTATAAACTGGGTTAATTTATTTTTCAGACACAGTGATGATGCAGAGAAAATTTCAAACAAGGTGAAGTTGAGAAAGGTACATTAAATTTTATTTTTAAAAATATTTACACATGAAATTATATTAGAGCCACAGTTAGCTAAGTCAAACTACAGTGTAATAGTTTTCTTAGCCTCTAACTACTTCAGGTGTATATTTCTTAAAATCGAGGGCATTCTCTTATTCAGCCACCATGTAAATGTGTCAAAAATCAGGAAATTAACATTGATAAAGAACTGTTACTGAACCCATAGACTTTATTCAGATGTCACCCATTTTCCTACATGTGCTCAGTAGTGAGAACTTTGCAGGATCTAAGATCATTGTTGTGTTTCAGTTGTCGTTTCTCTCTAGCCTTCCTTCTCTTGATCAGTCTTCTTCCTTCTTTCGTTGTCCTTCTTCACATTGCCGTTTTGAAGAGATGGGGCCAGTTGCTTTGCAGAAAGTCCCAGGATTTTGATTCATCTGATATTTCATTAGATTCAGTTATGCTTGGGTGGCAGGAATACACCAGAAGTAATGCTGTGTTCACCTATCAGATGGTAGGCAAATTTCACTTGTTCCCATATCTGAGCTGAACTTTGATCAATAAGTCTTGAACACGTCCTCTGGGTTTAAACTCCTCCCTCCCCCACCAACTTGTAATTAATCACTAAACTATGTGGATTTTTGAAGCCAGGTGAATATCCTATTTCTCATCTGAATCAAATTACTATAATGATTTCCAAATAATGATACTTTAACTCTGTTATTCCTTCTGCATTTATTAACTAACATTTTTACTGAAAAATGTCTTTCTTTCTCTCTTATTATTTACTTCTGTCAATATGGATCCATGGATTTTCATTTTACTCAATGGGCTACAATCCATTACTATCATTATTTATTTTTATGTTCAGATTATCTCAGATTTGGTCAGCAGGAGCCTGTTCAAGCTGGCTACTGTGCTGTCATTCAACTTGTGCCCAAGATGGTCCACGCTTACCTTACAGCCATTTTTTCTAAGGACCCCTGGCTCTTTTTTGTGGGCTGTGATCTTAGAGCCTAAGATCGGGAAGCTGGGTGTGCTCATTGCCACTGAGGTGTCATAACTCATGTCCTTTGAGGGGACAGACTGGGGGAAATATCCACTTCATACCATTCTTGCCTTTCACAATTTTATATGTGTAACTCCTTTCACTCTGAGAAGCCTGGATCCCAACAAAATTAATATATTTACTCCTTTGCTCCATTCTACCATACGCATAATCTTGCTTTAGAATTAGTAGTAAACCCACATCACTATTAGGAATAAACTAACTAACCTGTTAAGCTGTCCTTAGGGCAGATGTGAAGCTGAGGAGAGTCCCTGACACAAGTTGCTCCTGCTGGAAGCTAGAACTAGAGCAAACCGCAGGGAGACCCAGGACAAGCCAGACCTTGGGGGCTACGGTAGTGAGGGTGGTGTGAAGCCTAGGAGTCCTGGGGCAGCCTTCTCAGGGCAACTGCAATGTGGAGCTGGAGCAGGTGCCGGGAGACCCAGGGATAAGCTGCATATACTTGGGGGACCAGAGGACACTGGATGGCATGGGCCTGCAGGGAGAGCACCTGGATCAAGCTCCTGCCCTTGCGATCAAGGGGGAATGGAAGGATCACAAATGGCACTCTGGTGCTTCCAGCCTCAGAGAGCATTCCAGCAGCTCCCCTCCCACTTGGCAGATGCTCTAAGATTTGTAAATGGATCGCCTTCCTGTCTAACCTAGGTGTCCTTGAAACCACTGTGTTTTTTCCTACTGTGCCCCAGGGCAGGCAAATCTGTGTGTGGCACATCCCAGGACCCCTCTGGACTGCAGGGCAGTGTGTTGGCTGGGGTGTCCACAGGACGGTGTCTCTGGCTCTCCTATATGTGTCTGTGTGGTCTTTCTCTTGTTGGTTGTGCAGAAGCTGTTCAGTCAGTTCTCAGTTCTTCATCAGGGGGAATTGCTCTGGTGTAAATTTGACGTGTTCCTGGAAGGAGGTGAGTTCAGCCTCTTCCAACACTGCCATCTTGGACCAGAAGCTCCCAGTACAATGGCCCTTCGTAGATAGACCAAAATCAACAACCTGACAGAAAATATTTTGTGCTCTGAACATTAGCATCACTATTTTCTCCTTTCGCTAGGTCCTTGGTGGTGGCATTTAGCATATGCAGTTTAAAGAAATATAATCCCATCTCGGAATAGCATTTCATTTTTTTAAGTGAAAATCTTGCTTGCCTGATAGCCTGGTTTTTGTTAGGAGCATCCTCATTTCTCCCAGCTTATGAATTTAGAGCCATTCCTATCCATGTAATTGCAATCCAGTGATCTTTAGTATCCCCATTGCCACTGAAAAATTCAATGCAGGATTCATGAGTTGCTGTTGTCAAATGCAGATGGGAAAGTTGTTATGGCCATTCCAGTTATCCAAGGAAGGAAGGAGTCTCTTGTAAACTATCCTACACAATTTATTTCTCAAGAATGAATCAATATAAAAATACTACACCAGGTTGTATCGAGAACTATATATCTCAAGACCACTGAAAAACAATTCTGTGTAGAAATAGTTCTAAGGGAGCCAGGACATTAGGAATAGGAGAGTGGGGCATGTGTTAATGCATTAACATCATCTTAAATGGGAAAAGAAACCCTCTCTCATTATTTACAGAAATCTTCAAGGAAAGAGTGATTTCTATGTCAAGAGGAATCAAATACAAAAATATGTTTTAAGCCATTAGTTATAGTGTACAATAAGGGTTTTAAATATAAGAATTGAACCACATATATTTAGGAAAACATGATCATCTTTAGGGAGATAAGTATTTCTTCCAAAACATAGAAAATTAACAGTGTGTCAGGTAAATTAAGGAAGAATACATTTCCAATGGGCTTTTAAGACTCTTATGAACATTGGAAAGCCTAAACAGGAAGAACATACTCGCACTCTAACTTTCTGGGGCCATTTTTAGAAACTCAGTTTTCTGGCATGGTGCCTAAATCTTAGGTTAAGTCCCCTTAACATTGCTTTGATAGCCTACACAGGGCATGAAAGGGAAGTCTGTTCATGAAAAGACCTGCTCCTTACTATAAGCAGCTCAGAGTCTAGTGGGGAACACCGACTCTTAAAAACAGAAAATGTGACCTCAATACCACAGCAAAGGCATGCCCAGAGGCCACGTCTTCCAGAAGCCAGCACTACTACCTCCATCGGGACTGATTGCAGGGGGAGTCCGAGGTAAAGAAAGCTGAATCAGGAAGGAAGGTGGCATGTGCAGGCAAGAGGAGTGCAGGCTCCACGTGTGCACGGACCATGTCTATTTTGTTCACCATTCAATCCCCTGCCCACATTGCCGGCCTCAGAGAAGGCATTTGGTCTTTGTCTTTACTGGTTAATGAATTAGTGAAATGAAAGAGTATTCTATTCAGAGAATACAATGAAATCAAAGACCCAGATATGTAGAGAACAGGTTTTTTTTTTTTTTTTTTTTTTTTTTTTTTTTTTTTTTTTTTTAAGGAAATAGTTCCAGAGTAGATGCTAGGGATGTGTGTTCTTGGGGTAAGTGAAATGACTGGGTAGGTTGGGGCAAGTGAGAAACAGCTGTTTGTAACATGAGGAGAAGGTTAGTTTACTTTAGGAGGAATAGAGAGCTTTGAAGCTGGGGGCAGCAACGTAAGTTCTGCCCTTCCAGAAGCTTCCTGTGGCAAGACTGTGAAGGGGATGGGGTACGGACCTAAGTGGACTTTTTGATCATCAGACTTTGGGGATGAGAGAAAGAGGAGTCTAGAAAATGCCCCTGCTACAGTGGTTGTGTGATGCCACCGATGGAGATGGGGAACACAGGAGAGAAATACATTTTTAGTGGAGAAAAGTAAGGTAATTTAGGTGCATTTTGGGCAATAAAGATTGAGATCGGAGTTTAGGAGAAGTCTTTGAACAATGAATCTATGGACTTTCTAGAATCCAATGCATAGAAGTTAAGCTTTATGTAAAAAGAAAAAAATTAAGAGCTAACAATTTGCTCTACAAAATGTTCTTTATAAGAAATATCACAAAAGTATTTTACATAATACACATTTAAGATATGTTTTGATTTTTAACAATTACGTATAAATCTCTTCTTAGAAATGAACATGTTATATGGTTTGTGTTATGATTATAATAAATTGCACCTGTTCTTGGCCAGGTTTTTACATCAGGTAATTAAACACAAAATGGTTATGTAGAAAAAACTGTGTCTATTTCATCTAGCTATTTTGTCTGTTTTCTTCTTGAAATAGCTGGGACATTCTATTGAATGAAAATAAATGCCATGTGGTTTAGCTGTGATTTTGAAGTACAAGTCAAAAATATTTAAATATTAATAATTCTGAGGGGGAATGGTTTCAAATAAATTTCAAAGAGAGAAAAAAATGAAGGAGTTAGTTGTTGTTTTTTTTATAATTTGCATCACTTTTTGCCTTGTTCCTACTAAAAAAGTTAGATTTCTAGTGAAAGTTACTACAATTTCATACAATTGAATCCACATTTGCTTAGTAAAAAATTGAGGAGTTTTTTTAAAAAATCTGATTAAAATCTTTTTGCTAATACAATCAA
This sequence comes from Vespertilio murinus, assembly GCA_963924515.1. NCBI lineage: Eukaryota > Metazoa > Chordata > Mammalia > Chiroptera > Vespertilionidae > Vespertilio > Vespertilio murinus. Next base: position 61,392,865 of record OZ004712.1, read on the forward strand.
ATCAACCCAAGATGATCAATAAGCTTATTTCATCTTTTAGAATTATATACTCACTTAATTAAAAATTATACAGCATATTTTTCTCTAAAGTCAATGACATACATATAAAACTAGAGGCCCAGTGCACAAAATTTGTGCATGGGTAGGGTCCCTAGGACTGGCCAGTGATCAGGGCTGGCCTGGGCCTTCCTTCATTCTGTTCCACCCCTGATGGTCAGCACACATCATAGCAAGTGATCGAACTCGAGGTCTCCCTGTCGAACTCCCGAGGGTACAATTTGCATATTAGTCTTTTATATATATAGATCAATCGTTTAGTAAGCAGAAAGTTCCCAATAGTAGAAGAAAATTAAGAATTACCACCAAATAAGTTCTAAATTTGGTGATAAAAATAATATTAAAAATATACATTTAACATTTGCTCAGATATTATCTTTTTTATGAGGCCTATCCTTACCACCCCATTTTCATTGTAGCCAATACATCCCTCCTCTTAATCCCCTTAAATCTGCCCTACTTTTTCCAAAACATAGGTTACCTTCTTAAAACTTTAATTTACTTAATTTTTATTTGCTTTTTAAATTATCTGTTTTCTCCACTAAAATCTTTGTCCATTTGTTTATCTGTATCTCAAATATCTAATTACCTGAAATGGTGTAAGCATTTGGTAAATATTTGCTGATTGAATAAGTTCACTAAAATTTTTACTTAATTACAATTAAATTTAAAAACTCATTCTGAACATAAATGATAAAAAAAGAAGATGCAAACTGATAAAAGTTGTAAGCTAAAACCATGGATCAGATTAATATTATCTTTTTACAATCTTATTGAGATATATTTGTATATAACGTGTAAATTTAAGGTGCATAATGTGTTGATTTAATATACTTACATATTGCAAATTATTATCACCATAGAGCTAGTTAACACCTCCATCATGTTACATAATTAGTTGTGTGTGCTTGTATGTGTTTTGAAAACATTTAAGTTCTACTTTCTTTAAAACTTTCAAGTATATTGGTATTTTTATAATGTTGTACATTAGATCCCCAGTACTTACTCATCTTATAACTGGAAGTTGTACCCTTTGAACATCTTCCCATTTTCCTCATTCCTAGCCCTTAATACCACTCTACTCTATTTCTATGAGATTGGCTTTTTTAGATTCCACATGTAAATGATCCCATGCAGTATTTGTCTTTCTCTGTCCTCTTAGCGTAACACTATTATAATAATAGCCATGCTAACAGGTGTAAGAGGATATCTCATTATGGTTTTGATTTGTATTCATCTGAGGGTAAATGATGTTGGGCACTTTTTCACAGATCTATTGAGCATTTGTTTGTCTTTTTTTTGTAAAAATATGTATTCAGTACCTCTCCCTGTTTTTAAGTTGCATTATCTGTGTTCTTTTTACCTATTGGGGTGTTTGAGTTCTTTACCTATTTTGGATATTAACTCTTTATCAGATATATGATTTATAAATACTCTCTTCTGTTCCATAGGTTGCCTTGTCATTTTGTTGATGGTTTCTTTTGCCATGCAGAGCTTTTTAGTTTAATGCAGTCCCACTTATTATTTTTGCTTTTGATGTCATAGCCCAAAAAAATCCTTGCCAAGTCAATGCAAAGGAGCTTTTCCTCCATGTTTTCTTCCAAAATGGTTATAGTTCTTATGTTTTAGTTTGTAATCCATTCAAGTTAATTCTTTTTTAAAAATATATTTTTTATTGATTTCAGAGAGGAAGGGAGAGGAAGAGAGACATAGAAACATCAATGATAAGAGAGAATCAGCCATCAGCTGCCTCTTGCATGCCCCCTTCCCTTGGGGATAGAGCCTGACACACAGGTATAATCCGTGACAAGGAATTGACCAGTGACTTCCTGGTTCTATGCTCAACCACTGAGGTTGACGTTCAACTACTGAGCCTCACTGGTCAGGAAGCGTGATATATTCTAGTTTTGTTTTTTCTCAGAATTGCTTTGGCTATTTGGAGAGGTTAGTTTTATTTTTGATGGAAAGAAACTAAAAGTTTAGAACTAACATTTTTTTAGCCCTAAAATTCTTATTAATAGAACTGCAAAATTCTGATAAAGATTATAACAAAGATAATTTTGCTATTGCTACTGCTGCTGCTGCTATTGGTGATAATTACATGTTGGTTTTGAAGATTATGAATATTCAGTAGTATGTCAGTTTCCATGGACTGATTAAGGGGTACTCATATCTAAGAGTCAGATTCCTACACTGCATAACTAGAAAAATATGTTTCCCATACCTCACCACTTTTCCACGGCCCAAACATTAGCAGAGCTCTTTACTTGTGCCCAGAATAAAAGTGATAGGTAGGTCAGTATGCAGCCCATAGATCCTGCATTCCTCCAAAAGTAGCTGAAATATTTTTAGAAAAGAAAATAAACAAGATGAAAGAAAGACCCAGAAAGGACATTGGTAGTACATGGGGCCATGTATTGGTCATGTTTCAGTGGGGAAACTGGGAGACCAATCATCACATTCTTTTCTGGAAAATGAGTTCCAGAAATTAGTTTTTACATACCAAGTGAAGAACCAAGTTACTAGATTTCCCTCTTCCTTATAAGTACTAGTATTATTCAAAGAGATGCCCTAGATTTTTGCACTAGCTCGGTTTCTAAACTTTCAGCCATCTTGGAATTAAAGGAATTGGAAAATCAGTATGCTTTTTGTAAAAGGCCTGAGATCATTGCTTTTTATTAATCTTATATAATTTGTAGTTCCCTAAATGGAAAAAGTTCTAGGAAAAACATTTATTGAACAAATCAAATCTTCCTTTTAATTAGGTATCATTTAATTTGGGGGTGAAAATTATTATTATTTAAAAGCAAATCCTATAATTTAGCATTCTTAAATGTTCTCTAAGAATTCAAAGAACCATATAACAGTAATAAGCATGGTTCATGATGTCAGAGATGAGGGACATTGGTTCTCCCAAGTGAAGTAATATTAATTCTAAAATAGCTGGCACCTGGATCAAATGTGAAAAAGGTATTTTAGTCAGACAGGCAGATGCTACAATCAAAAGTTGGTTCTCCTGGATTACTCTTTCCTTTTCCCATACTGGGTGAAATTGTGTGGCAAAGCCAATTGTTAGTGTTGCTCAGTGTTGCTCAGTACTTATCCGAAACAACCTAGGTGTATCCTTTTATTCATCTAGCCAAATCCTATGTGGGGGAGGAGAAAGAGAGAGAGAGAGAGAGAGAGAGAGAGAGAGAGAGAGAGAGAGAGAGAGAGAGAGAGATTCTTTAGAAACAGCAGCAAAAAGACAAGATAAATGTTGGTGAGGATGTAGAGAAAAGGGAGACCATGTATATTGGTGTAAGATGGACAACAATATGAGGGTTCCTCAAAAAATTAAAAATACAACTGCCCTGTAATCCAGCAGTCAATCCTACTTCTGGGTATTTACCCAAATAAAATTTAATCACTGTCTCAGAGAGATTATCTGCACTTCTATAATCCTTATAAAGTATTCACTAACCAAGATATGGACACAACCTAAGTGTCCACCAACAGGTGAAAAGATAAAAATATGTGGCATGCATGCAGACTCAGCCACGAGAAAGGAGGACATTCCGTCATTTGTGACAAGATGAACCTTGAAAGCATCATTTTTAAGTGAAATAAGCCAGAGAGAGAAAGATAAATGTTGCCTGGTATCATTTATATATGTAATATATATTTAAAAAGAAAACTCATAGAAGCAAAGAGTAGAAAAGTGTCTGCCAGGGGTGATGGGTGGAGTAAATAGGGAAAGGTTCATGGCAGGGTACAAGCTCTTGGCTATAAGATAAATGAGGTCTGAGCATCAACTGTGGAATGTGATGCCGACAGCTGGTAACACTGTTGTATGTTTGCGATTGGCTAGGGTAGTGGTACTTGAATGTCTCACCACTAAATAAAGAGATATGCAAAGTGATAGTTGTTTTATTGGTTGGATGAGGGTAATCTTTCAATAATGTATATGTGTTTTAGATCACTATGGTGTTCACTTTAAGTATCTTAATTTTATTTGTCAATTTTACCTGAATAAAGTTGAAAAAAAATTGTGGGATATTTAAAGTGCACATCCTGGTGGTGTAATATATACTCATGATATAACAGCTCCCCATCTAGTTGATTGCACATTCACCTATTTATTTACTTATTTGCTCATTTATTTTGGAGAAAATTTTGAGTTCTACTCTCTTGGGATACTTCAATTGTGCTGGGTTGTGTTATCAACTGCAGCTGCCATGTTTTGCATCGGATCCTCCGTCCATATTTTCCTTATAGCTGAAAGTCTGTACCCCTTGGACTTTTTTAATCTGGCAGCTTTATGTGCCTCTGGGAACACAAGATGAAGCTGAACTTTAAAAAAAAATCACAACTCTTCTACTCATTAATCAGATTTATGGCAACTCATTCCATGCAACTGAATATTTAGAAGTTTCATTTTCAACAGTGTTATATCAGAAGAAAGGAACAAATTTCTGGCATATAATGGGAATCCGATTTGCTCCGCCAAGAGCCTAGACTTAGAGTGAAGGTAAATGGCAGGATATAGACCTTCAGGGAAGCCTAATCCATCTGAAATTCTGCCAGGTGTATTTCTGAAAGGAGAAAGAAGTGGGTGGCAACAGTTGGTGAGGTAAATTCACTTTTGAATAGTTTATTTAACATTTATTAAGACAAGGAATCATGGCAACAACCAGTAAACATGAACTCACTCCAGATTTCCGTTTTTATCTTAGTCAAAGCCTAGCTATGTTGATGGGTATAATTAGCGGTGTTTCCACAAAACATTTTGTTGTTAAAGAAATTATTGACTGTTGATGATATCTTGTCTTCATATATCTTCAAGCAAATAGTATAAGCTCACTCATGCTGGAAGCATCTGTAATCTCCTCTAATTATTCAGTAAACCTCCAAAAATATAGTGAAACAAATGTAAGAAAAATATAAGGAATAAAATATAATGTAAAATTAATTTAAAATCCTCAGCCATGTTTTTATTCATATTCTGATGCTATTTCCTAAGCAGGAAATGTGTTTATTTTGTCCCCAAAGTGTATTTTGAAATATTTCATACATATGTATTAAATATAACAAAAAAATTAAGGAGTAATAAAATGAATAAAATTGAATATACCACACATACCCCTCAGCTTAAGAAATAGAACATGCTCTGGCCAGTTGCACAGTGGTTAGAGCTTCAGCTCATATACCACAAGGGTACATACCTGGGTTGCAGATTTGATCCCTGGTTTCCAGTCTGGGCCTGGGCAGGAGGCAACCGATTAATGTGTCTCTCACAGATTTTTTTCCCCCCTCTTTCTCTCCCTCCCTTCTACTCTCTTTAAAAATCAATGGGAAAAAAATATCCTCAGGTGAGGATTAACAAAAAATAAATGAAAGAAAGCAATAGAACATAACCATTTCTAGAAATCTCCATGAGCCCTTCTTTGATTCTTTCTCTTTTCATCATGCAATTATATTCTCTCTTTACCGAGTTAGCCACAGTCCAGAATTTTGTATTAATAAGTCTCCTATTTACTTCTAAGCATCTTGTATTAGCTATTTGTTCACTAAACAACCACCCTAAATAGCAATAGTTTTCATGAGATAAAAATAGGCTGGTGTCTTCACAATCAAGATGACCCTGACTCTTTCCACCCCACCCTGCCCTCCTCAAAGTATGTTAGAACAAGTTTGCTAGCTGTACCTTTCAAAATAGTCTGTGACTTAACCAATTTCTTTCTGCTTCACCCAACAATTGATGAAACTGTTTGTTAAAACCTCCCTCTACGATGTGGATGTCTATTTCTTATGCAATTCAGTCTGTTCAGGTTTTCATATATTTTAGATTATTTAGATTATGTTATTATGTCCTCCCTCACCAATTTGGAATGTTTACCTATTACAGATTAATTAACACATTTACCATTTTGCCGTGCCCCTCTCTCTCTATACTAATGTTTTGGGGTTTTAGAGTTTATTTGTCTGATGATGATGCTTTTTTAGGCTTGTACCTGGCATTTTTTATTTTTAATATTTCTGTATCATTATATTTTAGATGTATCTCTTGTGAAACAAACACTGGCTTTTGCATATTTATCCAGGATGAACATTTACCTGAAAAGTTTGATTAAATTGAACTTTTGCAATTTTATGAATTCTGAATTTCTAATGCCAGATTTCTATGTTTTATAATTTTTTCTCTGGGTCTCCGGTTTGCTGGGTGAAGCAGAAATTTCAATCTGCGTAAACATGCAAAAGCCAGTGTTTGCTTTAAACTTTCTCACTCACTCTTCCAACTTTCGTAATGTCTCATTTTTCTTCTCGATGTCTTGCTGGACTACACTATGAATAATACTTTCAGATCTGTCTTCCAATTATTTAGTTCTCCCTTCAGCTATGTCTATTTTGTAGTTTAACCCACCACAGAGTTTTTATTTATTTATCTTAATATATAAGCTCTATTGAATTATATACATATGCCATATAATTCACCCATGAAAGTATGCCAGTCTGTCATTTTTAATATATTTACAGAATTATGCAACCATAACCACAATTTTATTTTATTAATTGAATTTAGTGGAATGACAGTGGCTTATAAAACCATACATGTTTCAAGTGCACAACTCAATAAAACATCTGCACATTTCATTGCTCCAACCAAAGTCTCTTTCCATACCATTTCCCCCACATTGCCTACCTCCAAGTACTCCTTGCTCCCCCTTTCCTCTGGCTGTCACCACACTGCTATCTGTGGCTATGTGTTCCATATATGTTTTGCTTAATCCTTCATTCATCCAGTCCCCCAATGCCCTGTCCTCTCTCACAGTTGTCAGTCTGTTCTACGTATTCATGCCTCTTTTTTATTTTGTTCATCAGTTTATTTTGTTCATTAGATTCCACATATAAGTGAGATCATATGGTATTTATCTTTCTCTGACACATATTTCACAGCATAATAATCTCCCAGTCCCTCCATACTCTCCAGTTTACAGATGGAATATCTGTAAAATTTCTGAGGGTCTCTGAGGTCTGCCTCTACCTGTATGCTACTCTGCCTCCCCCTGAGGTTGCCTGGTCTTCCTCCAGAGCCTTTTAAAGAAATTCTGCAGGGTGGACCCAGGCTGGCCACAACCCACAAACCCTTTCCCAGGTTGTGAGGTTGGTAGGGGAGGGCAGCTTGGGTCCAGAGGGTGGGACTAGTGGGCCTCCTACTTGAGTGATCAGCCACTCAATGAGGGGAATGAGGACCCTACTCCAGAGCCAGGCCACTCGGTCTCTGCCAGAGCCTCCAACTCTAGGCCCCACAGGAGGGGCATGCTGCAGGTTCAGTTGGTAGCAGCAAGCCATCCCTCTGCAGGAGCAAGGTCAGCCAGGTAGAGCCACTGGGGCTTGAGGGATAGGGGTGGGGAGGTGGTCAAGAGTCTCCCATTGGGGTGGTGCCAACAGAGCCCTCAGGAGGGGACCAAGCACTTCATCCTGGTCCAAGACAATAGCCTCTGAAGGAGACAAACTCTGAATGTCCCAGTTCTGAGCAACCCTTCCTTCCCCTCTCATTGGGACTTGGGAAAGGGGTGGGGGGGGAGAGATCAAAATGTCACCCGTTGGGGATATTGACAACAAGCCCAAAACGGGGGGGGGGGGGGGGGGGGAGGTGCACTTCTCCTTCCCAGGATAGGTGGACAAAGCTTGCAGGAAAGATAGGAGTGCCAAACCGCTTCCCCTTTCTCTCCCCAAACCCAGCCCTGGTCAGTCTGATTCTTGGATAAAAGCCACCCTGGGAGACAGTGTGCCCAAGGTGCCAGCTCTGCACTGTACTCTAATCCCTTTCACAGCTGAACTCAGCAGGGCAGGCCACAGAGTGGCAGGGCAGGCCACTGTGATTCAAGAGGTGGGAGGGGAGTGCTGGCTGTGTGTTGGAGGTGAGGAAGAATGGTCCCCTTTCCAAAGCATCATAGTTCAATCACTGAATCTCCACCAAGAGCTTCTCCAGAAAACAGCACCCCCAAATTCCTGCTGAATGTAGCCAGCAGATCCCTCTGCAGCACCTGTGTATGGCAGATGGGAGCCACCAGTAGTTGGAAACTAAGAAGTTCCTTTTCCAGGTTGGTGCTAGCAGCAGGAGTGCTTGACCCTGGGAAGGTGGTAGACTCCCTTTTCTCCCAGGCAGACTAGATCCCCATGGATTTTCACCACCAGATGCTGGATTTTCACCACCAGCTGCTCTCCTCTTTGTGTCTCTGTTGCTGAGTGTTGGGGACCCCTGCATGGGTTTCAGACCTCATGTTCCTGGGGGAAGGAGTTTTGCAGCCCAGATAACCCTCCAGCTCCTCACCTGCCACACGGGTGCAGGGACCAACCCTTCCCATGTTTCTGCCCTTCTTCTTACCAGTCTCTATGTGCCTCTGATGCAAATCCTTGCTTATAATATTTCAGTTCAGTTAGCCTGCAGTTGGTTATTCAGGTTGATTGCTCTATAATTTAGCTGAGTGTAGTTTCCACCTAGTCTGCAGCCATCTTGGGATCTCCCCTCCACTGAGTTTTTAAATTCAGTTATTTAATTTTGATTCCTACAAATTCTCTTTGTCTCTTTTTAAAGATTTGCCTAGTAATTTTTATAGTTTCTTCCTCCTTACTCAGATTTTCCATCCCTTCTCTAGTTTTGTTAATCATAAATAAATTTACCATATTTATATTCTGTGTCTAACTCTAGTGTTTGAAGTCCTATGGATCTCTCTCTCTCTCTGGCCTATTTTTTTTGTTTCCTGTTTGTTCTCACTTTGGTTACCTTATTTTCTTGTGTGCTTTGTGCCTTTACAGAGAGAAATGATAAATTTTCTTGAAGTGTCTATGGGGATTCCCCAAGTTCCACATTGTAGATGCATGGAAAAGCCTTGAATTATATTACTGTTTTATTTTAATACACATACCAATTAAGAGTTTTCAGGACACATTATGTTTTCTCTTAAGTCAGCATGAGGTTTCCTTGCTTTCTACTTTTGCAAAGGAGATCAGCTTTATGAGTGTTTTCTTATAGAGTTCCCAGCACAGGATGGGCCGACTCCAGCTGCGCCTGCAAAAGAATAAACTGAAACCCTCAGGTCAAAAAGCTGCCCATACATTCACTTAAGCTTTTACTTTCACTTTTTTTTGAGGTCAAGGCCAATTTCTTACTTTTATATCAGTTCAGTGATAAATTTTTAAATGCACTTTTAAATATTTTAAACAGGGACTCTGATTTGTCATGCAGCTGGATATAAAAATCTACTATTTTATTTATATATTATTTCAGTCATTTTTAGCACCATAAAAAAACAAGATGTTCCGCAATAGCACATATATTTTTACTTTTTGCTCTTCACTAAGAAATTACAAATGGAGCTTCTAAATATTTGACATTGAGATTATTATTATTTTGTAAAATAAGTTTTGGGTTTAATTGACTTTCAACATCATTGAAAAGTAGAGTTTTTAAGAAGATTCCTCATGTCCGGAGCTAAATTTTTAATACCTACCTATTCATTATACTATTATTTTATAACCTAATATTCCCAATTCACAATATGCAACATAATTCTTTATTAACTACAGTTGGTATAAAACACAATTCAAGGAGTTTTATTGATAACTTCAACTTTGTTACCAACTTCTTTGTGTTGTTCAGGTTATCACCAATTACAGCTTCATCCGACCTTTATGAAGAGATTATATCAAGAGTAGAAGAGTCTCCTCTTACATTTTCTGCTGTTCACTTACTATTTTCATTCATATGCATATTATGGGAAGAGGAGATGATAACATGATCATTTTAGAGGAAAGAAGAATATGGGTGGGAGCCCTGGTCAGCATGCTCAGTGGTTAGAGTGTCATTAGCCAGTGCATTGAAGGGTCACAGGTTCAATTCCCAGTCAAGGGCACCTATCTGGGTGAACTCCCTGACCCCAGTTGGTGTGAGTGCGGGAAGCAAGTAATCAATGTTTCTCTCTCACTCTGATGTCTCTGTCTCTCTCTGTCTCTCTCTCTCTCTCTCTCTCTCTCTCTCCCCCTCCCTTCCTCCTTCTCTCCCTCCCTCCTTCCCTCTCTCCCTCCCTCTCTCCCTCCCCTATCTCCATCCTTCCTTCTCTTCCACTCCCTAAACAATCAATGGAAAAAATGCCCTCAGGTGAGGATTAACAAAACAAAAAAACGAGAATGGGTGAGAAATGATTCCCTTATCTCACAAAAGTGGAATCCTAAATCAGTGGTGAGGAAAGACAATAAACAATCCTATTTACATAGAAGCAGCCTCAAAAGTTTTTAAATGTTAAAAAGTGGAGATAAATAAAAATTTTCTTATGAAGCAGTTCAGCTGTACATAGATGCAACTACTCCTCTCCTACCAGAGAGAAGTGCAATCTTAGATATAATGAAGCAGAGGGTAAGGAGAACCAGACCCAGTTCCAGGTTGGGGGAAGGTTTCACAATGAAAATAGGGGCATTGAGTGATAGTTTATATGCTAAACTGTGAGATCCCTGACTCCCCCCGCCCCCCCCCCCCTTGGAGAATGCAATCAGCACAAAAGAGAAGATGAAAATATATAGCATTGGATTTTTCTTAAAAAAAAAAAAATTAAAAAGCCACTCAGATGATACTGCATTGAAGCCCACAGTCAACATCGAATCCCAAAGCACACCTTCAGAGCTTCCAATCAGCTTTTCATTGTCTTCAGTAAGAGCAAACAACTAAAAGTCCTGGATATTTGAAGAAAGCCTTGGGCATAGAAAAAGAATCCAAAACAAACAAAAATGAAAGGGAAACTTACAGGAAACGGAGAATGCAAGAAGATGAAAACACACGAAAAGAAACTACTATCAATCTATTCAAAAGGGTAAAGAAATTATACTCATCAAAATATGACTGACAGTCTCTAAAAGGGGAAGAAGACTTCCTGGCTGGGTGGCTCAATTGATTGGAGCATCATCCTGTACACCAAAGGGCTTTGGGTTGGATTCCCTGTCAGGCTGAGGAGATAGAAGAGGGCTCGCAGTCAGGGTTGGAACCATGGGTGAGGTGGGAGGTCAGGGAGGGGAGTGTAGAGTTGCAGGTGCAGGTTGCTGACTGTGTCCTGTTCTGAGAAAAACAAAGTAACCTGGAATTGAACCCAGGTAGGCAGCAGTTGCTAAGGCAATCCTGCTAGCAGAACAGTGACGTCACCTCGGACCTGAAGTGACAGTTCTCAACCCAGTTCATCTCCCCATGGGAACTTGAGCTTTTAAATGTATGGATTTTTGAAATGACCAATCTAAAGCAGAATTCTCTGAAATGACCAATCTGGAGCTAACAAAGCATATATCTACCACTAGACAAAGAAGCACACTATCTTCTCTCTTTGGTGCCCTGGGTTCCTGGCTCGCCTTGCACCCACATAGCTTGTGGCCATATAGGACTCCACACATGGACAAAAGGACTTTAAATAGCTTGGATGCTGAACTATACCCGTCTGCAACATAGAACAGAAGGTCTGGACACTGGCCTGCTTTGGGCTGTCCTGGAACACCCGTTGCACCTTTTTTAGGACTGGCTTTAGGGGCATGGGACTTTGGGACCTGAGACAAAGAAGCTTCACCAGCAACCCACATTGGGCCCCCTCCCTTTGCTCCATGCTGCAGGGAGTCCCTCTATCTCTCAATAAACTGTGCTTCCATTTACCATCTTTGTCCATGACTAAGTCTTTGATTTTTCAAAATAACTAACTCAGACCCAGTCACAACACTTTGGTTTCAAGGGCACATACCCATGTTGCAGATTCAATCCCAGGTCAGAGGGCAAACAGGAAGCAACAGATTGATGTTTCTCTCTCACATTGAAGCTTCTCTTGTTCTCCCTTCCTTACTCTCTCTAAAATCAATAATAATAATACCCACATATATTCAGGTCAGGATTAAAAAGTAAAATTTATAAAGGAGAAGACAAAAATAAAATGTAAAATAAATATATAAAATAATATAATAAAGTATAAATGGAAAATATAGTAGGAGAAAATAGGAAGAAACAAGAAAATAACAAGAATTTCAGAAAAAGGAGAGCCAAGAATATTATATCAAAAATTCAAGAAAATTTTCATAATAAGGAGTATGGTTTTCTTGACTACAGGACTCACTGGGTGCTAGCACAGGAGATAAAACAGACCCACATAGGAAAGGACATTGAGATTTCAGAATACTATGGGTGAAGGGCCTCTAAACATTTCCAGAAAGGGGAAAAATATTCCTTAAAAAGGGCAAAAATGTAAATGGCTTAAAGAAGACTTCTCTATAGAAACACTGGAAACTAGGAGACAAGAGGGGAAAAAATGTCTTCAAAATTCTGAGCAACATTTATTTCCAATCTAGAAATCAATATCTATGAAACTATCAATGAAGTGAGAGGATAAATGAATATCTAGATAGCTCTTTGCAGGTTTAGAGAAAAAAGTGATTAGATTTAGAGCAGGCAGAAGGCTCTAGAAGACATGCCTTCAAGGCAATAAAATTAATAGATTACTTGATGTGGATTAGGGATTCTATGATTTAAATGTTCTGAGATAAGATCACCGAAATCCAGAGATTCAGTGATATGTACTTAGAAAACTAATCAATTAAGGATGTGGGGAGAGTACACAACAGGAAAAGTAATATGTATCCTAGCACTATGCTGATAATAGATCTCTAGGAAATATTCTGAATATTGAATTCAAAGCTAAGTAACAAAGAGGTAATATGCAAATTGACTGTCACACAATCACAAGATGGTGGTGCCCACAGCAGGCACGAGGCTGGATGCTCTGAGCGCCTGCTGCTGGAGTCCCATAAGCCCTATGGGGGCCTCAGGTCCTCCTGCACACCCCACTGACTGAGGCTCAGGCAAGCAGGGCCAGCTGAGGCGCAGGCAAGCCTCAGATGGCAGCTTCCCAACCACCCATGGTCGACCCAAGGTTCAGGTAACCAGGGCCAACTGAGGCTTGACTACTGGCAGTAGTAGCAGAGGTGTGATGGGGGTATCACCTTTCCCTGATCCCTGGGTTGCCTTCTGTCCCTGAGGAATCCTGGACTGTGAGAGTGGGCAAGCTGGGCTGAAGGACCCTCCCCTCCAGTGCATGAATTTTGATGCACTGGGCCTCTAGTCTAGCCATTATGGGAGAACAATGGAGACATGAAAAGCATGAACATGGTCAGTGAAGGAGGATGTGAAAGGAAACTCAATTCATGTCTAACATAGTGGAAATTTAGTTGTAATGCCTACACTTTTGAAATTAAGAGATAGTATCACATAAATATTATTAAGGAAAGGACAAGTAAATACCCAAAAAGAGCTAGACTATTTTAAAGTTGCTGTCTTTGGCAAGCAGAAAATCATTAGCAGGAACTAATCATTTGTGCACCTAGCCCTACATAATTATTTAAATATAAATAGAAACCCTAATGTTTTCATATCACACTTACCCAAATGAATTATTTTATACAGTGCTGTGGAGACCAGGGGCAAAGTCCATGCTGATTTGTGTATGTGTGTTTATCATCTGAGGTTGGAAATGTGGAACATGCTCTTAGAATCTGTAGTCACTGCCACCAGGTGGCCATAGTGAGTTACTAGTATATCTGGATCTGCAGCATTTCTGTTCTGAAATGTCTCTTGAGCATCATCCCAGTAGCAATGTCAGAAGATTCTGAATTTGGTCATGTCCCAGACAAAATTTTTTTTAAGTCACTTAGGAGAATTTTTGGAACTCATACAAAGTATTAGATATGTTTGTGTGAAATATGAATGAATGAAACAATTGGGGTTGAATAAAAGCACAACAGGTTACAATTGCTGGGGTGAAAGCAAATGAAATTAATTCAGTGTGACATTTTAGATGTAGGTTTAAAAACTCACCTATGTAAAAAGTGTTCTGGGAGTCAGGATGAAATAAGGGAAACCATTGAGAGGGAACTCATATATGGATTCTGGTTTCAATCTGCCATATGACTAGCTGTCAAAATTGAGACTCATTCTGAAAAATTAGGTCCATGTATCAAATAATCTCTAAACATCTCTCTGCTCCAATAGTCTATGATTCTTTTATGTATTAGAAAACCTTTCTTATGATTGTGGGACATACAAAATATATAAAGAAGGTAGCAGTTATCTCCATAATTCCATTGTTAAAATTTTAAAATATTTCAGTCTTATTACTAGTCACATATATGTATGTGGATTGTGCTGAGTAGGCATGGCCATGGGTGAACCTGAGCTCATGCCCCTTTTCTCCATACTCAGCCCCACATTGGGCGCCATATGTGCCGCGCCAGCACAGCCAAGTTTGGTGAGACTGAGAGGGGGCAGTGAAGGATTGAGAAAAGACAGACAAGAGAAAAAAGCTGGGTCAGGGTGGGACACTGCCCTCTCTGATAGAGAGACAGTGCCACAGCCTATAAGCAGTGTCTTTATTTTATAGCCAGATTCCATGAGGCAAAGTAAGGGCATAATCAAGATGTTTACAACATTCTCATGGGTTTTGAACCTGCTCAATTACATGTACCTGATCTAGTTTTGTTTACTTGCTGCACCTCCCGCAGCCTATATCACTCAGCCACATGAGGCTTCAGGTTCGGATCATAAGATCAAGCTTACAACTATAGCCTTTGGCTATAATTATGCTGGGACTTGCATGTGGCCTTTGGCTATATTTGTGCTGGAACTTGCACTGTGCCCTCTCATTAGTCCAAGGCTTGAACCTGTCCAAACACTATAGCTGCTCTCCACAGTGTATGTACACTGTGGAGATATTTTAAGTTTTAATCCTCACCCAATGATATGTTTTTATTGATTTTAGTGAGGAAAGAAGGAAAGGAGGGAGGGAGAGGGAGAGAGGGGAGGGGAGAGAAACAGTGATCTGACTGTAAATTCAACTCACAACCTTTTTGTAGAAAGAGTAATGCTACAACCAACTGAGCCACCTAACCAGGACTATTTTTTATTTTTTACAAATTACATTATTCTGCATATTTAATTTCATTATGAAACATACAAAGCAAGCACATACCCAGTTACAATATATCCATGGAATGTCATTTGGTTACCAGCACAGGATACTATCTTTATATCTTTAGCACATCTCTCTCTCTCTCTCTCTCTCTCTCTCTCTCTCTCTCTCTCACACACCCACCCACACACACACACACACACACACACACTCATATACACACACTCACACAATCACACTTACATACACAATTCTTCTCCACTTATAGAGAAATGTAGTCATTATTTTGTTGTGCTGATATCTATAGTCACATGCCCTCAGTGTCAAGGTGTTACTTTCTACCCCAAAAGACTCATTTCAATTCCCTCTTAGCCTATGGCCAAAAGCTTGGTCTCAAATTGAAACTACTGCCCAATGTAGCCAAAGACTAATCCTCCCTCATTTTTTTGGTAGTTTTTATACCTACAGTTGGCTCAATTAGTGGCTTATCTCTGGCTTTTTAAGAGCTCTGTTTTTCTGCTCATTGCTCTATACTACTGTCCCTGTGGTCCTCAATCTTTACCTCTTACTCTTATTACCATATCATCTCTTCAACAGTTCAGCCCAAACATCATCTGCCATAAGCAAAAATAATAGAGTTGACTGTGTGGGCTTTGTATTTACTGGGTAACAAAAGTGGTGCACCTCATTCCACCTCCCAAACACCTCCACTTAACTATGTATTATGACAGTAGTGTTAAAATTTACTGCAGAATTTGAATTTATCTTGAGATTTTAATACATTTCTAGGTTGTCTGTGATATTTGCATATATATCACCTTCTGTGCATTAATGTATTTTTTTAAAAGATCTTTATATAAGAAAAAAGTGTAGAAAATCCATAAGATTTATTTTTAGTTTTGTAACTTCCATTTTAATCAATGTTTTATATGCCTATATTTGACATTAAGCTATTATATAAAATTAATATATATAATATTTTTGAAATTTTTGATGTGACAATGAGAAATCATATACACATTACATCTTTAAGTTTCTTCCTTATGATCAATTTGATAATATTCAAATTATACATCACTTTCTGATTTGTGTCTGAAGTCTTTCCTATAGTAAAATAATATTTAAACCTTATTTTCACTTTGTTCCACTCATAAGAATTTATAAACTTATTATTTTATTTTATTTATTTGCCATTTAGTTTTGAAATTTTCAATGGAAACTTTTATCATAGAGAATACAAATAATTTCCATCTAGGAAATATAAGCAAAGGAGGAACTTCTAAATTAACCTCTTTGGGGTAAATTAACCCTGGGGGCTAACCTTTAAATTAATTAGAAAGCAAAAGGCAAATTACAACTCAATGCACCTGACCTTGTCATGCTAAGTGCCATTTCCATATTCATTATGGCTTTTCATGAGTAGGAAGTTTTTCTGATCATGATTTCTCAAAAGATCCCTCAGTTGAAATCTTACAGTCAGCCATAGAACAGGGCGATCCTCCTCTTTGTATGTCTTAAATACCTCTAGATTTTTTTTAGAAGGCTGCAGTGTGTAGAGTAGATCTGAGATAGGCCAGAATTGATGCAAGGAGGCCCATATGGAGATTATAACAGTAACTCAAATTAGAGATGATGTCAATTTAGACCAACACAATAATGGGAATGGAAAAAACTGAACAGAGTCCAGAAATATTTCAGTAGACAAAATTGAGATGATGTGTGGTGTACGGAAGATTACCTCCCAAAGTTCACATCTCCAAAAAGCATCACAGTGTGGGGTAAGGCTTCAACATAAGAAATTTGGGGAGGGGGCGGGGCACAGACATTCAGTCCATAACAAAGCTATTACTGCTTGTCATGGCTACCAGTAGAGCTGTTCTCATAGTACATTTTCTTGTTGGACAGAATACAGTCACAGGAATCAAATATCCAACAAAGAAGGACCATATGATGTGTAAGCTTATGTGTTTGTGCATTACTTACTCTTCTACCATTGGTGGACTGACAACGATCACCGGTACCTCCACCAACTTGATTTTTGCTGAGCATTTCAATACGTAAGTAATATTATTGGATTGGTGATTTAATCAATGGAAAGCAGACAACTAATCTAATTTAGAGACTCTAGGGACAGAGGTGCTCTATTGGGTTAATCCTTCTACTGAGAATCAAATATGTAAGACATAGTAAATTAACAGGTACCTACAGATTTCCCAAGGCAGCTCAGAAAAGATAACTCCTGGATGACCATTCTGATGACATAGGGAAAACATTTAAAATTTACAAACAATACTGCAAATGTTAGAGGAAATAAAATGGGGCTCTTTGCATGGGACAGTTTATCAAGTATTTGGTAACTGGCATTTGAACTTAGATGATGAATACCAGATAGAGTTATAGTACTAATTACCAAAGGCATGGCTTTGAATTTTAAAAACTTTGAAGGATTAAGTAATTATAAGAAATGACAGTAATAAAGTAATCTAAGAACAGATACATGACCCTAAATAAAATTTTGCCATTGTATTATCACTCCATTGCAAAAAAATGGGGAATCTGTGGATATAATCAAAATACTTGGGTTAAATATTCCACAATATTAAGTCACTTTGTGAATTTTAACAATAAAAAAGTACATTACTCTCCAAGACTTAATTTTTCATATCTAAACTAGGCAAAGTTTACATGATTACTGTGATAATTAAATGAGATAACTATGTAAAAATAGTTGGCACTGTGTAAGAGTTATTGAAAGAATAGTTTGAAACTCCATGCTTTTATGTGAGAGCTCAAATTGATTCTACACCCAAGATATATTTTCAAGTACTAATAGGACAAATTATTGTCCAAGTTCCAGAAGGGTAGGCAGAACTGTGATGCCCTGAAACAGAATTTAGATTCTTATGAAGAAAAAAATTAAGGTTCAGAGACAAGAAAGCTACACTCTAAGAAGCAGATTCACAGACTGAATTTTCTAGAAGTATTTGCAAAATGTTGTACATGCATAGCTTTTACAAGAAATCCAAGACAAAAAATATCACTCTGTGCTGGGAAGAATGAAAACTTGCATACAAAGAAAACTGGTATAGCAGTTTAGGGACCTCCATGTGTACTTATTGCTTCTATGAGTACACATTCATCAAGAGTATACTACATAACTGTAGAGAACATTTTGATATTTGCCAGAGGGGACCAGGGAAAGGGAGATTGGTAAAGAAGTTGAAGGGATTAAGAAGTACAAATTGGCAATTACAAAATAGTCATGGGGATGTAAAGTACAGTATAGAGAATATAGTCAACAATATTGTAATAACTATGTATAGTGTCAGATGGGCACTAGATTTACCAGGGGGATTATTCTACAAGGTATATAAATTTCTGATCACTCACTGGGTTGTAAACCTGAAACTAATACAGCATGGTATATCAACTATAATTGAAAAATAAGTGATTATTTTTTAAAAATCAAGAGTAGAAATGTTAGTGTTGGAAAAGAAGGACCTACCCTCCAGAGTAATAATACCAAGGAAGAAGAGAAAATATGCAGACAGAAATTTCAAACCATGTAGACACCCCCTCATTTCATGGAGGAAGCTGAGGCTCAGAGCATTTAAGTGATGATCTAGTCAGGGAGGAATGGGGGGCTGGAGACAGGTGGCCGGAATCCCAGCCCCTTTTCCACGCTGCAGTCTCATTGCCTCACTGTATATGAGTGTGGCATGTTGGCAAAATTCTAATTCAATAGACCCAGAGACATAGAAGCATGAACAGATTGTTGAACCTCAAAGGGAAGGCAGGGGAGGATGGTTGGGAAGAGATCAACCCATAAACTTGTAAGCATATATGCGTAACCCATGGATACGACAATGGGGTGGTGAGGGCCTGGGCGGGGGTGGTGGTGGACAGGAGAAGGCTGGAAGAGGTCAATGGGGGAAAAGGAGGACCTATGTAATACTTTAAACAATAAGGATTAATAGAAAACATTTCCAATTCAAAATGTTCTCTTCCTGATCCTTATTCATTGCTACACTGATATATTCTTCCAGTTACCACCCACTCTCTCCCATGGCAGGCACTTTTGTTAATAAATACCACCCTGTAATTAACCATTTCTTCCTACTCTGGTTGTTGGAAGACTCACCAGTTCTGCCAAGTTCCTCTCTATTTGTGTGGAATCTATCTTATTGGAAACTCTGTTCAGTTCCTCCTCCATTGCCATTCCCATCTTCTCTTATCATAAATGATATTCACATTTCTATAAACTTGTCTTCTTTACACACGCACAACCCCCACTCCTGAAGTTTGTAAATTTTTTTCATTTTTATCCTTCTTTTAGCCCACAAGGGGCACCAGTAAGTGATTAATAAACATTGGTTAAGATGAACTGTACCAATGCATCAATAGAGTGCTGACTCTTCTTGGGAATTATCCAAATAACGAAATATTTTTTGATATTCAAATAAAGTTATTAAGGGAAATCTTATTAGTCATAATGACCGTTTTCACAAGAGTAGCTTTGATGCATCAATATTATTTAATAAATACAGCAGCTATTAGTTGAATACAAAAGACCCCCACAAATCTACCAGATTAAAAACTGCACCATTATCACAAGTCAATTTATATAGCTTGCTGATTATCAAAGTATATTATTCAGTTAATGTTGGGTCAGCTATGAAATATGTGTGTATATAAAGCAGCTTGGAAGGAAGTTGTATTATCAATGATTAGTACGGTCCTTGTTACTAATTATGTGTTAATAAATAACTATCTTAGGTTTACAAACCAACAAATGATAAGAGAAATGAGTTTATAGGTGTCCAAAATTCAAAGCATACATCTCTGACCTCTCTTCTTAACTAAATACAGAGGGAAAGGAAAACTAGTTACCTAGCAGTAGTTACCTTGATACCATGACTTTCCTCTGCAGAAATGAGTAATATATACTTCTCAGAATTTCTCTTTCCAATACGATAGAAGAAATTTGGATATTACAGTTTGGACTCAGACTTTGGTTCAGATTTCAGTCTTGCCGCTTATTTGCTTAATTTCTGTGAACATCAGGTTTTTCAATTG
The DNA here is from genome assembly GCA_963924515.1 of Vespertilio murinus. Taxonomy (NCBI): domain Eukaryota; kingdom Metazoa; phylum Chordata; class Mammalia; order Chiroptera; family Vespertilionidae; genus Vespertilio; species Vespertilio murinus. The sequence goes on from OZ004712.1 coordinate 61,412,964, forward strand.
TGAAATGGTGGCAACACTCTAATTTTGAACATTATTGTGAGGCTTAAAAACGCAAATGTGGCTCTTAGCAAAGGGCTTGGCACATAGGAAACTGTCAATCATGCTAGTGTTGCTGCTGCTGCTTCTACTTTCATTATTGCTGTTAGAAATCTAAGCCTGGCTCATAAATAACACATCGTTAATATTTTAAAAGAAATCTCTGGAAGTACACAAATGCAAAATTGAAAAATGGCTTTGACTCAGAAATAATCAAAACAGTCACTAATCAAAAAGACTATGATCAGTGTGGACACTGGCTTATAGTGATCTTAATGGCCCAAATCTGTTTCAAGGCTGTAAATTTCCACAGCTACATTCATTCTTTTGAGACAGTTTGTGTGTGTTTCATTAGAATTATTCATCATTTCGTACTTGGGCATAGGATCTGCAATAACAACACTGTGTTCCTGAGTTTCAACATTGACAGGCATTTATGTTTAGGTCAAACCATGGCTCTGTTATGGAGTAAATCATTTGTAAGATGTACTCAAGTGTCCTTAAAACATCAGGTTTGTACTCTAGCCTCTGGATACTCTTCAATATATATGGAATATTTTATTTTCACTCCAGAGTTTCCGTTGAGGACACGATGCATTAATGAAAAGAGGCTGTGATTCAAACACTCCTCCTGGGTTAAAAATCCAGCCTCACCACACAGTCCATGACCTTGAGCAATTAGCTTACCTTTCTGGGACTCGGTGTCTTCTAGTGTAAACACAATGCTTTTCTTATAGGATTTTTGTTAGGTCTTCTGCTCATTCCCACACTTCTGCTTGACCTCTAACATTTAGAGTGCATCCAGGGTGCATTCCTGGTTCCTTTTATCTCAATTTACTGCCTAAATTACCATACCCATGTCCATGGCTTTTGAAACCACCTATATGCTTGGTATCTATCAATTGTAGATCCCTAACTTGCTTTCTTCTCTTAGCTCCAGACTCATTTATCTACTGCCTATCCGACATGGCCACTTGGAAAATTAAGCGATATTTCTAGTTAACATGCCCACAGCAACGTTTCTGATCCACCACTCCATTCTTCTTCTGCCATTCTCCACTCAGACTTCATTACAATAGATGAGACTTTTCCTCCACTTTCTACATTTTATCCCGAATATATTAAAATCTGTTGCCTTCTGTTCTTTTCCCCAACAATCTAAATTAAGCTAAAATCTCTACTCTCACGCTCCCCTGTTCCTGTGCAAAACTTCCTGTCTGCTAATTGAGTTCCCTACATAGTTATCTTCTATTATTATGTTAAAAATTACTACATGTTTAGTGACTTAAAACAACACAAATTTATTATCTTATGAGTTCAGTGGGTCAGGGTAGGAGTCTAGGCACAGCTTAGCTGAGTCCTTTGCTTAAGATTTGACCAGCCTGAAAGGTGTCAGCTGAGCTTCAGTAATCACTGAAGATGTTCAGGTGACCTATTCCAAGGTCATTCAAGTTATTGACAGAATTCAGTTCCCTTTGGTTGAATTATTGAGGTGCCCCCCCCCCCTTTTTTTTCTTTTCCTGTTGGCATGGAGTCACTCTCAGCAGCTACCAGGTACACCCAAATCCTTGTGATATAGCCCCTTCCTTTGACAACATGGAGACTTCTTTAGGCCAGTAGAAAAATCTCTTTTAAGGGATTCTCTGCTTATGCCAGGCCTACCCAAGATAGCTTTCCTTTTGATTAACGCAGAGTCAGCTGATGGGGACTTTTATTACCTCTACAGAATCCTTCACTTTTGCCATAAAATCACAGGACTGAAATCTTATCGTATTCATAAATTCTATACACATGGATGGGGAGAGGATTATACACGGCATTTATCTTGGAACTCTGCCTACCACACCTTGGCTTCCACTCTTGTTCCCTTCCATTTTGAGAATCCATCTAGCCAGCATGTTTTATTCAAGTGATAAATTTACATAGACTTTAAATTAGATCATGTCACTAATTTACTTACTGTGTTCCTTCACACTACTCATAATCCCATTTCTGCTAAACTTCAGATTCCTTCGGATGATCTACAAGGTTATATATGATCTGACCCCGATTGGCTACGTCTTGGACTTTATTTCACATCGCTATGCCCTTAGCTCACTACCCACAGGCACACAGGCCTTCTGTCTAATCCTTAAACATTCCAAGTTCATTCCCACCTCAGGGCCTTTGTACTTGCTGTTTCCTGTCTGTAATGCTATTTCCTAGTTATGTACATGACTGGATCCTTCTTGCCTTTGAGTTTTCAAATATCCCCTTCCTTGATGACATTCTATAAAATTTCTCCCCTCCCCTAATAATCTTTTATGTCATTATCTTGTTTTATTTTTGAATTCATTATATTCTTACCTGTTTATAGGCCGTGTTCCTTATTTAAATATAAACTTTAGGAGAGCCTGGACCATGTCCATCTAATTCACCACTATATCCCCAATAGTTAGAAGAGTAGTTGGCACATAGTAGACATCCAAAATGTATTATTGGGTGAAAGAAAAGGATCCTCTCAGAATTAAATGTACTTACATAGTTCATGATGAAAGAAATGTTATGTTTGCTCTAGGCAGATACTTGCAGTCACTTCACTTTTAGGGTATGAGGAAGTGAGATAAGAGACACCACGGTGAAACTAGTTCCTTCCAGTATGTCTTTTATTCAATTTCCATCCAAAGTATTCACTCTCAGTAGACGTGTAAGAGTTGTGATAATGGAGGTCACAGTCCTGTGTGGTGTTTACTTTCTTATTACTGAAGAAAAACAAACACAAAACAAAGACAAAACAAACAGAGTTCAGCTTTTTCAGGCTTTCATTTTTCTAAATGAACTATCCTTCCAGGCAAAAATTCTGAAAAGCCTCTTTTCAGCCAAACAAACCATCCAGGACTCTCTGCAGTGTGGGGCAACGATGCAGCCTGATGCCAAGGTCTTAGCCACAGATGGTGGAAATGAAATTGAGCTTGGGGCATGGTTTTGACCCCAAACCAAGTAACATTTGTAAAGGTCTTTTGGCTAAACAGAATAACACAGGCCATTGACCTGTAACCCAAGTCTAATAAACTAATGGAAAGTAAGTTTAAGCCTTTTCCCCGTTATTTTATTCTCCAATTGAAAACAACAAATTATTTTTTAAGCAAGAGATTCTCAGTAGAGCCTCATAGATATGATAAAGCATCTTTCCATTCATAATTTCTTTGTATTCTCTAGCATTTCTTGTTTATCATTTGTCACTTTCTAATGCATATATAGGTAAGCTAATCCTTAGGTCTCTTCAAGGTAGATAAAAATCGCCCTAAAGTTGCTATTGATATCTCTAAGACCTAGAGAGATCAGCAACTTTTTATAAGCTCAAAGAAATTGTAGAAATCACTAGAATTTTAGAGTTTTTGAAACTTATATTTTTAAATAAAAGTCTTTGTATTACTTAGAAACCATCCTAAAACAAAACAAAGAATTCTCTAAAATCCATACATTTGGCTTATGTTGGTGCATTTGGCATGAAGCATTTTTGTTTATTTACATGGTGTTTTTTTTTAAGAGATCTATTATTTTTAAATATATATTTTTATTGATTTCAGAGAGGAAGGGAGAGGGAGAGAGTGATAGAAACATCAATGATGAAAGAGAATCATTGATTGGCTGCCTCGTGCATGCCCTCTACTGGGGATCAAACCTGCCATCCAGGCAGTGCTCTTGACCGGAACCGAACATAGGACCCTTCAGTTCACAGACCGACACTCTACTGAGCCAAACCGGCTAGGACTACATGATCTTTTTTAAATGACAAAATACTAATGTGATTTAAACAAAATAAGAATTGAAACATTTATTATTTCTATAAAGTTTTCTATGTTAATGGTGTTTTTATTACTTTTGTACATTTTTTGTATTTTCTGGATTTCTAGACTATTTCTCAAATTTCCCGATTATCCCCCTGCCCCCCCCCCCAGTCATAAAGTAGATAACTATATTTATTTGAAATTTAGATTAAATTTTCAAATAATGAGAGTGAGGTTACCAAGGACACATTGCTTGTACCTGATTCATTATATGAATACCTTTTTATTCCTCATTTCACAAGCACATCCTTACAGATTGAATTAACAACTTTTTTGTTGTTGCTGCTGTTGTTTTGTTATTATCTGAGCTAAAAAGCTGAAAATAACTAGTAGAGACAAAGGCAAAGTTGATGTTTCCCACAGAATTGTTCATTAATTTTTTTTTCTGGTCCAGATTTACTGCATTTGACTGAGACCCAAAGCACTAATTCTAGGAATAAAGGACTAACCCATATCTGGTCTGATGGTTGCAGTTGCTTTAGGGCAGAAGAAATAGAGGAGAACATCTCTGAGAGACCATGTGGGCTGGGTCAGAGCCCCTTCCTAGGAACCTGGGATGACTGCTACCAATGTGCAGCAGAAATTCTGTTAATTTTCATCTGTTCCCACGTCTGCTTATTGTCTTTCCTCACTCAGACATCCATGGTCTTAGGACTAACCACAAAACACACGCACCCGTGCACTCCCATTTCTCGTGCCTTTAATGAGTGGCAGGTACTGTGCTGGGTTCTTTCACAAGCACACCCCTACAGACTGAGTCAGGAGAACAAAATTACCCAGTAAGAGTCAAGAGAAAAGGAGAAACGCTAACTCCCATTCTTAAAGGGGAACACCCCCTACATCATCTTACTTTGGCTGGTAGCCCAAGGGAGGGGGGAACTGCCATCCAGAGGGATTCCACTTGTCCTCTTCTGTTTTCCCACACTTCTCCATGTTTTCCCACAGGCGCTACCCTGGCTGTCGATGCATCAACTTTGGATCGTGGTTTTTGCTTTCCTTCCCGGCCGCTATTATTCTTCTATTCTTATCCTGGATTTGGCTTCAGTGGCTTTTCCTGGGATTCGAGTAAGTAAATTGTCCATGTTCCTCGGGTAAATGAAGGTATCTGGGTTCTGAGTTCTCTGCTGCTCTCTCACCTATTTCTCGAAGCTGTACTTCTGCATTATTCTTGCCCACAGAGCTGGCCTGCATGAGCACATGCTTTAAGGAGAGCCGAGAGTCCCATGTAAACAACATTCACTGTGGAAGAGAGGTTGTGGAAAGCAACTCCATCTTGGATTCCTTTGAGTCCTCAATACATAACATGTTAATAGGCCAGGAGAGCAGAAGGGGCTCATTTGGATGAAGATTAAAATTTGAAGAAGTGTTGCCTTTTCCCTTGGCTTAATGTGGGGATTTCCTCAGGTCATTGAGCTACCATATGTCAAACTGTAACCTGCAGGGCTTCCTGTTTTACCCTAGCACCAAAACACATATGTCCTTGAAGAAATAAAGGTCTGAGAGAGCTCTGTGCAAAGAACATTGGATTCAGAATCAGGAGACCAGGGACAAAAAGCTGTGGCTTCTCCAAGCCAGACCACTGACCTTTGCAAGTCCTGATCCATTCGCAGCCTCAGCATCCTCAACTGCAAAACAACAGACTTTAACCGGAAGATCAGTAACACCACTTCCAGTGTTGTAATTCTAACACACAGGGGCCCATGTTGAACACATAGAAGACAAGGCAAGAAACACTGATCAATCAAGAGCTGCTAAGATGTTAAATATAGGCATTCAAGGAGAATTTGCAAATGTTATCTTGGCTGGGATGGAACTTGGTGATCCATAAGTACCAATGACACAGGATTTAAACGGCAGCCAGTATTTAAAATTATAAAGGGCTTCACAGAAAAAATGGAAAATGTAGCTTATCTATTCAACATAGAAAACAATGTTCCCCCCCACAAAAAAGGAAGGGGGAGAGGCTGTCTGTCAAATCTTGAGGATTTTCTCCTGAAAAATAAAGCAATTCAAATTCATTTTGATAGGGGCTTTATTTAATTAATTTCAAGGGCGAATGAATAGAACAGCATGCTACCCACCAAGCAGGTGAGCCTGACATCCGCTCTTTGTACTTCCCTTGAAAAGCAAAATGCCATGACCAGGTGCTGCTCCATGCCCACCCGGACATTTTCCAAGTCAAGTCACATAAGGACTGATATCTCCCCTCTCTATTCCTCTTCCTGGTTTTCCTCCAGAACCGCTGCAATTGCATTAGTAGTGGGGAGATGGTACTGATGATTATTTTTTGAAAAATATTTTTTGTCCAGATTGCGGGAGCAGCATGTGGCAGGGCTCCCGCTGAAGCAAATGTGTAGAATGTCACTGACTTCAGCAGGTGGGCATCAGTGGGGAGAAGCCAGCTGCATACTAAGTGTCCCTTCCTGAAAACCACGCCTCCGGGGGTCTAGTCAGTTGTACAGGTAGCAATGCAGGGGACAGGAAACCCAAACCAATGGAACTGGCAGACCCACCGCTGTTTCCTTCTTTTTGTGTGTGTTTTAGGTAAATGACTTCATAAAATATGCATGCAATTATTGTCACTACTAGGAAATGGCCTCCCCATTTAAAAGGGAGAAATAAAAAAGGTAAAGGGAGATTTGTGGAACTGTTTTCCATGAGGGAGAAGAAAAAAAAAGAGAGTGTGAAGTGCAGACATTAGGCAAAGTCCATAAATCACAGCCAGTGGCATGTTTAAACGGTCCCCTTGCTGCCCACTGTTGGTTGGACACTGCTCCACTTCATGCTCCAGCTCATTTGTCAGTGTCCTTTTCAGTCTGTCAGGGTGGCCACCTCCAGAGGTTTTAGATCGGCAAACAGAAATGATCAGCCACTCCTCTGGCAGGCCACCGTGCATTCTGATGAGCGCGTTGGCTGTTAACACAGTTAATGCTCACATTATAAATGATCCCAACATCCTGGGCACCAAGAAGCTCATCTATCAGTGCCACCAGACTTATTTAAATGGAGAGGTGGACGCGTTGTCATATGCTTCATCAGCTCCTTTGTGAAGGCATTAACCTTCGTTTACAGCAAAGCCAATCTGGCTTCCGACTTAACTATTGATGGTCTCCAACCAAAGTGGCAAAATACAAGTGCAGTCTACACGGTGGAAGTAGTTGTCGAAGGAAACTCACTCCTTTCTTTACATTCCTATTCTACAGATGGCTCTCTAGGAGGCCCACAGATTAGTCTCTTACAATGGCATTTACATTAGTGAAGAGATAAAATTTTGACACTATAACTAGTAATTTAATTGATCTTAAGTGCCATAACATCCACCTAATCATGCTCATTGGTGGAGTGTGTACAGCACAGTGATTATGAATGCAAGAGAGGCCCAATGCACGAAATCGTGCAAGGGGCTTAGCCCTTGTAGCCACTGTGGCTTGCTTTGGTCATTGCAGCCCCAGCTTCGTCCAGAAGGTCCGTCTGGAAGGTCGTTTGGCTGTCCAGTCTAATTAGCATATTGCGCTTTTATCATTATAAATTACGGAAGAATAGAGGAAATTCCGCTCCTTTGAAAGTAATAATAGTTCAAACAAGTTTAAATAAAGGTGTCACGGGAAAAGAAATAAATGCTAGTATACACTGAGTGGCCAGATTATTATGACCTCTGAATGTATAATAATCTGGCCACTCAGTGTATATCTTGTATAATAAAAAGTTAATATGCAAGTTGTCTCCTCAACCAGAAGTTCGACCAGCAGGCAGGCTGGCCAACCACTCATGTCCCCTTCCCCTGGCCAGGCTGGTGTGACCCCACCCATGCACTAATTCATGCACTGGGACTCTAATATATATACTGAGTGGCCAGGTTATTATGCTTTCAGAAATCATAATAATCTTGCCACTCAGTGTGTGTGTGCGCATATATATATATGCATATGTTCCTATTTACTCCCTCATAGATGTTCATGTTTACCCCAGAAATTTCACAAAAGAAAATACTACAGCTTTATCTTTTTTTAAACCGCTTTATTAAGATACGATTAACATAGAAAGAGTTGTAGCTATTCAATGTATACAAAACTTGTGTTTGGAGATAATTATAAATCATGAAACCATCATTAATATCAATGCCGTAAACTTTATTCATTACTTCCAAAGGATTCCTCCTGCATCCTTTACTGTTTTCTTTTTTCCTTTGTGGTAAAAATCACTTAGCATAAATTCACCCTCTCAGCAAAATTTTAAGTATACAATACAGTATTGTTAATCATAGGTCCTATAATTTACTTATTTTTCATAACTGAAATTTTGTATCCTGTGACTTACACCCCCCCTACACACCAGCCTCTGAAAACCACTATTTTTACTCTCTGTTTCTATGAGTTTGAGTATTTTACATTCCACATATAAGTGAGATCACACAGTATTTATTTTTCTAAGTCTGGCTTATTTCATTTTAGCATAATGCCCTCCAGGTACATCCATGTTGCACCATGTATCAGTGTTTTATTTCTTTTATGACTAAATAATATTCCACTGTACATATAAACCCTTTTTCTTTATCCATTTGTGGGTTGGTGGACATTTAAATTGTTTCCATACCTTGACTCTTGTGAATAATATTGCAGTGAACATATGCATACAGATCTGAGATCCAGAATTCAATTCCTTTGCATTAGATATCCAGATGTGCTTTTTATACCTATATATAATGTAATCTAATGGAGCTACACATAGACATTCCAATATACAATCCCTAAGAATATAGGCACTTCCCATTTGCTTTTTCCTCTGGAGGGATTTTTCTTTTTTTAAATCTAGGTGGAGAGCCCTACTCCACACAAAATTATTCTAAGTCGTGAAGACCCTGGGCCTTAGGACAGAAAATTAGTCACCAGGAAAAAGGTCACTAAGATAAGTAGCTAAAAAGAATATAAACTGATAGATACTATTGGAAGTAAGTTGAAAAATCATCTAGTGGAGGCTATTAGGACACAAGAGGTGAAGAAACTTGAAGAAAAAAAAAAATGTGATCGAGTTGGTTTTAGTTCCGAGAACAGATCCAGATTGGACTATGTCCATGATCAGTGTATGTGACCTCCTTGCCCTAGGGCAGTGGTCGGCAAACTCATTAGTCCACAGAGCCAAATATCAACAGTACAATGATTGAAATTTCTTTTGAGAGCCACATTTTTTAAACGTAAACTTCTAATGCCACTTCCTTGAAATAGACTCGCCCGGGCCGTAGTATTTTGTGGAAGAGCCACACTCAAGGGGCCAAAGAGCCACATGTGGCTCACGAGCTGCAGTTTGCTGACCACGGCCCTAGAGTATAAACTTGAGTTTTTTATGTTTTGTAACAATGGATGGGTCTGACAACTAACTGTCTCATAAATTTGACAAAAGTGCTGTTGAGTTGATGAATCAAGTATTTACCGTGTAAGACAGTGTTTACAGGTATCGGGCCAAAGAAAATATCTATGACACTTCTCCTGCCCTCAAATAATTGATGTAACTAGTGAGATAAAACTCATTCATGTGCAACAATTAACAATCAAAATATATAATAAGTATATTAAAAATGTAATAGGTACATAATAAGGTGTTAAATTAGAGATCAGTGGATCATGGCAAAGTTTAATAGTGAAAAAGGACTTGGAAAAGGAGAAGATCAGTGGACGATGACCTGGAAAATATGGAACAAAAAATAAGCCTTGAAAATTGAGCAACATGGGCAGAAACAGAAAAGGGGGGAGGGGACATTCAAAGAAGGAAATGGAGGTATAGGTGAAAAGCTCAGATTTGTTATAAATGAAGCTTTCACGCAAGTATCTTTTGAAAGAGAGAATCTTATGATTAATTGGCTGAATCACTCTTTTTCAGGTTTAAGGAAATGTTCAAATGTGGAAAGACCAAATCAGTGGAACAAAAGGCTTACGCTGATGTGATTAAACAAGAATACAAAAAACTTGGGCCAATAAGGTAAGATTGCTGTGGGGACACACACACACACACACACACACACACACACACACACACCCCACACACACACAATTTATACTGCAAGTATTTATTAAAAACAAAAAGGCACATAAATATCTGTAATGCATTTTTAACACTCGATAACAGCCCCGGGTGTGCCCGCCTTTGTGAAAGTACGTGCTAACCTCCACGTGACAAAATGCACACTTTCTCTACATAAAATGTACCAGTGGGAGGGCAAGAAGCTGGCAGACCCACCGCAGAGTAAAGCCCTTCTCTAACTGCACCGATTCGCTTGAATTATCGACACATCCAGTGTTTAGTGGTTGGTGTTCCGGTGAGATTGCTCCTGACAGTAGCTCAGGGAGTTTCTACGAATGTCCTGAGAACATAAATGACAGCATTGCAAATGTTTTTACAGGTATCAGGAAATTGTCACCTTGGTCCTCTTCATTGTGATGGCCGTGCTGTGGTTTAGCCGAGATCCTGGGTTATTTCCCGGCTGGTCTGAACTCTTTCCTCAGTAAGCATGACCTGTGACGTTTGTCAGCCCTTCCTCTTTGGCACTCTGCTTTTCTCCTAAGCCATTCCTAGGACTCTGCAGGACTGTATGAGATTGTCTTCTTCCTTCCCATTGAAAAGAATTCTTAATTCTAATCCTTTCAGGAATTAAAAAAAAAAATGATAAGGAATGAAACCCAAGGAAAGGCCTCAGATAAGACAACCGCACTACCCAATGTAACTAAACTTCAAGCTTCTTTAGACAAGGCTATTCCATTCCTGCAAAATTAGAAATGCGATCTGCCAGGAAGCCATGTTCCATGGCAATTAGGAGTGTAGACGAGAGCCACCCCACTTGGTTCCATTCCTGCCTCTTCCACTGGCTTCGGGCAGGTCACGTCCCTGGATTTCTTCCTGGGTTTAATGGAGTCGATAGCCCTTAGAACAGTGCTGCCCTTCTCCCTGTGTGAAAAGCAATCTAAATGCTTATTATGTAAAATGTCACTCCGCGTTTCTTCATAACCTGGTATAAATTCATGTTCTGTGATTTTTGCCGACTCACTTTTTTTTTTTTTTTTTACTTCTAAGGGGAATTATTTATTTGGTTCAGTATTTTGTTTATGTCAGTTAAACACAAATTCACCACAAACACATGCCTGCCCCTATTTTTTAGGTAAGGAATTCCTGATTAAGTAATAAATCTGATCTTACAAACTTCTGTCAGAAGCTGGGTCAGAGTTAATTTTAACTCTCAAAGTCTTACAGACCAGCAGTCATGCTGAATCATGTGAACTGGGCTGGGAAGGTGGGGGGAGATGGAAGCATAATTTTCTAAATTAAGAGCCATCCCACATGTGATTATAAATACTCAGGTTTTGAGATTTGTGTTCCCAATCTATCCTTACTGAATTAATCTTGTTTCTAAATTCAGCAGACCTCTGATTTGGACTTCCTGTCTCATATCCTCCACCAAGCAGTATTTGGGGGCAGAAACCAAAATTGTTTGAGTCAAATATATTATTCCCACATAGAATAAAGAAATAATTCTTCTTCTTTTTTAAATCAGAGCCTTCTGGTTATACAGGCATTGCCAGCACTTTTTTAAGCTGCAAAATCTGAGTCCAAATTCCTAGTGAGCATACAAGTGTAGCAATGCAATGTGGTAGCATGTCTCAAAGAATCTGCTTTAGCTTTATACACTTTTTGTTTCCTCTAAGACTAAACCTTTCCATTTTGAGAGGTCTAAAAAGGACAGCTTCCAATTATTCAGTGCAAGCTATTGAAAACACATGACTGTTTAAAGTTTGATGATACTATGTAGTTTTATAATAGAACTACTAGACCAACATAAAAAATAATTATTCCACCTTTAAAAAATTCCTCTTCTACCATCCTAGGTAAGGAGGGTCTTTTCTAAACACCAATGTGTAAAAACTAAATGAAAACAAAGAACAGCTAATAAAAATAAAGCTGAAATCCCAATAGTAAATTCAATGTAATCAGTTTCTAATTTCTATTCCTTACAGGAGTAGAATGTAATTGAGGAGATGTTTTGTTCGTAGCAGAAAAATATAGTGTACTTGCTGTGAACAGGTGCATGTGTTACCTAGAATTCTGAGACAAAACAATAATAAAAGGTTTGAGATAGGAAGTGATTTGAAGATATAAATAAAAGCAAATGAAATGTATGTAACCTTACCTTTTGTAATACTGAAGCAACCTGAATTAATTTAGAACAAATGAAAACTAAAATAAAAATGAACATAAGAGTCGAAACCGGTTTGGCTCAGTGGTAGAGCATCAGTCTGCGGACTGAAGGATCCCCGATTCAATTCCGGTCAAGGGCATGTACATTGGTTGCGGGCACATCCCCAGTAGGGGATGTGCAAGAGGCAGCTGGTCGATGTTTCTCTCCCATCGATGTTTCTAGCTCTCTATCTCTCTCCCTTCCTCTCTATAAAATATCAATAAAATATATATATTTTTAAAATGAACATAAGAAAATAATGATAGTTTTAAAAATCTTCAGAATATACATTATTTCAGTATTTATGGCTTGATTTCATTTCATCAGTATATATTCTGTAGAATATATTTGTAATGAAGAGGTTTCAGGCATTTAGATGTTCCAAAGCTAGTATGAGAGATCAAGATTTATAGCTACCACCTAATTTTTTCATTCCATCTGTTTGAGCTTGGACTGAGTCCAATGTGTCTTCATAAAAACAAAATCAGATTACATGATGCCTGACCTAATTTGTCAAAAAATCCAACTGTAACTTATAACGGAGATAAAAGAAATAAGGAATAATGAAAATGTAAATATTAGTTGTTTATTGAATAAACTATACCAACATAGCTTGTTTTACCCAACAATGCAAGAAAAAAATCTATATTTAGGAAAAACAAACTGCATTATAAATTGTCAGCTTGAGTAATATAATGCATTTCCTTGATTTTAATTTGTTCAAGTAAATTACAGGAGTAGAGAACTTCTGTAATATGCCTGCATCATTGAGTGACAAGGTAGCAAAATAACCTTTAGGATGTAAGGATTTCTTCTCAGAATCCAAAGATTCACTAGTTGAATATGACTGACTTTTATAACCAAATTCTAATTATTTATGCCTGTTTCATTCATATCGAGTCTCCAGGTGCTTCTTAACTGATGAGGCTTCTGGGAACCAGTCTTATTTGCTGCAATGGCCTCGTGATTCTAAAACCCCATCTGTTCCTCAATCACTCTTAATTTGAATAGTGATCACTTATGAGCATCTCAGAAGCCATTCTAATAATTAATACTCTTGATTAAGTTTCATAGGGTGCAAAGTGTTAAATGGGTTGATTTCATTTGTATGATATGGCTAAGGCATACAATCATGGAAGCAGATGTTATATCTTAGAAAAACAGATCATTCACTTTCACAATTTACAAAAGAGCTTTCAAGGACTCCAGAAACATTCATGCCTTGCCACAATTCAATCCTAGGATGTTATAAATCAATTATACGAGGCTTTGCCTAGCCTAACAATTGTTTCAACATCAATTCTCTGCCAATATAATGAAGATAAATAATTCAAAGGAAAAGTTATTTACCAGAGCTGTGAGCTTTACCAAAAGGGAAATTTGCCATGTTGGCCTTGTAGGTCAGCATGTGTATACATGGTTTTGAAAGAAGAAGAAGAAGAGGAGGAGGAGGAAGAGGAGGAGGAGGAGGAGGAGGAGGGAGAGGAGAAGGAGGAGGAGGAGGGAGAGGAGGAGGGGGGGAAGAGGAGGAGGAGGGGGGGAAGAGGAGGAGGAGAAAGAGGTGGAGGAAGAGGGGGGAGGAAGAGGAAGAGAAAGAGGTGGAAGAGGAGGGGGGAGGAGGGAGAGGAGGAGGAGGAGGAGGAAGTAGTAGTAGTAGTAGTATAGGGAAACAATGGAAACATGGTCTGAGATTTTTGGTTCCACTAAATAATTTGGTGGGAAATCATTTGGTAGAAAATCCATAGATTTTCAGAGCAGATTATCCAAAATAAATACTCTATACCACCACTACTGCTTGTATGATATAAACATAGTCACTTAATCTTTCATTCCCCAAAATTTGGGATATCATTTGTTAATGAATACATTTGTCCTTTTTCAGGTATCCTGGTTTTGCTACAGACTCAACTGTTGCCTTACTTATAGGACTCCTATTCTTTATTATCCCTGCTAAGAAATTGACCAAAACTACACCTACAGGAGAAATTGGTTGAGTATTATTTATAATTCCAAATGAATTTGATAGAAGAGCAAAAATATACAAAATTCTACTGGTTTCAGTTAGCATTTAGAAAAAAAAAGATGGACATGTTGACACACTTCCAGTTTGCACACTGCAACCTCTAGTCAGGCAGCACACATCTTTGTGCTAAAAGAAGGATCATCCCACTTTGCAGAAGCGAGAAGTAGATTTCCTTATGCTCCATGTTAGGACTCTGCTCTGAGTGATATTATTTGGTCTTTGATAAGCTCACTTCTCCTCTCATGATCAGAATTAACATTACTATTGGCAAACTTAGGAACAAATCATTACTTCATGATGAACCCTTGGTACTAAATGCTGAGGGTCTACAAAGGTGAGGAGTTTCAAGGGAGTTACAAACTCATAATAGTCCTGAAGAAAGTGCAGATCAACCCTACACTAGCTCATAACCTAGTGTCACAATTGGAAGAAAAGGTATTCAGAGGGAGCCATTGTCTTCATAACACATGGACAAACGTGTGCATATTTATGTGAGTATACTCACTCCGCCCACACACAGTCACAAACACGTCTTAAACATAGGATTCATCCACATCTGAATACTAACACATCATGTTTTAGGAAGCCAGATTCAGATGTTGTCAGTGTGGGACAAATGGTTTAAAATTGTTTGTAAATAGTCTGGTAGAGTAGAATGTGTTTTTTTTTTTCATTGTTGGTTCTCTCTCTCTCTCTCTCTCTCTCTCTCTCTCTCTCTCTCTCTCTCTCGCCTGGAACTGGGATTCATTCATGCTCTTGGATTGGCCCACCTGCATCCTTGAGTCAGAATCAATAAATGACTAATGAGTCTGATCTCTAGGCCCTGACAAATATAGCATAGAAATAAATGCCTTTCATTCTTCATTGAGACTAGAACATCTCAAAGTGCACTATAAAGAGAGGCTGCCATACAGAGCAATGATTTCTATGAGACCCTGAGAAGTCTGACCATTGCAATCTAAGCCCCATGGCCTGGCAGGGGCAAGTGTTGAGGAACTAATGTTTGACTTAACATCCCTGACTCTAACATCCGAGTCCCCCTTAGACAGAGCCTCGCCCCTCTCTCCCATTCTCTTTCTTCTTATTCTTCAATATTTTTTCTCCCTGATAGACTCTTGTATAGTAGGTTTAAAAATAACAGATAAAATGTATTATGTTACATTTTACATGAAAAGTGCACTTCAAGGATGTTTGCATTTTAACAGAAGATACGGTCTTCATTCGAGTAAGAAATAGCAAAATTTCTGTCAACAGTGAAGAGTATGTTTGGTTTAGGTTTAGGGAAAAGGGATGGGAAGGAAGCTAATTAGTAACCTTAGCATCTCACCAGGTAGAAGGCTAACTGGTACATATAAATGATAAATGGACATAATATGTTCATGGATGATCTTATTTCTCAATAAATCTATGAAGACAATAGGAATATAAAGAGATATCTTTAAGATAATTTCTTTATGAGTATTTTAGGAGTCTCATGAATGATGCTTAAATTATTTAACCTGAATTTTGAATTATTTTAATCTGGGATCCTGATGAACCTGTTATGCTTTCCCCCCTTGCTATTTGAAAAAATAATAAAATATTTAAATATATACACTAATGAATAATCATGCAACACTTATGCTATTAGAACCATTGGACTGTTACAGATAGCTTGCATAGCAAAGAATAATGTAGTCCAATACACTGTTTTACTCATAGTAGGCAAAGATGTTAGTGGAATCAAATGAATAGTATTATAAATGACAATGTTATAATTTATCTAAATTCATTCTATAATGTAATCTAAAGGATTTCTCTAACTTATGACCTGTTTAAGTAATATAATCTTCCACCTAACATAGGAGGAAATTGCTCAAAGTCCAGATGAAAGCCCCTATCTTAAAACAACATACGAAGAGTAAAAACTCCTTGTGAGGTGGCCATTACAATGATGAAGAAAACAATCTCCTATCATATTTTAAGCAATGTGTAACTGTAGGGGTTTTGTTTTGCAGTTGCTTTTGACTTCGCTCCACTGATTACTTGGAAAGAATTCCAGTCATTCATGCCCTGGGATATAGCCATCCTTGTTGGTGGAGGGTTTGCCTTGGCAGATGGTTGTAAGGTAATAATCTGTGTCTAAGATTGTTGTTGTTGTTATTCCTCATATGAGAATATCTTTCCTGTTGATTTTTAGAGACAGTGAGAGGGAGGGAGGGGGGGAACGTCAATATGAGAGAGACACATCTATTGGTTGCCTCCCGTAAGTGCCCCAACTGGGCCGGGGATCAAACTTGCAACCCAGGTATGTGTCCTTGACCCTGAATCAAACCTGTGAGGCCTTGGTGCATAGGCCAACACTATAACCACTGAGTCACACTGGCCAGGGCTGTGTCTAATATATTTAACAATTAACTAGGCTACTCCAAAGAAGAACATGGGACATTCAAGCTTTTGTTATATTCAACTTCATCCTGTCATTTTAATGATACAGGTTTCAATAGCCATACAGTAAGTATATCACACAGATGAGGTGAATTCAGAGTTCAAAACATTTTACAGGCTCCAAACATAAGTTTTTATAATGCATGTCAAAAGAAATAAAACATAGAAGGTTAGAACTCTTAATTCATGAAATAGACTAGCTTAATTCTTATTAGACTAGCTTAATAAGAAAAAATAATCATACATATGGTGACTACTAGTGAAACATTTTTTGTTTATATTTTTACCTTATTTCATGATGGATTTTAGTAGCTCTCAGGGTTCTCTGGAATATATCATGGTCCTAGTGTTGTCAAAGAAGGACAATAAGAAATAATAGTAATGTATTACATTATTTATTATATTATTTATTACATGTTAAATACATTAAAGGTAATAAATACATGTATGTGGAATAAAGTCCTGAGAGAATTTCACATAACCATGGCTAACATTGTATTCTTTCTAATTAGGGAAAAGTAAAACCATAGGTGGATTAGAGTTGGCTATTTCTTGGCCAATCTATCCAGTTGACAGAAAAGTAGATTATCTGGGAAAGTCACTGTCCCTTGAAATTATCTTGGTTATTATAGGATTGCTTCAAAAATCCCATAAAAATCCTCTACTCTTAGACAAATTAAAAATCTCGTTTCTGGATTTTATAGCCTTCTGTGAAACACTCAAAGCTCACGGCTGTTCCATTTTCTTATTCTGTTATCAAAATAAAAATGATGGTGAGAGAGATGTTTTGTATAGCATTTTAGTTTCTGGGAAGTAAAATTTTTACACTTCTCAAGGCAAAAAAACCCCACCTGTTCTGTTCTCTTCTTAATAATCTCTAGGGAGACTGATTTTAGCTTCTGACTTTATTGTCAATTTTTCTGTATTATATTTGGATACTGAGTTTTCAGCAATAAGATTTTGTAATAGATGAAATTCTGAGTGCCACTTACAAAGTCATTTTCGGCCTACATTTGGCTTGCCTTGTAGAGTGCTCAATATATAAGAGAGAGGAATATAAGACAAATAGACTTTTCCCCTAGTCCAGCAGATCTGGTTTCTCAGAATCAATAACCTTCACTCCTCTGCCTGCTCACTTGAATTGTGAGGAAATCAGAATCAGCAATTCTGGCCTAAATATGAACTTATGTTCATCTTTCCTCCCCAGAATATCTGTCTGGATTGGACATTCAAAGGGGTTTTAAAAGCATTGGCCAGACTCCAGTCTAGCAAAGTTTAAGGAAATGAAAAGATATGGACCTAGTCTGATGCAGTCGGCTCTCTCACCGGAAGAAGGTCTAGTTCGCTGTGAAAATCCTAGGACTACGATTCTAGGAATTTCCAGAATAGCCCCACCTTTGGGTGATGGGGTGGAAGCCAGGAGCTTAATAAATCTGATTATGGCCAAACATGGCCCTAGAAACTGGTTTTACGAAGTTTGTTTCCCCCCCCCCCCCTTACAAACGGACAGAATTTATCCGTGCAAACTGCACAGATCAAACAAAACAAAATCTACGAAAAGAACCCAACCAGAAAACCTTCCCTCTCTGCTCCCTGAAGGATGTGCCAAACCCAAAGGTTCAGCTCTAACCTGGCCCCCAGGACCGGTCAGCGAGCTCGGTGCGGAGCCGCGGGCCGGGCAGGGCCACAGCCTCCGCCACAACCGCCAGCATGCCCACTGGGCAACCGGAGGCTGCCGCTGGGCAGAGTGCACGCCCGGAGGCCACACGGGAGGGAGGCTGCAGGTGTCCTCGCCTGAGAAAGGCGGGCGAGGGGCTGCATGGACCCCAGGCAGCTCCCCGGAGCAGCAGCTGCAGCTGCAGCAGCAAAGGGAGATGCTTACACTTTGGGACTCGGTCTCAGGCACTTAAATATAGTTGGAGAGACACTCTCCATTTTGAACCAAAGGCGTAAACTAGGCTGGAACACCCGTTGCAAGTCTAATGTGAACAGGCTTTCGGAAGCCAGTGGAGGGTGTGTGGGCCGAACCCCGACCCATCCATCCTTTGGCGCTGGCTTTCAAGCGTCCTACCGAATGCCCACAGCCCGGCGGCCGTGGCGTGTGCTGTCCCGCGTGTCCCCCCAGGCTCACCGTCAGGCTCGGGGTCCCGCTGGGAAGACGCCGGGGGTCGTCGGGGGTGGGGGTGCGGGGCTGGGGCGCGCCTACTGCCCGAGGTCCTCGGTGGCCGTCAGGTCCGCGCTGGAGCCGAAGGTCTTCACCAGCTGCTCCTCGTAGTGCGAGATGTTCCTCTTCATGATGTCCATGCAGGGCCCCAGCAGCCTCTCGAAGGCGCGCACGTCCATCACCAGGCACTTGACGTCGCCCACGGCGTAGGCGGAGGCGGCGCGGGGCTTGTTGGTGACCAGGGCCAGCTCGCCGAAGTACTGGCCCTTGTGGCAGCGGGCGATCTCCACCTCCTGGCCAGCCCCGGCTCCTCCTCCTCCTCCTCCTCCGCCGTCCGGGGCGGCGCCCTTGGTCTTGCTGCGGATGAGGATGCTCACCTCGCCCGACTCCACGATGTAGAAGCTCTCGGCCTTGTCGCCCTGCGCGATGATGCGCTCGCCGTCCTTGAAGCTCTTCTCGCCGATCACGTCCACGATCTTCATGCGCTCCGACGCCTCGAGCGACTGCAGCAGCGGCACCGACTCCAGGAACGTCTCGAACGTCTTGCGCTTCTGCGCGTTGTTCTTGACGATGATGCGGCGGAAGGTGCCGCGGTCCAGGCCCCACAGGGCGCCCTCGGACGTGGCCACGATGGTGGCGGCGCGCGGCGTGTTGTACATGAGCGCCAGCTCGCCGAAGCTGCCGCGGTTGTCGTAGCGGCCCACCGAGCGCGTCAGGTCGTCCTTGGTCACCCGGATGTCGTACGTGCCGCGCTCGATGACGTAGAAGTTGTCGCCGTCGTCGCCCTGGTCGATCACGTGCTCGTCCGCGTCGACCACCTTCTCGAACATGGCGTCGAGGATCTCCGAGAGCTGCTCGGCGTCCAGGTTGCGGAAGAGCAGGATGTGCTCGCAGGCCTCCCGCAGCCGGCGCCGCTGCTCCTCCGTCTTGGGGTGGACCACCCGGGGCTCCGCGTCGCCCTCGTCCTCCTCGGGGTTGTAGCCCTCGGCGCACACGGCTTCCCGGCGGCTCTGGCCCTGCTGCCGGCTAGCGGTCGGGGCTTCCGCCGCCTCCTCCTCCTCCTCCTCCTCCTCCTCCCCCGCCACCACCAGGGCCTCCATCTCCACCTCGGAGCCGCCGCCGCCGCCCAGGCTCGGCTCGGAGGAGGCGGAAGGCGGCCCGGGCGGCACCGGGGCAGGAGCCGGGGCCGAGGCCGGGGCCCGGGCCGGGGCGCCGGCGGGGCCGGGGCCGCGGGTCTCGCGCACGTGGGTGAAGTAGTCGATGGCGAACTCGACGAGGTCGGGCGGGTGCTGGCGCAGCACCTCCACCGTGTAGCCCTTGAGCAGCTCCGTGAGCCCCGGCGGGATCTGGATGTGGCTCATGCCGCCGGCGGCCGTGGCGCCGGCGGGGCAGGCGGGTCGGGCCGCCAGCGCTGCCCCCGCCCCGCGCTCCCTCCCGCCGGCCTTGGGGCCCTCGTGGTCTCCTCACGTGACACAGCGGTCGGTCGGTCGGTGGGCGGGTCGGTGGGCCTTCCTCGCGCCGGCAGGCCGCTCGACCGTCCGTCCGCCCGCCCGCCCGGCCCGGTGCCACCGCCGCCGCTGCCGCCGCCCTCGCCCAGGGACCCACCGGCGGGCGGGCGGGCGGGCGGGGCCCGGCCGGGTTGTGACGCACGCGGCTGCGTTTTGCGAAGTTTTGAGGACAGTTAATTTCTTAAAATGTTGCCCCAAATTGTAGTTGGGGAAATGGCCGGAAATAAATAGCCCTTCTAATTGGGAGCCATGACGTAGCATTCGCCTCGTGGCAGCCCCCTCTCTCTCAAGTGTCCCTTGGTAAGTTTTCGCATGTTTGAACTCTCTCCTGTTCTGGAAGTCACGTTCAAATTCCTATCGGTGAATAACTCCTCCTCGCCCTTTTTCACCCATTCCTGAGTTAAAAATGGAAGAATTAAACACTATCTTTTTATCAGCTCCCCAACTGACATGGCAATAACGGAACATAAACGTGTCTATCCATAAAGATAATTTATAGCAGGAACAGGAACATAGAAGAGCGGCGAATATGGTTTAAAATACGGAAACTGGATATTTGAGGGGTAACTGACTTTATAATGTGGAAACAGAAGAGAAGGATGAAATCGATGGGCCGGAAAAAAGGATAGCCGGCAAGAAGCAAACTGATCCATCCTGTGGAAGGGGTTATTTAGAAGTTGGAAGCAGCAGATGAGCCGAGAGCGGGGGTAAAATTCAGTGCTGACATTGAAGGATGGCTTCAAAAAGTGTATGAGGAGCTGTGAGCTTCTCAAGTACTCTCTCCAGACCTGAGTAGACAGGCCACTGCTCTCTTCCCTCCCTAGCAGAAAATGTAGATGGACTCTGGAACAAAATTGAGTCAATGAGACACTGGCTCACGGCTTAGTCACCTACAGTAAAGTATTTTTTTCTTGATAATCTTTGACCAGACACAAAGAGCTTTCAGAATCATTATTTTTGTTACCTCCCTTTTAAACATAAATGGACTATATGAGGCCATCAGATGGTTGAGGAAGCCTCTGATGCAATAACCTGCAATAAGCAAGAACAATATAAAAGAAACACAGAAAAGCAAAGAAAATGAATGAAACAAAAGAAATTTTTAAAAATTTATCATTGAGGCCCCAAGGAGATTTTAGAAACAGTAAAGACATGCAAAACAAGTAGAATGTTACTTTTTAAAGGATAAACAGAAAGTGAGAAAGATCCACTGAAGATGAGAAATATTGTAAAAAATTTTTAAATTCAGTAGCAGAAGATGAACTTACCTCAGGGAATAAAACAAAAATATGAAGAGAAGATAATATAAAAAAAAGATAAGAAAATTAGAGGAGCAACTCCAACAGCCAACAAATAGGAGTTTCAGAAGGAGAAGAAAAAGAAGAAAAATAAAAATAAATAGAATATTTCCAAAAATAATGCAAGAAATGTCCCAGAACTAAAGATTTTGAGATCATGGACTGAAAGACTTACTACGTGCCTAATATTAAAGCATTTCATGCAGCATTTTCATGTAGAATTTAGAAACCTTGCGTGTGATGATATGATCCCAGTGGCTTCCAGAGGTGGTGATGGGGGGGGGGGGGCAGAGGGGAGACTATATGTGGTATAATGTTTGCTAGCAGCATAGATGCTGCTATTTAGAAATATAGATAAAATCCATTCTTACAATATATTTTATATTTTAAGATGAACTTTTACCAATACGAATTAAGTGGTACGCAGACTTTTTCCATCTAAAAGTAAAACATCAACAACAAAAAAACAACACAAAAGTATAAATCAAGATCACAAACAACATACATAATATCTGTTATCCATATCAGGGGATATTTTACCAACTTTTGATATAAGGGTATACTGCTTGTAATTGGAGCTTTTCTAAAATATGCCAATCCCAGTTTGACCTGGGCATAAAATTCACACATGCAGTAGTTAAGCGAAATTTCATAAATGGAGGCTTTTCCCAGGTGGGAGTAGAGCACAGAATAAGATACCTATTAATTTACATCCAGCTGATTTCTCTGTACTGTGTACAATGAATCAAAGATCAGAATGTCATCAGACTTTCTGGCTGAGTGATAACTATTTCAAGTCTAGAATTTTGCAAGAGCTAAAGTATCAAAACAGTGTGAAAAGAAAATAAGAGGTTTTCAGACATGCTGAAACAAACAAACAAAAACAAAGCCTCCCATTCACCAGTTCTCAGAAAGCTGTAGAAGGAGGTCTCCACCACCACAAAGGCATTAAGAAGAAAGGTTTCCCACAGAGGGAGGTGAGGGGAGCGCACAGTACACCAGTGAAGAGAGGTCTCAGAACAACAGTAGAATTGACATGAAGGGCAACTAGTCCAGGTGGAACAGAAGGAGGGAAGACTCCAGGACAGACATCTCCCTGGGGGAGAATGAGAAGGAACACTATGTTTGTCTACTTGTGTGGAGTTTTCCAATTTTGCTAGAGAGTATGCTGAAAATCCGTGACAGGTACTTAGAAAACCAAGCAAAGGATGAGGCCATTATTTCCTGGGCAAACAACAGTAGAACAAAACAAACAAACAAGAATTATGATTAAATGACTTAATATGAACAATGTTCATATAATCATAATGGTAAACTTTAAATATTGATTTAATAAAAAATGTTGAAATGTGAGTGCAAGGGAATGGAGGGAGAGGAAATACATGTGTGGTGGATGAGATCTGGTGAAAGAAAAGAGAATCCTTATTTGAATCAATAAAGTCTAAATTTGAAAATTAGGAAAAGGGTAATTTAAAAAGCCATAAATACCTAAACATAGCTGTAAATAGCTCATCTCTAAAGTTGAAAGTTGTTGGCTCTACAGAACACTATTTAGGAGTGAAGGGGGGTACACAGAAGGGCCACTCTTTTTATAAAGTCGTAAAGTTCTAGTTATCAATGTCCACATATATTAATTAATTAACCTTAACATTTAATTGAAAAATATAGAAGACAATTCAAACTTTCTAAAGCATACTGGTAGTGTTAAGATAAAAATAAATGAGAGCTTCTCCAGGTCAAAGCCGCCCAGATCTGCCAAGCCACAGGACAATATGAGAGGTTAAAATTATATGTTAGAAACAGAGTTTTTAGAGAAAATAACGTTTTGTTTTTTGGTTTTTTATAAATTTAAAGCGTCCATTAAAATGAACTATTAACGAATAACAAATGTTGTAAATTTGTTTTTGTAGGACTCAGGACTATCTATGTGGATAGGACAGAAATTATCTCCTCTCGGATCATTACCAGTATGGCTAATAATTTTGATATCTTCTTTGCTCGTCACGTCTTTAACAGAGGTAGCCAGCAATGCAGCTACCATCACTCTCCTTCTCCCAATATTGTCTCCACTGGTGAGTATCTCGCGTATCCCATTTATATTCGTTATCAAAAGAGCAGTGTTCTGCTCTGCTTGTTCTCATACTGTGGTATAGCATCATTTTGGGCCTGAATGGTCCTCCTGGAAATCACTGGTAGAAGGGTCCTTATTTGCATTCCTACCTTTTAGGAGACCTCAACTCAGCAGGACTCTTTTCTTCACCATTCAAGCAGCAGGATCGTAACCACTTACCTTCTGTTCACCCTGATTTTCAATTTGCAGATAAGTGAGAGAGTCAACCCAGATCCTTTCCAGCTATAATACTTTTAGGTCCAGTGTTTCCTGACAACTGTAGTATTTAGACCTCTAACCCTGATACGTCCCCCTCCAGATTAATTCTGAATTTCTGAGAACTGCTTCATATACAGTAAGTGATTGAAAACCTAGGTTTACAATTCAGGCTTCAAGCTTAAATATCTTAGACACAGTTCTCAACTTCCCAGGGAAGAATTTTCAGAGATAAGTAAGAAGCAGGTCTGCAAGGAGAGAGAAGGGTAGACTGTCTTCCCTTCTTCTCCCCACCTAGCTACAATGACAAGACATAGTTTTAAGTCAGTGTTTTTCTTATCGGGACAGATGGGTTTGGTGAAAGGAAAGCACTTTAAATTAAGAGGATTGCCCTTCTGGAATTTTTCTGCTACTAGCTCAAGGGGCATATGTTAGCATTCTTGAGCTGATGCTTCAAATTAGAAAAGAAATGTTGGAATTTAAATGGACAAGTAATGTTTTTTTTTTTCCTCCTGGTTTTTATTTCTCAACATAGAGCAGCTAGAAAAGTATGTGATAAATTAAGAATCATGCTAATTTTCTTCGGTGATGATCCCTAAGCAAGTTTTAACGTATGTATGTCACAGAGGCAGTAAAGTTCATGGGATGATAAGAAACTTTGGGGCCGGAGGGGCCTGAGACCCCACCTAAGCTCTACTGCTTGTCAGCTCAGCTGTGTGTTTGATGAGTTACTTTTAGACTTTTCAAGCCTTGGTTTCTTCATCTGTTATTTGGTCATAAGGGCATTGTGAAAATTGAGTTATATATATATGTATATATATATATATATATATATATATATATATATATATATATATACACACACACACACACACACATATGTATATATGTATACACACACATATATGTGTATATATGTATATATACATATATATATATGTTCCATTATATTATTTTATACAATACATATGATACATGGAAGCTTCATATATTATATATAAACACATATATTTTTTATACAGGTAAACACTTAGCATAGCACCTAGTGCCCAATAAATAATAAGTGGTTGCTGTTTTTGTTTAGTTTCTGGAATAAATGAAACTTGATTTTTCTAAATAAACTGAGCTATCATCCTTAAATGGGCACTAAACAAGCATATAAACAAGAGGAAGAGACATTATATGACAAATATTCCTCAAGTTATAATTGCCTTTATGTATAATTTTATATCTTAGGTATCTACCTGCTTCTGGAAGTTTGTTATTCTAATTTTGCTCATTTTTATGCTTGATGCATCTCAAAATATTACTTAGACTCTTTTTTTTCTTTTGCAACAGGCTGAAGCTATTCACGTGAACCCTCTGTATATTTTGATACCTTCTACTCTGTGTACTTCGTTTGCATTCCTCCTGCCAGTAGCGAACCCATCCAATGCTATCGTCTTTTCCTACGGCCATCTAAAGGTTACTGACATGGTGAGTGAGCTGAGAGGACTCTGTCAGGCTCAGGAGCCAGTCTTTGTGAAGTCTCAGCTTCTCTCTCCTTTGACACATGAATCAACTGCCTTGGGAAGCGTGGCTTGAGTTCTGCTTCTGAGACTGATTGTGCCATAGAGTGATTCTGGCCATAGTATTGTTTTGAAGAGTGATAACTGGAAGCAAACATGTCATTGAATGTAGAGTCAGGAATACAGAGATACTGAATGTATCAGCAAAGCATAGAATATGGTCCACACAAGGGCCCACTCACCCTTACATGTCAAGATCAGATCTAACTCGACCTAGGATAAGGGAGAAAGGGCTAATGAAATTTAGCAATCAAGCACTGTGGTTTGCTATCACCAATATTTGTGTGGCTGACATTGGCTCCGAATAAGACATGAGGCTCAGTGCCTGAATGATGCAAAGTCATCTGCTGATTTAATAGCAGCACCTGAAGTGAAAGCACAAGAAAATAATAATAGAAAATCTAAGAGACAAAACATGGACATTTTTTTTTTTTGCCAAATATGAAAGTAGTGATAATCAAGAAGTAGCTTAAGAATAGTCTAGTCTCCTCCCAATTTTGGTTGCCAGCTTCTAAGCCGGAACAAACAAGAATATCGCCAAAGTAAATTCGGGGAGTTTGCTATGCAAATGCAACTTCAAGTCCCAGCTTCCTTCCCTTCACACAGATTGCTAAACTCCTCAAGGTGAAAATCCTGGAAACACCCCTATGCAGAAGTCATGTACTATCATTTTGGTAAAGACAATGTGCATAACATAAAGCAATGTCCTAAGTATGTGAGCTTTAAAAAGAAAAACGAGGTTCTGGAATAAATGAGTGGCTTGAGTGGACAAAAAGGGGGATTTCTGTAGTAATCACTGCTAGGTGTCCACCTTTTGCTTCAGTGCAGAGGGGCAAAGATAAGCAGATATAAATATTTGGGGCTCTGCGGGCCATATGGTCTCTGTCACAGCTCCTCAACTCTTCCATTGTGTCATGAAAGCATTCAACAAAAATATGTAAACAAATGGGTGTGTTGTTGTCCCATAAAACTTTATCAAAACAGTTCATGGGCAGTAGTTTGCCAGCCTCTGTTTTATTTATTTTTTTAAATATATTTTTATTGAATTTTTACAGAGAGGAAGGGAGAGAGAGATAGAGAGCTAGAAAGGTCGACGAGAGAGAAACATCAACTAGCCGCCTCTTGCACACCCCCTACTGGGGATGTGCCCGCAACCAATGTACATGCCCCTGCCCGGAATCAAACCTGGGACCTTTCAGTCCGCAGGCCAACGCTCTATCCACTGAGCCAAACCGGCTTCGGCATGCCAGCCTCTGTTTTAATGTGGCTTTGAGATTGTTACATGGACACCAGATTAATGATGTCAGAGCCAGAAACCCGGGCGCTCTAAGAAAGATGAATAGAAGTGGCATTATTAAATCTTAACAAGAGAATACTGAAGGGTAAACTATTAATAATATTGACTATTAAGGATCCAGTTATCGCATAGATACCTGAACTTTATCCACTGAAATACAAAACCACAAACTCTAATTTTGATTTAACATGAAATGGTAGATTTTTAAAAATCATCACAAGAGGATATTTTTAATGATTTTCAGAGAGAGGGGAAGGAAGAGAGAGAGATATTGATGTGAGAGAAACACCCATTGGTTGCCTTCCATACTCTTCCCTACCAGGGACCAGGGATAGAACCCGCAACTTAGGTATGTGCCCTGGCCAGGAATCGAACCCCAAACCTTTTGGTGTACAGGATGATGCTCAGCCAACTGAGCCACCTGACCAGGGTGAAATAGCAGATTATTAAAGGGATTCTTTTCTCTATCAGAATGGCCAGTATATTCCTAAGAGGAACTTCTCTAAAACTCTGCAGGTAAATGACATTTAGTTGGGGACAGATTCTCTTTGGAAATAAAAGAACTCATTCTTTTAAAAAATCAACAATTTATCCTAGTCATTCAGTATGCATGTAAATACATCCTGTAATGGTATTCTAATTCCCTTCGGCTTTCTTTTTAGGAGACTGACATTTGTGCTCTCTCCTGTTCAAGGTTAAGGCTGGACTTGGCGTCAACATACTGGGTGTTGCTGTGGTGATGCTGGGCACGTTCACCTGGATGGTGCCCCTGTTTGACCTCCATACATACCCTTCCTGGGCTCCGATAGTCAGTAACGAGACCATGCCGTGACCGGCACCAATGCTCTGGCCATCCTGTGGTGAGTTTGGGGAACCATTAAGGATTCACTGCAGAATTTCACTCTGAAAAACTGATGGGACGTTTGAAGTCCATCCGGGTGTGGCTTCTGCACTTCCAGTGAACACTCAAAACCTGGTGTCACAACTCAGTCTACATTTCCTTTGAGATGCAGCCGGAGTGTCTCAGTGCCTTCGCCAAGACGCCCACCATTGGGATTTTGCGCATGGACCATAAGTATCCTGCTGCATCACAAGAATAATTTATAACTTGACCTTCCAAGAGATTAGGTCATTTGTTTCATCTTTACCATCTGGGTTCAGTGTAACATTTCAAATGTCAATTTACTATGTGAGAAACTTCCCATGAAGCTACTATATGTGTAGAAAATAAAAAAATACAAGTTAATTACGTACTTGGATAAATTATTTCTTTAGTGTTGTTCAAGGGAATTTTCTGAGGAAACAAAATTGTGGTCATCTTATGGTATAAAAAAGCAAAATTTAATCTAAATAAATGTGAGTCCAAAAAACAACACAGAAACCTCATCTATAACGACCAATTTCCACTTGACCTTATGGTTAGAGTAATATAATTTGTACTTTTATGATCTCAGTGCACTGAGAAATACATTTTATAGACCTATGATTTGCATCATTAGCAGAGTTAGAAAAGAAAGCTAAACACTGTAAAACTGTTACCACACTTACATATAATAAAGTTGCTTAAGTGTTTATCTTATTTTAGAAATACATAATGTCATACAAAAAAGGTGATTCAGAAATTTAAATGAATTTTCATTGCATATATAGATGTAGAAAAAAAATCACATAACTCTGTTATATTAACATTGAAATAAAAAAACACAGAGAAAATAAGGAATGAAAAATTAAAACAATTGGTATACTTATAAAAAATATAAATTATTTATGGACAAACCACAAAGAGAAAAGAACTGAACATTTAAACAAAAGTAGGAAGAGGCCCAGCTGATGTGGCTCAGTGGTTGAGTGCCCAACTATGAGCCAGAAGGTCATAGTTGATTCTCTGTCAGGGCACATGCCCAGGTTGCAGGCTCTATCCCCAGTAGGGGGCAGGCAGGAGTCAGCTCATCAATGATTCTCTCATCATTTGTATTTCTATCTCTCTCACCCTCTCCCTTCCTCTCTGAAATCAATAAAAATATTTTTTTTAAAAAAGAAGGAATAGTCTTCTAGCACTCAAGAAGTGAAAGAATAAAGTCTATTGGAATTTCAAAATTAGACTAAAGGGTGGAAAATTATAATAAAAAACAAAAGCGATGGACATATAGAAAAAGATGGAAAAGTTAAAGCAGTAATTCTCATGAAAAAAAAATAAAATGAAAGGTAAGGCTTAAAAATACCTTTGCTATTTTTAACTGTCTGAAAGTCATCAAACCTGATTTGGTTTTATTATAAATTAAAAATAGTAAAGATGATTTTTATTAAAGACTAGAGGCCCAGTGCATGAAAAGTCATGCACTCAGGGTGCAGGGGGAGGGTCCCTTAGCCCAGCATGTGTCCTCTTGCAGTCTGGCAGCCCTCAGGGGAGGGATGTCCAACTGATGGCTTAGGCCCACTCCCCATGAGGAGTGGGCATAAGCCTCAGTCTCGCCTCCCTCTGCGGGAGGTGACCAGCGGACTGATCAGGGGACAGCACGGTGGCAAGCTGCCAGCCCCGTCTCCCATTGCACCACTGCCACCATTGGCCTCCCTCTGTGGGAGGCGACCCCAGTGGGCTATTCAGGGGATGAAGCTGGGGGGGCACCCCGAATCGAATCATCCCACTGCTGCCGCTGCCTGTGGTCTCCCTCTGCAATAGGCAACTGGGCAGGCTGTCAAGGGATGGCACCGGCCTCCACCACCCTGTCACTGGTTGCCGCTGCACCTCCCCCCCCCCACCCTGTTGCTGCCTCCTCCCTCTGCTCATTGGCATGCGCCTTGGCTGGCCTGTCACCACCTGCTTGCAGGTCCCACCATTCGGTCGATTTGCATATTATGCTTTTATTATAAAGGATGATTTTTTAAAAATGGAATGCATTTCTTTAGGAAATTATATATTATAGATTGCTTGTATTCATAATTTGTCTATTGATTGGTCAATGAAAGCTTAATACTTTCTTTCAAGGCAAGATTTGTCCATTTAAACCTTAAACTATAATATTGCTGCTTTGTGTATCTCTTCTGTGTTCACTCTTTCACCTGTTTCCTACCCTATCATGGTACACATTTATTTATGATCCACAGTGTCAATTACATTTCTGCTTTTTTCTAGCCATTCAATTTATCACTGATGAATTACATTGTACGATGAATACATTTTTTATTATGAAAATAAAAAATGACTTTTCAAATTATAATGAATAAGTTTTGTTCTCAAGAAAATAATGTAAACATTTCAGCTTGAATCATTTTAATAAATTACTTCCAACAGCTGCCAGCTGAGTACAGGAAAAAGAATACTTAGCCAAAATGTGTTTACGTGAGCTAGATAGTTCTCTTGCTACATCTCTATGCTTGGTTGATATATCAAAAATGACTCGATTCACCCATTTCACGTTTGCCCCATTTACATCAAGTCCTCAATCTCTGTTAGACTGAGAGTACATACTGTCTCTGAAAGTTTCTAAAAGGCAACCTTAACAGATGATCAAATGAATGTTTGTCCTCCCACTCTGTGGTAGATAGTGTTTTTGTTATTACCTTGATCCTTACTTAAGATTAACTAGATATTTCTGTCACTTTAAATCCTAGTATTTTACTGAGGATTAGCACTTGTCTAGATAATAGTCGCTATTTCACTAAGTGCCTTTTACTGTCTGTTCATCAAAGCGCATAGAGGGCTTCACTGGCATATGTGTATTCTTCACTCACTCCAACTGCCTCTGTCCATGTCAGCATCTTTAGAGTTCAGACTTCCTTTCTCCCAAATGAGAGCACTGCTTTCACCTTACCTGGTATCCAAGGCTTTGTTCTCTCCTTTTCAGCCTGGGAGGTGAGGAGGTACACTTTTAACCAATATTTCTAATAAGTGTATTAGCAAAAGTGAATAACATTAAATGCGTCTTGAAATGTGTACCAAATCTTGTTATATGTAAAAGATTATTGTTAGATATATCTCTGCCACGGCTAAATCACAAAGATTACTTGACCCCAAAAACATAGTCCATAAAAATCTATAAAAGCAAAAATGAATAAATGGGACATCAAAATTTTAAACTTGTGCTCAGCAAAAAACCCCACCAAGCCCTTGTCGGGTAGCTCAATTGGTTGGCGCATCATCCTGTACACCAAAAGTTTGTGGGTTCCATGGACACAGTTAATGGTGTGATGAAGGCCTGGGGCAGGAGGTGGGTGCAGGGTGGAGGGGTTCAATGGGGGAGGAGGGGATGGGACATCTGTAATACTTTCAACAATAAAGATAAACTTGAAAAAAAGTTTGTGATTTTGATTCATGGGTACATACATAGGTTGCAGGATCCATCCCAGGTCTAGGCATGTATGGGAGGCAACCAAACGATGTTTCTTTATCTCTCTTCTCTCCCTTTTCCTCTCCCTCTTTCTCTCCCTTTGTCTCTCCCTCTCCCTTCTTCTCTCTTAAATTTAATAGAAATATATCTTCCAGTGAGGATAAAAGAAAAAAGGACCCCATTCAAAGGATGTAAAACAAACTACAGAATGAGAGAAAATATTTGCAAACCACAAGGACTAATATAGATAATATATAAGGAAATCTCAAAACTCTGTAAACAAGCAAACAATCCAATTAGAAAATGGGCATGAGGTATAAATATACATTTCACAGAGGAGCATATATAGATATTCAACAAACACATGAAAAGATGTTCAACATCATTATCAATTAGGTAAATGCAAATTAAAACCATGATGAGCTATTGCTACGCACCTGTCAGAAAGGCTAATATACAGAATAGTGAGCACACCAACTGCTGGCAAGGATGTGGAGAAACTCAATCACTCAGGCAACGTTGGTGGAAATATCGGTAGGACAGCCTGTATGGAAGACAGACTGCCAGGTTTTTAACAAAAAAATAACAACAACAATAACAACAAAACTGAACATGAAACTGCCAAATGATGCAGCAATCGCAATCCTGGGCATTTATCCCAGTGAAATGAAAATGTATGCGCATACAAAAACCTACCTACAGATATTTATAGCAGCTTATTAATAAAAGCAAAAATTTGAAACAAGCCAGATGTTCTTCAATGTATGAATGGTTAAGCATATTGTGAAACATTCATTCCATGAACTATTATTCAGCATTAAAAAGAACAAGGCTTTGCTGTGTCCCTTTAAGTCTCAGGCAGAGTGGAAGTCTTAGTGTCTTTGGCCACACACGTTGGGTAGGCATGCCTTGAGTGCCTCTTTAGTGCTGGTGATGTTTTGCGTTAAGATAAGTTTTGTGAGAGTGGCTGTAAATATTTATTCCTTACATCATTCTAAGGCCTCTAACTGCAAAGAGTAAATTACAATTTTTAAAAAAAGTGGATATGGAGGTTGGGATGGAAGGTTCTGTTGGCAGATTGGCTCTTAGAGATTCAGACATCACTCCCCAGCTACACCTGAACTTTGGAGAGCTAAAGAGAGGGATATAATATTCTGTACACTCAGGGGTGACATTGAGCTTTATTTTTCTCTTCCTTTTTTTTTTTGTTCTTCATAACCTATGTGTTTTTTATTCCTATTATCTGAATGGCTGATGGAATTGTGGACGAAAAGAGCCACTTGCTAAGCTGATAAGCTCAGGGAAGGCCTGTGTGGCAGTCTTGCAAACTCAGAGACCACAAAGATGGTTTGAAAATTAAATATCTTACTACAAACAGGTTATAGTGGGCAGTCATTTTCTAGGACAATGTTTTCCCAGACAAAGATCAACTTTGATCTTTACTGAGCCCATTTGCCTTTTTACCTTTAAGATAACATACCTATGAGATGTCTGGGTAACTTGTAACTTCCCCTTTTTCTGGAGCCCCTGGGGCACAACCTAATGTGGTGGGCACCAGGACAGATGCCTCAGATTCCTTCGTTATTATGTTAATTGTTCCTGCACTCACCTAAGAAAGTGTCCATCATTTTACATTTTATCCAATCCCAGGGGTTTCCCATCCGCTTGCTTTCTCCCACCTCCTCACTCCATCACCAATGAATTTCATGTAACCCACCTATGTCCCTCCTTTGATTGCAACGTATAAATACAGAAATGTAACCCGCCATTCTCCGGAGCATTATCTCAATCCGTTGAGGTTCTGCTTCCAGGCAATTGTCGACAGTTTGGCTCAAATAAACTCACAAAATTTTTTACAGGTTTCAATGGTGTGTTTTTTTTCCTTAACAGAATGTTTTTAAAGCACTCAGAATGTCAGTGTGGGGACTGAAAGATGTACTACGCCATAATTAGATGTTCTCAAGGAATTTTCACGTTGTTAATTTTTATTAGAGCCTGAGTAAGTGTTACCTAAGAGGCAAAGAAACAGTATCTGAAATTATCAAAGCAATCATCGACAGCATATCTCTAACTTCTCCATGAAGAAATGTCAGTTTGTGAATTAGGAGATTTTCCAAAAATTTATTATTGCCATTTTCTAATCACTCTTTTTATTACCTTTGGAAAAAATATAACAAATGATGATTTAAGATCACTTTCTGTCACCCCAGCCGGTTTAGCTCAGTGGATTGAGAATTAGCCTGTGGACTGAAGGGTCAAAGGTTCAATTCCAGTCAAGGGCACATGCCAGGGTTGTAGGCTCAATCCCCAGCAGGGGGTATGTCGGAAGCAGCAGATCAATGAGGCTTGATGTTTCTGTCTCTCCCTCTCTATTCCTCTCTGAAATCAATAAAACAAAATAAAATTTAAAAAAGAGTATCCTCTGTCTTTCAAGTATTTTTCTAATAAGAGTATATACAAGAATTCTAGAAAGAGTTGGAAAACCAGGAATTCTCCCACTTTTAGAAATCAGAATTAGTTGTAGGCTAGTTAACCCAATGTACAAAGCATTGTTTTGTTTTATTTTATTTTAGTTTAAAATTTGTTTTTATTGATTTCAGAGAGGAAAGAGAGGGTGTGAGAGATAGAAACATCAACAATGTGAAATAATTGTTGATTGGCCGCCTCCTGCATGCCCCCTACTAGGGATTGAGCCCACAACCCAGGCATGTGCCCTGACATGAAAATCAAACCATGACCTCCTGGTTCATAGGTCAATGCTCAACCATTAAGCCACACCAGCCTGGACAAAGCATTGTATTAAAGTAAGATTTTGTGATGGGTTCTAGGAGTTCTTCATGGCAATGCAAGATTCTAATAAATATTACTGTCACTCTTAGAGGAAAATATAAAAGTCAACATGGGCTTCTGAAAAGACCATTTAGTCCACATTTCTACTTTTTGAATAAATATGAGTACACAAAGATCTTTTTTGTGAAAAGCTCATTGATTAGTTATTTTTTAAAGTATATTTTATTGATTTTTTACAGAGAGCAAGGGAGAGGGATAGAGAGTTAGAAACATCGATGAGAGAGAAACATTGATCAGCTGCCTCCTGCACAACCCCACGGGGGATGTGCCCACAACCAACGTAAATGCCCTTGACCAGAATCGAACCTGGGACCTTTCCGTCTGTGGTCTGACACTCTATCCACTGAGCCAAACTGGTTTCTGCTGATTAGTTTTTTTAAAGAAGGTATGATCAAGTTTTTGGTTCGAGTATTTGAGTGGAATGTGAAAGCCGGGGGGTAGGGAAGCAAAGTGAAGAGTGACTTAATAAAAGGACCCTGGTGATTCCCTGAGACCCTGCTCCACATAATTTGCAGGCCTACCCAAGCTGTTTGCAACAGCTTTTCCATATGAATAGCCTATCCTGGCTCAGACTTCAAACTTTCCTAAAATCTCTCAAACAAGCAGCAGCATGTCCCATCCATATCAATAAGAAACCCAAGACCCAGCACTAGCAGCAGCCTGCCTTTCTTGGTAGCTTGGCCTTGTCTGTGTTCTTACAAGCTCAACACAAGCAACAGCCATCTGAATGTTGCTCTGTAGCTTATTCCAGGTGGCCCCAGGCAAAGGCTGACTTTGCACTTCTCAGTAGGCCCCAGAGCCAGTGAACCTGGTGGGCAGTTTCAGACCATGCCAGATTCCCAAGCAACACACTCAAGGGCAGACTCAGTGAGCACCAAAGCCCCACTGAAGCAAGCCCTGCTCCACAGGGATGTTTCCTGCAAAGCAGCTCTTCCACTGTAGTTGCAGCTGGTCCTCACCATCTACTGACCTGGAGGTCAATTCCTCCTAGGGATACCAATAGCAATCAAGGCTCAACTACAACAAGACAATGTACATAGCCAACACAAAGTGCACCTAGAGTGCCCAGCTCAGGTGACTGGGATTGTTGAGCCAGTGGCCCTACAAGATACTTACTACACAGGCTACTCTACCACTTCCAGGAGACATAGCAGCTTTACCTAATACATAGAAACAAACAGAGGAAAGCAGCCAAATTATAGAGATAAGGGAACATGTCACAAATAAAAGGACAGAAGAAATAAAAATAACTAAATGAAATGAAAGCAAGAAAACTACTAGATACAGAGTTAAAAACAATGTATGCTCAATGGTTATAATTGTTTTAAGGATGCTCAAGTATTGCAATGAGAGCTGCAAAGGACTTATGATAATTTCAAGGGTCTTAGTGAGAACATTACATACATGAAAAAGAACCAGTCAGAAATTAAGCATACACTAAATGAAAAAAAGAATAATTTACTGGGATTCAACAGTATAGTAGAGGATACCAAGAATCAAATCAATGATTTGGAATATGAGGAAGGAAAAACAAAAAACAAAATAAAAACAAACAAAAAACACCCAATCAGCAGAGCAAAAAGAAAAAGGAATCCAAAAATGTAAAGATAGTGTAAAGAGTCTCTGGGACAACTTCAAGCATATCAACATTTGCATTATGGAGTTGTTAGAAGGAGAACAGAGAGAGAAAATATTGAAAACCTACTTGAAGAAATAATGGCAGAAAACTTCCCCTACCTGGTGAAAGAAATAGACTTACAAGTCCAAGAGGACAGAGAGTAACCCAATGAGGCCCATACCAAGACACATCATAATTAAAATGCCAAAAGTAAAAGACAAAGAGAAAATCTTAAAAGCAGCAAGAGAAAAGCAGTTAATTATTTACACAGGAGGACACTGTCAGCTGATTTTTCAACTGAAACTGTGCAGGCCAGAAGGGTTTGGCAAGAAATATTCAAAGTGATGAATAGCAAGGACCTACAAGCAAGATTACTCTATCCAGAAAAACTATCATTTAGAATTGAAATTCAGATAAAGAGCTTCCCAAACAAGAAAAAGCTAAAGGAGTTCATTACTCCCAAACAAGTATTACATGACATGTTGAAGAAGAAGAAGAAGAAGAAGAAGAAGAAGAAGAAGAAGAAGAAGAACAACAACAACAACAACAACAACAACAACAACAACAGGAAAATATGAACAATAAAATGGCAATAAATACATATCTACCAACAATTGAATCTAAAAATCAAAATAAATGAATAAGGAATCTGATGGACAAAATAAACTGATGAGTAAAATAGAACTAGAGGCATGAAAACATGGAACAGTCTAAGGCAGCTGTGGGCAAACTATGGCCCATGGGCTGGATCTGGCCCGTTTAGCTGTTCTATCCGGCCTGCGGAGCCGAAAGAGTGGAGGGTTCTCTTGCTCTCCCCTCCGCTCCTTCACCAGCAGCCCAAGATGAGAGTGCCAGCATGGTCAGGTTGCTTTTGTTCTGGCCCTCCGGTCCAGTTTAAGAATCCATTGTGGCCCTTGAGTCAAAAAGTTTGCCCACCCCTGATCTAAGGAATCTCATTGGGAAAGGGGGAGGGGATGGGAAGAGATTAACCAAAGAACTTGTATGCATATATGCATTACTTATGGACACAGACAATAGGGTGGTGAAGGCCTGGGGTGGTGCTGGAACCTGTGGAGGGGAGCAATAGGGAGGAAAAAGGGGAACATGTGTAATAGTCTCAACAATAAAGATTTTTTAAAAATAAAAAGGCCAATAGGAAAATGTAATAGTATTAAAATAGTATTGAAATGCCTTTAAACTTATGTGTGTGGTTTTTTTTTTGGCCAGAATATTATTGCTTAACTTAAGAATAGAAAAGTAAAATATGAGTTAAGAAACTTATTTTAAAACAAGAACTACCAAGCTTTGCATATCAGCTGTTTTCTGGTTGAATAACTTGGCCCAGTTATTTCACTCTTTCCTCCACAGTGTCCCTGTCTGTTAAATGCCATAATAATAGTGCTGAACTATTGGCCAATTTCATCATCAAGGTTATGATATTTTTATTATGTGAGTTGAATATCGTCCTCAATTGTATTATTCTCTGGAATAATGTATATTAAATATAGGATTGTTTTACTTTCAAAATTTGAGAGAAATTGACTACATAAATACCTGAAAAATTTTCCCAACATTTTAGTATGAAAATTCTCAAATGAACAATAAAGTCTATGAAACTTTAGTGAACACCTCTCCCACCTAGATTCTACCATTAACACTTTAGTCTACTCACTTTATCACATATCTCTTGCCCAACTAGATTTTTGGTTAGTTGGTAGATTTTAAATTTGATTCTTCTTTGATGTTATGAATCAATTCAAACTTTCAAAATTTCTGTTATGAGTGACTTTCACCTTAGTTTTTAAAATTATTAGAATAAAGTTCTTAATCCGATTCTTTTTATTTTGTCTATTGTATTTGTAACTATGCTTCATGTCTCCATTGTTTTTACAAATTGATCATGAAATAGTTTACAAAACAAATCTCAATAAATTACAATAAATCAATTTTATACAGTGTTTTCTGATCACACTGCAATAAAATTAGGATTTAATAAAAAAGAGATAGTTCACAATAACTCAATATGTTTAGATATTTTAAATATTTCTAATAATTTCTTATACAATGTAAATTGTATATTTTATGTTGTGTATGTTACATATGTTCTATATGTTACTTGTGGATAACATCTTTATACTTTAGGCACTAAATATCACCAACTAATTTGTGGTTATGTTTAATATGCATTTTATTTTCTACTACAGATCTCATTTGTGCTGCTTTAATAAGATTCTACAATTTTATTTACAGGGGTCCTATGCTGGTTTTGAATTTTTATATTACCGTAAGCAGAACAAATACTTTTCAACCGAGCTACCCTTTTTGTGGAATTCCATACAATGTCCACCTGATCCACTGTGTCTCCTTTCATTTGCTTCAACATGGTTAAAACCTGTCATCCCATCTGTTCTTGCTGGGAGATGGCATGTGTCACTGATTTTTCTTACTCAGATTTCTGTTTCTATTCAGATTACTTATTCTTTTCAGACTCTGTTAAGGGGTTGTTTGAAGAACATTTGCTGAACACGGAGAATGACAATTGTGCACTGCTGTTGCTGATATCTTAGGAAATATATTCCTTTTTTAAATAGATGGGTTTTCCCAAGATATATTTCCTAATATATAGAATCAGCAACACAAGAACTCTGGACTGAGATCTTTCTTCATTATGATTTCTTTATTTGGTTATGCTTCCTTCATTTAGTTAGTTATAAGACTTCATGCAAAGCTATAATGGGCCTAGCATTATTAATAATAGCAGCTCATACTTAGAGAGTGCTTATTATGCAGAAGGTTCTGGGAGATTTACATGTGTTTAATCACATATTTTGGATGTGGATATTTTATTTCATGGTACTTACAATAACATTTTTAACTTTCTTCCTACAGTGTGATGTATTTTATGTTTGTCCCACCAATTTTTTAAAGGTAAAATCATTATTTTAGTTCATATTCAATGTCAGCAGAGTTAGTTATAAACACGTTTTCTGCATTTTCCTCCTGCCTTTATGGTTTAAATTAAGATTGCCATAATATATTAGATTAGCATAATTTCAGTTATCTTTTTGCAAAGGCTTTGGGGAAATATACAGTCAGCCAAAGTAATTTGTTATTTGTCCTTTAATACATTTTTAAGTCTGTCCATTGACTGTAAAAGATTATAAATAATTCTCACAGTTTTAAAATGATTTATTCCTCCATCTATTTGATACTGTTTACTAAAGCTATATCCACTGCCTTTGCATGCTTATTTAATAGTTTTTATTTAGATTCAAATAGATAAGGGAAAAATATATCTTATCTAATAAGGAGGGAATATGCTAATTGACTGCCACCCCCTCAAAGAGGGCAGCACCCTCAGCCACAAGATGACCGCGCCCAGTCTCCTCAGCCCTGCCAGGTCGGCAGGCATGTGCCCGCCCCAGGCAGGTCTGGCAGCTCCGTGCGCCTGTCTCCAGAGTCCCTCAGTCCCCCCAGCCCTCTAGCCATCCAGGGCTGGCCTGAAGCACAGGCAAGCCTCGAATGGTGGCTGCCCAGCCGCCCACGGTCACCCGAGGCTCAGGTAAGCAGGGCTGGCGGGTGCCAGCAGAGGTGTGATGGGGCGTCGCCTTCCCCTGATCGCTGGGTCGCCTCCCGCCCTGAGGGTTCTCGGACTGTGAGAGGGGGCAGGCCAGGCTGAGCCCCCCCCCCCCCCACTCCAGTGCATGAACTTTCATGCACCAGGCCTCTAGTATATAGATAATCTCATATACTCTTCAGAAATAGGATCTGGCTCTATTTCTACAAGCTGTGATCTTCAGTAGATGATTATTTCCTAATGTCAGTAACTATGTACTTGAACTTACTTTTTTTTTTTAGCCATATGATGTATCTATAGGTTGCAGAGCCAAGAGAGAAGTTTCTCTCTCTCTCTCTCTCTCTCTCTCTCTCTCTCTCTCTCTCTCTCTCTCTCTCTCTCTTCTATCTCTTTTCTGTTTGCTAATCCTCATCTGAGGATATCTTCCCACTGATTTTTAGAGAGAGTGGAAGGGGGAGAGACAGAGAGAGAAACATCCACATGAGAGACACACATCGATTGGTTGCCTCCCGCACACGCTGCGACCAGGGCCAGGGATGTAGCCCACAACTGAGGTCTGTGCTCTTGTTCTTGGCTGGAACTGAACCCGTGGCCCGTCAGTCAGGAATAGAGTGGGCCTGTGCTCTGTTCTTTGAGCCAAACTGGCTAGCACTTAACTATCTTTTGAGTCAGATTCTTTAGGCCTGCTCCTAGTTTTCTCTAGTCTAGGCAAAACCTGTTTTTTCCTCATCACTGCACAGGTAAGTGTTTGCCCTCAGCCAGGATCTACCCCACTTCCTGTTTCTTAAAACACAGTGAAGCGGACAATCAAGCAAAACATGCAGGCCTTTCCCATGCACTGGAATCTCTATTCTTGGGGATTCTGATTTCCTTTTCTCTCTCTTTTAAAAAAAAAAAACATATTTTATTGATTTTTTTACAGAGAGGAAGAGAGATGGATAGAGTTAGAAACATTGATGGGGGAAAAACATTGATCAGCTGCCTCTTGCACACCCCCACTGAGGATGTGCCTGCAACCAAGGTACATGCCCTTGACCGGAATTGAACCTGGGATCTTTCAGTCCGAAGGCCGATGCTCTATCCACTGAGTCAAACCGGTTTTGGCTTTCCTTCTCTCTTCAGTATAAAT
Source organism: Vespertilio murinus (assembly GCA_963924515.1). Classification (NCBI taxonomy): domain Eukaryota; kingdom Metazoa; phylum Chordata; class Mammalia; order Chiroptera; family Vespertilionidae; genus Vespertilio; species Vespertilio murinus. The sequence goes on from OZ004712.1 coordinate 61,453,164, forward strand.
CAAGGCTCTCAAAAACAGCACTATTGACATCTCAGTCCAGATAAGTCTTTTTTTTTCCCCCCTGAGGAACAATTATGTGCATTAACATCATCCCTGGCCTCTAACCTTCTAGATATCAGTACCAAACATCCTCCATTTGTGACAACCCAAAATATCTCTGGACTTGGTCAAATGTCTCTTGAGGGCAAGATTATCCCAGATTGAGAACCACTGTTATATATATATTATTTATTTGTTATTATAGATAATATTAATCTAAATTAAAGAAGATAAATAAATGTAGAAAATAGGGTGGCTATTATAACAAAATATGGCTTGAAGTTCCATATTTACAAGCAAGTAGAATTTTTAAATAATTGATCAGATTGACAAAATTATTAAATAATTCAGTCCGTGGGAATGGTGTTAATGTAGCCAAGAACATTGCATTGTAGCCACCAGTGCACAACAGCTAGCTGCCGGGCATTTGGGTTACAGAGACTGAGATGCACGCACTGCTCACTCTTTCCTTCAGCAGCCTGGGAATGATTGCTCTGGAAACTGTGCAGAGGGTGGAAATTGCAGAAATGAAAACAAAATAAGACAAACAGTCTTATCTTCAAATAAAATGTTATTTGTCAGATATAATTTTTCTGAAGATATAACTTTATAAACTTAAGGAATCTAGGCATAAGTATAAAGTAGACCTTGAATAAAAGTTAAATTCTAAACTTTGTCATGTTTTTCAATTTTTGTCAAACTACTGTGTACTTTTTCAGGTGTCAATAAATAACAAAATTTCACTGAATTTGGGCAGTGAAAGATTTTTTTAAATGTTCTAAAATTATTTAGTAAATCTTCTTGCACTTTCTATTGTTATTCAAATACAATTAATGAAAATTTGACAGTAAAAAAATTTAAGGATCTATTTTTATCTTTAGATTAGAGGACCAGTGCACAAAATCTGTGTATAGGGAGGGGTGTCCCTTAGCCCAGCCTGCACCCTCTCCAATCTGGGATACCTTGAGGGCAGTTAGACATCCCTCTCACAATCCAGGACTATTGGCTCCCAACTGCTCACCTCCCATATGTCCCTCACCGCTTCTGCCTGCCAGCCTGATCACCCCTTCACCACTCCCCTGCTAGCCTGATCAATGCCTAACTGCTCCCCTGCCAACCTGATTGGGCTTAACTGCCCTCCCCTGCCAGCCTGGTCACCCCTAATTGCCCTCCCCTGCCAGCCAGATCACCACTAACTGCTCTCCCCTACTAGCTTGGTTTCCCTCAATTGCCCTCATTTGCAGGCCTGAGTCTCTCCTACTGTCCTCTCCTGCATGCCTGAGTCCCCTCCAACTGCTTCCCCTGAAGGCCTGGTTTCCCCCACCTGCCCTCCCCTGCAAGCCTGGGTCCCCACCAACTGCCCTCCCCTTCAGGCCTGATTGCCCCCAACTGTACTCTCTTGCAGGCCTGGGTAACCCCCCCCCCCCGCAACTGTCCTCCCCTGAAGGCCTGTTTCCTCCCAACTACCCTCCCCTGCTGGCCTGGTCTCCCCCAACTGCCCTCCTCTGCTGTCCTGGACACCCCTAACAGCCCTCCCCTGCAGGCTTTCTTGTGTCCTCATGGGGGTGGTCATCTTTGACCACATGGGGTGGCCATCTTGTGTGTTGGACTGATGGTCAGTTTGCATATTACTCTTTTATTAGATAGGATAATAATATAATATAATATAATATAATATAATATAATATAATATAATATACACATATTTCATTTGTTTATAAAGAATTTATCTGGGCCAAAACCTCTTTGGCTCAGTGGATAGAGCGTTGACCTGTGGACTGAAGGGTCCCAGGTTCGATTCTAGTCAGGGGCATGTACCTTGGATGTGGGCACATCCCCAGTGGGGGGTGTGTAGGAGGCAGCTGATCAATGTTTCTCTCTCATCCATGTTTCTAATTCTCTATCCCTCTCTCTTCTTCTCTGTAAAAAACCAATATATATATATATATATATATATATATATATATATATATATATATATATATATTTTAAGAAAGAATGTATCTGGGTCAAGAAAATCAGCAAAAAAGAAAAAAAGGGGAAAAAATCATGGACACAAACGACAGTGTGGTGATTGCCAGGGGGACAGGAGTGGAGGCAGGTGGAGAAGGATCTGGAGGGGATAAATGGTGATGGACAGAGATTCTCCATGGGCTGGTGAATATACAATACAGTGTGTCAATGATGTGTACCTGAAACCTGTATAATTGTAGAGTTGTGTACCTGAATTCTGTATAATTTTCAAACCAGTATTACCCCAATAAATTCAATAAAAATTAATTCATTCATTCATTAAATTCCACAAAAAAGAATGTAGAAAGCTTTAATAAAGTTTTTAATAAACCTTATTTTTAGAATAAATTTAGACTTATAGAAAATTGCAAAGACAGCCTAAAATAAAGAGTTCCCATATGTTTTCACTTATTACTTACCTTTTAGTGTGGTTTATTTATTGTAATTAATCAACCAATATTGGCACATTGCTTGTTATCAACTGAAGTCCAGTTAGTCAGATTTCCTTAATTGTAAGGTAGTATACTTATTCTTTTCCAGGAGACCACGTTACAGTAAGTCGTCATGTCTCCTTAGTTTTCCAGACTCTCTCTGTTTTGATGATTGGCACAGTTCTGAGGAGCAGCAGTCACGTATTTTGTAGACATCACCCCATTGGAATTTGCTGTCGTTTTTTTCTTTCATGATTTAGACTGGGGTTCTCTCTCTCTCTCTCTCTCTACACACACACACACACACACACACACACACACACACACACACACACATTAATCTGATTGGGGCCTGTCCTACTCCTCCCAGAAAGCTTCATAATGAGTGTAGTACAACTTGCCATACCCTCCTGGTGCCCCTGTGGCTTATCAGCCTGACATCAGACACAAGTGTGGGGGGCGGAAAGAAGGTCAATCACATCTCAGTAGGGTGGCCACCACAATTGCATTGTTCATTAAAACAAATTAAGACTTCTCTTTTTTGAATTGAAACTCTAAACTTTATTCTAGTAAATGTTTACAGAATAACTGGATATTCCATTAAATGTCTCACCAGGATACCAATTATGAACCTGTGGGGATGGTTTTTGGTTCTGACTTTCCCCTGTGGTCTAACGTATTATTACCCTCCCTAAATTCATAGTTATTCTCTTACGCTGAAAAAAAAAAAAGAGAAAGCTTTAAAGGTTTGCTCTTAGTATTTTGGTATTTCATGTAGCTTGAGTTTATTTTGTGCTGCTATAAGGAAAATATAATTTTTCTATATAAATAATTAATTATCCTAGTACTGTATGTTGTTTATGCCCATCTTTCCCCACTGGTTTGAAAGACTGAAATAAAAAAAATCCCTATAGCCGAAACTGGTTTGGCTCAGTGGATAGAGTGTTGGCCTGCGGACTGAAAGGTCCCGGGTTCGATTCCGGTCAAGGGAATGTCCCTTGGTTGCGGGCACATCCCCAGTGGGGGGGTGTGCAAGAGGCAGCTGATTGATGTTTCTCTCTCATCAATGTTTCTGGCTCTCTATCCCTCTCCCTTCCTCTCTGTGAAAAATCAATAAAATATATATTTTTAAAAATCCCTATATATATGTACAGGACCACCCAGAGACTCCAAGAAAAGGAGCCTCTAGCTTAGGGCCCATGCTTCACAAGGGTCTGCTCTGGGCCCCCTCCAGCCACATCCTTCCTATGGTGAGAGGAGGTGGCAAGGCATGTCCCAATTTTAAACCTACCTGATGATAAGTAGCCTTATCCCAGAATTCCCTGTCCCACCAACTCTGAGACTACTTATAGAGACTGCACAGTCTCCTTCTCCCAAGACCAGACCATACCAGACCAGCGATAAGCATGAGGGCTGGCTAAGTGGAGGTTGTCTTGGGGGGGGGGTTGTGGAAGACCTTGGATGTATATTCTAGGGCTCTGGTGTCGACACGTGTGTGTGCATGAGACCTTTGGGAATGGGAAGAAAACAGGTCAGGCTAAGGCTCAGGAGCTGGACTCAGAGGCCTGCTTTTCCTGGGCCACCACATTCTGACATAGAACTCCAGGAACCCAAGAATTGTAAATCCAAACCTTATTCCCTAGAAAGGTGTGTATGTCAAGGTAAAACATATTTCATTTAATTATTCACTAGCTTGATTAAATATTTAAGTATATATAATATCTTATGCATCTTCTTTACCCCCTTACCCCAGATTCCACAAATGCGAGGGTGTCTGTGTTTATGTTTGTTCCTAGGCTTTTTACCTGTCATGTTCCATTGGTCCTTTTGCGGTTCCTGTTCCAATCGTACACTGCCTTCACTACGATAACAACCGATTTCGTTCCAAATCATTTTAGTTATTCTTGTCCTTTTTTTCTCCAACATAAATTTTTGTCTCACCATACTAAGTTCCAAAACAAAAAAATCTCCTTTAAACTATCACCTTAAAAATGTTTGATTCTTTTATTCTGGCCATTGGATGGAGACCAAGGATGCTGCTAGACATCCTGCCATGCATAGCACAGCTCCCACAACACATTATTTGACCCAAAACGTCAACAGTGCCTAGGTTAAGAAACCCTGATCCACATAACACAGGGGCATGCAGACCCCGTTATGACACACACACAAGGTGTGTATGTTAGTCGTGTGTACATATTTGCATGTGTGTGAGTGTAGTCTAACCGGTACTCAGCTAACTGCTTTTTTTATTCAATGCCCTTCACCGGAGATGCTCAAAGAAATTTGCCACCATTATCTTGTTAATCCCGCTCCAATGCACTAGAAATAGGTGACAGTACAATTATGCTTTTTTCCACTAATTCAGAGACATAGATAGATTAAGTGCTTTATCCCCTTTCTTTACAAAAAAAACTATTGAAAAAAATATTTCATAACTCCTCTATTTCAAGTATTATGTGAGAGTTGATAGTTTCTTCTGTTTTTCTGCTTTATTAAACTTGGATGACTTTTTTTCTTTTTATTCCCGGCAACAATACACTTCCTACTTCTCAATGTACTATTGAATTCCAAGTTCCTAATTGTCATTATAGAAAGGAATCTGATTTTAATACACTCTTTAAATTTATAGTTAGCTGGATAGAAATATTTTCATACTTGACGGAAAACTTTTATAAAATGGCTTAGTGATCTCAAATCTTGCATAGAAACGAATGTTACAAAGAAATTTACTAATCAAGATAAAACAATGTCATTAGGTTTTTAGACTTCATTTGTAAGCATGATATGTGAAAACAAACTCCTAGGCAGTGATCCCTAAGAGATTATTACTAAAAGCATTCTTAAGAAATGTGGCTATAGAAGAATATTTTATGGTGAGACATTGGTCATGAGGGCAAGGTCCTGGAGAAAGGGTTTTACAATTGGCGAGAGGCCTTTAAAAGGTTTATAGCTCAAAGGGGTAGAGAAACAATTTAAATATTCTTTGAGTAAATGCTCCAAGAAAAGGGAGATTAGGAACCTAAAATTAGAAAGAAAGAAGCTTGTCTAAAGTCAGGCTAACTGAGGGCCAGGCTAAGGGCATCTTGATCATGGGGGTCCATTTTGGTTACTGGTGAATGAATTAAGGTGTCTCCACAGTATGATTTTCTACAAAACAAAATTTGGTGGAAAATTAACTTTAACTTTAACTCCATACAGGAAGGTTTAGCTACAAAATTATCTCACTGGGAGTTTTCCTCGGAGTCACATCTCCATCTTAGTACCTGTTGTAAACAACATGATATTGGTGTGGTTTTCTGGTCTCACTGACTACTGTGATTAAAGCACAAATTTCGTTTTCAAATAAAATTAAGTCACCAAATGGTTCAAGTGACCTGAAGAAAAGGTGATTAGTTCTTGGGCATTTGCTTTATGCTCAGACATAGAGGAGAAATGTTTCTGCATTTTAAGGCTATGCAAAGATGGAGTTGCTAGTCTGCTCCCCGCTTTCATACATCACAGACGATTTTCTTATTAAAAAAGTATCAAAGGCTGGTTTTCATTCCCAACTCCAACCTTCCCCCTCTTTCACCCCTGGCACTTTTGGGGGCTTGGTAGGGGAGTTGGGAATCTTATTTAACATCTTATTCTCAAAACATGATTTGAGTTATGTTTCTTTAGGCACCCAGAAGCCAGAAGGCATCGCATAAGTAAAATTAACTGCTTTTTGAACCAGGCTCTAAGCTGGTTAATGGAAACTGAGATGAATTGCCTCTGAATGGAAATCAACTCTCATCCCTGCAATTGGAACACCTGTCCTAACAAATAAAAGAACTGCTGCTGAAGGAGCCATTTTCTGTTATAAATCACTCCGTGCATTTCCAATCATACAAGCAATGCACAAGTTAGAAAGAAGTTTGCTTCCCAATAGTCAGATCTCATTTCCTCGCTCTCATCCGGGCGCCTCTGCTGGGATTAAGCATCCATACCTGCATACATGGTTGCCTAGAGCCTTTTTGCTTCTACCAGCAGCTATCAAAAACTGCCCACCCCCTGGGCGAGACTGTTGCTCTGATGGCTACTTCTCTATGAAGTGTTCAGAGCCTATCACTCACAGAACTGCGTTTTTTCTAAGGAGTCTGGTTTCTTAGTATTCCCTTGTGTTTCCTTTTTCTTCCCCCAGCTATGCTGAGACACAATTTGACATATAACCTTGTGTAAGGATTTAGGTGTACAATATACACTGAGTGGCCAGATTATTATTATCTCTGAACGCATAACAATCTGGCCACTGTGTGTATGTGTGTGTGTGTGTGTGATTAAAGGCCCAGTACATGAATTCATGCATGGGTGGGGTCCAGACAGCCTGACCAATGGGAGGGGAGATGGGCAGTTGGCATCCTGCCTGCTGGTTGAACTCCTGGTCGAGGGGACAATTTGCATATTAGCCTTTATTATATAGGATATACATGGAGTGGCCAGGTAATTATGTGTTCAGAGATCATAATAATCTGACCAGTCAGTGTATGTATGTGTGGTGAGATGACAACCCCAATAAGATTAGCTACCACCTCCATCATCTCACATGGTAAACTTTCTTTGTGTGTGTTGGGAATGTCTAATATTTACTCTCTTAGCAACTGTTGAGTACACAAGACAGCAGTGTTAGGTATAGTCATCATGCATATGTTAGATACCCACAACTTATTTATCTCATAATTGAAAGTTTGTACTCTTTGACTGACATCACCCCATTTCTCCCATACCCCAAGTAATTTCTTGAGAGGAAATTCTATTCCTCTGGTGAATATTTGGCTACTCAATTGAGTTGAGTGGTGACAGATTTCAGTTTTTTAAGAATGCCGATTGCCCACTTACACCCTTAACTCAAGTTTTAACATTTCCATATAATTATGATAATGACCATCTAATTGGAAGGAAATAGAGGCCATGTGTTTGGGGCTATTATTGGCTAGCCCCAAATCATCTGATGTCTTAGTCAAACTTTGTGACCACAAATTTAAATGGAAGAGACCATAAAAGTTTTTAGGTACAGTGCCAAATCATGTAACAGTCACTTTTATATGATTAGATATTGTTATCAATTTCTTGAAGTAACATGGCACATCCTTCATGGGAAAAATCACTTTCTTCATGTTAACAAAATTAGTGAGAAGGAAGGCAGGCATGCAGAAAGGAAGGCAAGAAGAAGGAAGGAATAAAAGGGAGATGGATTATAGAATTAGTATAACACATTTTTTCAGAAAAAACATAATTTGTATTCATTATGTCATATTTTATCATAATGTAACTCATTTAATAAATATTGAATTTTTGGACACATGGTTTTTATTTTTATAAAGCCTTCTGCAATAAACATTCATCAATATATCTTACTATACAGTATATGTAAATAGCAAATAAGTACAATGACCTGGCACCTCACACTCCTGACCCAGCACAGCGTTTGTTGGAGAAAGCTGGCCAAGGCAGGGGGAATCAGAAGGTACTCAGTGCTCTAGTGCCTGTCTCAGAGAGAGTCAGAGCTTAAGGCTAACTCAGGGTCAGAGAGAAACCCTGTGGAGTCTAAAGCACCATGACCATGGTACTCCAGCCTTTCCCCTTCCCTTATGTCAAAGCTTTGTGGTTCCAGCAATAAGATAAGGCAAAGTTCTGGTCTCCTGCCCTGGTCCACCCTCTCAGCATTCATGGTTGAGTGAAGGTCAAGGGGGACAACCTATAGAGAGGAAATAATGTGGAAAAACTGATGACAAGGTAAGATTTTTAAATCTTTAGGCTAGGACAGTTTTGGGTGACTTTGTACTTTTAAGGAACAATGATTGTCCATATTCTATGAAATTTTCCAAGAAAAGGAGAGGTGGTTTCTCAACTTCTTTAATTAATCCAACATTATCCTGATGTACAAAGTTTGTAATAGCATCTATATAATAAAATCCTAAGCAACCATTATGGCGGAACAACCAGAACAGCCAGTCACTATGATGCATACTGACCACCAGGGGGCAGACGCTCAATGCAGGAGCTGTCCTCTTGTGGTCAGTGCACTCCCACAGAGGGAGCACCACCCAGACTCAAGGCTGGTGAGCGCAGCGACAGTGGTGGGAGCCTCTCTTGCCTCTGCAGCAGTGCTAAGGAGCAGCGAGCAAATGGGTGGTAAGGAGCAAGGGGTCCTGGATTGCGAGAGGGATGTCTGCCTGCTGGCTTAGGTCTTCTTCTTATACTGGCAGGCAGACATCCCCCAAGGGGTCCTGGATTGTGAGAGGGCACAGGCTGGACTGAGGTACCTCCCCCTGGCATCCCCAGTGCATGAATTTCATGAACAGGCCTCTAGTTAAAAAAGAAAACAACAGACCAATCATACATTATGCTACTGCATATGTAAATGTCCCAGACACACACCAAAGTGATGAGTAACAAACGCGAGAGGAATTGAAGCAGTGGGCACTTGGACTCAAGTGTAAAGTATAATTATATTCACAAAAAGATTGATTCCAAATATTGCTTATATAATCAAAGCAATGTTCACATATTAACAGCTTGAACCTACTTTAAAAAAAATCTAACTATAACAGGATTTATTTTATCATTCAGTATAAAATGAGAAAATTTATATACTTATCAGCATCTCTTACCCTCTTACTCTATTAATTTAGACCCAGCTAATATTTGTTTGAATTTTTAACTATTAGGAATTGGTTTTGATATTTGTGTTTATTTTTGTTAACAGATTTTTAAAAAACTGGTGTGGACACTGGTTAGCAAATTATATAACTTTCGGGTGCACAATTCTACAACACATCATCTGTACATTGTATTGTGTGTTTACCATGCCAAGTCAGATTTGTATTAATCACCATTTATCACCCCTAAACTGCCCTCCATCACTCAACCCTTCACCCTAGCAATTGCCACTAATCATGTGTCCATGAGTTTTTCCCCCATTTTTTCTTTTTTGCTCTATCTGTCCACCTAAAACATCCCCACTCCCCTCACCCCTAGCTGTCAGCTTGCTCTCATCCATGATTTTGTCTCTATTTTGTTTGTTAGCTTATTTTGTTCTTTAGATTCCACATATGAGTAAAATCATATGGTACTTGTCTCAGACTGGCTTGTTTCACTTAGTACAATGCTCCCCAGGTCCATCCAAGCTGTGTCAAAGGGTAAGATTTACTTTTTATTTTTTTTTATCACCCAGTAGTATTCCATTGTATAAATATACCATAGCTTTTTTATCCACTCATCCACTGATGGACACTTAGGTTGCTTTCAATCTTGGCTATTGCAAATAACACTGCAGTGAACATGGGGATTCATATGTTATTTTGGATCAGTGTTTTGAATTTTTTTTTTGGATAAATTCCCAGAAGTGGAATTGCTGAGTCATAAGCAGTTCCATTTTTTATTTTCTGGGGTAACTCCATACTGCTTCCCACAGTGGCTGCTCCAGTCTGCATTCCCGCCCGCAGTGCAGGAGGGTTCCTTTTTCTCCACATCCTCACTAACATTTGTTGTTTGTTGATTTATTGATGATAGACATTCTGACAGGCATGAGGTGATATTTCATTATAGTTTTAATTTCTCTGATGATTAGTAGTTACCTTGAGCATCTTTTCATAAGTCTACTGGCCTTCTGTATGTCCTCTTTGGAGAAGTGTCTGTTCAAGTCTTTGGGCCATTTTTAATTGGATTGTTTGTTGTTGTTGTTGTTTTTGGTGTTAAGTTTTTAAGTTCTTTATAAAGTTTGGATATTAACCCCTTATCAGATGCATTGGTGAATATGTTTTTTTCCATTCAGAGGGTTGTCTTTTCATTTTGGTGATGGTTTCTTTTGCTGTGACAAAACTAATAAATTGACTGAGGGTATAGTATATAGACCTTAAAGTTCACCTGTTTTAAATGACTCTTAGTTTATTTATATAATTACATCACCAGAATCACAATTCAGTCTTAAAATATTCCCACCACTTTTTCAGGTTTCCCGTCAATCTTCCTTTCAGATGCCACGCCCAGGTAACCACTAACCTGCTTCCTGTCTCTGCGAATTTGCCTTTTCTGACCTTTTATATAAATGCAATCAGCCACCTGGCTTCTTTTACTTTTCATGCATTTGTTAGCATGTATCAGTAGTCCATCCCTTTTTATTGCTGAGTAATATTCCGTTTTTTGAATATTGAGCAGGTTTTTTTCTTCAGTTAGTTATCCATCCCTCAGCCCATGCAAACTTTCTGCTTGGCATTATGAATAATAAAACTTCTTGTTTTGCGTAATTAAACTTGGGCCTTTGGTGCTTTCGTTTGCAAACATCTGTCAGCACTGAACACCAAATAGTGTCTACTCCTCAGGAAGTGTGGGTGCGTTCTTACAGTCTCCATATAGCCTCCCCTTTGACAAGCAGACTTAGCATTTATATCCAGCAGGATTTCTCTGTTTCTGTCCCATAGAGGATAATTTTTCCTAGTTTCTAACACAGTAATATCTTTTAATACTATTTTATATTCCCTAGTCTTTTTGATGGAAATCTAGAAACCTAAGAGAAAGATGGCTTTGCCCACTTAGGCCACCCACCTTTACATGGAAGTCTTGTACATAACACTTTAATTCCAAGAACAAGTTAGAATCTAATCCTATTCAGTTACTTTCATTATAGATCTTTCCCACCTCTGTGCGCTTGTGGGAACTCCTTTATAGGTCTACGTGCCATAGAGGAGATTTGCAGTGTCCTTTATGAAAAACAACAGACACTGTTCAGGCTAAGGCTTGCTGTGGAGATGGAAACAAAAAAAAATCTGTTGGAACAAAATATTACCAGCAAAATTATTCGTACAGAGTTTATCGTGTGAAAGTATGACCTTGTTATCTTGGCAGGGACAGCGAGACCTGCAGTGGTTATTTCCGGAATGCCTCACAGTTTGGCAAACCACTCGCTCCAGGAAATCTTCGTCCTTATGCAAACTGTCAGCATGAACCTTTTAGCCCCCATCATTTCTAATAGATTTCAGGAATCCTATTTCTCTGAGCATCTCATCACCCGACGGCTCCCAGCCCCATTGCCCTTTGCACACCCTAACTTGCAGACCCACAGCTACTCCTGAGGAAGGAGAGTGGTATTGAGAGGGGCAAAGAGAAGCTCCTAGCGATAACTTAATGCTATTCACTTTTTAAAATTTGAAATCTGGACCCTAGCCAGGTGGCTGAGTTGGCTCAGTTAGCTCCATCCCTGGTTGGGGTACATATGGGAGGCAACCAGCAACCAGCATGTTTCTCTTTCACATCCATGTTTCTTTCTCTCTCTCTCTCTCTCTCTCTCTCTCTCTCTCTCTCTCTCTCACACACACACACACACACACACACAAACACTCATCAATAAAAAATATCCTTGGGTGAAGATATTTTTTTAATTGAAACCTATAAAATTATAAAATGAAAAAAATAAAACCTAACTCTGCAAAGGAAATACCATGCACAGGACCATTAGTTCCTTGAGAGAAAAATCACATAGATCATGTAAACTGCTGTGTTCCAGTGTCTAATCGTATACAGTTTGGCATACAGCACATGCTCAAATAAATGAATAAATCGCTTTAATGTTTTCCCTTCAACAGTTTCTCTTTAATTTAGCTCAATAATACCTATGAAAGCTAACTTAATAAGAATGTTTTTTTGGACAGAGTTTTTGATGATTATAGTTATAATTTTTCTGCTTAATTTAATGCCTATCAAATAAAAAGTAAAAATATGTGCTAAAAGAGTAAAACATAAAAAAATTTAAAAAGTGGTAGGTTAAAAAGTTTCCATTGTACATAAAACTTGAGTTTTTAAGCATTTTTAATGTTTCTCATTACATGCTCAAAAGAACCATGCGAAATAAACAGACCAAATTATATTTCTTTTCACTGTTATGGATCATGAGATAAAGAGTTGAAGTATTCCAAACTGATAACCTTAAAGTCCCAAGTGTCTTATAGTGAGTTCAGAATAATATTTTGTTAATTATTATTGACAGATTTTTTTTTGATAATTCCTATGTTCCTGGTTCCTCTACAGAAACACAAGTTTAAAGAAACAATCAATACTATACTAAATGAAAGGGATACTTACAAAGTAAAAATATTAATAAAATGTGTCCACTCCCAATGTATCTGATTTGAGATGTATGGACTCTATCTTACAATTAGATTATGACCTAAGTCAGTGTTATATATAATACATATATAATCTAAACTACATGCCAAATTTTAAATTTTCTACTAATAGTTTTAAGTAATGAAAAGAAACAGTTGAAATTAATTTCTGTAATAGATTTTATTTAATCCAAAATATTATAATTTCATCATGTTATACTACCTACATTTGAAGTGCTCAATAACAAATATGGTTAGTGTTTAGAGTATTAGTTATTGTAACCTAAATTGTTAAATATGGCAGAGACTGCCAAATTCAGATGTTGCCTCCCTCTTGCACAACACAACAAGCACTAAACAAATGCTGAATGAATATGTGGTCAGCAAATATTAAATGAATTGCTGAGTTAGTAGCTGGAAGAAAGCATATCCAGCTTGAGGTCATTGGGCTTCTTGGATCTTTAGGTTTTCATCATTGTCTTCAAATATTTTTGGTCATTGTCTCCAAGTATTTTCTTCCACCCAGATTCTTTTCTTATCCTGGGACTTCAGTAACATGTAAATTAGATCATATGATATTGTCCTACATATTTCCAAAAGACAGGTCATTTTTCTCTGATCTTATTTTCAGTATTTGCCTGAATGGAAAATGTGTGTGAATATATTTTAAAGATCATTGTCTCACCCAGGAAGGAAGGAAGGGAGGTACAGGGGGAGGGAAAAGCAAAGGAAAGGAAAGGGAAGAGAAGGAAAGAAAAAAAGGAAGAAAGGAAGAAGGAAAGAAGGGGTGGAGGGAAAAGAGGAAAGAAGGAAAAAGAAAAGAAAGAATTCTAGTTGGAATTTCCCAATGTGCACTTGGAAGTGGAGTTTAGCTTTTGGCCATCTGGAGTCAAGTGTAAAGGCTCTCTTACTTACCTTTTGGGCAAAACTGAGAAACCCAACAGCCCCCTCTGCCTGCAGGCCACACTGATGATACTGATTGGGGGTATTTTCTCCTCACTCCATTGTGCTTTATAATAGCATATTTGTAAAGTAACTTTTCCCTTCTTTTTTTCATTGTGTGTGTGTGTGTGTGTGTGTGTGTGTGTGTGTGTGTGTGTGCTGCAGTTAACAAGTTCAGGAAATGGGAAAAGGTAGATAAGCAAGGCAAGTCCAAAGATAAAAATTAAGCTCTAAAGTTTTGTACTTTGTGTCCTGGCTCCTGAGTGGTGAACAGTTTATTTCCTGACGTGGGTTTTCCAGGCTCCCCGTCGCCCCTCCTGCCATGAGATTCTGGATCTCCGGGCCAACCCAGAGGGCATGCAGCTCAACAGTTAGAGGCGGGTTCTGAGACCTGCTCCGCGGCAGGCTCAGGACCACTCTGTGCCCCGTCTCTGTCTCTGCGTGACGGACGGTCAGGTGGAGGCCCTGGCATTAGGAATAGCTGCTCAACTGTAAGGATATCCTGGGAGCCTGCCTCTGCCCCTCTGTCTGTAGATAAGGCCTCATCGCTGAGATAACCTGAGCACATCGCCTCCTGAATCTAATGATTTCAAGTCACTGCCATTCAAATGACAAAATCGGTGGCATTCTGAGTTTCTAGTTGTTGTTTTCTTAAATGCCTGAAGCCACTTTAATTTTACCTAAAACAGGTGCAAAAAATTAATCAAGAAGTAAATGAACTATCCTGAAAATAATTCTGAGGCTTTATAATGTGATTTTTTAAAAATTTAAGGGTGCTGTATAGATGTCTCTAAATAAAATAAAGCCAAAAACAGTTTGGCTCAGTGGATAGAGCATTGGCCTGTGGACTGAAAGATCCCAGGTTCAATTCCGGTCAGGGGCATGTACCTTGGTTGCGGGGACATCCCCAGTGGGGGGTGTGCAGGAGACAGCTGATTGATATTTCTCTATCACTGATGTATCTGGCTCTATATCCCTCTCCTTCCACTCTGTAAAAAATAAATAAAATATGTTTTTTAAAAAAAATAGAAAGCAATTTTCTCTCAATTTGAACAGTTTTTAAATTCTATTTTTCAATGAATTATAGGCACCCTGGAGGAAAAAGTTATAACAATTTCACTTAAAGTTTCCATTAGTCAAAAAGAATTAACACAACTTTATTTCTTTAAACATTTTTTTTTCTAATTTCCCCTTTTATTACATGAAATTTTTTTAGGAAAATAAATAAAAATAGATAGAAACTAGCTCACCTATTTTTTTCTTTCCACAGGATACATTTTAGTGCCTTGCACAATATCTTTTCTGTTCCAGATTATTTTTAGCAAAAGCCTTTTCAGTTTGAAGTAGAACTGAAGATGGGATATGAACTACTTCCACTCTGAGACTACATATGGATAGGCCTCTAAAACAGGGCTGACTCAGAGATCCAGACTCTCGTGGCAGGAGGGGCCACGGGGAGCCAAGAAAACCCAAGTTGGGAAATAAACTGTTCATGATGATTATCAAATAGAATTTAAATGGCATTTTTTAAATCAATAATAATAAAAGTGTATTATGCTAATTAGAGCAGTTGTCCTTCCCGACGACCTTCTGGATGAAGCCAGGGCTGTGAGGACAGCCTGGGTCCTGGGTGCCTGAGGGAAGCCCAAGTCCCTGGTCCCAGAGGGCAGCCGGGGAAGGAAGGGATACTCTTGCATGAATTTTGTGCACTGGGCCTCTAGCAGTAAAATATGAGGCTATGATGAATAGCCCTTATTGAAATGTCAAATTATAGCACATTCTTTTCGTATCTTACAGTCTCTGATTAGCCACTTTGGAGGAAAAGTATGTCCCTAATATGTTGCCTTTGATTTACAAGTTTTCCACAGATGCTTTTAAATCATATTTGCTTCAACTTTCTGTTTAAATGAAATTGTCTTAGAAATTAGATTAGCTAGAAATATTAGATGCCTGTTTGGAATGAGACTTTGCAAAATCAGTGTCTATTCACTGTGCCTTTTAAGTCAATTGAACTCAGTGCTATACATTAGTTGGGGATATATATAGTGGAGGAATATATATTACATATATAATTTAACTGAGCTAGAGAATTACTTCTAAAAAAAGCCAATATTTAAATCATTGATCTTTCCTAAAAGGGAAAATTGAAGAGTCAGGGGAAACTGTAAGATTGGGAGTCTGTTTGTTTATATGTTTTTATTCCATGCAGGATTTAAGGTTAACTAATGATGGAAAAAATCCCTTATTTCCTTTCATGTTTGCCATTCCTATATATTTTTACAAATTTAGTCTACCCCAATTCATGTGGGGCTTTATTTTGAGCAAGCATATGGGGCAGGCAAACTTAGAGAAACTAAGAATAATCCATCTTAATTTAGATGTGAAACTCACAGATAAGCTTCCTTATGTGGAGATCTGGGTCAGAACTCTTCGTATTGTCATTTCATGACTTGGCCCGGGAGGGTCTAAGGGTTACAAAGGACGCCAGGCCACAGAGAACACCATGCTTCTGACTCTAAAACTGGAAGTCTCTAGAGGTCATTTCTAATCCTCCGCTGATGCAGAAGAAGGTAGAAAATCTTAAAAAGCAGGAGTTCCAGGAGATGCAAAAGGCCTGGGCAAAAATGCTGAAAACTGTTTCCTGGCTTCCCCAAATATTTGAGTTCGGTAGCATTTAGCTCATTGAAAGGACACACTTACTGCAAACTCCCCCGTGCACGGCACATAAGAGATGCTCTGTAAATATTCTGGAAATTGACTAGAACCATGGCAATATTAAAATGCTTGAACCCACAGGAAAAGGAGTCTTCCTTGGTTGAAAGCTTACTGATGTACAGTGATAAAGAATTTTCTTTTAATTTAACAAACTTGGTCATCTGTGTCGCTAGAATACAGAAACAGCTCAATTGGACTATTGTGCTAGAAGTTTATGCTGAGAAAGAATAGCTGATTGAAGACCCACAGTTAGAAAAATACGGTCTGGTGTTCACAGTAAAACTGGAATAATTGAAATTTATCAGTGGGTTCCATAAGAGTTTCTATTTTGTCCAGAATACTATACTTAATAGGACAGGAAAATATCTAATATACATAAAAAAAGATGTGATTTAAATATGTAAATGGCTTAAATATAACATTGAATACATTCTAACCCTTAATTATTATAAAATTTTAATGATGAGAGCTGAAACCGGTTTGGCTCAGTGGATAGAGCGTTGGCCTGCGGACCGAAAGGTCCCAGTTTCGATTCCCGTCAAGGGCATGTACATTTGTTGCGGGCACATCCCCATTGGGGGGTGTGCAGGAAGCAGCTGGTCAATGTATCTCTCTCATCGATGTTTCTAGCTCTCTATCTCTCTCCCTTCCTCTCTGTGAAAAATCAATAAAATATATTTTTTAAAAATTTTAATGATGAGAAACAATTTTTTTCTGGTAAATTTATATAGATGAAACATGTTTGTTTTTTTTTCTAGAATAAATTAAGACTTCTGGTCCTAGAGCACAGATATAGTACTTCCCATGTTCCCACTGAAACACCTTCATTGCCACACGTCCTCCTGTTACCGTTCTCACAAAGGATGGAATGCCAGTCTATGTTAGCTACTGACTCCTGGGGAGCTTCTGACGCTGTCATGCTGACTCTATAATTCAAAGCCTGTGCAAGGAAGCAACTGGCAGCTCAAGCCTTCTCTCCGGTTGGATGTCTGTCAACTCAAGGATTTATTTTTTTTAATAAGAGAAAATGTCATTTTCCATCTCAAGTACACTTCTTGATGATTCAGGGAAACATTGAATGCCTGATGGGTTAAATAAGAAAAATACAAAAAATTCAGCATTGTTTTGAAAGCAACTCCTTTCACACTGTCATGAGGATTTTTACCCAAGAACTCAGCATAGATCATAAATGTGACATATTCCTGTTTTGTAAATGAAGGAAAATGTATACACATATGAAAGTGTATATATGTTAGTATGTATGTTTGCAGATATTTTTTAATAAAAACTCTCAGAATTTCTTATTACTGCATCTGTTCCTGTGAACATAAAACATTTTTAGTAGAAAAACATCATAAAGTTTACTTATAAAGTTATATATTGATGGGCACTTACGTTGCTTCCGTATCTTGGCTATTGTAAAAAAATGTTGTAATAAAAATAAGGGTAAATATAACTTATTGAATTAGTGTTTTGCATTTCTTCAGATAAATACCCAGAAGTGGAAGAAGTGCTGTGATGCATCTGCCCAATGCATATATTATGAAAATATATCTGAAAATTGAACTGGAACGTGCAGGGTTCCCCTGGGCAGGATGAAAATGCGGCCCAAAGAATGAAGCCACGGACAAAAGGTGGTATAGGAAAAGGTGGACATTTATTGAGAAATAAGCACAGACTCCCACATGGGGAGGGGGAGAGAGTCCCACCACGTCCCTCTTTCTTAGGTTTATAAAGGCTGCAGTTCTTTGTGTCTTCATATTGTAAGGACCCCAAGATTGAGGAATTGGCCTCCCCCACTGCTTGTTCCAGGATGTGACCTTTACGATTAAAGGTTAGATAGGAATGAAGTCAGTTCTTTAAGGTTGAAGATTAGGCAAGAATGAAGCCAGTCTCCAGAAACTCCCTACCCTGAAATGCAAAAAGCCAGAATGCAATATTTTATGACAAAACAATAAAAGCAGGGCTAGGAAGGTTTCATCCTGTTGGCCGCTGTGGAATTCTCCCCCTGGGAACTGAGCTGACCACCTCGGAATGCACCTGTCAGGGAGAGACCATCCAGCCTCCTTAACCGCAGGGCTATAGGTATTTTATCTGTTTCTGGAATAGACCTGCAAAAACAGACCATCCGGCCTCCTCGGGAAATGAGTCAACTGTCAACTATTATGAGCCAAATATTATCTGTTAACATAGTTCCCTGATTTACAGACCACCTGCGTGTGGTTTTAGCCTATATAAACTCATGCCCTGCAGTTACTCGGCGCTCTCAGCCAGCCAGCACTGATGCTGGCTGCTTGAGAAGCCCCTGCGCTGCGCTTGTACTAATAAAACCTCATGCTTTTTGCATCAAGTTTCGGTCTCGGCGTTTGACATGGGGTCGTCGCCCCCTCCGTCGGACTCACCGGGGGTCTTGGGACCTTACAATATCCCCTCTGATTGGTCACTATAGCAGCTTCAGAGCTCAAACCTCAGGTGAGGTTCCCTCTTTCTCTCCCTTATTGTTTTTCTGTTCCCTGTGGCCTTCTTCTCTATTCTGTGAATGGAGGCTTCCTCCCCGTTTATTCTGTAAATGTACCTTTTGCAGCTCCTAGCTTTGTAGCCCTGTGGTTTTCCCCATAGACACCTCCCCCTACCCCAATTCCTAAAATTTCCTAAACCTGCCTATTTTACTCCTAAAAACTCATTTCATATACAATGGAATATAATTCAACCATAAAAAAAGAATTAAATTTTACATTTGTGACAGCATGGATAGACCTATAGGGCAATATGCTAAGTGAAATAAATCAGACACAGGAAGACTACCACATAATTTTTTTTACACGTGGAATATAAAGAACAAAATAAATGAATAAACAAAACAAAACAGACTCATAGATAGAACAAATTGATGACTGTGTAATTGGAGGGGGATTGGTGCTGAGTGAAAGAGATGAATGGATTAATGCGTACAAACTGGTAATTACAAAATAGTCCTGAGGATGTAAAGTACAGCATAAGGATTATAATCAATACATCTACACTAATAAAAGAGAAACATGCAAATTAACCATCAATCTGCTATGCCCACCAGCCAATCAGGAGGGAATATGCAAATTAGGAGAAAGATGGCAGCTGCCCAGCTGCTCTAAGTGCAGAGTGGCTGGGCAGGGCAGGATGCCTGCTATGAGAGGGAAGGCAAGGAGGCAGGCAAGGGGTGAGGGGGAGGCACAGCAAAGGGATCTACTGGAGAGGCACTCTGGTCACAGTGAAGATGAAACTGCAGGCTACAGAGTCTGCATCAAAGTCAAAGATGGCAGACTCCAGCTGGAATCTGCAGCAAAGAGAAAGATGGCAAACTCTGGCCAGAGTCTGCAGTGAAGCAGCGAAGATGAAGATAGCAGACTCCGGCCTGAGTCTACATCAAAGAGGAAGGCGTCAGACTCTGGCCTGAGCAAAGGCCTGAGTCCCGGGTGCCGGAGGAAAATCGCTGCTGGAAGCCAAGGGAAGGAAAGTCTATTGCATGAATCTCTTCGTGCAACAGGTCTCTAGTGCTGTAATAACTTATGCATGGTGCCAGGTAGATTCTAGACTTGTAAATTATATAAATGTCTAACCACTATGATGTACACCTGAAACTAATATAAAATAATATTAAATTGCAACTGTAATTTTAAAATAAATAAATAAAAGATGATATTTAATCATCATGAGTTTTAACACTTGATTGATAGTAATCATATCCTCATTTCATGCCAAAATAACAGGCCAATATTTTTTAATCCAGAAAAAAAACAGTTGACATGTTATTAATATACTGTAAGTCCATGGTGGTATTTCTCTACTAAATTCATTCATATAAGTTTGACTATGCCTTATCTACATTTATTTGTTAATGCCCAATCTATGATTTTGAAGGAGACAGAATAATGGTGATAGTGCACCTCAGTCTTGCCGACTCATCAACTAAACCTTCAGCCATATAGCTTTCCATCAGCTACTTCTGGGACTCCCATGAATAACATCTGTCCTCACACAATGCTAGTTCTGTAAGAAATTACTGCTGTCTCACCACATTTCTTCCCCTTGGAATCTTCCCTAGAAGGAACAGTGGGGCCAAGGGACACTAAGGTTCTCACAGTGTTGTCCATCTGTCACTTCATATGTTTGCTTTGAAAATAGGTCATTCTTCTTTTGTGCCTGTTCCTGCTCCCATAGACGTTTTGGCTAGAGACTTACAGCAAATTGTCCCCTTCACTTCCTCCTTCTCTCTTCCATCCTACCTGAGCCTTTCTGGCACTGGAGCCTTCCTGTTCTACTGGTGCATACAAAAGACCTTATACAAAACAACTCATCCAGATCCGCCCCTTTATAGTCTGCCCCAAATGGCTTGTCTGACTGACCCCTAAATCACAGGGAAGGTAGTCTATAAACATTGATTCCTTTAGCAAATATTTTGAGGCTTTTCAAAATTCCCAATGCACAAGCTACATAGCATGAAGAGTAATGGCTGGATGCTAAGAAAAATGAGCACACTGATATAGGAGTGTGCTGCCTCTTTGATAGCGTCTAGATGACTTTCATCACAAACAGAAACAATTTCACCTTAATTTCATAGTTTTGAAAGGAGATTTTAGGGGGGAAGTAGGCAGGTTTAGGAAGTTTTAGGAATTAGGGGTCCATGGGGGGAACCACGGGGCTGCAAAGCTGGGAGCTGCCCAAAGGTATACAGAATAAGGGAGCTGCCAGAAGGTATACAGTTACAGAACCAAGGAAAGGAATCCACTCATTCCGAGAGGGAAGAGGAAAGCCACAGGGAATAGAAAAACAATAAGGGAGAAGAAGAGGGGAACCTCAGCTGAGGTTTGAGCTCTGAAGATGCTAAGGTGACCAATCAGAGGGGCTGTCAAGACTCAAAGAACTGCAGCCTTTATAAATTTAAGAAAAGAGATATTTGGTGGGATTCTCTCTCCCTCCCCACATGTGATTTGTGCTTGTTTCTCAGTAAATTTCCACCTTTTCCTATACCACCTGTTGTATCCACCTGGACAAGAACCCAGGAGGCCACCTTTGCATCCTACCCAGGGGAACCCCAAACGTTTCAGTTCAATTTTTGCTTTTCAGTTTTAGGAATATATCTGAAGTTCTATTTGAGAAGTACGCTCAGTAAACCCTGTTAAGAGCCAATACCTCTCTACGATTACTCAATCGCTAAGGAAGATGGCGGATGCTAAGTGCTTATTTACAGACATTGAAATAAATTGCGTTTTGAAGCCACATAGCTAGAAGTAGGAATTACTAAAGACGCTGTACCCCATCACTAATCTCTTTCTTGCACAATCAATAAATACATTTGACCTCCTGCCATATATAAGAAACTATGCTAGGTATTTTAATGCATTTAAAAAATAAACACAAAGTCACTAACTTAAACATACTTGCCATCTAGTTTGGGAAGAAAACTATATATATATGGTTATATACTACATTCCAAGTCCATAGAGTTGATAAAGCTATGGAAATTTAGAATTTTTTATGTATACACACACACACACACACACACACACACACACACACATTTTTGCTTATAAAAGAGTATAGACCCTTGATTAGTCATTGTACAGAGGACATTCTGTGGACATAATATTTTGCCACCCAAATCTCTACGTAGCTTATCAAAAATGACTTGTTGAAAACTGGTCATGGATACGTGAATTTCATTCTTTTGGAAATAAGAACAGGGTTTCTTTTGTTTGTTTGTTTGTTTGATAGATAGCTGATGAATGTACTTGATATGCTATTCAAAAGGTAAAGTATGTAAACAATGAAAGGTGAATGTCAAACTCTTTTCTCTTCCCTAGTTACTGGGCCTCTCTCTCTCCTTGGAGCCAATGCTTTCTACCAGTTTCTGTGTATCTTTCCAGAGAAATATTATGCCTTTACAAACTAGATTGTGTTTTTCTGTTGTTTTTTTATAAATGACAGCACTTTATAGACACTCATTTATACCTGTTTTCTTCACCAAATATCATAATTTAGCACTATTATGATATTTTCAAATTAGTCTATGTAAGTAAATATGCCATAATACATATTTAATCAGCTCCCCATTAAACATTTATTTTCCAACTCTTACTAGTAAAAACAATGCTTTACATGAAGTAAAATTTCTAGATTAAAGGGAGGTGCATTTTAAATGTTGATTGAGCCCTGGTCGGTTTGGTTCAGCGGATTGAGTGTCAGCCTGCGAACTGAAGAGTCCTGGGTGTGATTCTGATCAAGGGCAAATGCCCAAGTTTCAGGCTAGATTCCAACTAGGGGCATGCAGGTGGCAACCAATCAATGATTCTCTCTCATCATTGACATTTCTCTCTCTCTCTTCCTCTCCCTTCCTCTCTGAAAGCAATAAAATTTTTTTTAAAAAAAATAATAAATTAATTAATAAATAAAAATAAATGTTGATTGATACAGTCAATTTTCCTCCAGTAATAAATTTCTTTAAGGCAAATCACTTATGAGAATAACAAATCTATGGGAGATATTTCTACCATGGTATAATGAATCTCTTTGTTCTTTAAAGATATAAACATTCTTGTCTTAATGAGAAGTAGCATTATAATATAGTAAATTCATTGGCAATTACAAAAAGAATATGGGTGCATAGAACATTACTTGCTCCAATCTACTTTATAAAAATTAACTCAATATGCAGATGTTTTGTCACTTACCAAATTCTTCATGCATGTACTGTGAATTCCAAAGTCATCGTCCTTCTTGAGATGGATGGAAGACTTTAAAGCACTTCTAAGTAATTTTTATCAAGTGTCAATGGAAGAGTTTATGGTGTTCAATGATACCAAGTACTATAGACAAATACCAGAGACATATAGATCTTTAAGCAAATGGAGCATCTGCTTTCTAATTCAAGAGACAAGTGGTTCAAAGTCTTACATTTTAAAGCTATATCTATAAACTGAGTGGGAAAGCCAAAATTATTCAAGAACTATTTCAAATGTAGCATTTGTCTTTTAAACTAGTCACAGTTCACAGAGTACAGTAGTCAAGGGACACAATTGTGGAAAAGTTTAGGGGGCTTTTATTTTTAACTAGCATTAAAATCTTAAGCAGGGTAAGTTTGAAATTTTTCTGTCAGTAAGATCTATAAATGTGGTCTAATAATTTTTTCTGGACATTTCCCCAAAGTACTTTATATCTTTAAGTCAACAAACAATATTTGAAAAATATTTATTGGGTATCTGTCATGAGTTAGGCACTGTTGTAAAAAGATACTGGGTACATGTCTCCTGACTTTTATTAGTGTGTAGCTCATACAGAGAGAAAAATCTGTTAATAAAAAAAGCAGTGAATTATTATAGAAGTGTTAAAAAGGACCAATGGAAATACAAAGAAAGAGATTTATTATATTCAGGGTGAAGGAACATTTTTATAGAGGAGACAACACTTGAATTTAATTTGAAAAGATAAGTTGATATTTAATATGTACATTAAAGATGGGATAACAAGAGAAAGCAGAGACCAGGAGGATGAAGAAATCTGACACATTTTATAAAGACAATTCAGACTAGCCAGAACAATACAGATGTAGATATTGATATAGATACACAAAACACATATTTATGCATATATATGCACTAGAGGCCCAGTATACTAGTATATATATGTGAAATTCTTGCACAGGTAGAGTCCCAAGGCCTGGCCAATAATCAGGGCCAATCTGTGGGGCCACTGAGGCCCCTTTTTCCCCCTCCACCTCCCACGCTGGCACCTGCCTTGGCTGGCATGGGGGCCTGTGGTCTGGGGGCCACTCCTGTGTTGAGCCTCTGCCCCCTATTGGTCAGTGCACATCATAGTGACTGGTCATTCCACCAGTCATTCTGCCATTCAGTTGATTTGCATATCAGGCTTTTATTATATAGATAAGATATGGAATATATCAGATTAGTGCCCCAGTGCATAGATGTGTGCACATTGAAAAGATATTAATTAGAAGTTGGCCGGCAAGGCGGGATTGGGTGAGACAGGCCCAACAGGTTCTGGAGGCAACCTCCCACAGTCCCTCTCTGGCCAGCCACACCTCAGGCAGTGCTGGGCTTGCAGGGTGTCTGCAGAGAGAGTGGGGTCCCTCTGGAAGGTGGGGTCTTTCGGCCTGGCTTGTGGGGATTGGGCTGAAACCGGCTCTTCGACATCCCCCAAGAGGTCCTGAATTGCAAGAGGGAAGTTCTCAGGTGACTCATCTGGAATCGGGTTTCCTCCTCTCTGGTTCCGGAGTGCGTCACTCAAGAACCGCCGCTGCCAAGTCACCACAGCCCAGCAGCTCCTGCATTGAACATCTGCCCCTCTGGTGGTCAGTGCACCTCATAGCTACCGTCAGATGGTTGAACAGTTGCATATATATATATATATATATATATATATATATATATATAATACTTGATATTGAAATACTATCTATAATAATAAAAGCATAATTTGCTAATTAGACTGGACGTCCTTCCAGATGAAGCTGGGAAGCCTGGGTCCTGGGTGCCAGAGAGAAGCCAGTGCTGGCAGCCAGGGGAAGGGAGGCCTACTCTTGCATGAATTTCTTGCATCGAGCCTCGTGTGTGTGTGTGTGTGTGTGTGTGTGTGTGTGTGTGTGTGTGTGTAGCAGAAAAAGAATGTACTTTGTGATAAGGTTGGAAGGGAAGGAAAAAAAACTATATCCTGGGAGAGCTTAGCATAACATGATAAGATATTGTGACTTCATATCTTCTAAGCCAAAGCTTTCCAAACAGGTCACCAAGTTCAAATGATATACTGAATATGTCATGGGTACATAGTCCACAAACAACTCAGCTCCGGGGTGGATGTGGGAGATCACTCTGGACAAATAATCTCACCCATTTATCCCAAGATATATAGCATTTACAGGTGTGCCTTGATAAGGGGAACGTTTAGATATACTCCTCTAGGTAGTAAAGGTTTAAATTCAATCTAAGCTAGTGATGTACACGCAGTCTAAAAGGGTCACTAGAATCTCATGAAAGGTAAAGCAGGTTTAAAGGCCAAGTACAGAGTTCAGAATTCATGACAAGAAGGCACAACTGATATCTTTGAGACGGTAAAAGGATGGCACCCCATTTTGGTTTAACTAAGAGAATAATGATGTCTTTCATTGAGTTTAAGAATAAAAGGTAAGAAAGAGCTTTTGAAAGAAAGATGTCTCAAACTTTAGAGTCCTCACATGTCTAATGTCAGTGGGACGTATACGATACATGTGACATGCCAGTAGAAATATCAGATATTACCATCAGGTATATGTGTACTTAATAGAAACTACACATAGTACAGTTACTCTGTTTCTGTTAGAAGCTGCCCTGATGGTGAATAACACATATGTGAAAAAGTGGATTAAACAAGTAGAGACATTTATTCCCCCCAGGGAGCATGACCAGTTATGAAATGGACATTCCAGCGTTTGATGCATCAGCTCCAGGTTGTGAGCCACGAGCCAGGTCATCCTAGTCTTTTCCCTGGAGCTGTGCTTTCCGGTGGTTCCCAGCCTTAAAGCCACCACGAGGTCATCAATGGCTGTTGAAGTTCAAGCCCAGTGGTCAGCAAACCAGTGTTCGAGAGTCACATGCCACTCTTTGGCCCCTTGAGTGTGGCTCTCCCACAAAATACCATGGCCTGGGAGAGTCTATTTTGAAGAAGTGGCATTAGAAGAAGTTTAAGTTTAAAAAATTTGGCTCTCAAAAGAAATTTCAATCCTTGTACTGGTGATATTTGGCTCTGTTGACTAATGAGTTTGCCGACCACTGTTCTAGCCAATACATCCACATTCCGTGAAGGAAGCCGGAGCCAGAGGAAAGGTCAAAAGGCACATGCCAGCTGAGTTTATTTATTCTTTCAAGATTTCCCAGAGATCCTTACTAGTACCTTCTGTCCATACCTGGGGGATCAAACCTGGCATGTGGCCCTAGCCAGTTTGGCTCAGTGGATAGAGCATCAGCCCATGGACTAAAGGGTCCCAGGTTTGATTCCTGTCAAGAGCACCTAACTCTGTAGCAGGCTTGATCCCGAGCCTCATCGATATTTCTACCTCTGTGTCTCTCTTCCTCTCTTCCACTCTCTCTAAAAAAACAGTTGAAAGAACCTCTAATTTGGGAGGTAGGACAATAGGATTAACAACAAAAACCTGACATGTGGCTGCTTTAATCTGCAAGAGAGCTTGAAACTGATTTTTTTTTAAGCTAGAGACACTGCTATCTCAACTAAATCAAAGTTCTGTTAGAAAGGAAAAGGAGATATTAAATACTAACTGCATTACTAGCAGTCTGTGGCACTCAACCTACAATAGGGAGAAATATCATTTGAATGCTTATTTTAAGAACATTCTTCTCCACAATTTATATAATTCCTTTTTGCACTTCTCAAAGCACTTTCTCACACATTATTGCATTTGCTCCTTAAAACAACCCAGTGAAATAGTGGGAAGTAAAGCTTTCTCGGTTATTTTAAAAAGCAACAGAAAAACAAGACATTATAAGCAGTGAAAATAACGCTAGGAGTCTAATTTTTTTTTATAAAATTAGGACTTTTGCCATGGTAATAAGGAACAAAACTGACTGGTTTTCAACTGAATTGACAAGATGTTTTTAATATCACGTAGGCCCAGTCTCTCTCTCCTTCAGAAGACACAGGAAATTACAGCAGTTTATTTTCAAGGTGACACCAACTTGAAAACAAGAGTCTACGATTTGCCTAAATAATTCAAGAACCAATATTAGGATGGCATCACAAAGTCCCTCGAAGTGGGTGCTTATCCAATATGTGATGGGGTAAGAGGATGTCAGGAGAATGGATGATCAATTTGTTCTCTCTCTCTCTCTCTCTCTCTCTTTATTCCCATATGCTGCTAACTGTGATGGGAAGGGGCTTTCGGTAAAGCAGACTTTGTTTGTTTGCCTGTGTTTAATAATGTTGCCGCGAGACACAACTGAATGTGTATACTGCAGGTAGTTCATGCTGAAGAGACTGGGGAAAGAAGCTTCTTGCTTTGAGGGGGGTGGGGGGTGAGGACCTATCCATATCTGGTTATGAGAACTGTCACTCACCCTTACCTCAGGGCCACTGAAACTTGCCTCCAGAAAGATCCTAGCTCTGTAGGGGTGACAGGGACTAGAGAACGCAGAGGATGGCCTGGAGAAAGAGGAGGGCAGGAGGCTGGAGGAAGAAGGTATCCCCGGAGGAGGCAGCCCTTGTATATACGGAAAGGCAAGTTGATATAAAAAGTAAAGTTTCACCCATCTCTGGGTCTTCATTGGCATCTGAATCAGCTAGTCATGAATTTGTTTTCTTTCTCATAATGGACTATACAACTTTATTTCTAGATGTTCTGAGTATGAATAAGACCACTGATCAAAATAAAAGAAGTCATTAAAAATAGTTTCTAAATTTTATTTGAGTCATAAAATTTGTATTACTGTTTATCCTTACTTATTAATGCCTCTTTATTGTATAGCTCAGCATACCATAAGAAAGCAGAAGCATTGATGTTTTATATATATAACATCATATATATAAACATATTTATATAAAAACTCTCTCTCTCTCTCTCTCTCTCTCTCTCTCTCTCTCTCTCTCTCTCCATAATAAGCAGTGAAAATAACACTAGGAGTCTAAATTTTTTATAAAATTAGGACAGAGAGAGAGAGAGAGAGAGAGAGAGAGTTTTTACAAGTAAAATTCAGTTGGAGGAGGGAAGGAAAAGGGAGTTGGTCTGTCTGATCTTCCTCAGGGCCTGGGTTCTTTTTGTTTTGCCACATGTTCACAATATTAATCTTTACATCAGTGGCTACAGCCAAATTATTGTCCTACCTCCAAAATTAGAGGTTCTTTCCAGCTGACAATTAATTTAAACATCGTGTTGTAGCTGGGATAGAGCTTTCAACAAATCAAGACTTGAACACATGACAACAAGGAATGTCAAGAGATGAGAAACAAAACTAAAGCGTTCTCCACTGCCGTGGTCAGGTTAGAGCTCAGGTATCTTCTCCATGATTGTTCAGACGCTTGCCAGCATCAATGGGAGAAAGTTAAGAGAAATGGAGAAGTATTTGTTGGTGGCTTTTTCATTCTAGAGAGAAAGAAAATAGATCCTGCCCTGGCCAGTGTGGCTCAGTTGGCTTAGGTCATCCCATCCACCAAAAGGTGGCATGTTCAATCCCTGGGTGCATGTGGGAGGCAACTGATCAATGTTTCTCTCTCACATCCAATCTCTCTCTCTCTCTCTCTCTCTCTCTCTCTCTCTCTCAAATTAATTTTAAAACTTTTTATAAGTGACCCCATAAAAATGGAGTGATTTTTTCTTTTGTCTATGTGTGGTGTTTGTTTCCAGATACATATGTCGTGAGGGTCAATTTTTTTTTATTGTACCGTGGCATTCTTAAATGCCAAATGACAATAAAATAATAAAATTTGTTAGGTATTTCATTTTAGTCTAAAATTTTTTTTTTATATTCTTTGTCTAGGTAATTGCCCATTGAGTAAAAATCATTTATTATGGTCATAACTGTTACATAAGGAGATCCATTTTTGAAATTTCTGCTTTAAAAAGTATCATTACGCACCAATTGTTGTTGGGAGACCGGCTCTTCCAGGAGATCGTGAGAAAAGCGTTTCAAGGATCCATGCACAGGAGGTTGTAATGCGGATGTGGCAAGATGATTTATCAGTTCCCCTCCTGGCTTCCCAATGTCCCATCTCCCTCCATCCATCATGGAAAAAGTCTCACCATGTTCACAGCAGGGCCAAAATAAACGCCAGTGCCCAGAGTTTCTGCTTCATATTGAAGCTGAGACTTCACAGAGCCCATGGAGTCTAGGGCTCCCATTGCTGGTAGACCCACATGGTTGTTAGCTCTTGGGTGAATGCATCAACAAACAGGACAAATGCAGGAGAGGGAGAGAGAGGGAGGGAGGGAGAGAGAGAGAGAGAGAGAGAGAGAGAGAGAGAGAGAGAGAGAGAGAGACTTCAGTAAAACCTCAGTATAAAGGACTAAT
The DNA here is from genome assembly GCA_963924515.1 of Vespertilio murinus. Taxonomy (NCBI): domain Eukaryota; kingdom Metazoa; phylum Chordata; class Mammalia; order Chiroptera; family Vespertilionidae; genus Vespertilio; species Vespertilio murinus. The sequence goes on from OZ004712.1 coordinate 61,482,471, forward strand.
TTGGGTGAGGAAATATCTATTTAAGCCAAAAGTCCATTATATAATAAAGTAGATTATTTTGAAATGGGTATGTTAAAAAAAAGTGACAAATTATTTAGTATACCTGTTTTTTTTTTTACTTACATAGGCATGTTTGTGTAACTAAAATTAAGTTTAACTTCACAGAAAAGTGTTTTGCATGTATTACAGTAATTTTAAATTTAGACTGAATAGGTCTAGTAAATTAGGGCATTCACTGGTCATGTAAACAAATGCACATGGCTGGGGCGAGGCTTAGCCCGTGTCAGAACATGGGCCAGCAAGTGTTAAAACTGCTCCAGAAAGTCACACCATGTGACAACAGAGCTCATTACTATGTGATGGGGGTGTGATCATGTGCCAATCATTAGCTGAACATTGTTTACCAGTAGTGACCCTGAGATTTAAATATGTACACTATAATTGTAGACATGTAATATTTATTTACTAGAGGCCCAGTGCATGAAATTTGTGCACGTACGGTTCCTAGGCCGGGCCTGTGTTCAGGGCCACCTTCCCTGGCTGCCCAAAGCCGGCCTTACCCCCACACTGCCACCCACCCCCAATTTCCCATTTGCCATTGGGAGGCCAGAGCCTGCCGACCAGGGAGAGGAACCAAAAGTTTGGCTGTTCCTGCCTGCTCGCCGGCCCCACCCCCATCACAGATCATATTCTGGGTGGGGTGACCAGCAAGGCAGGGGCCTTAGCTTGGTGTTGCCCAATCCCCCACCACCCACCCCTGGTTCTCTGCTTGCCATCGGGTGATAGGAGCCTCCTGGCCAGGGAAAGGGACCGAGAGGGTCAGTGTGCCTCACAGTGACTGGTCCAGTGGTTGTTCTGGTCATTCTGCCATTAGGGTTAATTTGCACATTACCCTTTTATTATATAGGATGTTGATGAAATTGCTACAGTGTTTTTTCCAACGTATGGCCTATTGGCTAAAATTTGTTGTTAAAAATAACAGTGAGTTAATAACAAAAATTTTATTTAATTAACCTGTCAATTTAATTAGAAGCAAATCTTGGTTAAAAGCATTTTTAAGTTAACAGGATGTTAATTTTCACATATGAGATGCAAACCGGAAATTTTGTCTGTTAAATCAAGGTCTGAAAAATTCAGGGTTTACTGTTCTTTGCTCACATGGAATTATATGTTCTCAGGCTTGCTAGGAATCAGAAGTTCTTTCCAATAACTAATTGGCTTCTTAGGTTCGCATTTGGGTCCTCCCTCAAGACAACTATCTTCTTCCCAGGTTAGACTTCCAGTCCTCTGTGGGTGAGTACCTCCCCTGTGCCATTTCCACTTCACTGCGCATGTTTTTATCCCCCTCGGAGCATCCTCTTTCCCACTGGGTGCTGAGGTGGGGGCCTTAGGATAACTCAAGGAAAAAGAAATTCCCGAGCCTTGCATAAGAGGATGAGTGATTTTTATTTGTGTGAAATTACATCCCTGGGTTTCCAAAGCCCCACTCTAGTCATAGAAGAAGTATAGCCGGGGTTCCAGTAAGGCTAGAAGCAAAGCTGTGTCTACAGTTCCATGTTGCAGCCAGATCCAGTTCAGCATCACTGGTTGGAGTCCACATGGCCCATTTTGTGGGTTTCAAGTCAGGAAGCAGGAGTGAAAGAGCCCCACAAGCTAAGAGTCAAGGGCAACACACCAGGAGGAACCAAGCAGAAATAAGAGAGCGAACTATTTTATTTAGGGGACTAACTACTCCAAATTCTGTGCCCCCACAGTGGCCACTAACAGGCAAGTACCTTCGCTAGTAACCCCAACTTCACTGGGCATGTGCCTATTTTCCCTCTGCTGAGTCTCTCTAGGGGGGTCGGGGTGTGTGTAAAGTTGTAACTTCCTGGCGAAGCTTTCCAAGTGGCAAATCATATTTGGCTTTCCTTTTGCTCATTTCCTGTTATTAATAGCTAGATTAATTATAAGGTATCACTCCCCCACACACAATCCGGTACCAGAGGGCAGGGAGGGTAATGGATGTCAATCCCCTTGGAGGACAATGCTGAGATCTCTTGGGTGTGAAGCTGTAGCTTCCTGGTGAAGCAGACAGGCCTCTGCTTCCCAGCTGACAAAGTTCAATAAGGCGTAACGCTCCCTTTGCTTCCTTTCCCATCAATCATTAGCTAAGGACTGTACACAATCACCCTCCCCTTTCACCATCTTCCCTTTGTGACTAATGTGTTTCCTCTTCGATCACCACCCTACTTACCTTTCAACGTAAAACTTAGTGAGAAATGTCAGTGCTATGATCATCTCATAATCATCCCATGATGAAACCTTAATAATTTTCCGGGCAACTCTTTTATAAGTGTTGTTTTTGTTACTTCCAGAAAGGCAAATTTATCCACCAGGAATCACGATGAATGGAGGGATTTCCTATCTTTGTGTGTATTCTCAGCTCGGGGACAACACACCACAGACTTCTCTGAGCTACCCAACAATTCTATCAGTTGAGTACTCAACACCCTACAGTTTTCTTTAGATCCTTAAGAATGACAAGGGCATTTTCCAAGTGGTAAACATTCTTGGCAGCTCGGGTAACTTTTCAGATTTGTGTTACTACTTTTGGCAGGACTCGTATCACCTGTTAGGGGATTTATCCATTCCTCCTGTCTTCTCTTTTCTTCTACTTGCAACAGCCAGGATAGATAGGAAGTATCTTTTACTTTCATTCTCAAACTTTCAGTCCTTCACAAATAGTAAAGAGGAAAATGTCTGAAGTTAATGAAAGGCAATTTTTAAAAATGTATCTTGATGGTTGAAAGGCTTACAGATGTCTCCATTTTTCCCCATTGACCTCTTCTAGCCCACATGGTTAATCTCTCCTTCACCCATGGGGGAAATTGAAAATATGACCTTTTCAAGAGACATATAGAGAAGCAGCTTAAAGTCTTATGAAATCTATGTCAAATTCGGTGTTCCCCATTCCATAATTGCCCATCAAGTCATTAAACTCAGTGAGGATTACTTAGGAGCCAGCCCATCTTGTGCAATTTACAAATACTCTCTCCCCCTTTTCTCTGTGAATTACCCTTTAGTTTCATCCCCATTACCTTTCCCTGTCATTTTCCAGCTTTCACCCATTTGGTGATCAAATTACACATCAGATACCAGTAACCTTGAACACCAATAGCTAGCACAGTAAATTGAAAAGAAGAAGTTCAAAGAAATAACTTTTTCACCAGAAAAGAGCATCTTTATTTCTATGCTGAGAAGAAAATCCAGGTTCTATTCCGGATTTAGATATGACTAGCAATTTAATCTGCAATTAGTCTCCTTTTTAAGTTGTGAAATAGGGACGAATAATCCTTTTAAAGTCATTATGAGAATGAATAAAGTTCCCTTTGTATTATTAATAAAAAAAGGTTTTCATAAGAATGCTAATACATGAAGCAAATGATTGTCAATACTTCTAGCAACGCAAAGGGGTTTTACAGGCAAGTCTCATATGTGTGTAATTTCTAACTTAACCTCACAACAAACTCGAGAACTAGATAGCTTTCAGGTGTTACAGATGAGGAAACTTAGAAACTTCAAGTGCCTTGATCAAAGTCACATACTTAGGAGGAATCAAAACTTTGACTAAAACAAGGTTATCTGATTCCACTCACCAAACTGTCTTTCTATGCTTTTAAAATAAAAATTAAATTAAATTGAACTAAGTCTGCATATCTTCACTTATAAAATAATATTGCTTTGATCATTAAAAAATAGACTCAAAAAACTAGAAAGGTCTCACAGCCCAGGCTCTCATTCCATCCATTCATATTTTCCATATCATAGCAGATCCTCTGGATTCCTCTTTTTCCCAGTGTCAGGGAGCATTCCACCTTGTATAGGGCAGCCTGTTTTGCTGTTAGTTTGAGTTATCCTATCTTCTTCCCTCAACTTCAAAGCATCTATAAACTTTGCCCTCTCAATGTACTCTGTCTGGCATTTGGTTATGTTCCCCAGATCCTTTTAGCTTAGCCCACACTAGGTAACAGCTCTATGATGGCTCTGCATATATTTTAAAACGGGTTTACCTTCTATTTTCTCTTCTCTTGGGTAAGTTTTCCCAAGTCCTCATATGGGAGACATTTACATGATTTCTCTTTAGTACTGACATCTCTCTTTTGGACTTTTCTTAATTGTCAAAAAAGGATCCAGAAGAAATCTTAGATTTCTTTCCACTAAGACAGGGGTCGGCAAATCCCGGCTCATGAGCCACATTCAGTTCTTTGGCCCCTTGAGTGTTCTAATGCCACTTCTTCAAAATAGACTCTCCCAGGCTGAAAACTGACTTCTGTGCTTGGGCCATGAAGTTTTAATCACACTGTTTGTGTGCACTCGCACGTGGTATTTTGTGGAAAAGCCACACTCAAGAAGCCAAAGAGCCACATGTGGCTCAGGAGCCGCGGTTTTCTGACCACTGCACTAAGACATTAGAAGAGTCATTTAGACATTTGAGGTCTCATCCTCTCTCTCCTGCCCATCTCTCCAGGGATGAGAAAATCAAGACCAAAGGGCTAAGTGGCTTGTCTAAGGACACAAAAGGCTTGGCACCGGACTCCTGGATGACCTCTGGTATGTCTGATTCTGTTATTGTCATGACTCTAATGATTCTCCCTTCTTTGCCCTGCGAACATGAAATGCTGAAAAGTCATTAGAATGTTAAAACAATCAATGAAAGAATATTCTCAGTTAATTCTACAGTAAATGGGTCATTTGGTGTATCTATTTCTTGGGTCTAAGTCCTGAATAGTGCCAAGGCTGCCACAGAAGCAATGCTTGCCCTCCAAAAAAAATCATTTCCAAGGTCACTATAGTTCTCATAGCCTCTGGGTCTATATTAGACGTCAAAGGGTATTGTGTATTCTACTTCCAGGAGCTGGAACTTGCAAGACTATTGTTGAATCTCTGCTGCTGACCTATTAAATAACTGAATGATTTAAGGAAACGTCTTGAATGTCTCCCAGTTACCAAAAATAAGCTATAGGGAGTACTATAAAAAGAATATTATATATTTAAAGTGTATTTCTAAGCTCTTGTACAAAGTATCAAGTACACAAATATTTATTAACTGGTAAAATTGAAGAATAGATCGTTTTGTTTGTTCCTCAAAGTTTTTAGATAATTGAACATTCTCTTCCTATGTAATAAAATTACTGAGGCAATGCAAGGATTTGCCACAGAAATTTTCTTCTATGTCTATATAATTGCAATTTTTCATTTTTAAACAATGTGCTCTTAGAATATGGTAATTTTACACACTAAAATCTGACAGCAATATAACCAATAACAATGTTGATGCATTTTTAATATTTTTATTTTTTATATATTTTTATTGATTTCAGAGAGGAAGGGAGGGGGAGAGAGAGAGAGATAGGAACATCAATGATGAGGGAGAATCACTGAATTGGCTGCCTCCTGCACTGCATTCTGCACACTCCACACTAGGGATTAAGCCTGTAACCTGGGGAATTGAACTGTGACCTCCTGGTTCATAGGCCAATCAATGCTCAACCACTGAGTCACGTGTTAACCAATCAAGTAAATCATAGGCCTTACATCACTAGAAGAAATAAATTTCACTTACATGTTTTCATATTTTTAATCTTTTTCAAAAACTATTTTACTAAAGATCCTGTTGGCACATTATTATGGATATATCAAAATGTGTTTAACCAATTCTCCTATAATGCATTAAGTTTTTTCCATTTGTTACAATTAAAGTTCTTCCTGATAAATAACATTGCATATGTATATAGTTATTTTGAAGTTCTTTTTCTTATAGAATTTAGCTATATTTTTACTCCCACCAGACAAATATGGAATGTGTGTATTTTTCTAAACATTCATTGTTTTAACTTGCTTTTGTTATTACTATTGAGACTATTTGCCTACTGTGGTAGGCAAGATACTGATTCCCAAAAGATGCTCTTGTTCTAGTTCCTGAAATCTGTCATTATGCTCCCTTTCATGGCCAAAGGGACATTGCAGATGTGATCAAATTAAGTATCTTGGGAGGGGATATTATCCTGAATAATTGTAGTGGACCCGACAATTGGAAAGGTCCTTATAAGAGGAAAACAGGATATGCCAAAGAAGGCAGTGTGACAACGGAGACAGAGAAGCAGATGTGGTGACTGACAAAGAGGAGACAGGCATTTGAAGATGCAACATTGTTGGCCCTGAAGACGGAAGTAGGAGCCACAACCCAAAAAATTAAAAACATTTAAAAACTGCACACAGAGTCCGGAAAGCTCAAAAGGCAAGGAGATGGGTTCTCTCTAGAGCTTCAGAAGGAACACAGCCCTGCAGACCAGAAAAGTAAGATAATAAATTTGTGTTGTTTTAAATCACTGTGGTAACATATTAAAACACAATAGAAAGGAACACAGCTACTCTTATTGATTGTGATTAAATTATCGTGGTTTATTTATAGTTTCTGTTTTTTGAATTGCCCAAACTAAGAAATATGTACCTACCTAAATCTTTAAGACTATAAATACATTTTATTTTTTAATTCTATATTCATGAACATAAAATGCTTGACAGTAGTCACAGACCATCTGGGGTTACCACTCAAGTTAATAAAATCATAGGCCTTACATCAATAGAAGGAGTAAATTTCACTTACATACTTAAAGACACATAGACTCAAAGGTTATTAGCTCTCCAAGGAAATTTAGAGACTATATAGTCCCACAAAAACTAAACATTTTTTTCATAATAAATGTGGTATGTTATGTAGATTGATTTGTATACGTTGAACCATCCTTGTGCCTCTGGAATGAACTCCACTTGACTATAATGTATCATTTTTTGATGTATTGTTGCATTTGATTTGCTAATATTTTGTTTACAACTTTTGCCTCTGTAGTCATCATATATATTAGTCTGTAGCCGTGTGTGTGTGTGTGTGTGTGTGTGTGTGTGTGTGATCTCTGCCAGGTTTTAGTGTCAGGGTTATATCGGCCTCGTAGAATGTGTTAGGAAGTATTGCCTCTTCTTCAATTTTTTTGGAAGAGTTTGAGAAGTACAGTTTTTAAGTCTTCTTTGACTATTTGGTAGAATTCACTGGTGAACCATCTGGTCCTGAACTGTTGCTTTTGGGGACACTTGTTATGGTTGTTTCCATTTCCTCACTGCTGGTAGGTCTATTTAGATTGTCCAATTCTTCATGATTTAGTCTAGGAAAGTTATATATTTCTAGGAACTTATTCATTTCTTCTCAGTTATTGAATTTGGTGTCATATAATTTTTCATAATATTTAGTGTGATCTTTTGTATATCTGTGATGTCTGTGGTGACTCCTTCTCTCTCATTTCGGATTTTGTGTATATGGTTCTTTTCCCTTAGTGAGTCTAGCCAGGGGTCTGTCAATTTTATTAATCTTTTCAAAGAACTAGCTCTTTGTTTTATTGATTTTTTTGTATAGCCTTTTTGTTCTCTATTGCATTTATTTCTTCTCTAATTATTATTATTATTTCTTTTCTTCTGCTGACTTTGGGTTGCTTTTGTTCTTCTTTTTCTAGTACTTTAAGATGTGATGTTAGGTTATTTACTTGGGATTTCTTTTATTTCTTGAGATAGGCCTGTAATGATATAGACTTCCCTCTTATTACTGCTTTCGCTGTATCCCAGAGGTTTTGATATGTTGTATTGTCATTCTTGTTTGTCTCTCTCTATATTTTTTTATCTCATCTTTTATTTCTTCTTTGACCCAGTCAATTTTTAGTAGTATGTTATTTCATCTCCATGTATTTGTGGGTTTCTTTACTTCTTTTTTGCAGTTGATTTCTAATTTCAAAGCATTATGGTTAGAAAATATGCTTGATATAATTTCAATCTTCTTGAATTTGTTGATTCTAGTTCTGTGATGCAACATATGGTCTATCTTTGAGAATGTTTCATGTGCCCTGGAGAAGAATGTATAATCTGATGTTCTGGCATGAAATGTTCTATAAATGTCAATTATGCCCATTTGGTCTACTGTTCCATTTAAGGCCAATATTTCTTTATTGATTTTCTGTTTGATTGATCTGTCTAGAGCTGTCAATGGCGTATTAAGGTCTCCAACTATGATTGTGTTTTGACCTGTAAATAGTTGTTTTATATATTTTGGTGCTCCCTAGTTGGGTGCACATATACTGTACATATTAAGAAGTGTTATGTTTTCTTTTTAAAAAATATATATTTTATTGATTTCCCACAGAGAGGAAGGGAGAGGGATAGAGAGCTAGAAACGTCAATGAGAGAGAAACATCGACCAGCTGCCTCCTGCACACCCCCTACTGGGGATGTGCCCACAACCAATGTACATGCCCTTGACCGGAATCGAACCTGGGACCTTTCAGTCCGCAGACCGATACTCTATCCACTGAGCCAAACCAGTTTTGGCAGAAGTGTTATGTTTTCTTGATGCAGTGTCCCCTTTATCATTATAAAGCATCCATCCTTGTCACTTGTTATCTCTGTTATCTTGAAATCATCTATTTTGTCAGGTATAAGTATGGCTATGCCTGCCTTTTTTATGTTATTTGCTTGAAGAATCATTTTCCACCCTTTTACTTTGAATCTACCTTTGTCTTTGCAGCTTAAATGTGTCTCTTGTAGGCAGCATATGGTTGGGTTTTGTTTTTTGATCCACTCAGCTACTCTGCCTCTTTACTGGTGAGTTAAGACCATTTACATTTTGGGTAATTATTGATGTATGAGAATTTCCTATGGCCATTTTATGTTTTGTTTTCTGGTGCCTCCGTTGGTTCTTTTCCTTTAGGTTTCTATCTGTTGTTTTTGTTTGGTCATATTCTATATAACTTTCCTCTGTTTCTTCCTTTTTAAAACTGTATGTCCTGGTTTGTGGATTTCTGTGCATGGTGACCCTTAGGTTTATAAACAATGAAGTTGCATACATACCAGAGTCATTTTGCTTTGAGCGCATCTGATCTTCATCTCCCTCTGCCAAATCAGACCTTTTCCCTTGCCCTTATATTGTTTTTGTTGTCACAAATTATCCCTCTTTATCTGTGCTGAGCAGAGACGTCTTTGTTGAATTATAGATGGTTAACTTGCTGAAATGTCAGGGGGAGAGGAAAAGATGTGCCCTTACCCTGCCATTCCTCTGACGCCACTCCTTCCTTTCTCAAAATCTTGAGCAAACACCCAATGACTATGATAGTCCAGGCTCTCCGAGAAGCGGACGTCAAGACAGGATTAAATGTGCAAGGGTTAGCATATGGGAAATGAGTGTGGAAAAGAAACAGTGAGGATGCTGGAGAGTTGGAAGAGGCTGAGGTACAAGTTGGAGTTCAGGTGAAGAGAGCTCATGTTCTCCATCCAGCCAGGGACACCAGGTCCTAGAAACAGGCTCTAAATCCCAGCTCCACGCCACTATTTAAAAGGTGTGTGACTATGGACAAAGAAACACCATTTCTTTAGCAGTTTAATGGGGATACTAATATTGTTCTCCTGCTATACCTGCGCTAGTAAATGAAATAATGCATGTAATTCTAATTTTCAGCATATACTGAACGTTCAATATATGCTGCTCCCAACACAACTTGATTAGCTCACTTCCCTTCTAGATAAAAATAAATTGGGTTTAAAACAATATTCCTCTTTTGAGATGCAGCATAGGATAGTGAAGGGAGCTATAAAGACATAGGAAAAACCTTGGACTGTAATCATAGAAGACCAGAGTTTGAATCATGTGTTAGCCCCAGCCCCCAAAACTTACTGACCCATTACAAATTAATTAAAATACCTGAGACTTCCCAAATATGAAAAATAAGGGCAATGATATTTATATCACATGGTTGTTCAAGAATCAAATGAGATAATAAATGTATTCAAAATGCCTACCTAATGCTGAGCACATAATAAGAACTCAGTAAATGTTAGTTATCATTGATTCTTGTTCTCTAGTATATAACTAGAGAGTTGGTGCATAAAATTTGTGCAAAGGGTGGTCCCTCAGCCTGGTCTGTGCCCTCTTGCAATCCCTCGGGGGATGTCCAACTGCTGGCTTAGAGGTTAGAAAAAAACCTTGTGAGAAACAAAAAACCAAACAAACAAAAACAGAGGCTACTCTAACAAGGGTGAGTTCTGAGGAGCTGGAGTTAACTTTCTGGGTGAAAATTCCCCAGGCCAGGGAAGAGAGAGAGAGAAAGAGAGAGAGAGAGAGAGAGAGAGAGAGAGAGAGAGAGAGAGAGAGAGGCACCCCCCCCCCAAAGACTTCTAAAGCACAAACTTTGCTTTGCCCACATTTATCACATGTCTAAACACAAACCATCGTGTACCTCAAGCAACATGTATTAGGGAAGGAGAATGCTCCTCTCGTCCCCCCAACTGAAGCTCCTCAGGTGACCTGCCTCTGCAAATCCACATTTATCTCTTGGCTCGTGGGAGGTTAGGGAGCACAGCATTATCCTGGGAGGGGAAGGTCCCGGGGACTGCACCCATGGTACTCGCCCCAAGCTTCATTTCCTCACCCTCCCGGGTTGTTTTCCACCCACCACTGATCCAGTTAATGGGGTCAGAGGACTGCAGCTGGATTCCTCCAGGCAGAGAGCACGCTGGAGGCCACATGGTCCAGTTCCAAGGCCCCTGCATCCACCCCTCACCCCCAGGTTCCTGCCGGTAGGTAGTGGCTCCGGGTGCTGGGCCCCACCTTGTGCCAGACTCAATCTGACTGGATTCGGGGAGTGATTGGGCCTCTCCACGGCAGGTGGCTCCACAGCTAGCACCTTTGAATTGCATGTCACTGGGGGGAAAAGAAAAGCCTCCTCAGTAAGAGGTTTTTCAAAAGCCTTCAGAGACTGGGAGGTTGGCTGGCCAAGGCCCTCCTTCCCCTGGCTGCTGGCTGCCAGGCCCGCCCCCTGCCCACACCTGCCTTGGCCTGATGCCACTGACATCTGCTGCCACCCACCCTGGTTCCCTGTTCCCCATCAGACAATTGACACCTGCTGGGGGAGGGACTGAGAAGTTGGCCAGCAGTCCCTGATCAGGTGATTGTGGTGGTCAGTGCATGTCATAGCGACTGGTAATTCTGGTCATTTGGTCATTCCACTGTAACAGTCTCTTAGGCTTTTATATATATAGATACTAGAGGCCCAGTGCATAAATATGTGCATGGGTGTGGTCTGGCCAGCCCATCCTGATTGGGACTGATTGGGCCAGACCTGCTGGGGGGAGGGGCTGCAGATGGTTGCCTGGCCAGCCCCACCCCCTAGTTGAACTCTCAGTTGAACTCCTGGTTGAGGGGACAATTTGCATAATAGCCTTTTATTATATAGGATACTTTCATGGCTGGCAAATTAAGTAGGGCCATCAATTCCTAAAGTGCATAACTATGAATGATTACCCTCAAGGTTTTCATTATCCTTCTCTAAAAATTTTTAAATATATTTTCTTATCATTCATTACTCATGTACTCAGGGATCATGCTTGTCATCATCATAAGAATCAATGTGCCCATTTTAGTGTCTTTGTTTCTTATCTTCTTAGATTTTACTTCTAATATGTTTAGGTGCTTGTTCACCAGAGATTCAAATGTAATCCAATCTATACTAATAAAGGAGAAATATGCAAATGGACCATACCTCTACAATGCCCATTAGCTAATCAGGAGTGAGTATGCAAATTAACCCAACAAAGATGGAGGATTAGTTTGCATATGCAGGCATGGACCGCTGTGTGGGGCCGGACTCCTGCTAGAAAGGGGAGGGCAGAGGGCAGAGGGAGCTACAGGAGCGGTGCTCCTGCTGGGAGCGAAGACTTGCAGGCTCCCGGGCAGCTGGGAGTGAAAACTTACAAGCTTCCAGGTGGCCAGGAGTGAAGAAGGGGAAGGAGGGCCTATTCTTTCATGAATCTTAGTGCAACAGGCCTCTACTTGTGTACAAAATAAAAATAAATATATTACAAATAAAGGTCTGAAACACTTTCATTGTACAGAGCATTCAGCGTGAATACCCAGACTTCTATGACTGTACTGTGCTTCCCAAAGGTCACATTCACATGCCTCCTGACCTGGATTTTGCCCCCTCAGAACTGAGCCTCTGCTTACAGTTGCTAACCACAGTCCTAAGCACATAGAAGATGCTTAGGACTGAAGTTAAAAAGCTGTTAATGGAATGAAATGGAAACAAATTTAATAACATTATGACCCTCTTCTCTGAGTGGGATGCACAGTGCAATTGACTAAGTGGTCTATAAGTGTCTACGTTATTTTCTTTCTATCAATCACTTAACATATGTGGTCATGGGTTGTTAGTAACTTCGACTTCTTATTTTTTTTATACCAACAGAAGAATGAATGAAAACGTTGTTAGTCTTGTCCTTTCTTCTATGAGGACCCACTTCCGTGCCAGATCCCACAAATATTGGCATGTGGAACTGCCTTTGGCCATGGCAAGCATTCAATACTTCTCTGCTTATTTGACTTTAAAAAGCTTTGTGAAGTGTATGTCTGGGTATTCTCAGCACTTCCTTTTCCTTTTTTTTCCAAGTGGCATTTAGTACTAAACAAAAACTGATCAGAGATTTAGAATTATCGTTGGCCCATTGTGTTTCCATGGCTACAGGTCTGTGTTATTCATCTTCCAAATTCATCCTCAGTGACTTAGGCAGCCTTTGTGACCCATGCTTATTAATCTTGATTACTATGATCCATCCATGTTGGCCTCTTACTTATACCCTACAATTGCTTCTAAAGGAGGCAGTATTCCTGCATTGTGAACGCAAACACCACTCGTTCAATACCTGTAATGATGAAGTTCACACTGAAATCACCGGCCCCTTTTCAAGTTATTCTTCAGGAAAGTAACATTTTTTTAAACCTTTGACAATGTTGTTCCTTTATAACTCTCTCCAGTGTATGATTAATCACTCACTTTTCTACCTTCTCACCTAGTAAAACTATTGTTTGTCTGTGTTGCTTCCAGGATAATGAACAGATTAATGCAATATAGAAAACAATGAGGTTTTGTCACCAAATTAACAGAATATGACAACATTAATTAATAGAAAATATTTTGAAAATAAAATGGTAATTCAACTCTGTTGGTGTGCCTGCTGCCCTTTGTGAGTAGATTTTAGAAAATCTCAGATAAGAATAAAGTAAAATAAATACAATTAAAGTAAATTATTTTAAGAAAATTAATTAAAAAATAATGTCAGAATTAGGCACAGCTGCATGTGAGATAGTCACAAACATGACACCTTGAGTAATATAGAAGTTTATAGGTCTCCTAAAAGGGCTCTAAAAGCAGGAATCTGTGAAGAGATGGCAGCTCCATGGTGATCAGGAACCAGCTCCCTGCACTGCCTTAGAATCTTCAGTGGCTGATCACGAGCCAGTATGGTTGCCAGAGCTCCAGCTCTTATATTCACATTCTAGGCAACAAGGAAGAGAAAGGGGAGAACTCTTTGAAGCTCTACACATCAGGTATGTTTACATCCTTTTGGCCAGAACTTAGTTACATGGTCATGTGTAGTTTGCAAAAGAGTGTAGGGAATGAATGCAATCTCTTAAATAGACTTCAAGGTGACCAGCTCAAAATGAAGATTCTGCTCCAGAAGAAGGGGGAAATGGATATTGAGAGCAACTATCAGTCTCTATCATAATTCCCAAAAAGTATATAAAGTAAATAAAGCACACAAAGAATACAGTGAACAATGGGCACTGCAGACAAAAATCATATTAAACTATGTGCTGTAGCATTAAAAAAAAAAAAGCCACAAATCAAGCGCTGGCAGGGGATTGGGGGGGTGGGCACATACCTGAGTTTCAGGTTCACTGTCTCCTCAGGTGGGGCACAAGTGGGAGGCAACCAGTCCATGTGTCTCTCTGACATTGATTTTCCCTCTTTCTCTTTCTCTCCCTCCCTCCCTCCCTTCCACTCTATCTGAAAAGCAATGGGGGAAAAATATCCTCATGTGAGAATTATAAAAATATATGCATTTCAGCCCTAGCTGGCTTGGCTCAGTGGATAGAGCGTCAGCCTGCCGACTCAAGGGTCCCAGGTTCAATTCCGGCCAAGGGCACGTGCTTGGGTTGCAGTTGCAAGCTCAATTCCTAGTGGGGGTCATGCAGGAAGCAACAGATCAATGATTCCCTCTCATCATTGATATTTCTATCTCTCTTCTTCTCCCTTCATCTCTGAAATCAATATATATATATATATATATATATATATATATATATATATATATTTCAAATATTCCTTTGTTTTAGGGATATTTTCATCTTTTTTCTGTTCTCATCTCTCACAGTATTACCTATATTTTCTGTTGGCAATCCTATTTAATAAAAGGGCAAATTAATGATGGCAGTGCCCATAGCCACAAGATGGCGGTGCTCAGTTGTCTCAGTCCCACCAGAGTCCCCCAGTCCAGGGGGAGCAGAAGCTGAGAGCAGGCAATGTGAACAGCCTGGCAGAATGCTTGCTTTTTAGCCACAACAATGAGGCAAGCATTCTACCCTGGAGGACCTCTGGACAGTGTGTATGGAGGAGCGGGTGAGAGGAGAATGCTTGTGTTGTGTCATCGCCCTGGGCCTCCGGGCTTTGGAGAGCCTCTAGGCAGTGGGCGTGGACCAGTCAGGCCCCAAAGAGAGCTACTGGCACACAGATTTGTGCGCAGGGCTACTAGTTTGATAATAAAGTTAATAGACATTTATTGAGCATTTACTAAGTTCTAGGCAATGAGCTAGTTTCTTTCTTTAAAAAAAATATATTTTATTAAGTTTTTACAGAGTGGAAGAGATAGGGATAGAGAGTTAGAAACATTGATGAGAGAGATGTTGATCAGCTTCCTCCTGCACACCTCCTACTGGGGATGTGCCCACAACCAAGGTACATGCCCTCGACCAGAATCAAACCTGGGACCCTTCAGTCTGCAGGCCAATGCTCTATCCACTGAGCCAAACTGGTCAGGGCTGAGCTAATTTCTTAACATGAATTTTTAAACCTTGAGCCAACCTTTTGAGATGCTTATAATTGCATTTCTATTTTATAGAAAACAAATGTAAGGAGGTAAGTAATTTGACCAGTCACAGAACTATTAAGCAGTGAAGCCAGGAAAATCTATTTTCACTGTACTACACTCTTCACTTACTGTGATTATCATTTGTCTCTTGCACTGTCTCATGTACAATTCTTATTTCTCGTTCCTTCTACTTTTACATCCAGTTACGTTTTCTATTCAGCACTCAGTAAGTAGCCTGATGGCTCTCCTTAGAGGCAAGAATGTGTGTTCATGGTCTTCTCTCCCCTTCACATTGCCCACTATAGTCTTCTGCATAAACCAGATGTTCACAAAATTATTAGAGGTAAAATAAAAGAAGGCCAGAGATATTAATTGGTGATATATTGGTAAGTTCAAACTTTAAGGCAAATGATTGAAGCAGAAATAAATTATAAAGTATTAGCAGAATAAAAAGCAGAAATGTTGAAGGAGTCTGAACACTTGAGTTTTGCATCTAAATATTAGATGTTGAAGATTGATGGCTGTCAGAGGCAAGGGGACATGTTGAGGATTTTAGTGTCTATGTCCATCAGGGATATTGGCCTATCGTTTTCTTTCTTTGTAGTAGTGTCTTTATCTGGTTTTGGAATTAGGATCATGCTGGCCTTATAAAAAGAGGCTGGAAGTGTTCCTTCCTCTTAAACTTTTTGGAACAGTTTGAGGAGGATAGGTGTTAGTTATTCTTTGAAGGTTTGGTAAACCTCCCCTGGGAAGCCGTCTGGACTAGGGCTTTTATTTTCTGGGAGTTATTTATTTTATTATTATTATTACTGTTTCTATTTCATCGGCTGTTATTGGCACACAGGTGAAATCTTTAACAACCAGGCCATCATACTGTCCCAGGCACTCTTTGTGCTCTAAATAACACTAATGGTCTTCTTTGCTTGCTGAGGTATGGATGAGTCAGTTGTCAAACCCTGTCTTTTTACCTGCTTCCCAGTCCATTTCTGGCACCCCTTATGTTTGTTCAGGTTTCCAAAAAGTAGACACCAAAGGATTAGACTTGCAAGAGAAATTAGAGAAATGCCTATGAAACAAAAAGAGAATGATGCTGGAGGAGACAGAGCGAGAATTCAAAATGAGATGAGATCTAACCTCTAAAAAGGAATGGAGGAAGGAAAGAAGATTAGGTAGGAATATTCTAAGACTGCAGTGCAGTTTTTAGAATGTTCTGGCCTGAATGAAAAGAGTGTCCTTGGGCCAAAGGCACACAGTTGAGAAGCCCCCATCTCACGGGAATGGGTCTGCACTATTGCTCCTTTAACACCGCCACGCTCGGTCGCTGGGTGGGAGAAGAATGTGGGAAGCGTGGCTCTCATTGCAAATGTGGTTGTGGACCTAGAAGAGCAGAAGCTGGACTATCAGTCAGTGATGCCGCCAGCAGCAGGACATTTGAGCCACACATTTCCATAGCCATAGCCGTCACGGCTCCTTGCAACTGGTCTATGTAAATGCTTCCCTGTAGAGTTCTGCAAGGCACAACCCCTAGAGGTCTCTGACACCTGAATACCTACTGCATAAATTCTCCTGAGTTCAAATGGCAACATTTCATTTCCTCCTCATTCTCAATTCATGGGGACTTCTTTCCAACTTCACCGAAAAAACAACAACAACAACAACAAACAAACAAAAAATAAACGGCATAATAAGAAAGGAACTTCTAACGTGTTATCACCATCTACATGAATCATGTGTATGTTTCTTTTCCTCCTGCTACTGGTGACAAAAAACATCCTTGCATATAGCAAAGATCAAATCCTCTACTTGACTAGATCCCACCACCTCTTGCTACTGTGGACAAAGCTGCAAAGTCTCTTTCTCTTCTCTTCTCCTCTCCCCTCCCCTCCCCTCCCCTCTCCTCTTCTCTCCCCTCCCCTCCTCTTCTTTCCCCTCCCTTCTCCTCTCCTCTCCTCTTCTCTCTTTTCCTCTCCTCTCCTAGCCCCTCACTTTCCCCTAATTTCCATCATATAAAACATGCTATTATCCATATTTTTAAAATTTATGAATTTATGAGCATGGACATTTGAGGGATGGGAGCTAGTCCTAGCAGGATAGTGGCATGTGGTTGGCATCTTTATTCCAGAGAAAGTATTGTTTCCAAACTCCGGGACATAGTCCCTGCAGATCCTTCCATGTCTCTACTAACATAAAGAGGGCTGAAGTAGACTGAACAAGTCTGGATTCTGAGAGATAGGGCGGAGACCAGGAGGTATAAGAACATTTACCCACTTTCTCCTCATTTCTTACTCCTTTCCTTTTCTTCCTCATCCAGTCTTTTCTTCTTGCTCTTTTTATTCTTCCTGTTGTTTTCCCCATACAAATCCTTTGAGTGGTACAGAGCTATCTAAGTCATCCATGAGGTTTGGCATCATTGTTTGCACTCAGGGCTGGCTGATGAGGTACTGCTCTTAAAGTTGAGGAAGATACAGAGGTAACCAAGTGAAGGTTTCTCACAGCTCAAAAGAGCCCATCTAATGCTCATTCCAAAACCTCTCCCTAAGATACTCAAATATACAGTATAGTGAAAATATACAGTCCCAACATTAAACAAGGACATTTTACTAGTGGGACATTATTTATTAAAAACAAAAATCTCACTTTTATATGTTGAGAGACTCAGTCTCTCAAACTTGATCCAAGGTTGGATCTTCCATTGGAGTCTGATGAACCTATTCACAAGGGTAAAGGCTACAGGCTATAGGAACAGTCATCCCAAGGCTAGAAGAGACCAGACATGATGTGTTTAAATCAATGATTTTCAAGCTGTATCATCTGGTCAGAATGCCCTGTCTTGAAAGCAAAAAAGAAAAAAAAGAGAGTAGGTAATTACTGTTATTATTTTTTGTCAGATTGGCAAAATTAATATATTTTGGTGTGCTGCAGAATTTTAGTAATTAGCTTATGTATGCCACGAGGTGAAAAAGGTTGAAAATCACTGTCGTAGGGAGGGAGACAAAGTCAGTAAAACAAGTCTGAGGCTCTGGGGTGTGTCTGTGGCTTTGGTACCCCTGTGATTGAACATACAATGGAGGGTGATGTGGG
This sequence comes from Vespertilio murinus, assembly GCA_963924515.1. Lineage (NCBI taxonomy): Eukaryota > Metazoa > Chordata > Mammalia > Chiroptera > Vespertilionidae > Vespertilio > Vespertilio murinus. Next base: position 61,500,552 of record OZ004712.1, read on the forward strand.
TGAGTTACTCTCTTCTACGCTAGTACATACAGATCATCAGAAGCTCTGCAGCATGAGTGTTCAAATATTCTAGGACATCAGGAATAAATAATTCCTGGTAAATAAGATGAAAAAAGAATAATTCCTGGTAAATAAGATGAAATAAGTTGAAAAACAGGTGACACTAGTAATTCCTAGTGGAGATACTAATGTCACCTAAAACACAAATAGCTTTGTTGATGAAGACTCCTTTTAACTCCTTTTGTTCAGAATTTTTACCTAAAGCCCATGGTTGTTTTCATTTTAGTATTAAATTATAGTTTTTGATTTATCTATAACTAGGGGCCTGGTGCATGAAATTTGTGCACTGGGGAGGGGTCCTTCAGCCCAGCCTGCCCCCTCTCACATACTGGGAGCCCTCAGGAGATGTTCTACTGATGGCTTAGGCCCGCTCACTGCAGCCACCAAGGTAATTTCATCAACACAGACTCCGTCCCTTCACCATGAAAAAAAAATGACAAATTTCTTTAAGCATTTTGAAGATGTGTCTTTCATAAGATATATTCTTTCTTTATTTTTCTTTTATCCTCACCTAAGGATATGTTTCCATTGATTTTTTCCCCTTCCCTCAGATCCTAGGCTCGACCCCTTCCCAAGCCTAAAGGCTCCACCCCTGGTTTTAGGCATTGGAAGGGAGACCCCCTCAACACCTCCCCCCCTCAATGACTGGGAGATTCCTGAGACCCAGGTATGTATGCAAATTAACCTCCATCTTTGTTGGGTTAATTTGCATACTCACTTTGATTGGCTGTGGGTGTAGCAGAGATACAGTCAATTTACATGTTTCTCTATTATTAGGTAAGACTAGAGGCCCGGTGCATGAAATTTATGCATGGGAGGGATGGTTGCTCAGCCTGGCCTGCACCCTCTCCAATCTGGAACCCCTTGGACATCCCTCTAGAAATCTAGGACTGCTAGCTCCTAACCACTCACCTGCCTGCCAGACTGATCATCCCTAATCATTCTCTTACTGGCCTGATCACCCCTAACTGTTCTGCCTGCCTGATTGCCTCTAAGCACCCCTGCCTCAGCTCTGCCTGGAAGGATGTCCTGAAGACATCCAGTCTATCCAATCTAATTGGCAAAATTACTCTTTTAATAATATAATTAGCAACTTGCCTGTTGAATACATACATGGATCCAGGGTTTAAGCAATGTGTACATTCAATAAATTGCATACTGAACAACTTCATGCTATGATTCTTATTTAAAGAATAAAACATTAAAAAGTTACTTCAGGCCACACAGGTTGGTGACAAAATCAGAAACAGGAAAGAGAATGCACTCTGCTTCTGTGCTTGGACCGCATTAGTTACTGTCAGATATTCTTTGTAAAATGCTGACCATTTAGGTGTTGTTGCTGCATGAAAAAAGAACAATTCTGTCATTGGATATTAGTAACAGGAGGAAGAAAATGTGTTTGACTAATCAGGAAACATCTGAACCCATTCTTTTTTTACTTCAACAAGGGTCAAAGGCTCAAAACTCCAAGACAAGTTGTGGGGAAGGGGTTCTATTTTTAAGGAAAGGGACTTACGAAGGGAAAGGCAGGTAAGCAAACCACGCTGCTCATTTTGTGGTGAGATTAAAAGTCTTCAAAAATGGATGCCATCTTCCTCCACAGGACAGATAAATACCAGGGAAAGCGAGACTGAGTCACAGACTGAAAAGAATCTTCGTTGTAGGATGCAAGAGCAGGCTGTTTCCTCCAAAGCTGAATTATCTCCGGATTTAGAGAACACTGGGAGAGAAAAGAGGCACCGGGGTACAGGTCTTACAGGTTCTTTAGAAAAGAAGGCTTTATTTAGAGGCCCTAGATCTTGCCTAATGTGCAGGATCCAATGCTATTAGATAATTATAATGCATATAGGGTTGAGGAATGCTTTGTAATAGTGAAATATATGTAGTAAACATTCAAGTCCATTACAGAAAAAGTGGTGGCTTTTCTAGCCCTAACCAATACATCAGAGTTGGGAGCAATATCAGAAGAACCTTATGCATGTTCACAAATTTGGGAGCAAAGAAAGCTCCCAGAAGTTTCACACTGTGTGAGTGTAAAAGGGAAAGAACTACACTGAAGGAGGTCTCTCAGCATGGACTGACAGAAATAAGCCTGGAGAAGCGGACGCTCCTGGCCTTTTCCAATGGCTCGCTGCTTGTGAACTTAAGAGCTCACTTCCCTCCTCACTGATGATTTGCAAAGTAAAATATTTTGCGGTTTTGTGATCCTCACCACTGAAAGGTTATCCCCCGTGCCCAAAATGGTGGGCGGAGTTTAACACATGACTGGCACCTGCCACAGAGACATCTCCAAGACATTGATCCACCAATCAGCATGGGCCAGAGTGCCCTTAGGGCCCACCCCTTCCTGTTCTACTCTGGGCCCAACCACCTCCCTTTCCGTCCTTTAAAAGGGACCCCAGGCAAGACACGTGTTGCTGTTGGCTGTTGGCTGTTGCTGTGGCTGCTGCTCAGCCTGGCTGTGTCCGGTCCCCTGTCCCCTCCCCCTCCAATTCTGATCTCTACCTCCGTGATGGGCCCCGCCCATTACTGGGGAATAAACTTTACTTTTTTTTTTTTTTTTTTTTTTAATGAAAATAAAGGAAATTTATTACCTGTATACGGTAGTTGTCAACACAAACCAGACAAACTATGAATCCTACAGTATCAAGAATTTACTCATTTATTTAATGACAATCATGTCATCATCTTCTGGAACATCATCATAACAATCCAATTCCTGAATTTCCTGGTGAATTTCTTGTGACTCCATTTCTTTCAGAATCAGTGGACCAAATCTCTCATGTTTAGCAATAGCACTGTCTTTAAATGAGTACTTCTTGTCAAGGTAGCCTGCTCGCAGTGCATTTGCAATGCAACTGTCAGTGATTTTCTCCCATGAATTCTTCACCCGAGTCACAACTTCTTGCAGTTTAGTTTTCACAAAGTTTCCACGCTGATTTCTCTCCATTCACACAGCAGTGACGTCAGGACTCTACTTAACGTCACTGGTTGCTAGACGTCAGTCGGGGCGGCCCTAGCGACCTGTTTATGGTAAACTAATTTTCATTCTGAGACAGAGCTTGGGGGCCTTATTTTCGGAGGGATGCCTTATATTTCACTTAGAAGGAAACCTGTAAGTAGGTCTTATTTTCAGAGGATGTCTTATTTTCAGGGAAACACGGTAGGTAGGTACGTTGTTATTAACTTAATTAAGGTACTCCTAAACTGGCCTTTGCTAAAAACTCAAGGGGCCAAAGAGCCACATGTGGCTCATGAGCCTCAGTTTGCCGACCAGGGTCCTAAAGGGATTAATTACAGAAGAGATTAGAAAGAGCTTGGGTAAGAAGGGTTGGCTGTAGTATATAGAGCAGAAATATAAGGGAAACACAACCTATTTCAGTGAGTCACTGTGAGGAAACAACTCAAAGTATTACATTTTTAGGGATTATAAAGCAGATTAGATCAAGTCAAATGATGTGTCAGTGGAAATAAAATGTGGAATTTTGGAGCTGAAAGCCAGTCTTCTCTGGTAACCTCCCAGAACGGAGCTAGCACGTCACACGCAGAGTCCTGCGGGAAGGGAAGAAGTCCAAAAACACTCCCATGGAGGGGAGGGGAGCTTGGAAAGAATGTGTAAAAAGTTGTAAAGGCTGTAAATATTTGCAGGGTAAAAAGAGCAGTGAGTGAAAGTTAGAGAATTAAGGATTATTTTTCTCCAAAAATAAAATAGCATATTACCTAGGAGATGATGTCCTGCTCTTCTGAATTTACAATAAAAAGGATAAACAAACTGCCTGGAAATACATAGGTTTTTTAAATGCTTATTGAAAAAAATGTGGTTGAATTTATTTATTTTTTTTTAATTGATTTTTATTAATTATGGTATCACATAATTGTCCTTATCCCCCCATTCCCAACCCAAACCCATCCCTACATATTCCCCTACCCCCTTATTGTCCATAGTGCATGCACACAAGTCCTTTGGTTGATCTCTTCCCTTTACCCCCACCCTCCCCTACTTTCCCTCTGAGGTTTGAGAGTCTGATCGCTGCTTCTCTTTTTCTGGGTCTATCTTTGTTCACCAGTCTATGTTGTTCATTATTTCGTCTAGATGTGTGAGGTCATGTGATCCAAGAAATACCCTTATAAAAACCTAAACTGCGATAAGCCTTAATGGTTATCCTGAGAGGCAAATGAATCAGTCTGTAATGAGTTCCTTTCTGGGCCAGCAGTTCTTTTGAGTCCCAGTTTCAATGTCGAATAGTTCCTTGTGTGTACATGTCAGCCATGATATTTCAGATCTGGTTGGTGGACAAATGGTGGTAATGCAGGTCCGACCATCTCTTGTTTGATCGTGGGTATCCTTCAGCAATAGGCAGCCGCTGTCTGTTGGTATGGTGAGGCGTCCTCAGCATCTTCCATCTCTGAATTGTCTCTTCTGTCTTCATGGCTGGAGCACTTCTGTCTATTCCTCTCTGTTACTGGATTCCAGGTTTATCTGGAATAAAAAAAGACCCCGAATAGCCACAGCAATCCTGAGAAAGAAGAATCAAGTAGGAGGGATCTCTGTACCAGACTTCAAGCTGTATTACAAAGCCACTGTTCTCAAAACAGCCTGGTACTGGCACAAGAACAGACATATAGACCAATGGAATAGAATAGAGAATCAAGATATTGACCCAAGGCACTACGCTCAATTAATATTTGACAAAGGAGGCATGAGTATACAATGGAGACAAGACAGTCTCTTCAACAAATGGTGCTGGGAAAATTGGACAGATACATGCAAAAGAATGAAACTAGACCTCCAACTTACACCATACACAAAAATAAACTCAAAGTGGACACAGGACTTAAACATAAGACAGGAAACCATAAAAATATTAGAGGAATCCACAGGCAGGAAAATCTCAGACATATGCCGAAAGAACTTCTTCACTGATACTGCTCCTAAGGCAATGGAAGCTAAAAATAAAATAAACAAATGGGACTACATCAAAATAAAAAGCTTTTTCACAGCAAAGGAAACCATCAGTAAAACAACAAGAAACCCCACTGCATGGGAGAACATATTTGCCAACGATATCACTGATAAGGGTTTAATCTCCAAAATTTACAGAGAACTCATACAACTTAACAAAAAGAATATAAACAACCCAATTAAAAAATGGGCAACTGAGCTAAATAGACACTTTTCTAAAGAAGACAGAAGGAAGGCCAAGAGACATATGAAAACATGCTCAAAGTCATTAATCATCAGAGAGATGCAAATCAAAACAACAATGCGGTACCATCTTACACCAGTCAGAATGGCTATCATCAACAAAACAGCAAACGACAAGTGTTGGCGAGGATGCGGAGGAAAAGGAACTCTTTTACACTGCTGGTGGGAATGCAGACTGGTGCAGCCACTGTGGAGAACAGTATGGCGTTTCCTCAAAAAACTAAAAATGGAACTCCCATTTGACCCAATGATTCCACTCCTAGGAATATATCCCAAGAAAATGGAAACACGGATCAGAAAGGATATATGCACCCCTATGTTTATAGCAGCACAATTCACCATAGCTAAGATTTGGAAACAGCCGAAATGCCCATCAGCAGATGAATGGATTAAAAAACTGTGGTACATCTATTCAATGGAATACTATGCTGCGTTAAAAAAGAAAGACTTCCTACCATTTGCAGCAACTTGGAAGGAGATGGAGTCCATTATGCTAAGTGAAATAAGCCAGGCAGAGAAAGATAAACATCACATGATATCACTCATTTATGGAATATAGTGAATGGCATAGACTGATGAATAATAACAGACCCAGAGACTGAGTAATATTGATCAGAACCCCAAACACCAGAGAAGGAGGGGATCGCTGGGAGAAAGGGGGAGAAATCAACCGAGAGACTTGTGGGCATACTTATGAGCCTCATTAATGGCCACAGATAAATGGGGGTGGAGTATAGGTGGAGGGTGGGGGATAAGGGAGGGATAAGAACACATATGTAAAACAATAATAATAATATTACTACTAAACTTTACTTTAAAATTCCCCGTTGTTCTGTTTCCTGTTTCCTTTCAAACCTAACAACCACCGTGCAGTTGTCTTCTCCACAGGTGGCTCTAAAGCAGTGGGTGCAAAACTGAACTGCACTTAGAATGAGATGGAGAGATTTTTTAAAAATCTGATGCCCAGGCTACACCCCAGGCAATTAATTCACAGGATTAGGCTTCAGTTATTGTTTCCTTTTTATTTTACTTTTAAAGCTTTAATGAGGTAGAATTAATCTACAAAGCAATATTCACATTGAATGCATACCATGTGATGATTTTAGACATATAAAAACTCTGGAGATACACAAAGTAACAGACAGAAGCAACATCTCCCAGAACTTCCCTCTGTTCCTGATTTTTGTTTTGTTTTATCTTTGTGGTGAAACACAGCATGAGATTTGCCTTCCCTTTTTTTTTCCCCCTTTAATCCTCACTCGAGGATATTTTTAGAGAGAGGGAAAGACAGAGAGAAATATCAATGTGAGAGAAACACATTGATTGCCTCCTGCATGTGCCCTGATCAGGGTCAGGGCAGGAGAGGAGCCTACAACTGAGCTACGTGCCCTTGACTGGAATCTAACCCTGGACCCTTAGGTCCAGGGGCAGATGCTCTATCCCCTGAGCCAACCCAGCTAGAGCAGGGATGGGCAAACTTTTTGACTTGAAGGCCACAACGGGTTCTTAAACTGGACCGGAGGGCCAGAACAAAAGCAACCTGACCATGCTGGCACTCTCATCTTGGGCGCTGGTGAAGGAGCGGAGGGGAGAACAAGAGAACCCTCCGCTCTTTCGGCTCTGAGGGCCGGATAGAACAGCTGAACGGGCCGGATCTGGCCCGCGGGCTGTAGTTTGCCCACGGCTGGGCTAGGGCAAGATGTGCCCTCTTAATAAAGTTTTAATACATAATACCGTATTGTTAATGTAGGCACCATGTTGTGTAGCAGATCTCTAGAATGTATTCCTCTAGCATAACTGACAACTTGCACCCATTGAAAAAAGTTTCCTGTTTCCTCCACCCAGCAACCACTACTGCATTCTCTGCTTCTGTGCATTTGACTATTCTGGGGAACTCGTCTAAGTGGGATCATGCATCCTTCCTCTTACTGTGACTAGCTTATTTCATTTAGCATAATGTCCTCAAGTTTGTTGCAAATACAAGGATTTCCTTCCTTTCCAAAACTGGGTAACATTCCATTTACATATACAGTAGCCTCCCCGCTCTGAGGTTTCACTTTCCGAGATTTTGCCTGCTGTAAATTGCAGTCCAGACAATTAAATGGAAAAGTCCAGAGATAAACAATAAGTGTGCATGCCATCATTGTATGCCTCTCTGAGTAACTGGATAAAATCTCCCGATGTCCGCCTCTGGGGACCCAGGACGTGACTCATCCCTTTGCCCTCACATCCATGCCATGTGGCTGTGTGTGCTCCCGCTCTTCAGTCACTCAGGAGCCGCCACCTTGGTTATCAGATCCTCTGAACGGTAGTTGTGCTTGTGTTCAAGTGACCCCTATTTTAATTTCATAGTGACTCCGAAGTTCTATGGAGCCGTGAAGTACTTCCTTCATGCCAAAAGGTGAAAGTTATCCAGTTAAGTAAAGAAAATAAAATCATATGCTAAAGTTGCTAAACTCTACCATAGGAATGAATCTCCTATCCGAGGCTGTGAAAAAAGAGAGTTCTGGCTAGTTTTGCTGTTGCACCTCAGACTGCAAGAGTGACAGCCCCGTGCATGATAAGTGCCTAGATAAAATGGAAAAGGCATTTAATTTGTGGGTGGAAGACATAACGTCATCATGGCTTCATGATCCTCCTGAATTACTGCTGGGAGGTCAATAGCAGCCTGACACTACGTCGCAGTGCCTACGCCATTCACTCCAATTCATCTCATCATGGAGGCCTTATATACTCACAAGAAGGGTGACTATAGTCCATTAACATGTTTTGAGAGGAGGGAGACTTTCATATCACTTTTTTACTGCATATTGTTATAATCTATTTTATTATTAGTTATTGTTGTTCATCACTTACTGAGCCTGATTTATAAGTTAAACTTTATCGTTGGTGTGTATGTATAAGAAAAAATACATACATCCACCTGGGGTCTTGGAAAGTATCCCCCACAGATGTGCAGAGGGTACAGCTGTATACCAAATTTATTGTCTTAAAGTTTTGAAGGTCAGAATCTTAAGTGGGTCTTATTGGGTCTAAATCAAGGTGTCTGCAGATCTGTGTTTCTTCTCCAGAAACTGTTCCTTGCTTTTCCCTGCGTTTGGATGCTGCCTGAATTCCTTAGCTCATGACTCTGAGCTCTGCTTTCATCATTTCCTTTCCCTCTGACCCTCACCTCCCTGCCTCTCTCGTATGAGGGCCTTGGTGATAACACTGGGCTCACCCTGATTTTCCCATCTCAAGATCCTTAACTTAATTGTATCTGCAAATCCCTTTTGCCGCATAAGGTAAGATTTTCACAGGTTTGTGGAATTATGATATAAATGTTTTGGAGCCATTATTTTACCTACAACAGTATAAATAAACTACTGTGTAATGGTAGACCAGAGCATTATTGAATTCAAATTTTATTAACTTGGGGTCCATTTTACCAGTTTCCCATTGGTCCAAATACTGATCAATAATGCATGTTCACAGTACGGATCATAGTAATCACTCTTTACAATGGGCATGTATGATGTGGGTGGGGGGAAGTAGTAATCACCATTTGTGTCATTCAGTTTCAATGCATTTGTTCAAAGGAAATATCTAAGACACATGTTTTTTCCTAAAAAAAAAAATAGCTGTCAATTTGGCACACTTATACTTTAGCATATTTGCCAATTTCTGTTGGTTGGATGACTAGGAATATAACCACATGTAATCACGTTGTGTATTTCTCTACTATGCCAGGCTGCTGGTTTTATGATTTCCAAGGCCTTTACACGTGCGATATAGTAGGACACCTGCCTCTCCACCTGCTCCCCCTGCTCCCATCAATCAGTCCACAGACATTTTCTAAGTCCTCCTGGGTGTAGTAGTGCTCCAGTTGCTGAATCAAGGGCCCTCAGAGGTGGCTCTGCAGGATTCACATGCACACACAATAGAAGAGCCAGCCCTTGAACATCTCACACCAGGGAATATCATCCACCAGTCTGGGGACCCATTTTGAACATCTCACATTCAAATTCTCCCAAAGAGAGTGTCTGAGTTGTATAGCCAGTCACTAACACATAGATACACAACCCTGTGGAGCAGAGTAGTATTGGGCCATCTCTCAGGCTGCAGGCCAGCCCAGGAGAGGTTGCTTTGGGCAGATGCTGATTCTTAGTCAAACTGCTGTGCCTGGTATCCAGTCATGAGGGCTGTAGATGGGGTCTGCATTCAAAAACCCTCAGATGAAGGTTTGGAGCATCACAAGCTTTCTGGGGTTTCTCAGAATGAAGCAGTCTAGTTAGGAGGCAACATGCTTAGTGCATCCAGGCCAAAAAGGCAACTGTTAATACTATTATTGCATATTTCCCTACTTACCATCATTTCTTATCTTTCTCCCTTCTTATTATGTCTGGATATGTTTCAACAGATTCACCTTTCAATTGCAAACCATGATTTTGTTATCTTGTTTTTTAATTTCCTGACTCTTACATTTTATTGAGAATGCAAAGCAGATGCTTTTCTAATATTCTGACTCCTAGTGTAATTTTTTAAATCCTCACCCGAGGATATGTTTTATTATTGATCTTGAGAGAGAGAGAGAGAGAGAGAGAGAGAGAGAGAGAGAATGGGGAGGTGGGGTGGGGGGGGAGGATACTATCATGAGAGTGTACCAAAGAATGCAGAAGGCTGATGGACCTTGGGTGTTGGCAGGGCTGATGCTAAGCACCTCATCTGTTGAGATAGTGGTGGCTCAAGGCAATTCTCTTAACCTGATAATCCTTTTACTTTGTACCAAACTTTACCTTTGATATGCCTATATGCATTGCTAAAGGACAAATGTGTATTCAAGTAAATAAATAGAGGACCAGGTCAGAAATCGGTGTGCCTCTTCAAGAAAGAGGTCTCTACCTGGCTCCCAATATCTTATAAATTCATATTCCTTGTGTAGTATTTTCATTTGTGCATCAGCCCCTCCTTCAGATCCTGAACCCCACCTCAAAGAGAAGAAGGGAGAGGGATAGAGAGAGAAACATTGATCAATTGCCACCCCTATTTGCCCAGACTGGACATCAGTCCTGCAACCTAGGTATGTGTCCTAACCAGGAATTGAACCAACAGCCTTTTGGTATATTGGATGATGTTCCAACCAACTAAGCCACCTGGACAGGACCTAGTGTAATATTTCAAAGCTATAGTTTACCTTTGCATCATGAGTTCAGTGGTTTCTTGTTTTATATTCAATAATTCTAAACTTTATGTTAGATTACTTCTGTTTTCTCTTCCTTGAATAATTAAACTCCACCCAGACTTGGTGCTTATCACACATAGAGTCAATGACTCACTCTGTCTTTCTACCAAGTAATAATTACTAGAATTCTCCTCTCATTTTTGAAGCCACTAATTCAATATTTGGTGTCTATCTGGTATAGTTTTTCTGAATTCATTTTTCTGAATTTATTCTTTAGCCTGCTTAAATGGCTATGAATTAATTTCTAGATATTTAGAAGTAGTATAGTTTGTCCACTGCCCAAAATAACACTTGAAGTCTACAGATTCACAGGTTGCCTACTTATAAGAATCCTTTTGCCTCTGAGCCTTTTAATTCTTAGCTTTATGTTATAATCTACCACACCAGCAACACTGGATACTAAAGAATGTGGTCCCAGAATAAAGACAGAAAAACACCCAGCTTCATGAGGTGCTATTGTAGTTGTTTGGGCAACTACAAACTCAATTTTCCTCTGCTGAGATTACAATGGCTAGAAGGACAAGTTGCCTCAAACAGCTCCGAGTGTGAACACAGGTCTTCACCACAGACCACTGGCTGCTCAGCTCGGGCTCAGGGCCTGCGGGATAGCCTTTGAGCAGCGTGAGCACGTGGCACAGACGGTGCAGCAAAGGCCACATGATGCTGCTGGATAAGGAAGCAGCCGGCAGGTGCAGTCACTTCAGCAGGTGCCTAACAGATCAGATCATCCTTCATACGCTGCCATCAGACTTCCTTGTGAGCCCACAGATTCTTCCAGAAATATCTAATGGGCACTTTACAGAAGAGTGCAATTTTACAAAACCAGATTACGCCAGAGTCCATGTCATTTTGTGTCAAAACCATCAGTGATCCATTTGTCTCCACAGTCTGGTCAGAGAAAGAGAAGCACGAGGATAATAAATTGAAGGGGGGAAAAAGTGAGCAAGGCCTTTCTATTCAATAGGCTTAATTTTTAACAATGGTTTACTCTTTTATTTTGGGCAGTGTGAGCAGTAACAGAAAGAGCTTAGCTAGGTAAGGAGAAAACAAATCAAAGCAGTGATATTAAAGGGACAAGAACAATTCCCCACGATATAAAAAGGTCAATGCTACTGAACTGGAAGATCAATAGCAAAGGATGCCACACCTTGACATAGAGAGTGCAATGGGGTGGGTGTGGTGGTTTCTTGAGTTGAAGAACTTGACAGGCAGCTATGAAGTGGTCTGTATTGGAGGGTGATACTTGAAGGTCTGGGGTTCCAGCAATTTTGTGGGTAAGGACTTTTCTTTATTATTTTTTATTGATGATCATACTTTGGTTGCAGCATCTACCCCCAATTCCTATGGAAGCTGGGAAGACAGGAATTCTGAAGTTGTCATGATTACAGCACTCAGCAGAATAGATATATCACCCAAGACATGAAGGAACAGTGAAGGATTCATCTTTCCTTCGGTTTAAATTGTAGGTTAAAAGAATGAGGCTATCATTTAAAGAAGGTGGGGAAATAAGTTAAAGACACCTCACAGAGATAAAAAGGAAATCAACGGCATGGTTATGAAACAGGCATTTTGTTTATGGGAATAATCAAATAACCTCAGGAGCAAAAATCCACATTCAAATAACATTTCCCTGCATCCCAGGTCTGATAACAAACCAGCAAGCAAAGCATAAGCAAATTCTGCAGATAGGAAAATGGCAAATGAGCTAGGGAAAATTTGCATCCCTAAGACAGGTATTTTCTTGCATGAGACAATAGTGAGACCAGGAATGTATTTTCTACTTGGAAATGATTGCAGAGATTCTGGGCCTGTGTGTGGGAAGATACTTTGGAGTGGAAGAATGATGATACCCAACCAACTCACTGTTTTCTTCATGATCGTCTATCTGCTCGAGTCCTTGACAATAATTGTGCAGAGTAGCTTAATTGTTGCAGTGTTGAGCAGAGAGTGGGTGCAGGCCAAAAGGCTGTCACCTGTGGACATGATTCTCATCAGCCTGGGCATCTGCCGCTTCTGTCTACAGTGGTCATCAGTGCTGTTCAACTTTTGCTCCTATTTCCACCCTGACAATGAGTTTTGGTACTTAGGAGTCATCTGGGAATTTACTAATACTCTTACATTCTGGTTAACCAGCTTGCTTGCTGTGGTCTACTGTGTCAAAGTCTCTTCCTTCACCTACGCCATCTTCCTCTGGCTGAGGTGGAGAATTTTGAGGTTGATTCCCCGGCTGTTGCTGAGCTCTCTGATGATTTCCTGTGTGACAATCATTGTTTCAGTGATTAAACATCACATCAAGAATCGGGTAATCTCCATGATGCCATTACCTGGAAACAACACGGAGATTGAGACACTTAAGACATTTTTGAAGAAATATTACACATATCAGCACCTGGCAATGCTGTTCATTCCTTTCCTCCTGTTCCTGACCTCCACCATCTTGCTCATAGCCTCGTTGTCCCAACACTTGAGGCAGATACGACATCACAACGCCGGCCACAGCAACTCCAGCATGAAAGTTCACGCCACTGCCCTGAGGTTCTTTGCCTTCTTCCTCATCTTCTTCACCTCTTACTTTTTGTCCATAATCATATCCACTAAATACATCCTAGGATATAAGAGTTCCTGGTTTTGGGCCTGGGAAACTTTCATCTATGCTACAGTCTCTATTCATTCAACTTCACTCATGTTGAGTAGCTCTACGTTGAAAAAGGGTTTAAAGGTAAGCTGCAATGGCCCCACGCTGCCTGAGGCTCCAGATGCAACAAGACCTTGAGCAAAAGGGAGCTTGCACTGATGCAACTAATACCGAAAACCAGCTTTACTCTTCATAATCCTATGAAGTGACAGTAATGTACCATAAATGCAAGGAGGCCCAAGCAATCCTCCTCCTCTACCATCCCCCCACAGCCATTTATCGCTAAACAACCAGTCTTCCTCTATTCTAAGCCACTACTATTGTTTCCTCTTCACAGTCCCCAGGTTAATCCCAACTTTCTCATGACTTTCCCATCTCTCCTGAGTCTTCTCTATCTCTGGAGTTTTACTCCCAGTGTATTCTACCCAAGAGAGCCAAAATCATGGTGTCCATACATTATATTTATTTTAGCCTTTTCATGACTGCAAATTACTCCACACATTAATAGAAATAGCTCCCCCACAATAATTTGTTGCCTACATCCTGAAGGTTCTCCATGCTGAGGTCTCAATTAATCAATTTTTATAAATTTAGTCAAGAAAATGTCTGATCATCTTTCTTTTTCTCTGTTCTTTCTGGACCTTTAGTCGATGGCATAACTTTTCTTATTTGTTTCTTTCCCACACAATGTGCCTTTATTCTTTTAAAACTCAAGCCAAAATTTAACTCTTCTTTTATTTTCATTTGTCAAGACATTATATTCTCCCCAGAATAGCAAACTACACACCCAATCTAGATTCTTCCTAGAACATCTCCAAATATTGGCAACTTAACTGGGTCAATTGCATATGGTTTCCATTGGCAGGATTTTTGCCTCTCAATTGTACTGTAATTTGGAATAAACTTTCTAGAAAGATTCCCAGATATAATCTGGGAACTCTTCTTACTTCATACAAGCTGAGTGATATTGGCTTAACCTCTCTATACTCTACCATTTCTTTCTCTGTGATAGTTCAAAACCCACCCAAATTGACAAGAATATATGAATCATATAATAATCAGTTTAAATCACCTATGGGACTTTTCTATTCTTTACAAATCTTTTTCTGCTTCCCCAATCCCTTTTTTCCCCTTCAGCTTATCTCAAACCTTTTTTTCTTGTAGGACTCTGTCTCACCATCTCCCCACAGCATCTCTCTCATCATTCCTGTCCTCTTTACCCTCATCTACTAGCAACAAAGCATCTTGGTAACAGCTAACTCCCAGGCCTTTGGCTCTCAGCTCCCATTTGCTTCAAGCATTTATTAGGGTGTTTTTCCTAAGGACAGCTTCATCTTTTAAGGCTTCCAGGTACCAGCGGTTAAGAATATACTTTTTATTCACCTTTCATACATGCATTGGGCATATCTGGTAAACTGAACTTCTGGATCTGCCATTAGAAGACTGAAACACCGCCGGAGAGAAAACCATCCTATGGGGAAAGGAATGCAGGTATTTAAAGTTTGACTACGAAAGAGACTCATAGGCCCTGGAGTGGAAATTTCTGATCTGATCTTGGGTCTATCACTCTGATTTCTCTCCCAGTCAAGTCATCTATTGAGTTAATATGTTAAGCTGAGGATGTGAAGTATAAGTACAAACGGAAAGACCACTTTAACCAAAGACACTGTGCCAACTGGCACATCTCAGCAGCGTCTTTACCATTGCACAGAAAGGGAGTAAAGCCTACTTTCCTACTTCACAGCAGCTCGCCATGCAGCCTTGGCATCTCCCAAGCTCCAGTGGTTCAACGACAGTAGATGGTGGGACGGAACCTGGTGGATGCAGAATCATAGATGATGTGGGACTGAGGAGAAATAAAAGGTAGATATCAGCATGGTGTTATTTGTCCAGAGACTTCTGGGAATGCTTAGGAGGCTGGTGAGGAGGTGGGTTGCAAGGGTTTAGTATCCTGGCAGAGTAAGTGGAACGGAGGCCAGGGAAATTTGAGTTACTGTTATCATTTGCATCCACACTGTGCATGTTCTTAAATCTCAGATAGCTGGAAGAAACCATTTCCTTTATATCAGTAGAGAATGGGGAAAGTATGAGCCTCCTTCCCTCCACTATCACACACAGAGATATTCTTCCAGAATCTGTTAAATATTTATAATACTCTCACTGTCTTCTTTCCCCTAAAGTGCAAGGGAAAATGTATCCTGGATGAGTATTAGAGGAAGTTGGGGAGAATCCAGGAATTTTTTTTAAAAAGAAATAATATCTATCTCTTATCTTTGGAACACCTAATAATTAATTCATAAAGAGCTTTTACATACATTTTCAACTGAAGGGGCGGGTCAAGATTATTCAGTCCAGCCAAAACCGGTTTGGCTCAGTGGTAGAGCATTGGTCTGCAGATTGAAAGGTCCCAGGTTCGATTCTGGTCAGGGACATGTACCTTGGTTGTGGGCACATCCCCAGTGCGGGGTATGCAAGAGGCAGCTGGTCGATGTTTCTCTCTCATCAACGTTTCTAACTCTCTATCCCTCTCAATTCCTCTCTGTGTAAAATCAAATATATATATATATATATATATATATATATATATATATATATAAAGATTATTCAGTCCAACTCAGCTGGAAAACATACCTAAGAAGATCAAGTGAATTACTTAAATTCATGAGACTGGTTAATATCATCCCTAAGAACCAAAGGACAAAGAGAGAAAACCAGGAGATACATTTTATTTATTTATTTAAAATATATTTTATTGGCTTTTAACAGATAGGAAGAGAGAGGGATAGAGAGTTAGAAACATCAGTGAGAGAGAATCATCAATCAGTTACCTCTTGCACACCCCCTACTGGGGATGTGCCCGCAACCAAGGTACATGCCCTTGACCGGAATCGAACCTGGGACCTTTCAGTCCGCAGACCACTCTACCCACTGAGCCAAACCGGTTTTGGCCAGGAGATACATTTTAAAGGTGCAAAGAGTTTAAATTTGGTGAAAGATGGTTAGGATATAAAAGGAGTTGTGTTTAGAAAGATGAACAGCCTCTGGAAGGTAAGCCCCTGCCCTTCATACAATGTCCCATGGGGAGGAGACTGGCAAAAATGGCGAATTCTTCGTAGCACATGACATGAAGTTTATTCCTACTTAGACACACCACAACATTTATTTAGTGGATATTGGTATGCCCCTCCCATGCCTACTGTTCATGTCACATGGGTTAGAAAACTTCAGTTGCACCATTTGTCTATTTAGGAGCCTGGTATTCAAGAATTTTCAAGATTTGCCTCTGAACTACTGGCCCAGCCTTAACTTCCAATAATCTTCGATATAAACCCAAGTGTTTGCACCCAATGCATATGCTCCTTGTTTCCTGAATATCCATGCATAGCTCTACTTCCTCACATTTGCTGATGCCATTTACCTTACTTGGCACAAATGCAAGCTCTATCACACTCATAAATTTCTCTTCCTTTTACCTCTTTTTAAAATTATAACATAATGGGTAGGCAACACTGTGTAAGTTTAAGGTATACAACGTGTTGATTTGATATCCTTATATATCAAATCATGATTCCCACCATAGTGGTAGGTAGCAGCTCCATCACATCACATAGTTATCATTTCTTTTATATGGTGAGAACATTTAAGATATAGTCACATGATCTCACTCATATGTGGCATCTAATGAACAAAATAAACTGATGAATGAAATAGATCCAGAGACATAGAAGCATGGAACAGGCTGTCGACTCTCAGAGGGAAGGCATGGGAGGGTGAGAAGGTGGGAAGAGATCAACCAAAGCCAACCAAAGAACTTGTAAGCATTTATGTTTAACCCATGGTCACTGGCAATAGGGTAGTGAAGGCCTGGACTGGAGGGCAGGGGTGGGCTAGAAGAGGTCAAATGGAAAAATGGGAACATCTGTAATACTTTCAACAGTAAAGATATTTAAAAAGGTATAGTCACTTAGCTATTTTCAAGTATATAACATAGTATTGTTAACTATAATCACAGTGCTGTGCATCAGCTTCCCAGAACCTATTTATCTTCTTAACTACAAGTTTGTACCCTTTGACCAACATATTCCAAATTTCCTCATGCTCCAGACCCTGGTGACCAGCATTCTACTCTGTTGGTACAAGTTTGGGTGTACTTTTTAATATTTCAACTCTAAGCGACATCATACAGTATTTGTCTTTCTCTGTCTGACATACTTCACTTAACATAGTATCTCCAGGCCCATTCATATTGTTGCAAATAACAAGATTTATCCCCTTGTTTCTCATGGCTGAATAATGTGTGTGTGTGTGTGTGTGTGTGTGTGTGTGTGTGTACACACACACACACACACACACACACACGCGCGCGCGCGCGCGCGCACGCGCACAAGAGAAAGAGAGAGAGAGATCGTCATAAGTAGAGAATAGGAAAAGAATGAAATTTGGTAGGGATTGCATTGAATCTATAGATGGCTTTGGGTAGTATGGGCATTTTAGTGATATTAACTCTTCCAATTCATGTACACAAAATCTAGTTTTTTGTATCTTCCTCTATTTTTTCATAAAAATCTTGTAGTTCTCAGTGTACAGATCATTCACCTCCTTGGTTAAACATATTTCTAAGTGTTTTATTGATTTTGGTGCTGTTAGGAATGGGATTATTTTCTTTATTTCTCATTAGTTCATTGTTAGGGTACAGAGTCATAACTGATTCCTGTATGTTGCATGTGCATCCTACAACTTCACCAAACTAATTGGTTGCTTCCAACAGTTTATTGGTTGAGCCTTTAGAATTTTTCTATTTATAAAATTATAGCATCTGCAAATAAAGACAATTTTACTTCTTCCTTTCAAATTTAGTTGCCTTTTATTTCTTTATCTGACCTTTATCTTATCCCAGTACTATGTTGAATGAGAGCAATAAAAGTGAGCATCCTTGTCTTATTTCTGATCTCAGAGGAAAAATTTTCAGTCTTTTACTGTTGATTATGATTTTAGCTGTGGGTTTGTTACATATAACCTTTATTATATTGAGATACGTTCCTTATATACACAATTTGTTGAGGGGGGTTATCATAAAAAAAAGATGGTGAATGCTGTCAAATGCTTGATCTGCATCTATTGAGATAATATTTTGATTTTTATATTGCATTATATTAATTTGGTTTATCACATTTATTGATTTGTATATGTTGAATCATCTTTGCATCCTAGGAATATGTCCCACTTGATCTTGGTGTATGATCCTTTTAATGTGCTGATAAAGTTGGTTTGCCAGTATTTTGTTGAGGATTTTTGCATCCATAGTCATCAGTGTACTTGTCTGGTTTTAGTACCAGGGTAACGTTGGTCTCATAAGATAAGTTTGGAAGCATTCCCTCCTCTTCAGTTTATTGGAAGTGTTTGAAAAGATTGTTGTTAATTCTTCTTTAAATGTTGGCAGAATTCACCAGTAAAACTATCTGGTCTTGTGCTTTTCTTTCTTGGGGCTTATTTATTTATTTATTACTGATTTAATCTCCTTATTCATTATTGATATGTTCATATACTCTTCTTGACTCAGTCTTAGTAACTTCCATGTGTCTAGGAATTTATCTCTTACTTCTAGGTAACCCATTTGTTGGCATATAATTAATTGTTCATAATAGTTTCTTATGATCCTATATATTTCTGTGGTGTCAGTTGTAATGTCTCTTATTTCATTTCTGATTTTATCTTCTCTCTTTCTTCTTAATCTAGCAAAATATCTGTCAATTTTATCTATTAAAAAAAAGCTCTCAGTTTTGTTGATCTTTCTATTGTATTTCTAGTTTCTCTTTTATTTTTTGCTGTGAGCTTTGTTGTCTTTTCTTCTGCTTACTCTGGCCTTATTTTGTCCTTTTCCTAGTTCTTTGAGGTGTAAAGGTAGGTTGAGATCTTTCTTTTCTTAATATATACATTTATCACTTTAAATTTCCCTATAAGAAAGAGGCTATGGGTTCCACAGTGGGGCAAGAGCTGAGAGGAGTTTAGCAGAGAAGTGTTCCTTCCTTACCAATGATTGAGCTCCGGAGTCCTCTCAGGCTCCTGAAGAACAGGAAGCAACCTGCATTTGGACTCCTTTCCCAACAGAGGGCACCAATGGCCAGATTACAATAGCTCCAGTCAATTAACACTTAACTTTTATTTCTTCCACCTCCTCAACTCCATGGTCCTATAAAGGCAAGAAGAAGAGGCAGTAGAAAAGTGAAAAACTGAATTCTCACTTTCTTACCTGCTAGTCCCCAACCTCTATGTTAGAGCTACGATAGGGGGAAAGATGAACTCTTTAATTAGATGTAACATTAATGTTTGATTTAGACTATCATCTGCACACAACAAAACTATGGAATCTATAATGCCATTAAGAGATGGGAAAGAGCTGAAAGCGGTTTGGCTCAGTGGATAGAACGTTGGTCTGCAGACTGAAGGGTCCCAGTTTCAATTCCAGTTAAGGGCATGTACCTTGGTTGCAGTCCATCCCCAGTAGGGGGTGTGCAAGAGGCAGCTGATCTATGATTCTCTCTCATCAATGTTTCTAACTCTCTATCCCTCTCTCTTCCTCTCTGTAAAAAATCAATAAAATATATATATATTTTAAAAAGAGAGATGGGAAAGAATGAATGATCTCTGGAATATGTTTGAAGGCATTGGTTAAAGAAAAACTGTTTTCATCAAAGCTCATCCAATAAATTTATTACACGATACATACAAGTCAGTGAGATGGTAAATACCTTCACATTTTCTCGAAGATTTCTTGTCAGATACTGTGTATTACATTCCCCTTATAAAATGATGCTGAGATAAATTCCTTTCTCGGGAACTAAACCAAAGACTAAGGTAAGAGCTTACCTCTGATGTTCCAGTTTTCCAGCCACAATGGCCCTTATGATTCTCTCTACTTAAACCCAGATAGAGCAGTCTTAAATTGTGGGCTTGATCACAATACTTTTGCACACAGTGATAAGAACCCAAGCAAGAAGTTACAAATGTTATAGCTTTAGATGCATAGCTGATAGGCTTGGTAATGCATGCGGGTAGAAAGCTATTGTTCCAGGGACTGGAATGTATGAGTGGACCTGCCTGACTTTAGGAGACCCGTGAGCCATTAGACCTTTGTGCCCCAGGAGGACTGCAAGTGACCAAGACGTGAGCCATTGTGCTCCAGGGAGGGAGAACATCAGCCCCCAAGGTGCAGACAAAGAATCACCTGTCAGATGGAAAGTTGTTCAGAAAAGCGCAGACTACAGCTTTTGTCTGATTAACCTTTTTCCCTAAATTCCAAACCCTTTACCTACACTTTTCTTCTCCTTATAAAAAAGGCTGGCTTGAGATGAGATGTAAGACAGTCTTTGAAGGTACATAACCCACTGTCTTCTCAGATTGCCAGCCATCTGATTAAAGAGCCCATAAAGATTCATCCTTGCCCCTACGTATTGGCTCTGGTGGACAGCACACACTCTGACTTACCTGGTTTCAATAGGATTTCAAGAGCAAAACACTGAGTTCCAATGTTGGTGCTTCTATTTTGTTAATGGTGTTGTTTTGTGCCAATGGTCCTCATTATTCGAGCATTTCTATTATAAATTGTGGTAAATTCATTCCGGAAATTGGTCTTAGGGGAGATAAAGAAAGAGCAAGAAAAGAAAGAAAGGCTCCAAAGATAATAGTATAGGCATTGTAGCAATAAAACAATCATGACATAACTGCAATTATAAACCAATTTTTAAAAATTATCCAGGTTTACTTTTATTCTAGAAATGCACATTAAAGAAAAGAGGTCGGGAACTCTTTCATATGAAGCCTACACAATTATCTACTTATAGTCCGTATAAAATAATTTATTCCTGTGATTACTATAATCTCAAAAAGCTTTGTAATCACAGGGGTAAATGCATCCTTTGCCTTTCTAGACAGAGCTTTAATAGACTCTTCGAGACTCATTTATAACCTATTCTTCGTGTCTCAAACTCCAAAAACAACATTTTTTAATTATTTATTTTTTCAATAAATGTTATAGTTATATTAGTGTGATGTTTGATTTATATTTTAAGGATTTAAAACAGTGTGAGAATAATTATTTGTGTGATTTAAAATAGGAGTGAAAGTATTTCTTTTTATGAGTGATTCATAGTTTAAGTGTGAATTGTATTTCTGATCTTATTCTGATTTTATTTTAAGTAAAAGAAATCATTTGAGATGTGTTTAAAGGCTTAGTATAAGTAACTCCATTTAGTGTGACTTGAATCCATTTAGTAAAATTTGAGTTTTAAAAGTGACTCTGAGCCCTGACTGTGTGAACGCCCTAGCATGTGCTTATCTGGAAAGTTGTAACTGTGTGAACTACCTAACAAGTGTTTATCTAGAATGTTAGAAAGCGAGGCAAAAAGTACCTGGAGACCCCCGACTAGACACTCTGAAGACCCATTGGTTACAATCAGAAGGAATGGGGGACTGCCAAGAATTGGCCATAAAAGAAAGGACCTAGAGGCACTGGTCAGAGACCACAAAGGGGCCCTCCACCCGCCGTCTTCTCTCTACTCCTTTCTCCTTGTTCGAAATACTGTGTGAAGCTCTGCCCGAGTGAGTGAGCTGTCACTCTGCCTGTGAGACGAACCTCTGAGGCCTCAATTGTGACCAAGATGCTGCCGCGGCGTGTTCCTGTCCGGTGTGTGTGTCTTTCAGTTTGGATCTCCAGGTGACCTGCCTAGACTTCTGGAAACCATCAGGACTCTGGTAAATAAACCGTGGGATTCGTGCATCTTAATATTTGTCTCTGTGTTTAGTTTATGCTCGGTCAATTTTAATTAAGTACTGTGGGTAAACCCGTATGAGTCCAGTTCTCTGGCTGAGGGACCCCAGTCACCTGTGCATACGTTCCCACCAGAGGGTGAAGTTGGAACAATAAACCGTACAAAATTTTTCCTAAGCGTGAATTCACTTTTTGCTAGTTTTGGTGACAAAGGTGTATAGTTGTAGAAACTATGTTGCAGTGCCAAGTTTCTTTAAATACTATTTTAGATAAAATACATCAAAATGAAAGATTACATTGGTTAGTTAGAAGAGGAATCCCTTATTATGAGTTAAGGGTTTTTTAATTTTTATTTTAACCTAACTGCTAGGGTTTTTTAAAAAATTAACTTTTATTAAAATATTCTAGGTGTAAGAGATGTAACTGAAACAAAGCCAACTCACAATCAAAAATGATTGGGCATATTCACTTGCATTTGCAGAGGAAAATAGATTTTAACATTTAAGTTTAAAATTAGAAGAAAGATACATTTCACCAATCTTCACTCTTTAAAGATAGAATGTGTAGGTCCATATTTCTTGAGAATATTGGCAGCTGGATGTTGTCAGTACTGGTTGGTTTGAATGCAGCTCACTCCAAGAACTTGGAAATGATGTTGTCTTCTGAAGGGTAAATCAGCTGTCCTCCTACCTCCACTCTAAAAGTAATCGCCTAGAGATTAACCAGAAAATAGGCCGGTAAATGTCTTCACATCAATCTAGGCAGAGTTCAGGATGTAATACAGGATATATATATATATATATATATATATATATATATATATATATATTTGATTTTTTTACAGAGAGGAAGAGAGAGGGTTAGAAAGTTAGAAACATCGATGAGAGAGAATCACCGACCAGCTGCCTCTTGCACACCCCCCACTGGGGATGTGCCCGCAACCAAGGTACATGCCCTTGACCAGAATCGAACCTGGGACCTTTCAGTCTGCAGGCTGATGCTCTATCCACTGAGCCAAACCAGTTTCAGCATACCACAGGACTTGAAATGAACTTATATCAAAAAGATAAATTTGAATGTCATTATGTTTATCCCAGTCTTCCTGGGTTTTGGGAACTCACTGAGATGCAATATGGCTCCAGCAGCAAAGGTGTCTGGGAAATGTTGAACTCAATCTCTGTAGCTCCAGGCTTGGCTGACTACCCAGAAAACTGGAATGCCAACCAAAGACAAACATGGTGCCCCAGGAAGAAGGTTAATGAATGTATAGAGTGCAATAGCTTCCTGATGCATTGCTCTCTCTGGTGGTCTATGTGACTACATACCATATGGTTTCGATATTCACCCCTTGTAAAAAGGGGACCCTGTCCTGAGAGGAGTGCGGATTCTTTCTAGTCATCCACCACTGAGAGCAACTGCTTTGCCAGTGTCTGTAAGTTTCTCCTAGTAAAGCTCTTATGAATTTGAATAAAGCTACGAATCAGTTCTTCGGAATGATTCTGACTTTTGGTGCTTTTCACCAACACCATGTTAGCGGGATGTTTGGTCAAATAATGTAAAGCTTTCTGGTCTTATTGACAAGACCTTCAAACTATTATCTGAGAGATTTGTCATAAGGTCATATGAATCCTGCCAGTTTTTGTTCTATATGCTCTCACATCATTATGATTTGGCCTTTTATGATATGATAATCTATTACTATATTCCTAAATTGACATAAAAGGAAAATTCCTACCTTGGCCAGTGTATCTTAGTAGTTAGAGCATCAGCCTGTGTACCTAAGGGTCATGTCAATTCCTAGTCAAGGACATGTGGTATGTCCTTAATTGCAGGTTTGATCCCCAGCCCTGGTAAGGGTATGTGTGGGAGGTAATCAATCAATGTGGGTCTCTCACATTGGTCTCTCTCTCTCTCTCTCTCTCTCTCTCTCTCTCTCTCTCTCTCCTCCCTCCCTTCCATCTACTCTCTCTAAAATATCAATGGAAAAATATATTTTGGTAAAGAATAACAAATTAAAACAAAAAGAAAAGTTCTAGGTCCTAAAATAAGGGGATAAGTAAAAAGAGAATGTGTAATATACATGAATATGGCACAGCAAGACTTTCAGGACCTAGGTCCCACACATTAAGACAGGTGGCTAAGCCTGGTCAGCATGGCTTAGTGGTTGAATGTTGACCTATGAACCAGGTCACAGTTTGATTCCTGGTCAAGGCACATGCCCAGGTTGTGGGCTCCATCCTCAGTGCGGGATGTGCAGAAGACAGCCAATCAATGATTCTCTCTTATCATTGATGTTTTTATCTCTCTCTCTCTCCCTCTCCCTTCTTCTTTGAAGTCAATAAAATTCTACTTTAAAAAGAAAAAAAAGATAGGTGGCTGATTCTTTAACCAAACAAAATATTCGTCCACCCAGTACCAGCTGAGTCAAACACTGAACAGAGAATTGCAGTACAGAAATTAGATTTGTTTTATTGGTAGTGCTACACAAAGAAGCCACACAAGTTTAAAAGCCCAAACTTGGTTTTAAAGGGTGAAAAAAGGGGGTAAAGTTTTTCAAGAAATGATCAGTTTATGGGTATCTTCTGATTGGTTGTATTTGGAGTAACAAGGAGATATTTTAGGAGTTCTGGTGATCAATCCTCCAACATCAGGTATTCTGGGGCTTATGTGACTGTGGTCAGTACCAGTAAGTACTAGCAGTTTTCTATCTAGTGGAGGTTTTGCAAATACAACTCAAGGTGCACATCAAAGTTTTCTGTGATTCCAGTGCCCATAAATCCTGATTTATGTCTTTAAAAATGGACTTAAGTAAATGTAAGGAAAAGAGACTCAGTCTGTTTGTTTTTCAAGCAAGAAACTTTGGGGAGGGGGTTATGAAGGGATTCCAGCTGGGTTTCGGTACTCCACACACACTGCTATCACCCAGAGCATCTCCTGAGAATCACAAGAGAAAGCTACACTCACATTGTCTCTGGTGTTGTCATCATGTTTTTGATACTTGTCAAACATTGATATATTGGTATCTGTGAAGTTTATTTCTGCCATCCTCATACTCAGTTTCAGATTCTTTACCTAGACTTATGATCATACCTAACTTAAATTTAGGCAGAAATTCCCCTAACATCTTGTCATCCTATATAATAAAGAGATAATATGCAAGTTAACCATCACTCTAACATATAAGATGGCTGCCCCCATGTGGCCAAAGGCCACCCCCATGTGGACATTGGATAGCAAGCAGGGGAAGGCAGTTGGGAGTGACCAGACATGCAGGGGAGGGCAGTTGGGGTCAACCAGGCCTGCAGGGGAGGGCAGTTGGGGGCAACCAGGCCTTCAGGGGAGGGCAGTTGGGGGCAATTAGGCAGGGGAGCAGTTAGGTGTAAATCAGGCTGGCAGGGGAGTGGTTAGGGGGTTATCAGGCTGGTAGGCAGAAGTGGTTAGGGGCAATCAGGCAGGCAGGCAGGCAGGCAGGCAGGCAGGCAAGTGATTAGGAGCCAGCAGTCCTGGATTGTGAGAGGGATCCCAGATTGGAGAAGGTGCAGACTGGACTGAGGGACACCCCCTAACCCCATGCATGATTTTATTGCACTGGGCCTCTAGTTTAACATACATGCTTATCCACATCTCAGTCTCATTTATCTCAGTTTCAAGGTATGAGTTAGTTTCTTAACTTGACCACACCAGAGAACTGACAGGGATGGGTTCCTGAACTCATAAAATTGAGCAGTACCCTGATATTAAATAATATTAATAGCATTTGACACTAAGATATTATTTTGAGAATAATTCTATCTTACTTAGGATTATTACTATCACTGTCTAGGTTACTTCTTTGTTACAGGCAACAAAATTTATTCTAGATGGTTTAAGGGAGGAATTTATAAGATTTTAGGAAGCAGATAGATTCAGGGAGGTCTAGGAAAATGGTCAGAGCAATGCAGCCAGAAGAAATGCCCAACTATGCAACAGAGTTGTTCCAACAACACCATCTGCCACTTGGCATCCATGACATCAGAGAACAGGCAACAGAACTTGCATCACAGCTGCCCCAGGAGCCTTAGATGCCTCTGAGCCAACATGAAATCTGGCCTACAACGCCACTATCCTACATCATTTATTTCCTTCCTGTAGGACTCTGGTGGGTGCCTCTGCTGACTGATAGGGTCATGTATAGAGCCCTACCTGCAAAAAGTCTGGAAAAGGTCATGTTTAGTTTTCCAGCCTTCATCGAAGCCTCACAAGAAGGGATCTCTAGGAGGAGAAGAGTAAGGCTAAGCAGTCTCTTTACAACGTACTTACACAAATAACTATAGTCTGTAATTTGTAGTCTTCACATATTTATTACTATTTTTCACTAATAAAAACTCATTATCTCCAAAATTGTTTTTGTACATAAAATGGATATGATAATAAATCATGTAAGTTTTCAAGCAATTGATGCCAGAAAAAAAAAAAAAGGTTGCTACCTTGGCAGTTGTTAAAATCAAGAATCCCCAATTCAAATGATTTCAGGGCTGGTAATATAAATATGTGAAGTGAGTGTAAGAGGATGGTAAGCTTAGCAGTACATGCTTTACCTCCTCCCCCTGCTGTTTGCTTTCTCTCTCAACGGATGGGGGGGGGGGACCTTGAACTTAATGGTAGGGAAAGGGAAGGAGACATTATTATCTGTAGTCAGTGGTCTTCATTTCGCTCCCTGACCCACTTTGCCAAAAGTCCATGTTGTCAGTGTGGGCCGCTACAAGCTCACAAGCGCTGCCTTCTGGAGAGCCTTGCCAAGCAGCAACAGCAGAAACAACCTCCCTCCGGAGGCTATTTTCGGCCCACAGATCGCAGCCACAGATAATGACCAACTCCCCTGGGTGAGATTAACGCTGGGGTGTTAGTCCTCACAGTCCCCCCTGGCCTTCAGCATCCCTCATTACCCAGCTTTCCCCACCCTGCCTCAGCCAGCATCCCTCCCTCATTTCCTTCCGAGAACATTCTTTCACTGTATCACTCAGCCAAGATGCTGCTCAAGTTTTGTTTCCAGAAATATGAACTAAGAAACGGCTAATATCAATATTATTGTAGTAGAAAACAAGGAGAAAATAGCAAAGTAAAAATAGGAGGGACAAATAATCAGTGACGAGAAATGTTTGAGAGCTACACAGTATTAAAAGTAAGGTAGTCATACGTTAAACTCTGACAATGGAGTAGTATATACCTTTGTTTTAATTGTGCATGTAGCATGTTGTAAAAATCAACCATATATTAGATCAAAATGAAAAAAATCAAGAAATTATAAAATTAAATAAATATTAATAGCATTTAACATATTGCAAAAAACCTAGTTATTTATAATAAAACTATAAGGATCCCTTCATATAAAAATTGAAAACATTCTAATAAAAACAGCTTGGGCCCAGCCAGCATGGCTCAGTGGTTGAGCAATTGACCTATGAGCCAGAAGGTCATGGTTTGATTCCCCGTAAGGCACATGCCTGGGTTGCAGGCTCAATCCTCAGTGTGGGGCGCACAGGGCAGCCAATTGATGATTCTCTCTCATCATGGATGTTTCTCTCTCCCTCTCCCTTCCTGTCTAAAATCAATAAAAATATATTTTAAAAAATCTTACATCAAAAGAGAACAAAAACCAAGGTTTCATAATTTATTAACAATAAGAAATAGGAAAAGAAATCAAATCTATAAGATAAACTAAAGCACTTTTAGTTTATAAAAATAATACATGAAAATTAAAATGAAAATTAATTAAATATCCTACTTAAAAGTATAAAAGGAAAACAAAAGAAGCAAGAGGAAATTAATATAGATAAGAGCAAAAATTAATGAATTTAAAACATAGAGTTAAATAAAATCGAAATGAAAATTTTAACAGAGTAGACAGATTGCTAGCTAACTTAATCCAGAAGTAAAGGAGCAAAACAAAATTATAATTGAGAAAAGAGAAATAAACCATTTCAACAGAAGGACTTTAAAAAAACATCATAAGACTACTTTGCAAAATTCTAAGCAAGTCAATTGTAAGACATAGATCAACTAAACAATTTTCTAGAACAATATGACAAAGAATCCTAGTTTTCTATTCCACATGTAAAGAGCTTAGACATTGCCATTCCATCCTCTCAGCAAATAAAAAGCAGGACAGACTGAACCCTGGCAAATATTATCAAGGTCATGTGATCAAGGTTAACCTCATCCCTCATCAGTGATATGTCATGTTGATAGCATGGGCACATGGAATAATGTAATGAGAATGATACTTTGCCTCTGTGGTAGTCCTCCTAAAAACCCAGTCTAACCATGAAAAAGAAATCAGACAAACCAAAATTTAGGGACATTCTACAAAATATCTGACCAGTACTCTCAAAACTGTCCAGTTTATCAGAAAGCCTGAGAAACAGTCACAGACCAGAGGAGGCTAAGACAGTTTGATAACTACATGCAGGGTGATGGCTTGGGGAAGACCCTAGAAGAGAAAAAAGACATTAGGGGAAAGCTAGTGAAATCTGAATAAACTTCAGAATTTTATTCATAGCAATGTCTCAAAGTTAGATCCTTAGTTGTTAGATCCTTAGTTATGACAAATGTACCACAGGCCCTGGATGTACCCTAACTAACAATCAGGGAAACCAAGCGTTAGTACTCTTTGTCCTCCTATCTTTACAACTCTTCTGTGTACCTATGTATCTTAAAATAGAAGTTTATATTTAAAGAGCAATCAAATTGCTTACATAATACTTCCAACATTTGGGTTATTTCTTTGTCTCTTGAGAGTGATTCCATTATTCTTATTTGCATGTTTGATAATTTTTGATTGAATGTCAGACATCTTAGGAAGAATAGCGAGTTGAGGTAAATAGTATTTGTTCCTAGATACAGGCATTCTTGCCTTCTGTGAGGGTATAATTTCTCTCCCCACAGGAGTTTGTGCCTCCATGGGTCTCAGATTGTGTCCTTAGCCCTCTCATGGGTTCAGGAAAAGTTATAATTTTGTCATTAATCCAGCTTTGTTTCATTGATAGGTGAGAGCATGTTCTTTTCATCTTTCTATATCTTAAGAGTAAGCAGAAATCCAGGGTGCTTTTTCTCCTGTTGGAATAGATTCAAATCAAGCATCTGTGTTCTCTCTGTTCTCTTACTGGAGGCAGAAATCCATGTGAAGGGGAAATCAGGGCCTGAACAACCCAGTCCATCTTCTCTTTCTGTCATTTTTTAATGCTGAAGAAAAAAAAACATTACCATTGATGAGTAATTATTGACAATAATTACCAGAGATGAATAACATCTAACCTTGTAACAGTGTTCCCTCAATTTCATCCTAAGAATCATCTGGATTCTTATTAAAAATAAAGATTCCTCAGGACCATTCTAGATGAACAATTCAGAATCTTCAGGAGAGGTTCCTCAGAACCCCAGAACCTCAGAACCAAGGCCCACGGGATTCCCTGCATCAGAATTATTTGAAAAATAGTCTTAGAACACAGTCTCTTCACAATGTCTTGCTGTAAACCACATTTTGTGTTACTAGAGAATCATTTTTTTATGATCAAGTCATGAAAATCCTTATGCTTAACACTCAACTATGAAATACTAGGAACTGGATGTGTGCTTGTTAAACTATAATTTCCTTTCTGGAGCTATAAAGAGAAGAAACTCAATATTGAATTTACCTTACAGTAAATTTTAGTGAGAAGCTGGGAGCAAATAAACAGTGTTTCATTTACTTTTGTTTGAGAATTTTCCTTTAGAAAAGTATTTAAGGATAAGAGATAACCTTTTTTAAACAAATTATTCCAATGCATATAGAATATGTGCAGGAAAAAATCAAAATATGTTTATAAAAAACATATGACTGACAGAGTAGAATCATTGCTCCAGACCTCAGGAGAGTATGTCTCAAACTGAAGCTGCTGTGAGAAGCTCTTTGTGAAATAGCCAGGGCTGTATATTTCGGTGAAGAAGGGAGAGTTTCTAATAAGGAAAACTTGGTCTTTTATGGAAACGACAAAGAGCATCGAGGCTTGATTTTAATTTGGGGACGAGAGATGAAAATTAGGTGGAGAGCTCTTTGAATTTTTCTACGAACTACCTCCTAAACTTTCCTTTTATAAAAATGTATTTTTTATTAAAATATAGTTGGCATATAGTATTATATTAGTTTCAGATGTACAACATAGTGATTCAACATTTGTATACCTTACAATGTGATCACAACAATAAGTCTAGCAACCATCTGTCACTGTACAAAAAAAAGTTATTGCAATATTATTGACTATTTTCCTTATGTTGTACACCACATCCCATGAGTTATTTATTTGATAACTGGACGTTTCTACCTCCTTCTCTCCTTCACCATTTTCATTTACCACCACCCCTCTAACCTTCTGGGAGCCATTAATTTGCTCTCTGTATCTATGAATCTGTTTCTGTTTTGTTTATTTTCTGTTTAATCATGGAGTATTTGTCATTTTCTGTCTGACTTGTCTCACTTAGCATAATTCTATATAGGTCTATCCATTTTGTAGCAAATCAAAATTTTCACTCTTTTTAAAAAATCTTTTCCATTCAGAGAGAGTAGCAGGTAGGGAGTGGGGGAAGAGAGAAACATCAGTGTGGGAGAGATACATCGACTGGTTGCCTCCCCCACATACCCTGAGTGTGTGGGGGGGACGGAACCAGCAACCCAGGTACATGCTCTTGACTGGGAATCAAACCTATAACCCTTCATTACATTCTAACCATTGAACTGCCTGGCTAAGGCTCATTCTTTCTTTTTTAATTTTTTTTTATTAAGGTATTATATCTGTACAAAGCTTACCATTGCCCCCCCCCCACCTTCCATTCATACCCTCCCTCCCCAGAGTTCTGTGTTCGATGGTTGTACTTATATTCATGCATACCAGTCCTTCGGTTGTTCTCTTATCTCCCCCCAGATCTCCTTCCCATCCCCACTGTCATTTGACAATCTGCTTGTTTTATGGTGACTATCTCAGAATCACATGAATAGAAATCCGCTCCTCATTTGGCAGTCTGCTTGTTTTATGGTGACTGTCTCAGGACCACACAAATAGAATCCGCTCCTCCTCTGGTTCTCACTGCCCCTTCCCCTGGGTCCCACTGCTTCCCCGGGGCACACGGCTCTCCTGGGACAAGCGGCCCCCTTGGGGCACTCATTCTTTCTTGTATCTGAATAATATTTCATTGTTTATATCTATACCTATATTTATATCTATACTGACACATTTTCTTCATCAATTCAGCTACTGATGGACACTTAGGTTGCTTCCATATTTTGATTATTATAAATGATGCTGCAATGGACATAGAGGTGCATATGTCTTTTTTATTTAGTGGGGGGGGTTGCTTGTTTGTTTGTTTTGTTGTTGTTGTTTTGTGTGTGTGTGTGTGTGTATGTGTGTGTGTTTTAAATAACTAGCCAGGAGTGCATTTACTGGATTTTGTGGTAGTTCTATTTTTAATACTTTTTGAAGACCTTATATAAACAACTCATACAACTCAACATAAAAAAAAATCCATTCAAAAATGGACTGAGGACTTGAATAAACATTTCTCTAAAGAGGATATACAGTTTTAAAACAGACGTAAAAAAAAAATGCTCAGCATCACTAATCATCAGGGAAATGCAAATTAAAACCACAATGAGCTATCATCTCACACCTGCCAGAATGGCTATCACCAAAAAAATCAACAAATAACAAGTTCTGGCAAAGATGAGAGGAAAGGGGAACACTTGTTAATTACTGGTGGGAATGCAGACTGGTGCAGCCACTATGGAAAACAGTATGGAGTTTCCTCAAAAAATTAAAAATGGAACTTTAGTTTCAGCCAGCAATCTCGCTTCTGGGAATATACCCTAAAAATCCCAAAGCACCAATCAGAAAGAACATATGCTCCCCTATGTCCATAGCAGCATCATTTACAATAGCTAAGATTTGGAAACAGCCCCAGTGCCCATCAGTAGATGAACAGATAAAAAAGCTAAGGGACATTTACACAATGGATTACTATGCAGCTGTGAAAAAGGATATCTTACCCCTTGGGACAGTATGGATAGACCTGGAGACTATTATGCTAAGTGAAATGAGCCAATCTGAATAAAACAAATATCACATGATCTCACTTATTTGTAGAATGTAGTGAGCAAAGTGAATTAACCGACAAAATAAGACCTGGAGTAGGGAGGCATGGCACAGACTGAAATACCTTGGTGTGGGGATTGGGGAGATGAGAAGAGATAAACAAAAAACGTATATGCTTTATACATAGCTTATGGACACCAAGCAATAGGGGAATGACAACATGGGGGGGGGGGGGTAGGGGCTGGGAGAAGGAGGGAAAAGGGGACCGGGAAATGGGAGACATCTATAATACTATCAACAATAAAACTATTATTTTTAAAAATGATTATGATTCACTTTATTGCTGTGGTCTGGAATTGAACACACAATATATCAAAGGTATGCCTGTACTGAGTATTTCATTTTTAAAATTTTAAACAACTTTTTGAGATGTGATTGGCATGTAAAAAAATGTACTTACAGAGCTCAATTAGTTGAAGGTTAAGTATATACCCATAAAACTCTCACCACCTGTAAATTCATATCCATCACTTTCAAAAGTTTCCTCCTGGTCCTTTTATTATCATTGTTTTTTGTGTTTGTGATAAGAACACTTTACCTAAGATCTACCCTCATACCAATATTTAAGTATACAATACAGTATTGGTAGCTATAGGCATTATTCCGTAGAGTAGGCCTCCAGAACTTATTATCTTGCATAACTGAAATGTTTTACCCTTTGACAATCACCTTCCCCATTTTTCATTCCTCATGGCCTCTGGCAACCACTTTTCAATTCTGTTTCTGTGATATTTTCCCCACATATAAATTAGATCATACAGTATTTGTCTTTCTGTGTTTGCTTATTTAACTTAACATAATGTCCTCCAGGTCTATCCATGTTATCACTAATGGCAGAATTTCCTTCTTTTTTAAGACTTATAACACTCTGTTGTATTTATATACACATTTTCTTTATTCATATAGTACATCTGTCATGAGCAGGTAGCTTCCATATCTTGACTATCATGGGCAATGCTACTACTATGAACATTGGAGTACAAGTAAGTATCTCTTCAAGATCCTGATTTTAATTTCTTTGGATAAATACAAAGAAGTGGGATTTCTGGGACAAATGGGAGTTTTATTTTTAACTTTTTGAGGAGATAACGTAGTTTTAAAATGCATATAGCTAGAGGGATAAACAAAACTGTAATTTTATCCAGAATGTTTTGTTTTGTCTACTTTAAAAAAACCTCTTAATAATCCTAACTGCATTTTTACTAAAAAACTCACTTAGAAACTCTAGTCATAATTAAGTGCTTCATTTATTTTTAGCTTATTTAGAAAATGACTATGACTTTTGGAGCTCTGGGGACAAATTATCATTTGAATTGCCACCAGAAGACTTTTGGCTTAATATCTTTTAACCTTCTTCTTTCTTTTTTTTCTCTTTTTTCTTTTCTTTCTTTCTTTCTTTCTTTCTTTCTTTCTTTCTTTCTTTCTTTCTTTCTTTTGTAATAGATAAATGTACTTTTATGTCTACAAAATTTATTTCATACCAAGTTTCTATAAAATTCTAGATCTACTATCCAACCTAGCATCAGCTTTGTTTTTATTTTATACTAAAAAATTACTATGTCCATGAAGTATATATTTCTTTTCAAAGGTAAACTTTGAAGGCTTTCCTAAATACTACAGGTTCCCAATCATTGTATGTTATCTTCCTGCCTTTGTTATTCCCATCCCCTAATCCCCATATCCACTGTGTCCACACCCACACACACACAAACACACACACACACAGGACACGAAACACATTGTATATCCTCTTGGCCACCGACATCTAAATATTGTTACCTGGGCTTTTCTGATTTACTAAAAAATTCTTTTGAGGGAAAAATTTGACTAATAATAACAGAAAAAAATATGAATAGAACTGAAAAGAATGGAGTAAGTTAAGTATTATTTGGGGGAAACAATGAATGAAGTAACTGTATGAGAAAGGGAGCTGCATGTAAGCCCCTTTCTCCATGATCCTATATAATAAATGGCTAATATGCAAATATTCCCCTTGGGAGTTTGACCAACCAGGAGTTCAACCCCTCACTTTGATGTGTGCTGACCACCAGGGGGTGGCATGGAATGAAAGAAGGCACTGGCCAGCAGCTGGCAGCTGGGGAACAAAGGCAGGCCCTGGCCAACAGCCAGCAGTCAGGGGAAGGAAGGCCTGATCAGCCCTGAGGGCTGGCTAGGCATAGGGACTCTACCCATGCATGAATTTCATGCGCTGGGCCTGTACTCTTGATATAATCTTATGACATGTTGATAGAGAACTTGAGAACTAGGAGAGAACTTTTATTCCTCTAGTTACAGTGGTCGGCAAACTCATTAGTCAACAGAGCCAAATATCAACAGTACAATGATTGAAATTTCTTTTGAGAGCCAAATTTTTTAAACTTAAACTCCTTCTAATGCCACTTCTTCAAAATAGACTTTTCCAGGCCATGGTATTTTGTGGAAGAGCTACACTCAAGGGGCCAAATACCTGCATGTGACTCGAGCCACAGTTTGCCCACCATGGCTACAAAACCCTTCATTACAGATTTTTTAAAAAGAATAGTAGGTAACTTGCTTCAGGAATTAAGTAGCTGGTAGGAAAACTAAAGTTTACAACTATCTTACAGTTTTCAATTGAGAAGCTATTTTTTTTTCTCATTTCATGCATTAGTACATAGTGCACTCATCCTAACTGATGTAAGACAAATCTGATATTTTCAGTTCCTCTCTTCCAGGATTGTTATCATCACAGTAGTAGTGGCAGTATGTTCACCATTGCTCAGGATTACAGGGACCTAGTTACTTTCAGATTGCACAAGAGCAGAACTGTGATTAGTTTATGAGGAAGTAAATCATGTAGTAAACGATATCTCCTATCCCATAACCAGACTTCACAGAGCACTAGAACACTAGTACAAAGCAATTTAGTGTTCCAATTTTTCCATTCCCAATAGGCACATTTTGTTCTCTACTTCAGTGTTCTGATATGATGTTGATTTAGCTCAAGTCTAAATGTAATGCTCTTGTTTTTACTAATAATAGACTTCTTTCTCTTTCTGTGTGTGATTCTTTAATATCAACATCTTAGGAAAATGGCAGTCACCATTCAATACGGAATAACACATACAAGACAGAGCACAAGTGTGTGGCCACTTCAACCAACAGATTTGGTTCCTTGAATCAGATGCTCATTCTTACTTCAATGAGCTCTGGTGACATTGGGGACACAAAACATGACATCATGACCTAATGATTCCTCAGAGAAACCATAGCACTATGATTTCCAAAAGGATCATTCTAACTATAAGCATTTCACATGGCCTAGTTTCTGTAGAAACAAACTCTGAAAAAAAATATACAGTGAACTAATATATAATACTAGAGGCCCAGTGTACAAAATTTGTGCACTCAGGGGGTCCCTCAGCTGGACTGTGCCCTCTTGCAGTGGGGAGCAGGCCTAAGCCAGCAGGTGGATATACCCAAGGGATCCCGCTATTACTGCTGTGCTCACTGGCCATGAGCCTGTCTTCTGGCTGAGGGGCACTCCCCCTATGGGAATGTACTAACAATTAGGGTGCAGCTCCTATGTTAAGCATCTGTCCCCTGGTATTCAGTGCATGTCATAGCAACTGGTCATTCTGCCATTCAGTCTATTTGCATATTAGCCTTTTATTATATAGAACTACAGGCCTGGTACATGAAATTTATGCACTGGAGGGGTGTCCAGCCTGCCCCCTCTCCAATCTAGGACCCCTCGGGGGATATTTTACTACCAGTTTAGGCCCAATTTCTGTGGGACATCTCTCTCACAATCCAGGACCGCTGACTCCTAACCACTTGCCTGCCTGCCTGCCTGATTACCCTAACCAGTTCTGCCTGTCAGTCTGATCACCCCCTAATTGCTCCCCTGCCAGCCCAGTTGCATCCAACTGCCCTCCCCTGCCGGCTATCTTGTGGCAGCCATTTTGTGATGACATGTGGATGGCTATCTTGTGACAACATGAGGCAGCCACCTTGACACAAGGGTGAGGTGCCACCTAGGCTTTTAATAGTATAGATATGCATAAAGCAGTGACATTTCTGATTGAAGTTGATTATACTCAGTAATTACTCCTAAAACTACATTAATAATGTTGATAAAAATATAGGGGAGTGGAGTGCTGAAATAAACCTATAGAGACAAAGAGAAAGGGAGAAGAGAGAAC
Organism: Vespertilio murinus; assembly: GCA_963924515.1. Taxonomy (NCBI): domain Eukaryota; kingdom Metazoa; phylum Chordata; class Mammalia; order Chiroptera; family Vespertilionidae; genus Vespertilio; species Vespertilio murinus. The sequence continues at coordinate 61,536,788 of OZ004712.1, forward strand.
AAAAAGAAGATTTTGGAAACTGGAGAGCAGATGTTTGGTAACTGACAGCATTACTGAGAAATTTGAATTGTAAACTGGTAATATGGAAATCCAAGAAGCAAACCAATTACACCACACAACCCAGGGGAAGAAAAGAAGGCACCGGGCACCTCTGGAAGTGAGAGTAAAAGTGGGGTTAGGACAAGAGAATGTGCTGAAATCTATTGAACAGTGGGATCCACTTTCCTCTTGTCCTGGCAGAAGCCTGCAGGGTTATTCTCTAGAGAGGATCACACAGAGGCTGCCTGAAACGGGACAGTGACATAGCTGAGACAGAACACCATATAGCCAACAGCCTTCTGACAGAACTCAGGACAGAGCACCCCAGCCACCAAGTTGCTACCTGGGACTTACGAACACTGTCCTGGGGAATTTGACTAATAGGAGTTCCCCAAACAAATGGCCCAGTCAAGTCACCCACTAGTATATCCCGCACACAACACACCCTGATCCTATGCACAGAGTTCCCCATCAACATTTTACTGCTTATCCTTCAACCTTCAATGTGATTGAACAGTATCTCCAGATAATTCAGAAATAAGAATACAGAGAACAGTAATTTGGTGGGAACAAAAATTAAGGAGTGTTTTTTTTGTCATGTCCCCTATTAAATCAAAATCTCTGTGGCTCCACCCTTTACAATGTTGTTCTGCTGCTCCTCTCAGGAACAGAGTCCACTTCCCCACCCTCTATAACCTGGGCTGACTTGTGATGGGCTTTGACTAACTGAGTAAGGGTGGGGTAAGTATGCATCTAGGAAGTCTGGAAGCCACCGCTCTTGCCCTCTTAGTACCGGGAAGCTGCCCAGCCAACAACAGAGTCATGAAAAATTGTAAACTGAATTGTTACTTTAAACCATTAAGTTTGACATATGTTCATTTTAAGATTGCATAAGAGTCATGATGGTATTAGCTTTTTTAAAATTACACTTTACCTAACAACTATGTTCTCACTTTTCTTAAGAGATGATGTCTAAAATTAAAAAACAAAATAAACATGTTACTTAGAGCAATGGAGGTTAATATCAAAAGAATCCATTTAAACTTAAAATTTCTGCTTTTCCTAACAAACTTTGAATAACTTTTGTTCTCTTAAAGCCTTGTGAAAGTGTAACTACATTTCAAAATATAAAATACAAATAACTTAAGAATAAAACATACCAAAACATTCATGATGTTCTTTGCTTATCTGAATGGAAGATTGCAAGAGACTTTTATTTTGCTGGCTATATAGTTCTCCATTTTCTAAATTTTCAACATTGAGTGTATATTGCTTACATAATAAGAATGAAAAAAAAGAACTCTGAGAGATAAAGAAAACAATAAGATAGAAAGCTTTCTTAACCATGTTTAATTGATTATGTTTAATTCACAGGTTTTCCCAGTCCCCACAATCCTTCTCAGTCCCTTTCTGATATCTGTGTGTTTTCATCTCTTTCCTGCTCTCACATACAATGAGAAAATTAGCTCCTGTACAAAAGTTCGATTTATTTTAGGATCTTAGTTCTTCCTGAACACAAGACTTCTCTTGCCTGCATACTTCAGTTTTCTTTGATTTCTAACAATCCTCTGCACTTCTCCATAACTTTTTGTCCCTACTGTGTCCTAACACTAAGACTCCTGGCTCTGCCTACATATTCTATCCTCCCCTTCCCCATCAGGAGACACAAACTCAAATGATTTGATTAGCAGACTAAATAGTGATTCAGTATATCTGTCGACTTATGATCCACTTTTCTGGGGAGTTTTTCTCACCATCTGGGCTAAGGTCAGCCAGAAGAATGACATAAGTTTACTGGTCTCTAGTTTCATTGAAAATATTACATATGTCCCCTTCTCCCATCCCCCACCCCTATTGACCCACCCCAGGTCTTTACCACCCTATTGTTTTTGCCCATGAGTTATGCATATATGCATACAAGTTCTTTGGTTGATCTCTTCCAATCCACCCCTACCTTCTCTATGAAATTCCATGATTCTATGGAATCTGTCCCATGATTCTATGTCTCTGGATCTATTTTGTTCATCAGTGTATATTGTTCATTAGATTCCACATGAGTGAGACCATGTGATACTTGTCTTTCTATCACTGGCTTATTTCGTTAGCATAATACTCTCCAGGTCCTTTCATGCTGTCTCAAAGAGTAAGGTAACTTTCTTTTTTATAGCTGTATAATGTTCCATTGTGTCAATGTCCCACAGCTTTTTTATTCATTCATTTACTGATGGGTACTTGGGATGTTTCCAGATCTTAGCTATTGTAACTTCCGTTACTATGAAAGTAAAGATGCACACATTTTTTCTGATTGGTGATTCTGGTTTCTTAGGATATATTCCTAGTAGTGGGATTACTGGGTCAAATGGCAGTTCCATATTTAATTTTTGGAGGAAACTCCATATTATTTCCCATAATGGCTGCACCAGTCTGCATTCCCACCAGCAGACTGGCCTGCATGTGTCATTTGTAGATTTGTTGATGATAACCATTCTGACAGGTGTGAGGTGATACCTCATTATCATTTTAAATTGCATATCTCTGATGATCAGTGGCTTTGAGCATTTTTTCATATGTCTCTTGGACATCTGTAGGTCCACTTTGGAGAAGTGTTTATTTATGTCCTTTGCCCATTTTCAAATTGGATTGTTTGTCTTCCTTTTATTAAGTTGTAAGAGTTCCTTATAGATTTTGGATATTAACTCTTTATCAGCTGTTTTATTGCCAAATATGTTCTCCCATACAGTGGACTCCCTTTTTATTTTGTTGATGATTTCTTTGTGCAAAAGTTTTTATTTGTATATAATCCCATTTGTTTATTTTATCCTTAGTTTCCTTTCCCTTAGGTGATATATCCAAAAATATATTGCTACCAGAGATGTCTGATATTTTGCTGCCTATGGTTGATTTTTATGGTTTCATGATTTACATTTAAATCTTTTATCCATTTTTAGTTTACTCTTGTGTAGTGTAAGTTGGTGGTCTAATTTCATTTTTTGCATGTATTTATCCAATTTTCCCAACACCATTTATTAAACAGACTATCTTGACTCCATTGTATGCTCTTGCCTCATTTTTCAAATATTAATTGGGCATAATGACTTGGGTCATTTTCTGGGGTCTCTGTTTTGTTCCATTGATCTATATGCCTGTTTTTATACCAGTATCAGGCTGTTTTGATTACAGTGGCTTTGTAGTATAATTTGATATCTGGTATTGTGATCCCTCCACTTTTGTTCTTCTTTATTAAGATTGCTGTGGCCTTATGGGTTTTTTAGGTTCTATATACATTTTTGGAGTATTTGTTCTAGATCTATGTTAGTATCTTAATGGGGATTGCATTGAATCATTGAATCTATAGATTGGTTTGGATAGTATAGTTGTAGACATTTTAATGGTGTTAATTCTACCAATCCATGAACACAGTATATTCTTTCACTTGTTTGTATCTTCCTCTATCTCTTTTTTCAATGTCCTGTAGTTTTCCAAGCCTGTGAGATCTTTGACATTGAATGTCGTTGCTCACTGTATAATAGTACAGCCCAGTCTGTCTACATTATTGCCCAGGTTGCAGATTGATCTATATGAAACATAAGTTAGGGTGCTACAGAGCTGATCATGTAAGAAGACTAACCATATGAGAAAGATTTTTCTAGAGTATTAGTTCTTTTGTTTTCAGAAGGAAAGCTAATTTTATACATAAAATATTATGGAGACAAGGAAGACCAGGAGGAAGGGCAAATAAGGATTTACCATTCACTAAAACATAAATGTTTTATATGTGAAAGCTGAGATTAGCTTTTGCTCTGGTGTTTGGATTTTATTCTCCAGCTAGACTTTGCTTTTTCAAACTGTAGCAGGAATATTATAAGACAATAGCATTTCCTAACATTGCCACTCTGCTGCCCTCAACTTGCCTGGGTCACCTCTTTAAATTTTGCTTCAGATTACACATATAAGTAATACTTTTCCTAGGCACATATTTTTAAATATCTGCATTCTTAGTGGAAAAACAAATCTCCCTCATCCTCTTTCTCCACCTACATGGGGGATAAGTGGAGGTAAAGGGAGAAAATGATTAAAAGCTAAGGGCAGGACCATGAGTAAAATATTTGCTCTCATCTGAAAATTTATCAGTCAGTGGTTTGAGTAAGCAACTCTAAGAGCATGTGAAGATCCCTGTGTTTACACGGAACACATTTTGTATTTATACACAGTGCAAGGTCTTCATGTGTCAACACTACATGTGGCTGCAGCCTCTCCCTAAGGAAATAACACCCACTTCCTTTGTGTTGAGGGACTAAGAAACTCTCCACTGTGTCAGGGAAACTATCCAAGGGAAAAGAAGGAACTAACTCCAGTACATGAAGGAATTTTGAGAAATACTGATTTATAGTAAGGAAAAAACATTTTTAATTTACTATTAAGGTGGGGAGGGCAGTGATATCTGGTCACACCAAAAAGGGGACATTAACTTCTGTCCTGTACAGCTGTGGGCAATGACAATCTGTAGTTGAGACTTTTTATGTAAAGGCACTGCTGACGGTAGAAGCCGGGTTCTTGCAGTGTCTCGAGAAAAAGCATATTTGGGAACCCACAAGGAAGGATGAGGTCTGGTGGTGCTATTTATTTGTGAGGATGTCCCTCTGATGGCCCATCCCCATCTGTCCCACCATGGAAAATCAGGGCCAGGAACAGAGTCCATGTCGAGATTCCCTGCCATGTTAAGGCTTAGTCCCGAGCCAGCATTGGCTGATTTAGCTTGTGTTCTCAGCTGCAATCCATTGCTTTCCTGCTGTATCCAGGCTCCTTTCTGGAGCCAGTGTTTGGCCGGCAGCTATGTGGCTAGTAGAGCCACCTGGCTACGATGGCGAGAACAGGCAAGTGCAGAGAGTACAAGCAAGCCAGAGAGAGCTTCTTTGCTCCCCTGGCATTATGTATGCTTGGGCTTAGGAAGGAACCAAGTGTTTTTTTTTCAAAATAACCAATCAACTTGCCAAGCTTTGGGAGACTTCTAATGGGGTCCACCCCTCTAACCAATGACCTTTTCCCCAGGTTAGAATGACAGGCCTCTATGGTCGAGCAACCTCCTCTCCCCTGCCATTTTGACTTTATTGTGTAAATCCCTGTCTTCTCCTGCCATCCCTCCCCATCCCCTGACAGCCCAGAGGGGAAGGGAGGAGTGTTCACCCTTGCCAGGGCAATGCTCTGATCCCTTGGAGTGTTTGTGAAGCTAGAGCTTCCAGATAAGCAAACAGGCCCCACAGAATAAGCTCAACAATGCCTAGCTCCTCCGCTCTCTTTTCCTCACTAATTTCTAGCTAGCTATGGTGACAGTATCATAAAAAGTGAAAAGACTGAAAAAAGTGAGCTCTGTGGATGAAAGAAAAAAAAAAAAGGCCGCATACCAGCCTGACTAACTCAAGGAAAGCCTGCATGGCAGTTTTACAAACTCAAAGATCTAAAGTGACCACATAGGATGGTCTAAAATTAAAACTTTAAGCCCTCACCGGTTTGGCTCAGTGGCTAGAGCATCAGCCTGTGGACTGTAAGGGTCCCCATCAAAGGCATGTACCTTGGTTGCAGGCACACATTCCTAGTGGGGAGTGTGCAGGAGGCAGCTGATGGATGTTTCTCATCGAGGTTTCTCTCTATCCCTCTCCTTCCTCTCTATAAATAAATATATATATATATATATATATATATATATATATATATATATACATATATATATATCTTTAACTAAAAGCAGTTTATAGTGAGTAGTCACGTCCTAACCCGATATTTTCCCAGACAAAAATCAATTTTTATCTTACCTGAGTCCATTGTCCTTTTGCATCTGAGATAACATCCTTGAGCAAAGTCAGGGTAACCTGTAACTTCCCTGTCTCTGGACCCCTCAGGGCACAACCAAATGCACCTGGGCACCAGGAAGGAGGTCATAAATTCCTGCATTGTTATTGCTATATTAATGACTGCTGACTATCCTGTACCCACCGGGTAAAAGAAGTATGTGTCTATGTTTTACTTTTTATCCAATCCCAGAGGTTCCCCCCACCACACTTTGCTTTCTCCCGCCTCCCTAATCTACCACCAAAGGATTTCATGGAACCCACTTATGTCTCCTCAACTTGATTGTTACGTATAAAACAAGGTGAAGAACTGCCATTCTCTGGAGCATGATCCCAATCCATTGAGATTCTGCTTCCTGCAACTGTTGACAGTTTGGCTCAAATGAACTCACACACACACACACAAAAATTCTTTTCAGGTTTGAATGTTTTTACGTTAACATTTCTTATATCTCCCTCAGTCTAAGGACACAGCTTCCTGTGCCTGGTGTAGCAGGGGGACTGGAATCGGTGGGTGTAGGGGCCTGCATGGACATTTAGGTCACACACCTGGATTTAGAGAGCTTTTGGAGGATGACAGTCTGGTTGGTTTGTTTTTGTTTGTTAGGGTGTGTTAACATTTTTTCATTTTATAAAATAAAGTAAAAGAAGTCAGAGAGATAGAAAATTGTGATAGAGATTAAAATATTAAAGTCTACAAAGAATGAGGACGGGATGGGAAAGTTAATTACTAACATCCATTCTGATCCGTTCACCTGTATTTTATCAGAGTTCTTGCATCTCACTTTAAATAAAACCTTTATCTTTTTCTGGAACCTCATTTCATTTTTTCTTTCTCTTATCTCCAAATGTCCATATTTATTGCTTCACTCTTCTTAATTTCCTGCACTTGTCTTTCCTCCTCTACTTTCTATTTTGTATTTCCCTCATAGCAAGAGAATACAAAATATAGAACAAAAAATGGCTATTTTTTAATAAGATTAGAAACGTGGAACATTTGGGAGATCATTTGAACTCTACTTCTCCTCTCCTCTGCAAAAGCAAAGAGGAAAAGAAGGACGGGGGAGTGGGAGGAGGGGGTTTCCACAGATAATATGCAGTGTCTTTGGCGGGCAATTGAACCCAAGCTTGAAGCACTAAGGAGTGACCCAGTCAAAACATGGGGAATAAGAGAGTGCTGGTGAGGGCAGGGAATGGGATTAGTGATGAGTACAAAACAAACAGAGAAATGGGTAAATCTGTTAAAATTTGCAGCCAATACTTTCAGTGGTGTCAATGTAGGAAATATCTAAACCTATAAGAATTTTCATGAATTTATTTCGGCCAAACGGAGGACAACTGTTGGGAAGCAAAACTCTCAAAAAAGTTGAGGAAATGTTCCAGAGAATGGCAGTTTTGCACTTTATTTTATTACAATCCAAGTGGGAGGCTTAAGGGGGCATTACATGAAGTCCATGGGTGATGATAGATAAGGGAGGTGGGAGAAAGCAAACGTGGGAAATCTCTGGGACTGGATAAAAGGTGAGTGGAACAGACATATACTTCTGTTACAGGGGTGGGCACACCATGGTAAACAGTTAACAGTGAGCGGGATAACAACAACAGCAAATGGGCTCTGTGGTCTCCTCTGGAGGCAAGTTGTGCTCTGAGAGCTCTGGGAAAAGGAAGTTATCCAAAGTGTGTCACTATAGGTGCAAAAAGACAATAAGACAGGTGAAGCTTGACTTTTATGAAGAAAGATATCTGCCCAGGACAGAATTAGAAAGTTTTGACTTCACACCACCCTATGTGGTCCCTTTCAGTCTCTGAGTTCATAAGGCCATCGTGCAGTCCACCCCTGAGCATCTCAGGTGTAGTACTAGCATGCGGCCCCCTTTTCATCCACAGCGATCAAAGCAAAAGTATGACAACCCATGATGAAGGTTTCTGTTCCTGTTAGGTCTCATCAAATAATTGAATCAATACCCCTCCCCGGAAACTGGCTTTTCAGGCCATTTCGCTATGGACTTTACTTTTGCTGAGACCACTTTTCACTTGCGGTGACCACATTCCATCATCTCCCCCTCCAGGTATGTATAAAGAAGTCTCCACCAGAAAAAGCCCGCCAGAGGTCCTTGAGAAGCCACTGACTCCCATCACTGGGGGCTGGAGCTATCCAGGCTCAGCCGCCTGGTGTGCAGATGATTGAATGGATTCATGCTCCCTCACCACTCTGCCTTGTATGTTCCTCCTGCAACAACCTAACAGATCCAACAGTATCATATTGCATACAAGTTAAGTATATTATTTTTTAAAACCACGAATGCTTTCACGTGTACTTTAACAGTTCGACGTCACAATAGGAGAACATATATGGGAGAGATTAAAATAATAATGGGAAGAGCTAAAAATAAAAAAATATTCCCACAAAGAAGTGAGACGACAGCAGTCCATGCCACAGGCATCACAGGGAAAGGAAGTTTGGAGGGAAAAATAAGCACTAAAACCCAGAGGTAAGCATGCTCTTATTTATCAAGTTTCTTCACTGTATCACATGACATCAGTTCCTTTGTGATTTCAGCCCACCTATATTTCTCCTTCCCTGGGTTCACATGCACTAAAGCCATTCATTCCTGCTGAAACCGGTTTGGCTCAGTGGTAGAGTGTAGGTCTGCGGACTGAAAGGTCCCAGGTTCGACTCAGGTCAAGGGCATGTACCTTGGCTGCGGGCACATCCCTGGTAGGGGGTGTGCAAGAGGCAGCTGGTCAATGTTTCTCTCTCATCGATGTTTCTAGCTCTCTATCTCTCTCCCTTCCTCTCTGTAAAATATCAATTAAAAAATATAAAAAAACATTAATTCCTGAAAAGATGCCTTTTAATAATGATTTGGGTTGTTTTATTGAGCAGGGGCGATTTGCTTTTCCCGGGTTCTTGTCCAGATAGATTTGAAGACTGAAGCCATGGGCAAAAGGTGATAGGTGAAAAGTACAGAGCCTTTACTGCGAGCAGACACTGCCTCTAGAACCCCAATTCTAAATCCTAAGCCTAAAACTCGGTCCCTCTGGGACAGAGGGGCCTCTAACCAAGGTGACCACTACTTTCTCTGTCCCGAGGCATCAAATAGGCTGGAGACCCCCACTTTTCTACAGGGGGACCTCAGCCCTATGATCAGCTTTCATGACCCCACGTCTGCACTTTTCCTCGTTTGGTCATTCGTTGAGGTTGGAGTCACTTTTGATGTATCTTACTGCTCTCTCAGGTGTGCTGACAGAGAAAGCCCGACAGCCTCCCAGCTCAGGGCTTCTTCTGGCCTAACTTATGGTAACTTCAATTGCTCAGGCCCGGATTACCCCTGTCTGCCCTTGGTTTATGGTCACTTTAAATACTCAGGCCAGAAATATTTCTATTGGCCTGTGGCGTTTCTCCATCCTCTGTACAAGTGAGATAAACACGATGGCATCTTCAAGTCTCCATTAGGTATTCCTCTCCCATAGACCCGCCTTATCTCTCAGACTCCCTAAACCTGCCTAATTAAGCTAGAGCGCTAACCCTTTCAATCATTGCTGATTGTGTGAGTCTCCTGTAAAGATGGATCTTCTATTTTTTCTTAACTGAACAGTTTAAGTGTTTCATAACTGTCATAGTTTTGAGTCACTTTATTATCGCCATTGTTTTCTTCTAAATCAGTTCCATATTGGTCACAGCCTTTCAAATGTGTTGTCAAAGTCATTTTGATGATGACAAAGCAAAATGGGATTGCAAGGTCTTCTACTTCCAAATGCAAATTAAATAAAGGACAATCCAAACTGACGAATCTGTTGCAATCATATAAAATCTGAGGGCCTTTGTATATGGCTATTGTTATTGTTATTATTATTATTATAGTATTATTGAGTGGAAAACTGAATGACTAAATCCTTAAAATTTTCACTAATACTGTCACTGTGGAGGGAAATATACTGTATAGTGAATAATCAGCTCAGGAAAATCTTGAGAGTGGAACCCACTAAGATTTACCTCTAGCTCTCAGAAGCTCAGCAAAGGCAGAAAAATGTTAAGATTACCATTGTCCAGGCGTTAATTCCAAAATAGGGGAGCAATCCACAGCCTGAAGCCAGTGTCATGAGAATACAATATACCGTGCACTAGACAATGTAGACCCTATTCAGTCTAGTGGGCCACTAACAAAATATTAAGCAGGAACTCAGCATTCAAGTCCTATGCCTTCCGCTCCAGCTCTCACATGTATTTCAAATTTCAGAACGAAGGATAAAATATAGTGACCAATCTTCAAGCAAATGATAAACCAGTCTTAAAGTACTAAGGCTGTCAAAAAGAACTCAACCACTTTACAAGAAAACATTGAGCATATCTAGATAAAATTGTCCACATTAAAAAAGAGCAAGATGGGAAGAGGAAGTAAAAAAAATAACAACAACAAAAATAAGCAAACAGAGACAAGAAGGAGGAAGAAGAGAGGGATAAGAAATAAGCATGCAAAAGCAGATGGCAAATGCTTTATGAAAGGAAACCTTATTCATGACAAAGAAAAGCCCCCCAAAGTGCCTTGAGCCACACAAAACAAAACAAAACACTATGAACAGGAATTTAATAAAACAAACTGAAGGAGCAGATGATAAAGCAACTAAATAAATGGCTAAGGAAACAAATGGAGAAAATAAAAACCATTCTTTTGGAACTAAACAATAGCTTAGAATTAGAAAGGAACAGTATTGATAGTACCATAAAGGCTTGAGATAATCCTTATAATACAGAAAATGAAAAACAGATTGAAATGATTGGCTATAACAATGGTCAGCAAACTTCGGTTTGCCGCTCTGTTGACTAATGAGTTTGCCAACCATTGGGATAGGGGCTTAATCACAAGGAACAACAACAGCCTTTAATTATTAGAATTGAGAATCTAGGTCAGTGGTCAGCAAACTCATTTGTTAACAAAGTGGCAAGTCGAGACTCGCAAGACACATGTGGCTCTGGAGCCACAGTTTGCCAACCAATGGGCTATAACATTATATATATATATATATATATATATATATATATATATATACACACACACACACACACACACACACACACACACACACACACACACTAGGGGCCCAGTGCACGAATTCCGCACTTTGAAAGGAACTGTCGGCCCTGAGGCTGCAGTGAGCATAGGAGTGGGTCTTGGCCCATCCTCTGTGCCCCCACCCAGCCCCTATGCTGTGACTCCCAATCTCCTGTCTAATGGCAACCCTGCTCCCATTGCCACCACTCTCAGTCCTGCTCGCACCCGCTGACAGCTCAAAGCGATTGGGCCAGTGCCAGCAGCAGGTGTGAGCTGGGCCAGCACCATCAGTGGGTGAGAGCCCCAATCACCCCTCAGGAGGAGCAGGGAGAGGTGGAGAAACCCTGAGGGGTGATCGGGGCTGGCAGCTGGAGCTCGCATCTGCTGATGGCACCGAGCGATCAGACTGGCACCAGGCACCGGCAGTGGGTGCAAACAGTAGCTCTGGCGCCAGCAGCAGATGTGAGCGCCAGGTGGGACCATGGCACGCTGGAGCAACTAATTTTCAGTAACCACCAGAGGCTTGCCCCAATGACTGCAAGCGCTGACCCATTTTGGTCTGGCACCCCTTCTCACCTGCTCCACCATCCCATTGCAGTTAATGCCCACAATGTTCCATGCTCTGTCAACTGCTGCCAATGCCTGCTATCTGCTGCACATGCCCCCGGTGGTCAGCACATGTCATAGCGACCAGTTGTTCAGTTGTTCCGCTGTGGTCTATTTTCATATTAGCCTTTTATTATATAAGACTAGAGGCCTGGTGCATGAAATTTGTGCACTTGAGGAGGGCGGGTGGGGCCAGAATCCCTCAGCCAGGTCTGAGCCCTCTGGCAGTTCAGGCACCCTCAGTTAACAGTTGGACTTCCTTAGCATTCTGCTGCACTCCCCAGCCATGAGTCTGGCTTCTGGCCGAGCGGTACTCTCCCTGTGGGAGTGTACTGACCACCAGGAGGCAGCTCTTGCATTGAGAGTCTGCTCCCTGGTGGTCCGTGAGTGTCATAGCAACCAGTCAATCCGTTGTTTGGTCACTCTAAATTTTGTCTTTAAAATATATATATATATATATATATATATATATATATATATATATACATTTTTTTTCAGAGAGGAAGGGAGAGAGTGAGAGATAGAGACATCAATGATGAGAAGGAATCACTGATCAGCTACCTCCTGCAAGCCTCCTACTGAAGATTGAGCCCACAAACTAGGCATGTGCACTGACCAGGAATCAAACCATCACTTCCTGGTTCCTAGGTCGATGCTCAATCACTGAGCCACACGGGCTGGGTGGTAGACACTATCCAAATTTTACAGGCTGGGCAACTGAGACACTCAAAAGTTCAGTAATTTAAAACCATACAACTCGTTAATGGTGGAGTCAGGATTTGAATCCAGAGAGAGTGGCTCCTTTTTAAGCATTAAACTACATAGAAAAGACAACATTTTATTCACCATTTACATAATGCTGTAAAACAAATTACAACAAAATTTAGCTGCTTAGAACAACCATCATTAATTCAAGCAGGACTCAGCTGGGCAATTCTTCTGCTCGGTGTAGCATCAATTGAAGTCAAGCTTGGTTTTTCAGCTGATAAGTAGAGTCGAAGGCGGCTTCCCTCGCATGGCTGGCCTGTAGGCAGGGATGGTTGGAAAGCTGGGCTCAGCTGGAACCGTTGGCGGGAGGTCCTACCCATGATATTACAGCTGGCAGGCTCAGGAGAGTCAAAAGAGAGAGTCAGAAGCCCCATTAGAGTGTTCCAAAGGAATCTGACAGAAACTACAAGGATTTTTATGACTTTCTCTGAAAAATCCCTTCTGCTACATTCTATCGGTGAAACAGCTTACAAAATCCACCCAATCCAGAGGGAGGATATTTAAACTCCCAATGGAGAAATAGCTAAGAATTTGAGACCATTTTTCATCTACCACAGATATTTACTTAAATAATTTTTAAAAATATATTTTATTGATTTTTTACAGAAAGGGAGAGAAAGGGTTAGAAAGCTAGAAACATCGATGAGAGAGAAACATCGATCAGCTGCCTCCGGCACACACCCCACCAGGGATGTGCCCGCAACCAATGTATATGCCCTTGATCAGAATTGAACCTGGGACCTCCCCCCCCCGCCCCCCCAGTCTGCAGGCCGACACTCTATCCACTGAGCCAAACCGGTTTTGGCAAATATTTACTTAAATAAATTTAAGAACTAGTTCCTCAAGCTTTGTAAGCCTATAACTATCCTGATATACATCAGAATAGTAATGTTCTTAATGACCTGTACATATGCATTACCTGAACTCCAAATTAGGGGACTTATTTTACCCTCTTGTTTCATGACTAAGTAATCTTGAGCAAATTACTTAAACTCTCGGTCAGTTTCTTCACCTATAAAATAAGGATTTTGGGACTATTTTTAAAAGGTCTTTTCTCTCAGAATCTTAAATTATAGGCTGGAAAGATGATGCTAACATGCAGGACAGAGTGCAGAGAGGACTGTTCTCCTTCCTGCTTTCTGCTTATAATGGGAGATGGTTGTGGGTTACACAAGGATTTGGCAGGGAGGTACATGGCGTGAGATATTTTCCAGATTTGTTTTAGCTTTAAATTTATCATCTGTTATCTGATACTTTTAGTCACATATAACTACATTCAATATGATTAGATGTGTCTAGCGACAACCTCAAAATATTAGGAGATGAATACAATTAAAGTTTACAATCAATATTTGTGTGGGGAGGAAGGGGGGCACTTTTTGCTCCATGAAGTCATTCAAGGACAGAGGGACTTTAAATACTGTAGCCCCACCATCTCCTATGAACTTAGAGACCTCAGTTGAATTCTCAAAACCCAGTTGGCTGGCAGAGGAAGAGAGAAAGCCAGGAAAATCACATAGTTGTCCCTATGCCTATGGATTAATCTGCAAGTGGTTAAGGCCTTCTACATTCCATTGGCCAGAGCTCGGTTATATAGCAACCTTAGGAATAAAAAGTGAAGTTTACCTGTGAGCCCAGAAGAAAAGGAAATAGATTATGGTGAATATACAGCTATCTGACACATAGTCTAATATTTAAAGCAGGGATGCATCATGGTGTTGAGTAAATCCAGATGAATCCTGTTTAATAAAAGCCTAATGTGCTAAGCGTCTGATCATTCATTCAACCAAAGTTTACTATACCAATGACTAGAGGCCTCATGCATAAAGATTCATGCAAGAATGGGCCTTTCTTCCCCTGGCTGCCAGCAACGCCTTTGCTCTTGCCAGAGTTGCCTTTCTGCTCCATCCCAGAACCTCCTTTTTTGCCTTCCCACACTTCCCAGAGTGGCTGGGGTGGTTCGGAACACCTGTGTCATTGCCATGATGCAAGTGCCCCCCTCCCTCCAGCCCCAGCCCCTCAGTGTCTGCGTATGAAAATTAACCCACCATCTTTGTTGGGTTAATTTACATACTCACTCCTGATTGGCTGGTGGGCATTGCAAAGGTACAGTCAATTAGCATGTTACTTTTTTATTAGTGTAGATATGCTAGGACTACTCAACCGTTCACTATGATGTGCACTGACCACCAGGGGGCAGACGTTCCAACTGGTAGGTTAGCTTGCTGCTGGGTCCAGCAGATCGGGACTGAATGAGATGGGTCAGACATGCCCTGTCCCTCCCCAGTTGGCCAACTTCCCATATCCCTCCCCAGCCCCCAGCCCTGATCATGCACCAGTGGGGTCCCTCAGCCTGGCCTGTGCCCTCTTACAACCCAGGACCCCTCAGGGGATGTAAGAGAGCTGGTTTCAGCTCGATCCTGCCAGCTAGGCCAAGGGACCCCACTGGTGCACAAATTCATCCACCAGGCCTCTAGTTTATAATGAAACAGAAGAAACTCTTTTTTGTTTGTTTGTTTCTTGGTTGAAGGAAACCTAATATCAAGTGCTGAATGGAGAACCTGAACAAATAAAATTTCCACTTGTTCAACGAACACTGTGAAAGAAAAATACTTTTTTTTTTGTGTGTGTGTGTGAATGTAAAACTTTGAATTACAAGTAGAAATGCCTATAAGATGTACTATGGGTATTAAAAATGCTTCAGAATATGTTCAATTTCCTGTTAATGGTAAATTGATGCCAATCAAGTAATCAACCCTTTTTTAAGGACCCAAAGCATAAGAGAATCCCTGTAGAGAGGCTTCTAGAACATCAGCCCACACTGTGCTCTTTTGTACAAGCACCATTCTTAAGCCTCCATTTTTTAAGGCAACACATTTACGCACCATTTTAGCAAAATCACATCATTGTGTTCTCGCAGTTTCCAAACAAAAACCTCAAAATCTTGGAAAGATTGCTCTGTAATCAGAAACCATTCAAATTAAACAAATCTATAATTGTTTGTAAAATGGTCCACTCTCTTTTCATCTTGTTCTTTAATGATGGGGATTATTTTCATGTCCAAGGTTAAATGTTCATTCAAGCTTAACTAGTTTGTTTCTCATGTTCATTTCAGGCACATACCACAATGAAGTCATTATTTTGCTCTTGGGATCACATATGGGTAAACTAAAATTACTTTTAAAAATTATTTAATGTATGGTTTAAAAGAAAAAATATGAGAAGAAATAACACATAGCAAGGATTCCTAGTGGTAGGTAGTTGACTATCTTCCCATTTCATTTCAGAACAAGGGATTACCGAGGAGCAGAGTGAAACTACACGGCATACTGAAATACACCTCACCCCAACCACTCAACATCTTTTCTGATATTATGATCTCCTATTTATTTATGAAAAACAGAATCAAAGAGCAGCATTTCTGAAGTGCAAGATGAGTCCTCCTGAGTGATTAAGTTTCATGCAGCACTATATAAAATTTAATCACATAGAAATAAAGAGTTCTCTCTTTTTTAAAACTTTATTGTTGAAAGTATTACAAATGCCTCCCCTCACCCTCCTTCTCCCTATAATTTCCTCACCCTGCTCCCTCCCCTTCCCCCGGACTTCCCTGCACTAGTATTTGTCCGTGGGCTATGCCTATATGCATATACAATCTTTGTTTACTTTCTTCCCATTCCCACCCCTTCTGAAACATGTCAGTCTGTTGCATGTTTCAATGTCTGTGGATCTGTTTTGTTCATCAGTTTATTTTCTTCATTAGATTCCACATATAAGTGAGGTTATATGATACTTATCTTTTTCTGAGTGGCTTATTTCACTTAGCATAATATTGTCCAGGTTTCGCCATGCTATCTTTTGCTTCTCTTGTATCGCTCAAGCAGCTACAGTTCAAAATGCCTCACCATCCTGCTTGCATCCTGTGTAATAGGATGAAGAAAGAGGCCAAAGAAGGAAAGTTCTGTCCTTTTAAGTAATATCTTGGTAAGGACTACGTCTTATGTCCACATTTAAATATAAAGAAGATTGGTTTGTTGGTAAAGTGGTCCACTGAAAATTCCATTTCTTTAAAAAAAAAAAGAAGAGAATGGGTCTTAATGAACACACGGCAGTCTGCTTGAAAATTCAAGGGATTTATCAATACAGATATTATGAAATTACATTTAACATTATTTCACTATTAAAACATTTTATAGTATCTTACTGTTCCATTTCATCCAAAACTAAATACAAACCCCTTGGGCCCTGGCTGATTTGGCTCAATGGATAGAGCATTGGTCTGCAAACTGAGGGGTCCTGGGTTTGATTCCCTGATTGCAGGCTCCTCCCCTGCCTGGGCCCTGATCTGGGCAACCAATTGATGTGTTTTTTCACAGTGATGTTTCTCTCTGTCTTTCCCTCTCTCCTCCGTTCTCTGTAAAAAGATCAATGGAAAAATATCTTTGGGTGAGGATTACCAACAACAAAATACAAACCCTTTGGCCTAAAGTTCAAGTGCTTTCACAATTGAATACAATATAAAATTATGGCAATAAATGGGGTAGTTTGAAAGTCAATATGTTAGAGCTGCATCTTTTAACATACTGAATGTATCAGGGTAATAATTAAGCAAGATGCGAATTTGAGCATTGAAGAGCATGTGTACAGGATTTACTTCTTAAAGGTATTAACTGACATGAAAGCCTAAAAAGGTGTTTTGATATTTTTAGCTCTGGGAAACGACCAGCGGGTCACAGAAGGTAAGCTTTGGACCCCCCCAGAAGAGGCTGACACTGACAAATGAAAATGAGGTTAAACGGAACCATTTTTAAAATCCCTCTGGTAAAACTTCAGAAAACAGAAGTTAAAGCCAGATGCTTCTATTACCCAGCTCATTCAATGTACAACTGCGCAGGAATTGAAAATCTCTATTCTGAAACTTCATAGAAAATGCTCAAGTTGTGGGGAATAGCAGGAGGCTTGGCTAGCAGTTGCCAATGCTGGAATACTTTATAGGAGCCCCCCAAACCCTATAACGAATTAGAGGAAGTCCTAGAAATCTCTCCTAGATGTAAGAATTTTAAATAATATTCATCCTTATGATACCACCATTTGGAAAATAACTTTAAAACTTTCAATTTCCTGGAAATAATTGTGACATGTGAGAAGCAGAAAGCTTAGTGAGATTCCCCTAAAAAGTAGCACAGATTGCATTCTAATACAAAAATATGAAAATAGGGTGAAAACAATCATTAATAAAATAGAATAATAATATTAATACTATTCAAATGGTACCAGAATACAAAAAAAAATCACTTATTTATAGGACAATCATGTTCTCATTCAGATACATATGATCAAACACGACTTCTCTTTCAGATCTTAGAATATTTTTTAAATGTAAACAATTGTGTCCAGTGCTCACTTTGGCAGTGCATATACTAAAGAAACAACCAAGTGTGTCTACTGTACTCAAAAATTAATGCTACACTGGATATGAGTAAATTCACATCAGTATTATTAGGAATAGTCCTAAACAAAATTGCAGAGAAGCCAGAGCCTCTGTCTTCACGCCAGCCTAGCTATTACATAATTTCCTCTTTTGATCTCTTCTAATCTTTCAAGCATCTGGTCTCCTTACCTTCTCTTTTGCCCTATCCTATGGGCTAGCCCAATCTGCTCCATTATAGTCTTGTTCTCAGAGGTGGATCTTCTAAATAATGGCTTTATGTTTTATACTCCATTTTGGAGAGAAACGACTGACTATGAACAGGGTGGTTGTATATTTGTCTGTTCTTACATTCTTACTCTCTCCCACCAAGAGTACCGTGGTTCCTCATGATAAAAACCACTCCCTACTTATTCTTGGGTTGGATAAACCCCATTTTCAACTCTATAGGTGAGCTATAAGATTACCTTTTGTCACCTGGGCCAGGTTTTTAGTGGAAATAGAGTATAAAGTTGTAGGTTTGTTTGGTTGCTTCTGGAAACTTGAAGAAGAAAAAGAAAAGAAAAGAATGAGTTTAAAGCTTTAAACTCCTAGCCTAAGATCTAGAAAATGAACCAGAAAGCTTCCTTATACCGTATAGCTAAATGGTTGAGATTTCTGAATCTGAAGGTCTAATCCTACATGTGGCTTAATTAAAATGTACATGGAATTTGAAGCCACAGATTTGTTAAAGTTATAGCATTGATTGGGAAAGAGTTTGAACCATAAAAATTGGAGTGAGAGAATCTGGGTAAGTTCCAAAGAAGCTGTGAACCTTAACCCTCTGGATAGATTCTGCCTGCTTTTTTGGCAGCACTAACAGCCCATTAGGCTATGGAGGTTAGACTTCTCTTGCCTAAAACATTTGTAATGGCCTCCCGAAAGAATTGCCTTACATGAAAATCTTAATAATCTTCTTCTTACTCCTGTTCTATAACTATATTAAAATCCAAGGTTTTGGGTAGAAAGTATGTCCTCGGAGAAGGTAGCATATACAATATCACGAGATATTGCCAATGTACAAAAACATGAGAAATATTATCATTATGGAGTCCAAGAGTTTGGATCTGCTAAGGTAAAAAGATTCAAACCTGAAGAGAATTCTTGTGAGTTTATTTGGGCCAAACTGTCGACAAATGCTGGAAAGCAGAATATCAACGGATTGGAATAATGCTCTGGAGAATGGCAGTTCTTCACCTTGTTTCATACATTGCAATCAAAGGAGGAGACAGGTGGGTTCCATGAAATGCATTGGTGATAGATTAGGAGGTGGAGAAAGCAAAAGGGCAGAGACCTCTGGGATTGGATAGAAAGTAAAATGATAGACCTGACATTTCACAAGGGTGTTATCTTAGATACAAAAAGACTCAGTTAAAATAAAGACTGACCTTTTCAGGGAAGATACTATAAACTGCTTTCAGTTAAAGTTTTAATTTCAAGCAATTCTTTGTGGTTACTTTAGGTCTTTGAGTTTGCAAAACTGCCATACAGGCCTTCCTAGAGCTAGTTAAGTTAGTATGTGGTTTTTTGGGGTTTTTTTGCCACAGATCTAATAGAAGGAATGCAGTATTGAATGAGGCCAAATTGATTGATACTGAGGAATTAATCCGATTTTTAAAATTTAATGTGTGAACTTGAATTGGCTCTGTGCTTTTTTGACTGGATTAATTCTGAGGGTTCAATTACTAGACCAAATTCAGAATCAAATGTGGTTTATGCTAATTGGAGTTGAAAAACCAGAATTACTCTGGGATTTTGTAGAGAAAGAGATCAAATATTTAAGGAAATTGGGATGATGTAGTGACTTTATAATCATCCTTCTTATAATTGTGTCCCCAGAGGAGGTCTGAGAGACACTTCTTTTATAAAGGCTTTGGAAAGTGCTCCAGTGAAGGGAACACCAGCATCCCTGAAGCCGCTGGCATAGCTATTCTCTCGAAGCTAGGAGTAGCAGTGGGAAATGCTCCTATTAAAAAAAGTCCTCTGAATTCATGTGGTATAATGCAATCCCAGTGTATTAAGAAAGTGTATCTGAGAAGCTTGCTCATTCTGAAGGTTTCTATAGTATACAGAGATCTAGAAATGGCTTTTAAGCCCAGCTAATGTGGCTCAGTGGTTGAGTGTCAACATAGAGGTCATGGTTTGATTCTCATTCAGGGCACATGCTCAGGTTTATGGGCTCAATCCCCCGTATGGGGCATGTAGGAGGCAGCTGATCAATATTTTTCTCTCATCGCTGTTTCTATCTCTCTCTCCCTTCTTCTCTCTCTCTCTAAAATAAATGAAAACATATTTTAAACAAATAAAATTGAAATAACTTCCAAGATTTCTTGCACTTACACTAGAAACTGTGAGTTTGAGGAAATATCATACCCATGAGTATGCCATATTGCATAGCAAGAGAGGTTTTGCAGATGTAATTAAGGTTACTAATTAGTTGCCCTTGGTTAATAATAAATTGACCTGAAGATAGGTAAATTGTCCTGGATTACCCAGGTCCTAATCTAATCACATCATCCCTTAAAAGCAGGAGAGGAAGATAGAATGAGAAAGACTTGGCATGCCATTGCTGTTTTGAAGACAGAGGGGGTCATATGAGAAAGAGAATTGAAAAGATTGAGTTGAAAGAAACCCCCTGGCAAATAGCTAGTAATGAAGCATGAACATTTACAGAACACCTAAGGAAGGCATTGAATTCTGCCAACAACTGAAACAATGTTGAAAGCAGATTCTTCCCCGGAACCTCCCTATAAGAGCCCAGTTTGGTAAACATCTTGATTTCAGCCTTGTGAGACTTCTCCTTCTCCCTCAGCCCCCAGCAGAGAATCCAGCTATGCTTTGACCAGACTTCTGAGCTGTAAGCTATACATGGATATTGCTTAAAGTCTCCACGTTTTACATAGAAATAAAATGTAATGTGGGGCCATGCTTAAGTCCAAATGCCAAGCAGTAAAAGTACTGGAAGAAATGATTAGTTCCTTATTTACTCCATACATGATAGGTTTTCTGCCGCCTTTGCTTCTACTGAATGTTTTACATATTGCTGTTGAAAACGACTCATCTTGCATGGTTAGCATATTCTCGCCCACTAAGGTAGGCAAGCACATGCTGCCTAGGTCCAAGGGTGGTGTTATTAATCTTCAGGGAAACTTAGGCTCACAGCTTACAGCTAAATAGTTACAACTAAAGATTATGCTAACTGGCTCATACTTTGTTTTCAAAGTATACCACTACACTAAGGTAGGTTGGTCTAGGAGTAGTTTTAGCTTCAGACACAACTGTGTTGGAATTAGTCTTCTTTGATGACAGATTAGACCAATGGTAAGAAACTTTTGGTCACATAATATGTAGGGTGGTTTTGATTTGCCATCACTCTTAAGTATCATTTATTATGAATGGCAGATATTGAACTCTGTCCCCTCTAACTTTATATGTTGAAATCCTAACCATTAGTACCTCAGAATGTGATCAGATTTAGTCTGTATAGGAGTGATCAAGTTAAGCTGAGGTCATAAGGTTGGGCACCAATGCAATATAACCGGTGTCCCTATAAGAGGGAAAATTTCAACATAGAGATATGCATCTCAGGATGATGGTATGAAGAAACAGAAGACAGAGATCTGTATGACAGGGAGAGAGATCTAGAACAAATCATTCTCTCAAAACCCTCAGGAATCAACCCTCCTGACACCTTGATTTTAGACTTCTAGCTTCCAAAACCTAGTCTGTGGTATTTTATAAAGAAGCCCTAGTAAACTGACACAGTCAGCATGTACCTCCGACAGATCACACCATTTCCTCGCATTTTATAATCAGCAGCTATACATATTTAGATTGTCTGCCTGGGCCCTAAAGAGTATTAAGTTTGTAGGCCCTAGTAATAAACTTATATCAATAGTCCAGACTTGCCCTTCCTTGGATGACAGAGTCACCAGTTCATGCTGGTTTGCTCAAGACTTCCTCAGTTTTAGCACTGAACATCCTGCATCTCAAGAAACTACTCAGTCCCAGACAAACCAACATGGCTAGAAACCCTATGTCCTTCCTACCAGAAAACCTAGTTGGAATCATACAATTAATAGAAGTTGTAATGATATTGAACACCGCAAATACAAGTTTGGTATCACTTATTTCTAGAGCAGTATGTGGTGACTTATTTTATATCAACACAGCCAGTGCTACTTAAATAATTCTTTCCAGATTAAGTAAAAACTGATCCAAGCCAATTTACAACACCCACCTAAACACAGATGTTGCTGGATGTTTCCATGTTCTATGTTGAGGCTGTGACATGTTCATCTTCACAAGTGTAATATTCAGAATAATTCCCAGTAAATAGCAACAAGTTCGTGTTGAATGAGTCCAAGCATAAAATAATCACAGCCTAGGTAAGGAATGGGGGAATAGCGCACAAAGGAATTGATGGATTAAATTAAAATAGTAGGAAATAGTTATAAGGGGGCAAAGAGCTGAATAAAATCCAAAAGTTTTTATAGCTGGAGAACAAGCAGGCAGTTTGGGAAGCATGAACAATAAGAATGAGAGTTCTTATTTTTCAACTCAACTTAGAGTGAATAAATGGAAATTTACTGATAGATATAAATGGAAATTTTGGACCCTTTGGTTCATAATCACATAGCTGTCAGAGTGATTGTGATCCAATTTGGTGTCTATGAATATAAGATATAAGGAGTTTTTAGAGGCAATTGGTATCCAAAGAAAATCATAGATACTCCGGAAAGCATAATCAAGCTCATGGGGTCATGAAGTAGGGGCCAGCAAAGAAGAAACTTCAAAAGCAAATTAATAAATAAAAGGAGGACCCATGGTGGCAGCAGAGCAGATGGATGTTACATCACCCTCTCCCAGGACCAAGCTGGAATGACAACTGAAATATGAAGCAATCAACCTGAATAACCAACTGAATATTAGCTGAAGAGAAGTCTTATAACCAAGGATTTACAGAAGAAGCCACATTGAGCCTGGGAGGAATGGTGAAGCATGAAAAGGGCTGGCCCTGCCCCCACTGGCAGCAGCTGAGATATATACCATGACCAAATGGGATTTATTTCAGGGATGTAAGGTTGGTGCAATATCTGGAAAGCAAAAAAATATGATGCAGCATATACACAAAATGAAAGATAAAAATCATGTGATCATATCAATAGATGCAGAAAAAGCATATGGTAAAACCTAACATCAATCAATATATATATATATATATATATAAAAGGCTAATATGCAAAGTGCCCCATTGGGAGACCAGGAGTTTGATCACTCACTATGGCATGCGCTGACCACCAGGGGGCAGTGTGGAACGAAGGAAGGCCCTAGCTGGCAGCCGAAAGGCCTCAATTGGCCCTGATCGCTGGCCAGGCCTAGGGATCCTACCTGTGCACAAATTTCAAGCAGTGGGCCTCTAACTTATAATAAAAACTCTCAGCAAAGTAGGAATAGAAGAAACATACCTCAATATAATAAAGGCTATATATGACAAAACCCCTGCCAACATCATATTCAATGGGCAAAATCTACAAATGTTTCTCTTAAGATCAGGAATAAGACAGAGATGTTGCTCTCATCCCTCTTATTCAACACTAGAGGCATGGTGCACAAATTCATGCATGGGTGGGGTTGGAGACGATCGGGGGCAGGGCCAGGCCAGCAAGAGGGAGGGGCTGCAGGAGGTTGGCTGGCTGGCCCCACCCCCTATTGGAGTGAGGGCACCGCTTGGGACCCTGATCAGGCCATTTGGCTGCCACAGTGCACATCATAGTGAAGGTTCCTTCCAGTTGTTCCAGTTGTTCTGTCATTCCTGTCGCTTAGCTTTTATATATATATAGGTAGTACTGGAAATCCTAGCCACAGCAAGCATACAAGAAAAAGAAATAAAAGGCATCCAAAATGAAAAGGAAGCTATAAAACTGTCATTATATTCAGATGACATGATATGTATGTAGAGACCCTAAAGATTCCACCAAAAAAGCTACTAGAACTAATAAATGTAAAGTAACACAATACAAAATAAATATTCAGAAATCAGTTGCATTTGTATGCACTAATTATAAACTCTCAGAAAGAGAAACTAAGAAAACAATCCCATTTACAACTGCAGCAAAATAATAATAATAATAATAATAATAATAATAATAATGTACCTAGGAAGAATTTTATTTATTTATTTATTTTTAATATATTTTATTGATTTTTTACAGAGAGGAAGGGAGAGGGATAGAGAGCTAGAAACATTGATGAGAGAGAATCATCAATCAGCTGCCTCCTGCACCACCCCTACTGGGGATGTGCCTGCAATCAAGGTACATGCCCTTGACCGGAATCGAACCCGGGACCTTTCAGTCTGCAGGCCGACGCTCTATCCACTGAGCCAAACCAGTTTCGGCCCTAGGAAGAATTTTAAACAAGGATGTAAAAAACCTATACTCAGAAAATTATAGGATACTGAATAAAGAAATTGAGGAAGATGCAAATAAGTAAAGAATATACTGTGTTCATGGGTAGAAAGAACTAATATTAAAATGTCCATACTACTCAAAGTAATCTAAAATTCAATGCAATTCTTGTCAAAATATCAATGGCATCTTTCATACAACTAGGATAAATATTCCAAAAATTTATATGGAACTATTGTATCACAGATCAGAGAGCTGGACAAGATGCCTTAATGAGGCAATTAGTTAGGAGTCATCTTCATTGCACCCAGGTTCAGAGCAGATTACCTCTGTCGAATTCTGAACAAACACAGGAAGGAGTATTTTCTTTTTATATCCTTCTAGTTCTTTGTGTAAGTTATTTTTGTAAATAGCTTGTAACCTTGAGTACATATCATATCTATACAGACACCTGTAGCCTTGAGTACTTATCTATATGTACATCTGTAACCTTGGATATATAATGAACAAACACTTGGCATGAGAATGTGGGAATTATTATCAGTATCAGTGTATCAGCCCCTTTAGATGGCTAGCTTGCAAGGTCACACAGTTAAGTTTATCTTTTCTATTATTCAAGCTAAAATACAAATTTATTTTATAGTCTAAAAATAACAGAGGAACTAGCAAAAAAAAAAAAAGCAGAGAATTTCAAAACAGTAGAGAATTTTAAATTTTAAAACAGCAGTTTCAAACAGCAGTTTTTCCAAAGGAGGAATTACTATTGTGCTTCAGAACCACAAAAGTCACTAAATAGCTACAGAGATCTTGAAAAAGAAGGACAACTTTGGAGGAATCATGCTATATCATATCAAACTAGACTACAAAACCACAGTAATCAAAACAGCATGATACTGAAGGGTGTTGACTGGATGGGGTCAATGAAGGGGAAAATGATGCCATCTGTAATACTTTCAACAATAAAGATACATTTAAAAATAAATTAAAAATAAAACAACAACAAAATACTGCATGGTGCTGGCAGAAAGATCAGTAGAACAGAATAGGAAGCTCAGAAATAGACCCATGCCTTTATAGTCAATACATATCTGACTAAGGAGGCAAGAACATAAATGGGGTAAATATGGTCCATTCAATGGTGTTTGAAAAATTGGACAGATAAATGTGCAAAGAAATAAGGCTAGAGCGCCTTCTTACACCAAACACAAGAATAAACTCAGAGCGGATTAAAGACTTACTAGTATAAAGAAAATTCAGGAACTGATCTTTTCTAGGTGTGCTCTGCTCTGTCCGAAGTCCCTTGAAGTTATTCAAAGTTTTGCCTGGCCTCATGATCTTGCATCAAGCTTCTTTAAAGTCTAAATATTTCGGAATTGAGCCAACATACACACAGAATTAGAAAAAAGCTCATGAGAGGGAAATAGCATGTTTAAAGCTATCACATCAAAATAAAAAACAAAAATGCTGTAGTACAAATGATTCCACCCCAAGTGGCTGTAATTTGCCCCCATCACTTCTACACTGTGAGATACTGCTAGAGTGAGGGCCATTAGAAGACTCCACGCAGCTGGGCTTGCAAACTGAAGGTCATAGCCCAGTGGCAGATGGTGGCAGGCGAAGATAATACAAAGCACAACTAAATGATAGCAGGAGATGAGGACGCACGCATGGAGGGAGGGCACCATAATCTTTAACTTACTAATGAGAAATTAAGTTCAGTTATGTAAGCTTGTCCAAGACTTCAGTATTATGCAGTGTGAGGTTTTAGGAAAAAACCCATTGCCAAACAAAAATAGGCATGGTCTTTTACAGAGAACTTAAACACAATCATTTCTCTTCTTATATAGGCAGATATTTTCATTGCCAAGCTTTCCTTGAAAGATTTTCAGTTGATTACTACTGTTTAACAGTTAAGAGTTTATGAATAAGATTAGAAAGGCACATAAAATATCACTGGGACATTTTGCTGCTAGGTAGCAACGGGAAAGTTATAAACTACTTTGTTGGGAAGCATTAGACTAAACTTCCTTCTACATGTAACTCCCCTGAAAAGATTAAATGGGTGATGCTTCTAAAATAGTATGAGGGATTTAATTAAAATGATATGATTTAGCATTTAGAACTTGGACATGCAGTGCAAACCAGCACGTCTGGGAAGATGGGCTCCGGAGGAAAGATCAGGAAGGCTAAGCGTGAAAAAATCTAGGGTAAGTTAAGAACTAAGGCAGCACAAGGGATGGTGAGATATAAATAATGGAGTAGTTGAGAGCATGAAATTTTTTCTCCCTTTTTTGCTTAGGTTTGTATTCTTGACTCTTCCCTATCTGTAGAGCAGGGATAATAACAATATCTGTTTCAAAAAACTATCACGAAGAATCGATGAGCTAGTGAAGGACTTAGAACAGCGGCTGACAGGTGGTAAGTTCCAAGTAGATCTGATTAACTGCAGGAGGACCGGGCTACTCAAAAGTAGAAGGGCTTAAGTAATCAAACTTTTCCCATAGGTGAGCCAAATCCATCCTTTTCTTTCAATTTAAACTCGTGTTCTCTTATTCTGTCATTCATGGCAATAGGGAATAGTCAGGCATTCTTATCTGCATGATGACCCTTCTCACACTGAATGATTTCATGTAATTGGAAACATTCGCGGATGGATAGCTCTTCAGGGAAAAGTGTGTCCCAATCTTATTTCCCATATTGTCAGGAAGGAAAAAATGAAGTTACTCGAAATCAAGGCCTTTTAGAGAAAGTTCTTTAATCCACAGTAAAGAATGCAGAGAGAATTACTGATGTCCAAAAGATGGATTAGAAAGGGTTTCTTACATCTATACTTTAGAGGTTAAAATTAAAGATGGAGGAAAGGTGTAAATAAATCGGAGTAGTTTCGTGTCTGATTAGGAGGTCAGAGCATTTATTTTGAATCTTGAGTTTTATAGTACATGATTTGGTTTTCCTAACCTTGATTTTAGTTTCGTATTTTAGGTAATAACTTGATTTACACATATTTAGATTCTCACAAAACCTTGTATATGTTCCACCTATGACAAGTGTTCACTTGTATTTGTGCTCAGTGGGTCCACAGAGGTAGATTAGAAATTTTGGAACTAACAATTTCTGAGCTACATTTACTGAAAATAATGGCAACC
The DNA here is from genome assembly GCA_963924515.1 of Vespertilio murinus. Taxonomy (NCBI): domain Eukaryota; kingdom Metazoa; phylum Chordata; class Mammalia; order Chiroptera; family Vespertilionidae; genus Vespertilio; species Vespertilio murinus. Next base: position 61,564,124 of record OZ004712.1, read on the forward strand.
GGTGAACATCAAGCAGTGATATAATTGCTCAATAAATATCTGTTTCTCCAAACAGTGCAGACAAATATTAAGTAGAATGTAAGCCTCATCTTCTTCAATGAGCACACAGAGTGCTCATGGGCCATTTGGGGGTTCCACAGATGAGGTGTCCCCTGTATCTCATGCGAGGGGTTCTTGGTGGAGTTAGTGACACAGTTAGTAGGATCCATGTCCCTTCAATGCCCTCTGAGTGTCCTATCGGCCACTCTCTCAGCCTCTCCCCTCTCTCCAGTCCTGCTGCTCATAACTCAGTTCTCTGCATGGGGCGAGACAGAAATGGCCCTCTTGGGAGCTGGGTTCTCACTTCCCCCCACACAAGGAATCACAGGCCAGGAGGTTCTCAATTATTAGAATGGTGTGCTGGAACTTCACCCATAGCCTGGACCTCCACAAAGGCCCTCTCACCCATCGGTGATTGTCTAAAACTGTTCCTCAGGGCTGCTCGGACTGAAGCCACGAGGGGCTGGAGCCAGTTCCCAGGCCCCTGCAGAGTCTAAGGTCTGTGTGCCTACTATTACCCAACACACAGGCGAGGAAGACTGCTCCCAGGGCCTTTGGGATGTTGAGCTGGATCCCCTAACTCCCCCAAAGGTACTCTGTCTTTGGATGCCATATTGTTGCTGGTAAGGGGGGATATGATGAGGGACATGTTCTTCAGCCATGTTGCTGACATCATTCTTCAAATATACTTAGCTCACACAGATTCTTCTCTAGTTGAGAAATGGACTTCATTCCCCGTGTTATGTTGTCACCTGTCTCTATTGAACCACTACCGCCCTCAGGCCTTCCCAGACTTCTTTTCATTCTCATTAAGTTCTGAGTTGTTTCATTAGACCTCTCTGATCCCTGTAAGAGATAAAGCAGAGCTTTTGACACTACAGACCCGGAGTTTTTCCTTTCAACTAGTATCTCGATATGTTTTACATGTTAAACATTAATATGTATAATTCTTTGGCTGTTTCTTACAAGACAGAATGAAAAGACATGGAACAAAAGAAAATCATGCCCGGCCAGTGTGGCTCAATGGTTAAGCATTGAATTATGAACCAGGAAGTCACAGCTTGATTCCCGGTCAAGCCACATGCCCAGGTTACTGGCTGATCCCCAGTAGGGGGTGTATAGGAAGCCACTGCACTGATTTTTTTTTTTTTTCTGTCTCTTTCCCTCTCCCTTCCTCTCTCTGAAATCAATAAAAAATATTTTTAAAAAATATTTTTAAAAATCAGAATGTTTTAGTGATGTTTTGTTTTTACTAAGAAATCTAGAATATTTTTCAATACTTTATATTGTTCATATCACTTCTCCCATTTATACTTGGGAAATGGGCAAAGAGCTTCAAGTCACTCAAGATCATCCCATGTCAAGCTAGAAATTATAACACAACTAGTAGCCCATCGAGTGGTATCATGTACAGTAGACCGCTTGCCCTTCTGCAGGAGCCGGGGAGGGGGGTGGGGGGACCACAGCGCATCACCGGGAGCCTCACTGCTTCCACGGAGAGTAGTGCTGCTTCTGCGGGAGGTGAAAGCAAGCCACTCCGCTTCCACAGGAGTCAGGAGGGACCCACCCCGATTCCGAGGGGTGGGCCGGGGGAGCCGAATTGCTTCCATGGGGGATGGGCCTGCCATCTCCTCTCCAGCCCTGCGCTCAGGTGTGGAGGCTGTGGGCTGGCCCCCATCCCCCAGGGGTTCTGGCTGCTCCGCTCCTGCTGCCCAGAAGCCCTCCCTCCATGGCTGGGCCCAATGCTATTCTCGTGGCCGCAGCAACACAGCAAACATTCCGCCAGGCCACTCAGCGGCCTCCTTCTCCCCGCCCAGGACGGGGACTTCGGTGGGGCTGAGGGGACTGGGCGCCACCATCTTGTGGCTATGGGCACCGCTATATTTGCCATGGAGTGACAGTTAATTTGCATATTACCCTTTTATTAGCTAGGATGACTACCAACTATTCCAGTAATTGCATGAGCTTAAGATGTCTCCCTTGTATATATATATATTTAATATATTTTATTGATTTTTCACAGAGAAGAAGGGAGAGGGACAGAAAGTCAGAAACATCGATGAGAGAGAAACATCCATCAGCCTCTTCCTGCACACCCCCCACCAGGGATGTGCCTGAAACCAATGTACATGCCCTTGACCGGAATCGAACCCGGGACCTTTGAGTCCGCAGGCCAACACTCTATCCACTGAGCTAAATCGGTTTCAGTGTCTCCCTTGTATTTTGAATTCTTCTGCATATAAGCTTCATTTTATATTCAGGTTCTATAGGACTTTACTTTGTTTTTACTCATGTTTATTTTCATCTTCTGTATTTCAAGTTTAGTTGGTTTCTCACTGGAGTGTCCTCTCCAGGGAAAGTCGGTGTGATTGCTGATGGCATTTGAATTGTGGGGAATATACAAGTGCCCAAAATATTCCTTACTTGCATAAATTTTTCATTCTTTTAAAATTAAAATATTAGAAGGAGTCAGAGACATTGGAGGGGAACAGACCACCTACAGACACTGGTAGGCTACAATAAAAAACGTTGAACTTACTCTGAATCAGAAACGCCATGGAAAGTTCTGAGCCGAGGAGTAACAGGGGCCCAAGGATGTTTTTAAAAATTAAGTCTGGCCGAAACCGGTTTGGCTCAGTGGTAGAGCGTCGGTCTGTGGACTGAAAAGTCCCAGGTTTGATTCCAGTCAAGGGCATGTACACTGGTAGGGGGTGTGCAAGAGGCAGCTGATCAATGATTCTCTCTCATCGACGTTTCTAGCTCTCTATTTCTCTCCCTTCCTCTCTGTAAAATATCAATAATATATATATATATATTTTTAAAAATTAAGTCTGGCTCTTTAGTGGAAAATGGACTGAGGGGAAGCAGGTAAGAATGAAAGCAGGGAGACTAGTTAGGAGGCCACTCGTAAACCAGGTGAGAGAGGATGGTGACTGAGACCACAAGACTGAGACCAGAGTGATAGCAGTGAGAATGATGAGGAACAGATAGGTTTGGGTCTATTATGAAGAAAGAGTGGATGAGACAGCCTATTTCTAGATATTTTTATATGAAAAATAATATGTGTTACTTAAGCCACCATTACTTTGACTTTTTCCATTATATGTAGCTGTGGATGAAGAAAGACCACATACTAACCCGACAAGCTCAGGGAAGGCCTACATGGTGGTTTTGCAAACTCAGAGGCCTGAAGTAACCACAAAGGATGGTCTGAAATTAAAACTGTAATTAAAAGCAGTTTATAGTGGGTAGTCATGTCCTAGACCAGTATGTTCCCTGACAAAGGTCAGTCTTTATCTTAACTGAGTCTATTGTCTTTTTGCGTCTAAGATAACACACTGTGAAATGTCAGGGTAACTTGTAACTTCCCTTTTTCCGGATCACTTAGGACAGAAAGCATAAATTCCTTCATTGTTATTGCTATCATTTAATTGTTGACTGTTAACTATCCTATACCCACCTGGGTAAAAGAGTATATGTGTATCATTTTGCTTTTTATCCAATCCAAGAGGTCTTCCCCTCTCCCCATCTCAGCTTTGCTTTCTCCCACTTCCCTGATCTATCACCAATGGATTTCATGTAACTCACTTATGTTTCCTTCTTTGATTGTAACATATAAAACAAGGTGAAGGACTGCCATTCTCCAGAGATCGATCCCAAACCATTAAGATTCTTCTTCTGGGCAGTTGTGGTTTGGCTCAAATAAACTCACAAAAATTCTTTACAGATTTCAGTGTTTTTACGTTAACATAGCCAAACTTAACTAACCCACTTTACTTGCCCCCCATCCTCAAACCCACTCCTCTCCCGTCTCAGTAAATTTCATTCTACCAACTGCTCAGGCTAAAACCTTGGAGTCAATATTAATGACCTGTTTTCTTTCATATCCACAAACACTCCAGCAACAATTGTCAGGAAGGTTATGGGGGATTCAGGCTCACTCTTTAGAAGCTCTCTGCCTAATACTCGCAAGGCGTGGGCCTCATTCTCATGCTCCCACCTGGCTGCTAGAACTAGAGCCATCATGTCTGCATTCCAAGCAACAAGAATGAAGAAGAGGAAGGAGAATGAGGTCCCCGCTCCCTTTTTATAGGAAGCATCCCAAAAGTCCTCACAGGTATCCTTGTATCTCATTGGCTGACGTGCAGTCACATGGCCACATCTGGCTATAAGGGAGTCTAGGAAATGTTTTTAGAGGTTGTGCGTGACTCCTAAATAAAATGGTGTACTGTTGCTAGGCCTCTGTAGCAACATTAAGGAAGGATGCCTGTGTAGTCTCTACTCCAGAGTTTGATTTTGGAAGAAATGAGTTCTAGTCTTATCTCTAGCACTACCTAGCTGCATGATGTCGAACTAAGATTCCATCACTAAATCTCGTTTTCAATTGCAAAATGAAACAATCGGACCAGATGATTTTTAAGTTCTATTCTAACATGGCATGAGTTTTTGAATTTGTCATATAATAAGGTACTTAGAGTTTTCACAAAAGATAAAAAATCTTCAAGAAAAGTTTATGCAAGATGATGTCTATCAAATGTCTTAAAATTGTTTTCTGTAATTTAAAGGTTCATATCAAATTTATTTATGAATACAATTACATTCTTCCATCTTTCAGAATCTTTCCTCATATAGTATAGGTAATTTTAACAAATACTTGAAAAGAAACATGAATTATATACTACTGAATAAACTTAATATTTTATAAAAAGTCTTTAAATAAAAAATTTATTAAATTATATAATCCCTATAAATTTTCTATCAAAATTCAAAGGCACCTGACCAGTATATCTCAGTGGTTAGAGTGATGACTCATGCACCAAAGTGTTTGTGGGTTCTATTCCCAGTCAAGGGCAGGTACCTGAATTGCAGATTTAATCCCAGGTCCCCAGGTCAGGGTCCGAGCAGGAGGAAACCAATCGATGTGTCTCTCTCACATTGATGTTTCTCTCTCTCTCTCCCTCCCTCCCTCCCTTCCACTCTCTGTAAATATCCTTGGTTGAGGATTGACAATTACAACAACAAATTCTAATGTGCTACTTGTAATAAATAATATTTTATCATTATCATTAGCATATCTTATAATTAAATCACCTAATATATTGTTCATTGAATCATATATAGACAAGCTTTATACCTTATTTAATTTCTCTATTCATGGATTTATTATTTTGTTTTTGGATGCTATTTATTGATAAATGTTATCTTGTCTTTTGACCAAATTAGAGCAGGTTAATATACAATTCCTGATTGGTTACTGAACACTTATATCAGTGATAATTTTTTTAAAATAAAATAGGAGATTTTTAGATGAGGAGGCAAAAAATTAGCTTAAACCTCAACGGTACTTACAAAATAAGTGTTATTAACTTTATTTTTTAGAATTTGTCTTTTTTATTGAAAGTAATACAGATGTATCCTTCCTCCCCCTCTCTTGACCCCTTTTAACCTGCCCTCCAACCTCACCTTAGGCCTGTACCACACACACTATTATGAACTTTAAATTTGATGGGTTCAAGGATCAAATGCTAAAACATAAAATGGAAATTTAATGAAGTCTTTTCAACTGTTACATATTACTCAAAGAACAACTATTGAGAAAGGAGGCAGCCTTAGCTGGTTTGGATCAGTGGATGGAGCATTGGCTTACAGAACGAAGGATCCCAGATTCAATTCCGGTCAAGGGCATGTGCCTTGGTTACAGGCTCCTCTCTGGCCTGGGCTCTGTTTGGGGTGCGTGCAGGAGGCAAAGAATCATTGTGTTTCTCTCACATCGATGTTTCTCTGTCTTTCCCTCTCTCTTCCACTCTCTCTGAAAATCAATGGACAAATATCCTTGGGTGAGGATTTTAAAAAAGAAAGAGAGGAAGCAAATCACAAAAGAAAAAACTTAACCAACAAATGTTCAAAATCTTTAGTTCAATATTTAAAAATAAAATGTACATTAAAACAACAAGGACAAATCAGTATTTTTTTAATTTTTTTATTTTTTGCTGTTCTTATTGTTAATCCTCACCCTAGGATATTTTCCCATTGATTTTTAGAGAAAGTGGAAAGGAAGGAGAGAGGGAGGGGAAGAGAGAGAAAGAAACATTGACTTGACAAACACACATTAATTGGTGGCCTCCTGGATGTACCAGGGATCAAACCTGCAATCCAGGTACAGGAATCAAATATGTAACCCTTTGGTGTATGGGTTGGTGCTCTAACCCTTGAGCAACACTGGCCAGGGCTGAAACAAGTGTTTTTTGCCTCTCAAGATGTCATTTTTAAAAGTTGATAACAATTTTGTTCAGAGAACTAAAAGAAACAAACATATAACCCCTTATATTAATGGGAGTGATGTTAATCGATACAAATATATATATATATATATATAAATATATATATATATATATATATATATATATATATATATATATAAAATCAGATATCTTGAAATTATGTTTATCAACTCAGAAATGCCTCTCCTAAAAAAGTTGTTCTCAAGAAACAAAGGTAACTGCAAATATGTAGCTGCATTATTAAAGGCTTATAAATGTCCAATAATCTGGGTTAAGTACTGTTTCATAAATTATTGGGTAGTCTTTTAAAATGATATTTTGAAACATATTTATTGACATGTAAAGTTATTTAAAATTATTGTTAGTAGGAATCCCAGTTTTGTAGAGAATAAAAATTATGCTTATATAAATAAATGTAATTTTATTAAATATACCAGGTATACTGAGAATTTACTAGTACATGATGCCTATTTTTCTTTTACTGTGGATCATCTATATTTATACTTTGTGTGTAGTGAGCATGTATTTAACAAAGTTTTAAGTAATAATCTAATAATTATTTTACATAAGTAGTGTAGACCTCAAATATGTCATCCAAAAAAAATCTCCTTAGTCTATGATTCTTTTTAATGAAAAATAAAAATTAGAAACTGTATTAGAAACTTGCAGAGCTGTACACTCAGCACAAAGTCCCCATCTCTGCCCTTGTCCAGTGGCAGAGCCCACAGCTGTGTTTGTAATGGCTTAAGTTGGTATGGCCAGGTGTGGACATTTGTGCAAACAGGGTGGGTAGCAAAGGCTTCTCTCTTGATCTGGACTGGAATTCAGTTTGGCTAGTGAGCATTACTTACACTAAAAACAAATACACCAGAGCTATGAGGTGCTAAAATAAAAGGGTAGAGAAAATTGGTCTACTGAGTGAGATATAGAGAAAGTAAGGAAAGAATAGAGAAGATGAGACACTAAAATACGAGAAAGAAAAAAAGGAATAATCTTGGTTCAGGCTGTTTTTCCAAAGCTTACTAGGCCTTCTTGTGTCAAGATTCCAAGAGAAACCTAACCTACCTAATAAAAGAGTAATATGCAAATTAACCATCACTCTGCTACACCCACAAGCAATGCCACAAATCACACCCATCAATCAGATTGAGCTGCAAATTAACCACAACCAAGATGGCGGGGGCCACAGAGAGCAGGAGGGAGGCTTGGGTTTCCTTGGCAATGGAGGAAGCCAAGCTTTCCGCACACCCTGGCAGGCCCAGGCCTCCACTAAAGGCTACAAAGTTTCAATTACAGAAGGTAAATAAATTCCAACAGAAATGGTGGCAGCCACTGAGCTGGAAGAGCAGGAGGCAAGGGCTGCCCTGGCGATGGAGGAAGCCAAGCTTCTGCAGTCCTGGCCAGCTCAGGCCTCCACTCCAGGCTACAAAGTTTCAATTATAGAAGATAAATAAATTACAGATACCAGGGCCTCTACTTGGGTTGCTGGGGGGCATGGCTGGCCTGCAAACCACCACAGGCCCCTTGCCCAGGCCACCTCACACCCCAAGGGAACCCTCACCCTGATCCAGGACACCCTTCAGGGCAAACCAGCTGGCCCCCTCCCATGCACCAGGCCTCTATCTTATCTGATAAAAGAGTAATATTCAGATTGACCATCACTCCAACACACAAGATGGCTGCCCCCATGTGGACACAAGATGGCCACCACAAGATGGCCAGCAGGGGAGGGCAGTTAGAGGTAATCAGGCAGGCAGAGGAGGGAAGTTGAGGGCAAACAGGCTGGCAGGGGAGCAGTTAGACATCAATCAGGCCGGCAGGGCAGTGGTTAGAGGGTGATCAGGCTGGCAGGCAGAGCAGTTAGGAGCAATCAGGCAGGCAGGCAGGTGAGCAGTTGGGAGCCAGCAGTCCTGGATTGTGAGAAGGATGTCTGACTGCCCATTTAGGCCCAACACAATCAGGCTGGGGAGGGGCTGAGAAAGGGCCCCAGGGTGTGTTTGACCCATCTTGCTCAGTCCCAATCCACAGGATCCAGCAGCAAACTAACCTACTGGTCAGAGCATCTGGCCCCCAGTGGTCAGTGCACATTATAGCAACTGGTTGACCAATTGATGTCTGCCCCCTAGTGGTCAGTGCACATCATAGCGAGCGATTAAACAGCCTTAGTATATTATTAGCACAGCACACTTTGGTTGGTTGGTTGTTCTGCCATTCAGTTTATTTGCATATTACACTTTTATTATATAGGATTTCAGATGTCCCCTATATCCTCCCCTTCCCGCCTTCATCTTCTCATCCTAATTCAGGCCTTCTCATCACACTATTGTCTCACCAACTTTTTTAACAAGAGAATTTAATAAGGGAATTGATTTAATAGATACTAGAGGATCATGTATAAAAATGTGTTCAGTTCTACTGTACTACCATCTCCACAAAAGTGTCAAAATGAAAAGAACAGACAAAAGAGACAAAGATGTGGAATAATTGAAATTGTCATACACTGCGGTAGACATATACATTGGTTTTATCACTTAGGAAAATTGTTAGGCGTATCTGCTAATGTGGAGTACACGTACCTTACTGAACTTCTCCTAGAGGCACACTCAAGAGAAATGCATATAAATATTAGCAAGTGCATACAAGAATATTCATAGCAGTGTTGTTTTAATTGCTCAAAACTGGACAAATGTAAATGCCTACTTACAGTAAAATGGATGAATAAATCGTGGCATGTTTTAAAAAACAATACTTGAGAGCAGCAATCTTCAATCTTTTTCCAAGTTATGGCACACATAAATTACTAAAATTCTGCAGCACAACAAAAATATATTTTTTGTCCATGTAACAGAAACAAGGGTATAATTTTGATTAAATCACACCAGATGGTTATTGTTGTGTTGGCTGTTGTTTTAATTTGTTTTAATTTGGCAATCTAAGGGAAAGAGGTCTGTGCCCCTGACTAAACAGTCAGGTATTGCATGCTTTAAGTTTGTTTGTGGCACAGCAATATGCTGGAGCACACAGGTTGAAAATCGCTGCTATAGAGCAATGACAAGGATCAAACTACAATTTCATGCAACAGCACAAATATACTGTTGAAAGAAAGAATCCATAACCAAAAGAGATGATACTCTAAGATTCCATTCATAGAAAGTTAGAAAGAAAAAAAAAGAAGAAGAAAAAATACAGTCCTAACTAACAAATTCTATTAGGTCAGGATACTGGTTATCATTGGAATGAGAGGAGGCCGTATATGCAACATTAAGAAGCCTTCTTAGGTGCTAGTAATGTGAAGGTTAAGTGGGTATGTTCACTTTGTTAAAATACATTAAGCTACTCTTATGATTTGTGTACTTTTAAAATCCTATATAATAAAAGCCTAATATGCTAAGTGTTTGATGGTTGAATCAAGTCAGTGATTCAACCATCAAAGCATAATACACTAATGATATATTAAGGCTGCTCAACTGCTCACTATGACTTGCACTGACCATCAGGGGGCAGATGCTCTAGCAGGTTAGCTTGCTTCTGGGGTCCGTCAGATTGGAACTGAGTGAGATAGGTTGGACATGCCCTGGAGCCCTCCTGCAGTCCCTACCCAGCTGGCCAACCTCCCACATCCCTCCCAGCCCCCAATGTGCACTGGTGGGGTCTTTAGGCTTGGTTGCATCCTCTTGCAATTCTGGACACCTCGGAGGATGTCAGAGAGCCAGCTTCAGCCTGATCCCGCAGATCAGGCATAGGGACCCCACAGGAGCACAAATTTGTGTACCGGGCCTCTAGTGTATATTATAATTAGAAAAATTTACATGACCAAACTTGAATGGAAGGATTAATCAGCTAATTAGATACAGTGAGTACTGGGAGAGAGATGGGAACAAACTTTGAAAAATGCAGCACAGTGAGACAACTATAAGGAAAATATAAAATGAAAAAATGCAGCAGGTAAAATATATATAAAATGCAAAGTGTCCCTGGGAGACCAAGAGTTTGACCACTCGCTATGACATGCACTGACCACCAGAGGGCAGTGTGGAATGAAGGAAGTCCCTGGCCAGCAGCTGGCAGCCAGGGGAAGGAAGGCCCCAGCTGGTAGCCAGAAAAAAGGCCCGGATTGACCGTAATTGCTGGCCAGGCCTAGAGACCCTATTCGTGCATGAATTTCATACACTGGGCCTTTAGTAATATACATAAAATAGCATCCTGAAAGATGAAGAGAGTCAGAGAAAACAAATATTGGAAAAAGTAATAGTTAATCATTTCCTAGAACTGATGAAAAATTAGCATGTTCAGTTTGAAGGCTCACAGGAAATAAAAAAAGATAAATAAAAATCAATACATATAGGAATAGTGTACTGAAATACAAAATGCCAACATACACACTGTTGAAAAGCAGGAATTATATCTGAAAGAAGGAATGATAATTATCCCAGAATCCAGGAAAGGGTCTTTACATATCTTCAAAATACTGAGAGAAAGCATTTTCAACCTAGATTTGGATGCCACATGCCTGCATCCTAAATAAGCATAAATCTGGGTATGTGAACTTTTCTTATTTTCTCAGGAGGGCTGAGTTTATGATGCAGAAAATTACTCACACATCAGAGGAGTGTTTAAACTGATCGGACAGCTACATCTGATGAATATCTTCTACATCCCACCTCTTGATTGCCCAGCAACATGATACTTCTTCCAAACCTAAATATCCAAATATCCTTATATCCTCATCCATTCAGAAGAGTGCTGCTTTTACGAAAGCAAAACACAATGAAACATGTCCATGTGTTTCCTGAAAAAAAGAATCCATAAAGCTCATCAGTGACTGCATGCAACTCCAGTTGCAGTATTTATTCTAAGTACTGATGTGCTCTCTTCTGCGAGGTTACTCTCCGGCTTCTTGGGGTTTAAAATAACTTTTTATTGAGATTTTTAAAAAAGTACATGAGTTTCATGCGAACAACATAACAATATTGGTACAATTGAAAAATGAGCCGAAACCGGTTTGGCTCAGTGGTAGAGCGTCGGTCTGCGGAGTGAAAGATCCCCAGTTCGATTCCGGTCAAGGGCATGTACAATGGCTACGGGCACATCCCCGGTAGGGGGTGTGCAAGAGGCAGCTGGTCGATGTTTCTCTCTCATCGACGTTTCTAGCTCTCTATCTCTCTCCCTTCCTCTCTGTAAAATATCAATAAAATATATTTTTTAAAAAAAGAAAAGAAAAATGATCGCCATAGGTCTAGTTATGACCCATCACCATATATTTATTGAGCTACTTTGAGTATTCTATAATTTATTAAGTAAATTATGAAAATAGCCACTGGCCACAAACCCTATTAAGCCAGTAGATGAAGTGGGGGAAATAAAATGTAGCTAACACCTTCAATACCACCTTCATTTCTAAAGATGACTGATGTGTATGGTTTCCTTCCGTTTAACCATTTAGCATTGTCTTTGCCCTAAGCCACCACTTCAACTGACTAAGGTTCTTTTGACTGGCAAGGAGGATCGAATTTCATTCCTTAGACAAGTAAACATTCAGTGACCCTGCTTGGGTAGACTTGCTCTAGTGTTCCGTTCATTCTAGTTAACATGCTAGTACCAGGGGACTCTAGGGAGCCCCCAGGGTCATCTCTCCTCCACCCAACCTTCATTGTTTACTTCATACAAAATGCCTCCTGCTGCCTTTCATTATCTTGAGAATAACTACCATTTCCTTAGCTGAGAATATTTGGGAAATTTCAGCCAAAAATACATATGCACACCCCAAATTTTCTTTAGACAGTGAACATAATATGCCTTTCTCGTCGATGTATTGCTATTTTTTAAATGAGTAGATGTGTCTGATCAATAAAATACAGTTTGCTTCATTATTTCACTAAATTAACAAGTATTTATTAAGATAAAGCCACATGAGTGGAAATGGTGAACAACATAGACTGATGAACAAGAGCAGACCCAGAGATAAGGAGCCATGGGTCTGACTGTTGGGCCTCAAAGGGAGGGTGGGGATAAAAGGGAGAGATCAACCAAAGGACTTATGTGCACACATATGAGCCTAACCAGTGGTCAAGGACAATAGGGGGTGGGGTATGAGTGGGGGGGATTGGAATGGGGAGTTGAGGACAAATATTTCTTAATCAATAAAGAAATTTTTTAAAATATATGTTATTGATATTTTACAGAGAGGAAGAGAGAGATAGAGAGCTAGAAACGTCGATGAGAGAGAAACATCGACCAGCTGCCTCTTGCACACCCACTACCGGGGATATGCCCGCAACCAATGTACATGCCCTTGACCGGAATCGAATCGGGGACCTTTCAGTCCACAGGCCGACGCTCTATCCACTGAGCCAAACCGGTTTCGGCTCAATAAAGAAATTTTTTAAAAAGATAAACCCACTTAGACCATGAGTAGGGATAGAGTGGATGCCTATAGAAAAAATATTATTCCTATTACCAGAAGAAAGGCTACACATTTTGAGCAAAACCAAGAAATAGCCATGCCACTATTTATTTTCAAAATCTATCAGCATGGAAAGATGGGAATGAAAAATGAAGTTTTGAAAACTTGCCAGTTCTTATCTCTTCCTCTTGACACTCTGTGTCCAAACAAATAATGAAGAAAATGATAATTATAGTTACCCATAATATAATAGAGTCAGGAACTTGAGCTTTGGTCTTAGCAATATCACAATGACATAATTTGAAATTATCTGAATAAAGTTTCTTGTTTGAAAAAGGTAGGGGCAGGTGAGGGAGTGAGATAATTGAACAAGGTGAATTCTAGAGTTCTAGGGCTCTATCAGTACCAAAATTCTATGCTTCTTCATTTTTTATTTTAATAATCTTGAGTAGATAAAAACCTCATTTTCCTTTGACATTTCTAAATCTATCATGCTTCATAGTTATTATTCAAATAGATGTGATGAGAATAACCTTTTTGTCTGGCATTAGGTTTTGAGTAAAAACAAAGCTGCAATATTTGATAACAAATATATAAGAAAGATTTTATCTGGAAACCTGGATACATATTTTGATGGAATTTGTTTTTCTTCTCTAACAGGATTTGGATGATTATGCAGGAAAAGAATAATGTGTTAGCAATAGATTAAAGCTCATTAGGAAAACATGTTGCACTAATCTCAGGTACAGAAACCCTTCATGTCCAGGAGAATAGTGCCAAACAAATTATAATTGTCATTTTTCAGTGATTTCTAAATAGGATGCTATAGAACACTGGAGAGGAAGATAATTACAGCTCCCTTTATTGAGCATCTGCTATGTGTTGGCTGTTTTGTGTTCTCCATAATGCTCTTTCATAAACTGTACTAGTGGCCTGGGGCACGGATTCATGCACATTGAAAGGGAATTAATTAGAAGAAATATTTTAATATCACTATTCACCCTTCTCTATAATAGAAATGTCAGAGATGAAAGAAAATTAGTAAAATGCATATGAAAATAATAAATTGATTAATAAACAATAACAATATGATATAACAACAAAGATATGATATAAAAACAACAAAAATACGATATAAAAACAAATGACTGACAAATTGATTAAGCTTATTCTAATATCTCTCTGTATACCACATTAAGAATAAAAACACTTTCAGAGTGCTTAACTAATTTCCCTTGTGATAAAGTATTTACAACTGTAATTTTAACATCACATGCTCTTTGAACTCGAACTCAAAAAAGCAACATATAACTGATCATGTCGTAAAATGGGTTCAGGCAGGAATAGTCCTACTCTGTCTAGAGTTTGTCCTTGTGATTTATTAATAGTCATTGCAAATGCTAGCATCACGAGAAACTTTCTCTGAATTAATTTAAATGGGAGGCCAGTGTCAGACAGGAACAAATATCATACATACTCCAGTCAACGTTTATTTTTAAAGTGCCAGTGCACATCATATGTACCAGCTAGTTGGTCGGTCAGAGGATTGGATGGATGGTGGCTGGTCACTCAGCCTTTTGTATATATAGACTAGTGGGCCAGTGCATGAAATCCGTGCAGGGGGGTGGGAGTGGGGTGAAGGAGAGAAGGAAGTCCCTCAGCCTGGCCTGCACCCTCTCCAATCCGGGATCTCTTGGGGGATGTTTCACTTCTGGAAGTCAGACATCCCTCTCATAATACAAAACCACTGGCTCATAACTGCTCATCTGCCTGCCTGATCACCCCTAACCATTCTGCCTGCCAGCCTGATCAACTCCAACTGCCCCTCCCCCCTAGCAGCCTGATCCCCCCTAACTGCCTCTGCCTTGGCCCCACCACCATGGCTTTGTCTGGAAGGTCTCTGGAAGATCTCCTAGTCTAATTATCATATTACTCTTTTATTAGTATAGATTATAGTGTTATATATAGTGATCATGAGGCAAAATCTATGTATGAGGAAATGATGAGAGGAAAAGGGCTCAAGGCAATTAATATTTTACTTAAACTCAAAGTTAATATTTTACTTTAGTAATTGCAAGAGATGGATCCATTCTCAGGTCTTTTGGGTTTCATGAGACCATTGCTTTCCCACGTTGAGACCATTACCTTTTGTGATCTCCCAAAAAAGAGAGTGCCATGTATTCTTTCCTCATTTCAGAAAAACTGTTTCCTATTAAACTTTTCTGCCACTTTTGAATTTCAGTCGAATATATACCAAATGAGGGAAAATGTATAAAAAATGAAGAGATAGTATTGAGAAAATATGGCTTTTTATAAAATGGTATTTACTTTTGTGTTGGAGAACACAAAATCTTGATATTAAAAAAAAGAGTTTTGTAGAAGCTCTTACTGGAATGTCTTGCAGAAACATATTTCTTTACTAATTTAGAAGCTGTTTAATGATTACAGTATTAATTTCTCTTTGTCTTCTGTGCTATCCAGAATAAATTATCTTATTTGAAAGAAGATGCCTCTGAAGCAAGAAACACAACGGACTCACAGCTGAAAGTTTCTAACTTTTAAGAATGATTGTTCCTTACTAAGTCCGTGCACATAGGTCAGAAGAGCGGCCTTCAAAGGTAATTTCAGCTGAATCAAGCCTTAAGGGAATCAAGGCAAAGGATTCCTACACACATATTAATCTGAGCACTTATCACAGTGCTAAAGGCAATAACAGAGCCCACAGGAATAGGCATGCTAATGAAGTAGCCAGATGCAGTATCAGGAATGAGAAGTTGAATAGGTTACATTCCTAGTTCAGTGGCAAGATTTCTTTCTATTCTACATTTTCACAGCAAAGTGGTTATACAAGCTCAGGTAAATCTCAAGAGGTTGAGCAATGCCTCACAAGACACTTGGAATGCTTCCATTTTAGATGTAGTCATTATTTCGGTAATGTCATTGCTTCATTCTACTAGTAGCTTCTTTAACAGCAAAAGGAAATGAAAACCATTCCTGTAATTGCCAATTGGAAACTTTACACAGGAACCAGTTGAACTGGAAGGGAAGCTCTGCTGGTCTTCCAGTTAAAGAGGTTTCTCAACCAATCAGCAATCGTTGCTGAGTACCTGCTGTAGAGGTGTGTTATTCCATGTAAACCCTGTGTTGTAAGATTTTCTAGGCAGAGTTATAAGTGCCTCTCAAAAAACTTGAAAGAAGCAGAATGAGTTTGTTTTAAGAGACAAACTTTGGAATCAACATATAAAACAGCAATAAGCAAAAGTGCCTCAAAGAGACCGAATGGCTCCCTTGGCTAATTTATGTAGCCTAATTGAATGGAACACCAACATATTTAAAGGAAGAACGTGTTAATGAATGTAGAAATGAGAGGGAGAGGAAGAGGTAAAGGTAGGAATTGAAAATTCAAGCAACTGAAGAAAAGAGAGCCCTGACTCGTTTGGCTAGGTGAATAGAGCATCAGCCTGCGGACTGAAGGGTCTCAGGTTCGATTCCCATCAAGGACACATGCCTGGGTTGTGGGCTCAATCCCCGGTGGGAGGCATGCAGAAGGCAGCCAATCAATGCTTCTCTCTCATCATTGATGTTTTTCTCTCTCCTTTTCTCTTCCTCTCTGAAAGCAAAAAAACAAAAAACAAAACAAAACAAAAACAAAAAACTAAGAAAGGAAGAAAAAAGAATCTGCAACACTAGTTTGAAGCAAATTAAACATTGGCATAGTGTACCTCTAAGGGCAAATACAAATTAAACATAAGCAGCTTCATTCTCCTTGTTGAAAATAAGGGAATTTCTCTCCCCCCTCGCTTTCTTAGAATATTTACTTTAGAAAGTGTGAGTTCTCTCTCTCATCTTTGAATATGTAAGTCTTTTTATTTTATTAAATTTAGACATAATGGAGGTTGTGCAAATGCGGCATCTGGGAACTGGGACTCCTAGGTCCTAGGGAGGAGGAGGCTGAAGGTCAGGACTCCTGGGTCCTAGGCAAGGAGCTGCTAGACTCCTAGACTCCTGTGGGTTTGGGCCTGGACTCCTAGGTCTGAAGGATGGAATCTGGACCTCCAGATTTCTGAGGGGCTAGGAGATTATTCATCCATGGTTTCCCAGGAGAGGGAATGGGGGATACCTGGTTTCCCTAGGAAAGAGCATTAGGGAGCTTCTTGGCAGACAGATGTTGGGAAACTGGATGTGCCTGTCCAGATGCCAGACAACCCCCTCAGGGATGAGAAATGTAGTCCTGACTTAGACGCCTGATATCTATGTACAAAATGGGCCTCTGTGATCCATCTCCAGCATGGTGGGCTTCTGATGGAATTTGCTGAGTGACCCCAGGGCAAGCAGAATGTGGGGAGGAGGGAAGAGGATGTAGGAACAAAGAATCGGGCACCTGGGCCAACATAGTGGAAAGCCCTGAGGCACTTGCCTCAGTTGGAAAGGGGAGGTGTCTTATATTAATTTTTGCTCCCAAAGATGTGCTAGGTCTTATTTTCAGGGGATGTCTTATTTTTCCATGAAGAAGAATACAGTACACATTTATTGTTAAATGAAAATAAAGGAAATTTATTGCCTGTATATGGTACGGTAGTATGGTAGTTGTCAACACAAACCAGACAAACTGTGAATCCTGAGGGCCTTATTTTCGGGGGATGCCTGATATTTCACTCAGAAGGAAACCTGTAAGTAGGTCTTATTTTCGGGGAAACACGGTACTTTTGCTGTTGAAGGTTTCCTGACTGTTGACTTCTGCCCACCCTTGGACACAGGACAGCCATATCACTTCCCCTGAGGATGGAGGTGAAAACAAACAAAAAGTAGATATAATTCATATGTAACATTATATTATTTACAGGTATACAAACAACATAATGACCTGATATTTGTATATATTGTGAAATGATCAAAACTGTTTAGATCTACTCTTTTAACAACTTTAAAATATACACTACAGTATTATTTACTACTAATGGCCCAGTGCATGAAATTCGTGCACTCAGGGGGTTCCTCAGCCCAGCCTGTGCCCTCTCACAGTCCAGGAGCCCTCAGGGGATGTCTGACTGACAGCTTAGGTGGACGTCCTTAGTGCTTCCACAGAGGCAGGAGAAGCTCCCACCACCATCGCTGAGCTCACCAGCAGTGAGCCTGGCTCAGGACTTCTGGCTGAGAGGCGCTCCCCCTGTGGGAGCGCACTGACCACCAGGGGGCAGCTCCTGCATTGAGTGTCTGCCCCTGGTGGTGAGTGCACATCATAGTGACCTTTGATCTGCTGTTCAGTCGATTTGCATATTCACCTTTTATTATATAGGATAGTTCTCATGCTGTACATTATATTGCCATGACTTTTTTTTTATAACTGGAAGTTGATACTTTTTTAAACCCCATTTCGCCCTCTCTCTAACCTTGCCTCTGGTAACCACTTTTCTGTCTTCACAAGTTAGGATTTTGGTTTGGCTGGCTTTATGGGTTTTGTTTGTTTGTTATACACTGAGTAAGTGAGATCATAAGGTATCTGTTCTTAAAAGTTAATAAGCTTAAATGATCCAGGAATGTCCTTCTTAGGGATCAAGGAACCATCTTGAAATGTAAGTATCAAGGAAGATAACATTCCTATTTTCCAGGTTCTATGGGACCATAGTGGCCTAACTTCAATATAAGTCTCACTCCAGTTGCAAAATTTCCTTCTGTCATAAAGGTATAGGATTTTCTTTTTCTTTTGGGTAAGACCATTAGCTAGCACAGATGATCACTCCAATTTTCAAGTGAATTGAGAATGAACTATGTGTGACAAATGGTGCTATTAAGCTCTTTTAGTTAAGAACTTAGTTGAGAACTAGTTACTAGTTACTAGAACTAGTTACTAGTTCTCAACGTGAGAATATATATGCAATGGGTTGTATCTGCTTGGCTATACAAAAGGGTGAGATCTCTTTGTCTTTACAGTCTTTATAGTTGACTGTCTACAATGCACACCACATTGTGGTTTAATGCTTATTCCAAAGTAAAATTGTTTTCTCTCTCTCCTACCTTTGTGGTGAGGTTTGCTGAGTCTGGAGGAGATTTTGTTTCTAATTATATTACTCCAACACAACTCTCTTTGTTCTGATTCCATGCTCATTCACAATTCTTGATTATAAGTAGTTTTCCCTAAAAAGTCCAAAGTTTTAAATAGGTGCAAGAATTTTTATTCGCATAATTATTCTTCTCATTGTAAAATAATAAGCATTTGATTATACACATCAGTCTATGAATTTGATTATTAGTATACACTCATAGAAGAGCCCATTCTTAATCTGTTATTATGTTTTTGTTTCCTTTTGTAAGCTTGTTAATCTGAAAACCAACCACTAATACCTGATTAATTGCCAAGATTAATGCTATTCTGTGAGAACTCTGAACAAACAGCTCACAGGCCTTCTCAAGTGAATTCATTCAGACATGCACATTTTTATGCAAAATTTCTTCAGAAACAAGAAGATATTAGATTGGAAAATAATTGTCTCCCTAGCAAGAATTGCTAAATATTAAAATAGATGTTGTCTGTTCAGATTTTGCTTTTATCTTTGGACTAAAAAGTGGTAGGCATTGGGGATCTTTCAAATTTCTTTCTGGGATATCCAACTGAATTCATCTAGGTAGAAAGAAGCGTGTATTCTACTATGGAATAAAGAATAAAAAATATTATTTTGCAGTGTCCCTCTCCTTACATGACTCAGAGACAGGGCTTAATAAATAGCAGATGGAGGACACCAAGGAACAGTATTTTAACATTAGCATTTGGGTAGAGCTTTGTTGTGTTTTTTTTTGTAAATCAACCACCTCCCCATTTGAAGATCCTAATACGTTATAATTTATAGAGGTTATATTGCATGTATCTCTGAAAATTTTAGTTCTTAAAAATTATTGGGTTTACATATACTAGGTAATATTGAAATAGAAAGAAACACAAATTTTCTTGGAAATTTCAAGATACCATTGATTGTCTGGGGGTGACCTTTTAACTTGGTATCTTACTTGGGTTCCTGGTTCTTCACTTGAAGTGTTAATAAAAAGCTCTCATTTCTGCTTACTCTTTCTTTGCTTATTTTATCATCCAGCATCTTAATGTACTGGCATATTTTTATCCAAAGCATCTAGTCTTTAATATGTCAGTTTTTCTGTATACCAGATCTAACCTAATACTATGGATATACTCCACCTTGCTACACCCATGCTGGATATCTCTAAATTGCTTGAGATAAACAATCACTGAGATTTATATTCATTTGAAGTTTGAGGTAATTGATTTTGATTCTGGGTTGCTTTACTCTCTAGCTTTTCAATCATTGTTTGTTTACTAAGAAAAACCTTTTAGTTTGTGAGGTTATGATTTTTAACACACACACACATATATATTTATTGATTTCAGAGTGGACGGGAGAAGAGAGAGAGAGAGAGAGAGAGAGAGAGAGAGAGAGAGAGAGAGAGAGAGAGTAACATCAATGATGAGAGGGAATCATTGATTGGCTGCCTCCTGCATGCCACCTATTGGGGATCAAGTCTGCAACCCAGGCAGGTACCTTTGACCATAATTGAACCCAGGACCCTTCACTCCACAGTCCATGTTCTATCCACTAGCTAGGGCATGATTTTTAGATTAACTTAAATTTTGGTTATAATACATTTTGTTGTGTGCCCTGAACTAAATTTTATTATTCAAACTAATTATTCATTGCAAACTCATCCAATAACTGAAAATATTTGTGAATATAATGGCTAGTTACATTTTTTACCTCATTCCTAGTTTTCATGATTTGTAAGAAAAAGGGTAATAGATGAATAGGGTACTAATCTCAAGGCCTATTCCAATTTCAATCCCAAAATGCATACAATATATAATATAATCATTGTCACACTCATAAAGGGTATAAAATAGCAACTATAGAAAAAAAGGCATTTGATAATAAGAAGAATAATTAATCTGTAGGCCTTCAAAGTCTTCCATATTTTTTGTGTGTGGAAATTAGGCAGAGAGAATGAAAGAGAATATTAAAAACTCATATTTCAAGATACAACTTAAATAGTACTTCTGAACTTAACTGCAGATATTATATACACACACACACACACATTATATATTATATTATATATATTATATATAATATGTAAACACACAATTTCTCCTTTATTTTCTGAATTCCCCATAGTATTTTTGCACCTCTATCATGACTGAGATCAGTATCTTAAATTTTCTTCCTAAAGTTTTTTCTAAACTCTTAATTATAGTGTTTTCTATTTATTACTAAATGTTCTATTTCATTATATGTTACACATACTGGGTTACTAGGTAGCTTTTTGCTTCACCATAAAAGTTTGTAAATCTCATTTAAAGTGTGAATGAGATTTTCAAGTGTAAGAACTTTTAATAATAGCCTTTATGCCCAGCCAGTGTTGCTCAGTAGTTAAGCATCAAGCCATGACCCAGGAGATCATAGTTTGATTCCTGGTTAGGGCACATGCCTAGGTTGTAGGCTTGATCCCTTGTAGGTGATATGCAGGAGGCAGCCAATGGCATGTTTCTCTCGCATTGATGTTTCTATCTATCATTCCTCTCCCTTCCTCTCTTTCTAAAAATCAATTAAAAACTTATTTTTTAAAAATAGCCTTTATCATCTACTTTGTCTAACCATTTTTAGTATTAATCAGGAAAATTATATATGGGAACATGACTCTTCTAATGAAATCTGATATGTACAGTATTGCGTCATAAGGAATATGATTTCTTCAAAAAGGTATAATAAATTTGTGTGATTTAAATGACTGAATTAAAATTAGCAGTTAAAATGTCATTTCATTTCACATTGTTCTAGAATCTAGTGAGTGTTGACATGCTAAATTTAATATCAAGACAAGCCGTAGCCGGGTTGGCTCAGTGGAGAGAACTTCAACCTACAGACCAAAGGGTCCTGGGTTCAGTTCTGGTCAAGGACACCTACCTTGGTTGCAGGCTCCTCCCCGGCCAGGACCCTGATCAGGACTTGTACAGGAGGCAACCAATTGCTATGTTTCTTTCACATGATGTTTCTCTCTGTCTTCCACTCTCCCTAAAAATCAATAGAAAAATATCCTTGGGTGAGGATTAACAAAATAAACACACACACACACACACACACACACATTAGAGGCCTGATGCATGAATTCTTGGATGGGTGGGGTCCACCCATATATATATATATATATATATATATATATATATATATATATATGTGTGTGTGTGTGTGTGTGTGTGTGTATTGTACATACATATATAGATACACATACACACACACACACACACACACACACACACACACACATATATATATATATATATATATATATATATATACATATATATATCAAGAAAAGAGGTGATGTTTGGGTTAAATAAATGACAACATTCTGATATGTAGTAAGATTCACTGACACTCAGTAGAAGCTGTGGTGCTATGAAAACTAAAAAGTCAAAGTACCTTCATTTACTTAGTATATCTAGTTCTCATTTGCAAAGAATTTAAGTAATCTTTCTGATCACTTCTGGTTTTTTCATGCTAGCTGAGAAGTGTCAAAAAAGGTTCACTAAAGTACATAGGAGCATCGATGTGGTCTTTCTTGGGGCCAGGGCATATGATTGGTTAGGAACAGCTCTAGATGTGTGATTTCATCCACAGTTGCCCCATGGCCTTGTGGATTTTTTTTTTACTATGGTTGTATGACTGGCTTTTTGTGTCTTGAGGAAGAGAAGGTTTTCTCCTAATAGGAACAAAAGCACCATTCCAGCTGAGCTGTCAAGTTGGTACAATAATAGAACCTACTTTATGGAGGGGATGGGTTGTAAAAATCCAGTGAAGAAATTATATGAACTCTTAGTAAGTCGGCTGGCTGTGATACACATTTGCCCTTTAAACAGATGGCATGCTTCTGGGTTTCACATTAGCTGTTATTATTGTTGTTGTTATTAACTACTTAAAATATTTTATTTCCATGTAATTAGATATTATGTTTCAAGTAATAATAGAATTTTGTTATGGGAAGAAAAACTTAAGGTAACTTTGGAAAAATTCTAGGTAATTTATACTGAAAATTCACAGTATCAAGAAGTATTCGTGCCAGGATTATATTTTCAGTGTTCATAGGCCATCTTTCTGGGGAGGAGAGAAGCTTCCAGAAAAGCTATTTATTTTTTAATTTCTTGGATTTATTGGGGTGCATCAGTTAATAAAATTATATAAGTTTCAGGTGTATGATTTTATAACACACTAGAGACCTGGTGCACAAAATTCATGCAGGGGGCAGGGCAGGGTGTCCCTCAGCCCAGCCTTCACCCTCTCCAATCTGGGATCCCTCTCACAATTCAGGACTGCTGGCTCCCAACAGCTTGCCTGCCTATCTGGCTGATTGCCCCTAACTGTTTCTGCCTGCCAGCCTGATCACCCTCTAACCACTACCCTGCCAGCCTGGTTGTTCCCAACTGCCCTCTCTTGCTGGCTGGGTCACCCCTAACTGCCCTTCCCTACAGGCCTTCCCCCCTCAACTGCCCTCCCTTGCTGGCCTGATCACCCCCAACTGTCCTCTGCTACTGACCATCTTGTGGTGGCCATCTTATGTCCACATGGGGGCTTCCATCATTGACCACATGGGGGCAGCCATCTTGTGTCTTGGTGTGACGGTCAATTTGCATATTACTCTTTTATTAGATAGGATCAGATATTTTATTGTGTGCTCACCATCCCAAGTCAAGTCTCCTTCCATTACCATTTATCCTCTGTTAAATCCCAAATCCCTTTCCCTCTGATAATCACCACACTCTTGTCTATGAGGTGTTTTTGTGTTTGTTGTTGTTGTTTATTGTGTTTGTTGTTGTTGCTGTTTAATCTCTTCATCTTTTTCACCAGTCGCTGCACCAATCTGCATTCCCATCAATAGTGCACAAAGGTTCTCTACATCCTCACCTACACTTGTTGTTTGTTGATTTACTGATGAGAGCCATTGTGATAGGTGAGAGGTGATATCTCATTGTGGTTTTAATTTGCAATTTTCTGGTGATTAGTGATGTCAAACATTTTTTCTTGTCTATTGGCTATCTTTATGTCCTCCTTAGTATAGGTCCTCTTTTTGTACTAGTCCAAGTTTTCAGCCCATCATTTGAATGCACTGGTGGCTATCTTCAGGGTATTAGCATGTGGATATCTTACTACAGAAACTCTAGAATTCAAGTAAAGAGTTGATAGTGATGGTTTAAAAAAATGTGAATAGTACAGTATTTAGCTATATATTCAAAAATGCTTTACATTTCTCATAGTTCCATGTATGGCATATTATGAACAAGTCTAAATTATGAAATATTTGAAAAATGGACCATTAAATATTTGATTATTTAATGTTGTCCCTAACCTCTTTATGTTTGCTTCCCAATCCAGCTCTTGAAAATTTGTGAGTGCAATGGAAATATGTGTAAGTATACGTTCACCAAAGAAAATTATTTATGTATATATCAATGCTTCTAGGTGAAAAATCCCCAAATATGCAGATTCTATTAGAATTCCAAAGAATCTCATTAAAATGGTTCTTTAATACTTGTCCTTGAAATTAAGTTAAAACTTAAATCAACTAGAATTTATAGAGACTGGACTGTTAAAAGCTTAACTGTGATTTTTAGTTGGATTACAGCAAAATTAATTTTATTTTAGAAACAAACCCTTACACTCTGCTATTCTTTGTAAACTTCATATGTAGGAAAGTAAAACAAAGCAAATATAAGATCAACTTGTAGGTTGAAAGCAACTAGAAACCAACAACAGTCTGGCACTTACTCAGGGTTGGATCTCATGAGCTTTTGTCAGCTCTATTTGTCACTGTGAGGTTGGGAGCCTTTTTCCTGAATTCTAGAGACTGTGTATGAAATGTTCAATTCATTTTTGTCAATACTTCTAATTGCTTGAATGGGATTACATGTGCTACCTCTGGTATTTTAATTTTACACCTGAAAATTCTTTCTCAAATTAAAAAAATCAATTATTTTGTATACTCCAATTATTTGCAGTGCATCAAATAATAGGCCTTTTTTGATATGTGGAGAAGAGGGGTTACAGACAGAGGGGAAGGCGGAAGGAAAGAAGTGATGTCCACCTGTCCAACTAAGGAAATGGGGGAATATAGTGAGGCAGGAGGAAGAATACATTGACTCAGAGAGTACGGATAAAAAACTCATATATCTGATTATGTTATTCTTCATCTTCTATGCAATGATAATTTTAAGCACTAACAAAAGTAATTTTAACAAGTGTTTAGCTGTATTACATTTTTGTATTTTGCAATACATAACTATCTGCCAATAAAATGTTAATTTTCTATAGGTCATTTCATTGCAAGCCTTTAGAAATCTGTTCTTCTTTAAATCAACTTTACTGAGGTATAATTTACAAAGAATTAACTGCATCCATATTAAGTTTACAACTTGTTGAGTTTTGACAGATGCACACACCTGTGAAATTACTGCTTCTAATCAAGATACAGAAGTTTCACCGAAACCGGTTTGGCTCAGTGGATAGAGCGTCAGCCTGCGGATTGAAAGGTCCCAGGTTGGATTCTGGTCAAGGGCATGTACATTGGTTGCGGGCACATCCCCGGTAGGGGATGTGCAAGAGGCAGCTGGTCGATGTATCTCTCTCATTGATGTTTCTAGCTCTCTATCTCTCTCCCTTCCTCTCTGTGAAAAATCAATAAAAATATTTTTTTTTAAAAAGATACAGAAGTTTCCAGAACCCCCACATTATTTCCCATAGCCCCTTGCAATCCATCTCACTCTCTGCTCCCAGTTCTAGGCAACCACTGGCCTACCTTCTGTCATAGATTGGTTTGAAATTTCTACAATTTTATAACAATAGAATTATACCTATGTAATTTTTGGGCCTGCCTTATTTCGCTTATCATGATATTTTTGAGATTCATTCATTCAAATTGCTGAAACCGGTTTGGCTCAGTGGATAGACTTTGTCGGCCTGTGAACTAAAAGGTCCCAGGTTCGATTCTGGTCAAGGGCATGTACCTTAGTTGCGGGCACATCCCCAGTAGGGTGTGTACAGGAGCAGCTGATCAATGTGTCTCTCTCATCGATGTTTCAAACTCTCCCTCTCTCTTCCTCTCTATAAAAAAATCAATAAAATATATTTTAAAAATTAAAAAATAAATAAAACTGTCAAATAATTTTCCAAAGTGACTTTATTATTTTATATTCCCACCAACAAAGGGTAAGTTCCAGCTGTTTCACATCTTCACCCATAATTGGTATTGTCACTCTTTTTCATTTTAATTCAAATGAGTATACAGTATTGTGCTGTGTTTTTAATCTGCATTTTTCCCTGGTGGCTAATGATGTTGACCATCTTTACTTGTTTTCACTTGCCATTTGCATATCTACTGTGAAGTATCTATTTAAATCTTTTGCCTATCGTTAAGTTAGGTTATTTGACTTCTCATTAATGAATTGCATGAATTCATTATGTATTCTAAAAACAAGAACTTTTCCAAATATTTGTAGCAAACATTTTCTTCCAATCTGAAAGCTTGCCTTCTCATTTGCTTAATAGTGTCTTTTTATGAGAAAAAGCATTAAAATTTAATAGAGACATACTTCTTTTTTCTTCATTTCACATTTTTTGCATCTTACTAAAGAAATATTTAGATAACCCAATGTCAGAAAGATTTTCTGTAATGTTTTCTACTAGAAATTTCATGAATTTAGCTTTTTCCTTTAGGTCTGTCATCACTTTTATGTTAATTTTTGAGAATGATATGAGATAATGATTGATACCTATATTTTTGTATGGGTATTTGGTTGTTCTAACACCATTTGTTGAAAAGACTGCTTTTATACTACCCTCCATCTTTTATACAATGCTTAGTTTCTATTACTAACCAAAGCTCAATTTTAAAAACATTGAGCAATATTATTTTATACCCATTTTTCAATAAATATCATTATCTGCCAGTAAAAAAGGTAATAGTCCATATGGCACTGATCATTTATCTTTGGGAAATTAAAAAAAAAACTTTATTGAGGTGTAATTTACAAGCAGCAAACTGTGTCTTTTAGTGAACATTACTTTTAATGTTTAATAATCTGTTGTTAGGTTTCATTTTCGTCTTCTCCCTAATTCTAGTCAATAAATATTATCGATCATCTATCTTGTGTCATGTTAGGAAAGAGATAAGAATAAGAAACCATTTCCTGGAAGGTTTCACTTTGGTATACAGAAATAAAAACATTTCCTATACAATCCAGTTGTAGCAATAAATATTTAGGGAAAAGATATTGACAATTATAGAGGGAGGACGGGAAGTTGGAAATATCACTTGAAGTAAGTTATCTTTATTATTATTCCTTTTGCCTTCTTTAGAAATGGAAACTCATTCATAGCAGAGAATTTGGAAGAGAAAAATAAGGATATATACTTCATTAATCTCAATTTTGGATTAACTTCGTGTGGATCAAAAAATTAAATGAGATGTGCCTTAAATGAAAAAGGGAAATCTGTGTGGCCTGCCTGATAGACTTTCCTTACAGGTAATTTAATACGGTCACTAGAGCAAGCTTCACCTAAGTGCAAAGTTTTTGTCTGGGGCCAAACAAATGTGCTTCTTTGGGAAAAAGAAATGAGCATGAGTGGAAAAGGGGTGGCTATGAGAGGCCCAGAGGTGGGAATACCGTTAAACAAGCAGAAACATATAGAAATAGGATTCTCCTATTTACCTAGCACTTACCATCTGCCAAGCATCCTAAGTGCTTTGTTGAATTGTCACAGCAACCTTAGAAAGGCTTTACAGAGAGAGACATTGAGGCAAGAAATGTTAAAGCCATCATAACAGATTAAGTTGTTGCTCAAAAATAGTCACTCTTCCCCATCCCATTGATGTTAGATTTGGTCATGTGACTGGATATCATGAATTTCGTGCACTGGACCTCTAGTATAGGATAGTACTAGAAGTCCTACACACAGAGATCAGACTAGAAGAAAAAATAAAAGGCAACCAAATTGAAAAGGAGGAAGTAAAACTGTAATTATTCACAGATGACATGATATTGTACATTGATAACCCTAAAAACTACTCTACCAAAAAACTACTAAATTTAATAAATGAATTCATGAAAGTGGCAGGATACAAAATTAATATCTAGAAATCAATGGCAATTTTTATACACCAATAATGAACTCTCAGAAAGAGAAGACCCCTCCCAAAATAAAAATAAAAATATAATCCCACTTAACCACTGAAACAAAAAAAAATTAAGATATTTAGGAATATACTTAATCAAAGAAGTAAAAGACCTATACTTGGAAAATGAGAGCACATTGAAAAAAAAGATATAGAGAAAATATAAACAAGTGGAAGCATATACCATGTTCATGGATTGGAAACATTAACATCATTAAAATGTCCATACTACCCCTAGCACTCTATGGATTCAATGCAATTCCTATTAAAATACCAATGACATATTTCACAGATCTACAAAACATTCCAAAAATTTATATGGAATCAAAAAATACCCCAAATAGCCACAGCAATCTTGAGAAAAAAAGAACAGAGTTGGAGGGATCATAATACCTGATAACAAGTTATACTACAAAGCTATTGCAATCAAAACAGCCTGGTACTGGCCCAACAACAGACATTTCCCAATCAGGATAGGGTGTTGAAGGACTGGGGTGGGTGGGAACCGGGTGGAGGGGGGCAATGTGGGAAAAAAGAAGACATCTCTAATACACTCAATAATAATAATAATAATAATAATAATAATATATTCATTGAATTAATTAAGCTGTGGAGATTTCTGTAGTAGAACCCTGGCTGTTGCTGCTATCTTAGTGTTTTTCATGTTCTTTTGACTGATGTGCAAAGATTTTCTGCACATAATCCCTGTCCTGTTGTACCTCTAGTCTTTACAGACTTTTATCATCTCTTTGATTTCTTTCAAAGGAGCTGATAAGGTATTATTTTTCCTGCAGATGCAATCTTAATTTCAAAATGAATGTACAGTGAAACTTATAATTAACATTTATTTTCTTAATCTTTTAAGTTCACATTAACTATTTCTTATACATCATAAAACTATTTTTCCCACTGAATACAGAACATTGTCATAGAAAACAGTGTGTGAGAAGGTACCATTGACATAAATGTTCATTATGTATCATTGTATAACCAAGAGCATGATCAAGTGAATGGGAAAATAATTCATTACTTGTTTTTAGTTTCTTAATTTTGACATTTTATTTTAAATCACACAAATATGAGTTTTATATTACTTTATTTAAAGAAATCTCAGTATTATTTAGACTTTCTATTTCAGGACAAAAAAGAAAAATTATTATTAAGAAAAAGTTAAGAAATTTAAATTCCTAGAAATTTTGAGAAGGTAAAAATGTTTTCCCAAATATGGCATCATCTATTCCTAGAATTCATTTATAATTTTTAAAAATGTCACTTGATACTTTTCTGACAAAAACGTGTATGTTCTTCATGATAACCATTCACTAGGCTTTGATATTTTGCAATGTAATATTGCACAGGATTCTCCATTCACTAGAACCTCACAATAACTACTAAACTATTCAAAGATTTCTGCAAAATTATAGCATTGTATTACACCTTTTAAAGTTGTAATGATGGTGTCATTCAGAAGATGGCACTGTTGATAGGGAGAAAAAAGTCTGAGCAATTAATAGAAAACCAAATCCATAAAATTAATTACGTTTCCAATCGTAGCAGTAAATATTTTGAGATTTTCATGTGGTTGTGTGATAGAGTCCTGGTTCCAGGCTTGGATATTATTGCCAATATAGATATTATTGCCTTTTGTAACTCCAAATATTTTCTTTCCTGAACACATTTTCTCTTGTTACCTTCACTATTCCTTTTGGCATATGATTGCTATTATATATATATATATATATATATATATATATATATATATATTGATTCTATAATGAGTTTTAAGTATTCTACTTTTAAATATGTTTATGAGTGATAATTGCATGGGATATAAAATGTTATTTCTCCTGGATTATATCACCCTAAATAAGAAATACTTTTGTACAATTGGCGTATCTTAAATTACCTTTCCCACACTAGGTAAATAATTTTGCTAGGTATACAAAATTAATTTCTTTGTAGTTCTACTTTTGAAAGGAAGTGCTTGCATGCAATATCTTTTCTAATTTTCAGCAAATTGGATGTTGCAGAGAATGTTTCAAGACTATAATTGACCTTGGTGGAAATTGATATGGTATATAATTCAACTGCTTTATCTAATATATGCAAAGTGGCTACATTTCAAAAAATGTCAGTGTCAATAAGAATTTCAATTATTTGTTCACCTATAATTGGCAACTAAATCTGGGACAAAGATACTTTAGCAATTGTGAGATATGAAAAATAAATTATATAAAGATTCTGATTATAGTTTATCAACATCTCTATATCATAAGGCTTATTAAACATTGAACTCTAACCTACTTTTAAAAACACATTTGTAATAGATGTATTTTAGCATGCAAGTATCTGACCAAATTAACTTAAAGATACAGCACCATCTTATGGATATTTCTATATTTGTGAAATTTAGAAATGTAAAAGTCTTTTTGAGTTTGGGAATAGAAAAAGCTTAATTTATAAGTAAAAAAAATCGTAGGAGAATATTTTAATATAACAAGAACACATGCGGCATAGAATAACTTGTGTTTGTGTGTGCATGTGTGCGTGTGCGTGTGCGTGTGCGTGTGTGTGTGTGTGTTGTGAATGTGTGTGAGGGCATGATAAAGGCACAAACTGAGATCTGTAATTCTTTCTCCTTTCAAAATTAAGAATACTAATAAAAGGAAACATAAACAACAGTTATTACAATACAAATATATAACTTAGTGAAAGAAGACATGTAGCCCAGAATATTATCAGTCCTGAAATGACACTGGGGCACCACCGATTATCAAACTGCAGAGACGTTTTAAAACAACTAGACTACTGAGAAGTAGAACTTTCTTATGAGCCAAAAGCCACACTTCCTGAAGAGTGCTGACAAAAATTAGGCACATTAATGAACCCATTTAACTGTCTGCTTATACTATATAACTGGTCATAAATTCTCCTTATATTTATTTAGCATTTAAACATTTTTATAAGTGATTTATGCCCACTATTTTGTTTAAAGATATAGATATTTTTGAATCAACACTTCCTAATAATCCTTCTTATTATTTTAATGTAGAGCACATATCCAGTTTAAGGAGATTTCAGAAAAAGGAATGAACAAAACTTCTCCATTCATTATTAAGGCAAAGTTACACATGTCTTGTATAGTTTTTTTTTAAATATAAATTTATTTACTTCAGAGAGGAAGGAAGAGGGAGAGAGAAATAGAGATATCAATGATGAGAGAGAATCATTGATCAGCTGCCTCCTGTACACCCCCTACCGGGGGGATTGAGCCCACACCCTAGGTATTGCCCCTGACAGGAATCGAACCCAGCTCCCTTCAGTCCACAGGCCAATGCTCTATCCCCTGAGCCAAACCAGCTAGGGCTGTATGGTATAGTTTTGATATTTAGTTCACTTTAGTTATTATATACAGACTTCGGGCATTACATAATTTACCCAGTTCACACAATGCAAAACATTGATTCAGTGGTTCTTTGCTTTTTGGTGTTTGGAATTCCATGAAATAAATTTTGGAACCTCTCCTAAGAAAGAAGTCCATTAGTAAAATATACTTTGCATATAATTTTAGAGGCTTCTGGACTTCCTGGGGTTCCTCCATGCTCTATGGTTTTATTTTATTTTTTTTAAATATATTTTATTGATATTTCACAGAGAGGAAGGGAGAGAGATAGAGAGCTAGAAATGTTGATGAGAGAGAAACATCGACCAGCCGCCTCTTGCACACCCCCTACCAGGGATGTGCCTGCAACCAAGGTACATGCCCTTGACCGGAATCGAACCGGGGACCTTTCAGTCCGCAGACCGACGACGCTCTACCACTGAGCCAAACCGGTTTGGCATATGGTTTTAAATAGTATTCTCTTTATTTTAACATTTATTTCTTTTAGATCCTAATTCTGAGTATTGAAAGCCAGGAGCTTAATTATGAAGCCTTTTTGTTGTAGAGACGCTCTATTTCAACACACACACACACACACACACCTACTTGGTTTTAACTCATTCCCCCTTCACCAACTAAATTATATTAAAGTGTCAGTGTAAATAAATGAGTTATCATATAGGTTTTATTTTCATGCTATTTACTTTAGAGTAAGATGTAAAAATATTATGTTGACTACAGACAACATAGAATTTTTGGCTTTTTCCTCACAGAATAGTACAGATCCTAATAATGTCCCATTAGGAATTATGTTGTATATAATGTACACTCTTGACTCTAAATTTCTAAATTTTGTTTCAAATGTAAACTTGCCCTTGATTTAATAAAAGTAAGTTATTCGCCGAAACCGGTTTGGCGCAGTGGTAGAGCGTCGGTCTGTGGACTGAAGGGTCCCGGGTTCGATTCCGGTCAAGGGCATGTACGTTGCTTGCGGGCACATCCCCGGTGGGGGGTGTGCAGGAGGCAGCTGGTCGATGTTTCTCTCTCATTGACGTTTCTAGCTCTCTCTCTCTCTCTCCCTTCCTTTCTGTAAAATATCAATAAAATATATTTAAAAAAAAAGTAAGTTATTCTTAGACATGTACATTGATAGAAAAAAATTAACCAAAGTTGCAAAATGTTATCCATAGCACATATACATATTTTTATGTTCACTTCTTAATGTGGCTAGGTATTTTCTAGCTTAATAGAAAATGCAGGGAACTATAATAGACTTCTTTTAATAGCATGATGTTTAAATTCAGATCCAAGACAGTATATTAGATGTTAAATTTTTTCCTGTTATCAAATTGAAGATTTATCTTAATTTTAAAAATATTTAATTAATTAATATTGTAGAAAAATCTTGTTAATTTATTGGACACAATCGTAAGGGATCATCAAATAACATCAAATGGGAAAATAAAGATATGTCTTTATTAACTATTTACTATCAATTTGGTTTAATGCAGTAATTAATACTATTGTAACAGGGCCCATTTACACTATTAGAAGTTGTTAAGGACTCCAATGATCTTTTGGTTATGTGAGTTAATTTAATACAATGCTTTCATTTTTTGGTGATGGAAGGAGACATGACTTGAAATGGTGAACACGCAATAAATATGTAGATAACTATGGAATTGAACTCCTGAAACCTATATAATTTTATTAACCAAAGTCACCTCAATAAATATAATTTTAAAAACCCACAATACTTTAATTTTTAAGGGCATCAAAATTTATGAAAAATTTAGATATCTAATCATTTAAAAGAGGAATGAAGATGTTTTCACAATCTATATCTTTAGCTATAATTAGATTCACAGGGTATGTTTGTTCAACATAGTATAATGCCTATTTTATCTTTAAATCATACAGAGAGAAGAATGTCTGAGAGTGAATATTTGCTGAGTTAGTTGTGCAGTAGTAAAAATAGAGACCTAACCCTGAAGACTGAGCATTCTCAAAATGGGGTCCTCAAGCCATAGGGGGATCCCTGAGACTTTACCTGGGAAATCAGGGATGTTGAAACTTTTCCATACGAATACCAAAGCATTACCTTTCTTTTTTACTCTGTTAACACTTCAGAGATGGTGCAGACCCATGGTGGATTCACGTGGAGCTTTATCAAGACAATCATGACAAGGCACACAAATCTACTACTAATCATTGTGTCCTTCATGGCATACACTCACAGAAAAAAAAAAAAGTGCCAGTTTCACTTAATAATATTTCTGGTTAGGCAGTAAAAAGTATTAATTTTGTTAAATCTCAGTCCTTGGGTACACATTAACACATATTCTGTGAGGTGAAACGGGAGGAACACATAAAACACTTCTGCACAGTGACTTGTAGGAGAAGCGTGGGTTTGAGCTGGAAGCTTTTTCCTAGAACACCATTCTCACCTGAGAGAACAACTTGACAAATTTTAATTATTCTTACTTGGATATTTGGCAGATACTTTGTCAGATGTCAGTGAAGTAAGCTTGTTACTTTAACGAAAACAACTGACAATATTGTTTCCAGTGATAAAATTCAAGCATTCAAGAGGAAATTACTATTTTGTAAAGTTTGTATCTGTCATGATAAGGTTGGTAGCTTTTATTTTTTAATGAAATTGGTGGTATTGAAAAATGTAATTTTTAAAAAAGTATATAATAAAATTAAAAGTGTCAACTTTTAACCTGTATTACTCAATGAACCAGTGTTTTCAAAATGAGCAATGAATGACAACACAAAACCAGCAGTTCAAGGTGCAAGACAGAGTAATGAATTTTTAAAAAATATATTTTATTGATTTTTTACAGAGAGGAAGGGAGAGGGATAGAGAGTTAGAAACATTGATGAGAGAGAAGCATTGATCAGCTGCCTCTTGCACACCCCCTACTGGGGATGTGTCCACAACCAAGGTACATACCCTTGCAAACCTGGGACCTTTCAGTCCGCAGGCTGATGCTCCCATCCACTGAGCCAAAGCGGTTTCGGCAAGTAATGAATTTTTTAATATCATAGAGTAAAAACATTTATTAATGTGGTTTTAGATTCCACATTGCAGCTAAGCTGAAAGAATTGATCACTTATCAGTTTTGGTGTAATATGAAAGTGTGGGGGCTGTTTCTGTTTTCCACGACCGGCATGGAAAACGACAAGATTCCTGAGTGGAGGAGCTGGGGATTAAGAAATTAAAGGGGGAAAAAAGAGACCAGAGGCACAGAAATGGACTCAAGCTGGGATCCAGGTAGGGGGCAGTCACTCTGATGGAGGGACAGTCACCCACCCACCACAGACAACACAGCGCATTTATTGATTTCCAGAGGGGGGTTTAAGGTCAAAGACGTTTCGGGTGTGCCCAGGTCCAAATCATTCCCTCATTCCTGGGATTTAACATATCAAGACCTGGGTAAGTCAAGGTCCTATTCGTTCTACATTCCAAGCACACGGATAAAGATAAGAAATCAGTACTGATAACAGTCTCCGCCATTTTGGGGAAACATGTTCCCAGGGCTTGGCTCTGCCTATGCCTTGAGTTTAGCTGTTCTTGTTTTTGTTTTTGTTTTTTTGGAGTTCAGCTGTTTTAATTTAAAGGTCATCCATGTGCATTCCCAGGGGTCCTCTACCGAAAGAAGAATATTTACAATTATATGAAAAAGGTCATTAAAATACTCCTATTTTCAATGACATATCTATGTGCGACTGGATTTTCTTCATCTATTTCAATCAAAATAATATATTGCAAGAAATAAACATTGACAGTAACTTAGGAAAAAAATAACATATTGCAACAGATTTAATGCAGAAGCAGATATGATAATTTTGGTAACATGAATACCAAGCTAGACAATAAAGACATTTGCATAGTGCAAAATAATAGTACTCTTCTCACTCAACTTTTCATTTTGAAAATATAATTCTCTTAAAAAATAAATATATGTAATTTATGTTCTAGCACAAATTTGTTATTTTAAGTGAATTAATAAATAGCTATTCCTAAATTGTCTTAGTCTTATTTTTCTATTATTAGAAATACTAATATATGTAACCCGTATACCAAAAGCTCTTTGGGGTCCCAATAACTTTCAAAGTGTAAATGGGTTCTGAGAACAAATTTATTAATTATTGCTACAGACCAAAACAATAGTAAGTAGTTATAGACATATCTTTACTTTTTGCACTTGATGTTATTTGACTATCCCTTATTGTTTTGTCCAGTAAAACCTCTACTTCAATTTAATTTAATTTTCTGGAGCATTATTGTTGAAATGTGTGTTTACAGCAGTATTATTTTCACCTTTTAAGTAAGACATTGGTTGAATTCCTAGTCAATCAATGCAATGTCTTCTTTACAGAGTCCTAGCATAGTGCTTTATATAGAACAGGCACTCAATTCATGCTATTGACTGACTGGAAGAAAATGTATTTAACAAGTCAATACAAGTACAAAAAACTGTAAAAGGTAGAGGGGGGGGGAGCTCTGACCATTGCTTTATCCATTATGAGCATCATTCTCAGACTTTTTTCCATTTCCACAAAATGTTCACATAGTTTGTTTCCATTGACATTTAAAACACAAACATCCTCTTCTAGGCTAAATACTGGCTTCACTAGGCGATCATAATAATTATCACATACATTATATATCTTGAATTAATACAAGACTTTTCTCATGATATTTCGAGCACCTAGGTCACAATACACTTCTTTTCTTTCCTCCCTGTACTTCTCAACCAACTCAAATGTCTGTTGCTTCCTCCCCATTTCTCACAAAATGGAAAAATAAAGAATAGAACTGCAATCAGTCATTGATGGGAATACTCACAGACTGAAAGGAATAGAAGTAAAGTAACTTCTTATTGTGAGGTCAACCTTATAAAAATTACAAAATTTTTGAGATCTTAGTAACCTTAACCTATTTTAGGGCTTTTCTTAGGTTTGGTTGTTTCAAGGCAAATAGTTGAGAAATACAAATTCTAATTTATGTAAAACCCAATAAGTAAATGCATTGACTCAGTTACTAATTTGTCTCTATTTCAAAAAATATAGTGCTTTTAAAAAAATAAATATATGTAATTTATGTTATAGCACTGTTTCTATAGGTCTATGGTTAGAAGTGAGCTAAGTGATAAAGCCATTACTGATATAATAGCAGTAAAATATTTAGCCCACAATGGAGAATTTACTCTCACAGACGTCTTTCAGCACTTCGCAAGCATTGTTTTCTTTAATCTTCACAACAATCAATTGTCTGTGTGTCTGAGTATCAGTGTGGACAACTCATTTACTGGTCGATTTGTGCTGATCATCTGCATATATTTTGACCTCATTATCTGTAAAGATTAGAGTCCCAGAATAATTCTCTGCTATCACTCAACTTATAACTGGAGAGGAAAAAAAGGAAAAGCTGAGAAAAGGGAAGAAGGGGTTGCCAGGAGGATTACTGTCTCATAAGATAAAATTACTCCCCTTAAAGTTTCAAAAATTGGTTGTTTTTGTTACTTTTGTAAAAGCATATTCCTCTTATTAGATTTGTGAGTTGACAATTTTCTGACACATATTTGCAAACCCGGTCTTTCCAACTGACGTGAAATGATTCTTTCCTCTGTTGTAATATAATTTTAACTGTAACTTCCAAAAACAGTTCCGGGGTATTTTGTGAATTTTATTCTTTATTTCCACAAGAGCATATGTTACCATAATTTTTTTTATTTTGTTCATATCTGTTCCATAAGCATTCCCTCAAGGACAAACTTTCCTTTGGTTAATCTTCACCTTAGGATATTTTCCCATTGATTTTTAGAGAGAGTGGAAGGGACAGGGAGAGACACAAAGAGAGAATCATGGATGTGAGAGAGATACAAGGATTGGTTGCCTCCCTCATGCACCCCATTCCGGGAGGGAACTGAGCCTGCAGCTGAGCTACAGGCCCTTGGCTAGAATTGAAACCTGGGCCCTTCAGGCCTTCGGCCCATGCTCTATCCACTGAGCCAAACCAACTAGGGTCAAACTTTTATTTATTTATTTTTTATTTATTCAGAATACTGTATAGCCTAGAGTGGGTGCCCAAACAATGTCTGTTCAAATGAAAGAATGATTTCATCTGTGACCTGAAAGAGTTAATAGCTTCCTTCCAGGTCAAATGCACAAATCACTTTTCAACCAGCAAACAGACCACCTATGGCTATTTGGTTACACACCTGTTTTTTAAAATATTATTGCTAAAACACATTTATATTCTATGTTATTACTGTGCATTCATCTTTTACCAGCATTAGAGGTATTTCATTAAAAAGCAGTATAACTTCAATTTGTTTTTATGCTCACCTTCGCAAAAGTTACAATGAGTCACTGACTAAATTCCAGTGTATTTCTTGTACTTATGAAATGGCACAAACCAATAGCAATCTTACGTTGGGTATCATTCATTCAATTATCCCAGAGCATCACATCAATGTTATAATTATGACAACTAATGTCATAATTATAACATTGTTCATAGAAATTTGCAGGTAAGAACATTAGTGTACCTGCAAAGTTGAAAATGTTCACTAGAAATTATTAGGGCATAATTAAATTCTAACGGTCAGGTTTTCTTTCCAGGTCCGTTTTCTCCCATCCACCCCTCAATGGCCCGGGAGGCTGAGAGGGCTCCCCACAGACCCGTTATTCTCCCTCTTCTCACCCTGAACAAAGGAAGTCTGCACCTTAAGATCATCTATATCTGTAGTTTCAACTACCACCTATAAGCTTATGGTCTCCTTACCTAGATTTGACTATCACATTTGTATTTCCAACAGAGATTAGGATTTCTCTGATAAGCTCCTCAAAACTCCATGTTTCTCCAAATCTAGTCATCTCCTAGAAGTCCATATCTCATCCATTATCAGTTAAGTTATTCTATCTTTGACCCTCTCCCTCAGTTTCTCATATATATATGGTATTAATAAGCTTTGTTCATCTCCTAAGATTTCCTTCTCTCTTTGTCTCTTATATTCAAGCCCTCACTGTTTCCCTCCCAATTTCCTTAGTGATCTCTTGGTATCTTGCCTCTGATTTCACTGCCTTTACATCCCTCCAGATTGACTCTTAAGAGTTACAGATCATAAACTGATGAACAAAAACAGATCCAAAGACAGAGAAACATGGATCAGATGTCAAACCTCAGAGGGAAGGGTGAGGAGAAGGGGAGAGATCAACCAAAGGACTTGTATGCATGCATATAAGCCTAACCAATGGACACAGATACTAGGGGGGTGAGGGCCTGAGCAGGGGGGTGGGGGCAGAGTATGCAATGGGAGGATAAAGACACACATATAATACCTTAATCAATAATGAAGAAAAAAAAAAGCACAACCACTAAAAAAAAAAAAAAAAAAAAAGAGTTACAGATCACCTATAGGTCTCACTTTACTTAAACTTTTAAGTGTTTCCCTGTTTTCTTCAGGATAAATTCCAAAGCATGGCATACAAGGCCGTTTGCCTGCCCGCTGTTCTGCTCGATGCTGACTTTGTCTCTGTGTGTTTTCTGGTTTCATCTCCCCATCTCCACATGTACCCCTCACTGCCGGCAGACCAGTTTACTTGCAGCTGCCCAAAGAGGCAAACAATTCAATGCCTTTGCAAATGCAGTTCCTCCTGCCTAAAGTGCCCTTGCCCAGAAGCTCTCAATCATTCTTCAAAATGTATGTCCAGCATCCTGGAAGCCTTCCCTTACTCTCCTCAATGAATTATTTTTTTCTCTGCACTACCATCACCTCCTTGTTTATTAAAATGATCATCAGATTGCAATACCAATATTTATTTTCTGATTTGTTTTTTCCAAATAAACATTTATTTTAAGTAAATGAATGTTTTTCTCATTTGTCCTTCTTTAACCTTATTAAGGTCAGAGTCTGTATCTTGTTCTAAGTACGCCCAGTATCGTTTTAACGTATGTTATGTTAGGTTGTTAACAATGTACAGTATGTGTAATTAATGAAATCCTTAAACATTCACTCTTCTAAAATTTTTATTTATTAATTTTAGAGAGAGAGAAATGGAGAGAAACATTTATTTGTTGTTCCACTTATTCATGCATTCATTGGTTGATTCTTGAAAATGCCCTGACTGGGGATTGAGCAGGCATATTGGGAGGATGTTCTAACCAACTGACATACCCAGCCAGGGCTTAAACATTCTCTTTGTTGTCTTTTGGGTATTTCTTTATGTTCTTTGAACCATTTTCATCTTCATAGAGAAAACTCTATACCTTATTCTAAAAATTATTAGATGTTTCCAGTGGGGTCCCCAAGGCTTGGAGAATCTTTAATTTCATTACCATTTTCAAGAGGAAGAAAATAAATAACAAGCCATCACATCATGCCAAATACTATTAACTAATTAATAAAGGGAAATGAAAAATATACCCTTCTTTGGCAAGAAAAGGAAGTGCAATAAAGATGCTATATTTCAAATGCATTTTTATGTCCCTGGGAATGAAATTATTTTAGGTTTCAGTTTAATAAACATTACACATTTAGTATGTACTGATTTATAATTAGACAAATTATAGTAGTAAAAGCTACTATTTGGAACAAGAAGCGATTTACTATGTTGAGTCCCTGCTTCATTAGTTAGTTCTGCAGAAAAGAAGGTTCTTTAAGTCTCAGGTTCCTTATCTGTGCAATGGAACTAAAAACAAATGAGATTATATAAAGGGATTAGTGCTGTACCTGGAACAAAACGTGTAAATGCCAATTATTATCATCATCAACATCATCACCTTTCTCAAAGGGTTATTTTCCATGACATTCACAAAACTTTGAAAATCATGACTATAAGCACTAGATACTGTGGCTTACAGGAATAAGTTAGCCCTTTATTGTTCACTTTGCCAGAAGTGAAACACTGTCTTTAAATGTACCAGTATCAGTTTTTGAGATTTTCCTATTTCTTGGCATTTGGCCATCAGTCATGCCTTCAGAGAATCCCTTTTATCACTGTGAGCACCCGTTAAAGATTGATGCATTGACAAGAAGGAATAATGGTCTCCTTGTCTTTTTATCCCACCTCGGGAGAACGTCACTCAGTGCGGAAGGAACACCTCTCTCTCGTTTCCCTGACTGTGACCGGGGCTTGGAAAAGCTACCACCGCTATGTGGCCGCGGGTAGACAGACCCAGAGGCCGTCCTTCCGTCCGCCCAGTGACCACCGCTGGGCGCTATCACCTCCCTGCCTGCGTGGCCTCCGTTCCCTGTGCAGAATGCCCCGTTTTCCGGATTCCCCCGCTCTGCGGGTAAGAAGAACATAAACAAAATCTCAGACTCTTCCAGGTGGTTCCGGCTTTGGGACTGAGACATCCGCGCAGAGGAGACAGGCTCCGGGTGCAGCGGGGAGACCCGCTGGAGGCCGAACCGCGGGCCGGGGCTGCGAGCCCGGGCGCCGCCGGCTCGTCCCCGCGCTCCCGGCGCCGGCCCCGGCGCGCTCCCGGCCGCCGAGCAGCGTTTACTCCGCGGCGCTCCCAACCCGGCAAATAATCCAGCTACGGGAGCTGGCTGCGTGTGCAATTTAGCAAACATAAAACCTATCTTGTTTCGTGCGTCTGCAGGAATAAAAAGTTTTTTTTTTTCTAAAAGCCTCGCTTGTTTTGCTATTCTTTTCAAGAACGTTCCTCTGACTTTTATTATTTGAACTTCACCATGAGGATCACACAGCAGCAGCAGAGCAGAGAGAGAGAGAGAGAGAGAGAGAGAGAGAGAGAGAGAAAGAGAGAGAGAGAGACTTCTCAAAGTCCTTCCCCACGTTATCTGGAGGAGGAGAAGAGCAAAGCCCCCACTTTTCCATGCTCAGGTTCAAACCTGGGTACCAGTTTGGGGTCCGGGAGAGTCCCTGGCAGCTCCCTTACCTGAGGAAGGGTGGAAAGGTGGGGGGAAAAAAGGGGTAGTGGGGTCCAATCGCCCCTCTCCCGCCCCGCCCCTCAGGAAGGAAGCTCAGGAAAGGAAAAAAAAAGGGTGGCGTGGGGCGATCACGACCGTCCCGGCGACCCCGGGGGTGCACACGGAGCCAGCAGCGCCCGGCGGCTCCCCGCCTTTGGGAGCCGGGCGCCCGGGCGGGCGGGCGGCTGGGCAGCGCGCGCACGCGCACTCGGCGGCCCCGCGCGGGGCGGGCGAGCGGCCCACGTGTTGCGCGTTGTGGGCGCCACAGGTTCCCCACCTGCGCCCGGCGGGGCCGCCCCGCCCCGGCCGCCGCTCCCGGGCCGGGCCGGACCGGACCGCGGGGTGGGCGGGCCCGGCTCCCCCGGCTCCCCCCCCCCCCCCCGGCTCCCCCGCCTCCCCGCGCTAACTCCGCCTCTCTCGTCCGGCGGCTCCGGCGCCCGGCGCCCGCCCCCGCGCCCGCGGGTGGGAGACGCTCGGTCCAACTCGACGTGTCCGGAAAGCGCGGCCACTTTCCCTTTCGCTCCGGGGCCGCCGCCGGGGGCGAGGAGGCACCTGCGGCCGCGGGCGGGCGGCGGGCACCATGCTGGACCCGTCCTCCAGCGAGGAGGAGTCGGACGAGGCGCCGGAGGCGGAGAGCCGCGAGGGGCCGCAGGCGGCGGCCGGCGGTTCGCAGCGGGGCCCGCCCGCCCCGGCCCGGGAGGCGCGGCGGGACGCGCCGGGGCGCGCGGGCGGCGGCGGGGTCGGCGGCGGGGTCGGCGGAGGGGTCGGTGTCGGCGGCGCGGTCCGGCCCGGGAGCCCGAGCCCCTCGGTGGCCAGCGAGGGGCGGGACGAGCCCGACCGGCAGCTGGACGAGGAGCAGGAGCGCAGGGTCCGCCTGCAGCTCTACGTCTTCGTGGTGAGGTGCATCGCGTACCCCTTCAACGCCAAGCAGCCCACCGACATGGCCCGCCGGCAGCAGAAGGTGAGTCCGCCTCCCGGACCGTCCACCCCGGGACCCGGGCTCTGCTCGTCCCTGCGGGCAGGGGCGCCTTTTGGGGGGCGGGGGGCAGTGCCTTAGCCCGCAGGGGATCGGTTGCAGCGGAGGCACCATCGCCCGGGGCTTGGCAGAACCTGTCAGCCCGGCGCCCGGAGACCCAGTGGGACCGGGCAGCGCCGGCCCTGCGGCAGGGCACCCGGCGGGGCACCCGGCGGGCGGGCTGGGCAGGGCCCGGTGAGGACGCAGCCCCCCATCAGCTTGAACTTCCCCGGGCTGCGGCGCCTCCTGCTCGCCTGGCCCGGCGGGAGCTGGCCCGGCCGGAGGTCCGGAGGAGCGTGCAGCCCGGCGGAACAGGTGGAACCCGGACACTTGCACCTGGTTAGAGAGAGGGAAGTCCTCTGTAGGGCGAAGGGGTGGTGGGAGATGGTCCTGGAGACGGAAAAAGTAACACTGACAAGCTCC
The DNA here is from genome assembly GCA_963924515.1 of Vespertilio murinus. Taxonomy (NCBI): domain Eukaryota; kingdom Metazoa; phylum Chordata; class Mammalia; order Chiroptera; family Vespertilionidae; genus Vespertilio; species Vespertilio murinus. The sequence goes on from OZ004712.1 coordinate 61,606,839, forward strand.
CCTGACTGCTTTGTAAACTGGGACCTCGCATCCAGACACTGCGGAAGGCACGCAGCTTTGTAGGGGGAGTTAGTCATCCCTGGGCCAGCCAGGCCCAGAGAAAAGGAATGTTGAGAAAAAAAATAGAGGATTGGCTCCTGACCACTGCAAAACAAATGCCCCTTCCCCGCTCCCCTGCCTCCCTCCTCCCTCCTCCGTCCCCCCAGAGTTTGTTTCAGGTGAAATGCGTGCCAAAGATCCCAGGGATTTAATGTCCCGTGGCAGACTGAAATAATGGCTCAAATTGCCTAAACTGGGTTGTTTTCAACTGAACCGGTGTTAGACGATCTCTCTAATGGAATGCTGGACCTAGAAGGTTCAGCAGGACTCTATCACAGCCTCCTTGGTGTGGGACCCGCTGTGGAGACTTAGAGATCGCAGGAGGCAGCTTACCGAGAAGCGCAGGTGTTTGCTAGTTTCCTGCAGCATTGACCTCAGCGGATGAGGCACGTAGAAATTTGGAGAGCTTCGGAATTGAGTTTTGAAAACCTGCATTTCAGTGGCAGTGCAGTCTCCCCACGCCATCCTAACGCTGTGTACCCAGCCTCCTAAAACAGGCCCCACCTGATCAGCTGTTTTGAATCGTTCCTTTTCAGGGCATTCTTAGAGGATGCTTCTCCGCAGCTGGAAGCTAATCACGCAGATCTTTCAGAAATGCCTAACTCTTCAGAGTCACAGCCCCCGGGAGGGAAAAGTGTCAGGGATCCTCTGAGTAGACCTCTGGTTTTTAGAGGAGAGAAAGGTGTTAGAGTAGCATTTCTAATCCCAGACCAATAGGCATAATTGATGACCCCATTCCCACAGGTCAGGTTTGAGTGCACGGGGAGTTTTGTGAGCCTTCCATTCACCCGAGGCCGCGACCACACTTTCTCCCTTCTGTAGCTTGCTGTGTGGAGATGCAATCACTTCTTAACCTCTTCTCAATTCTGTAGGTCAGGTGACTTTCAATTTCAGTAGTCATTCTTAAACCAGGTGTAACTTTTGACAAATATAGGTGCCCCCCCAAACGTATACACACACTTTGAATCATTATAAAGGCGGTGTTTATTAAAATACGTTTCATTTTCAAAATTGAGCTATCTGCTGTTAAAAGGGGTGCACATTTTGGGGGGTACCCCGTGATAAGTGGGTTCATGACTATCATCCAGTTTCCAGTGTTTTTTCACTCATATTGCATTAGCACTCATTTTTGGTGTGTTCAAGTCTTACGCGCGCACACACACACACACACACACAAGTTTGACATGAAGATGCTGTCCCATTTGGAATATTATCTTTGAAAATATTTTTTTTGCAACTCTTCAGTAGCTGATTCATACTGTGTGTGCTTGTTGGATTTTGCTAATGGAACAAACACTCCCTTGCTCGTTCAGCTAAGGCAGACCTCTCCGAGGACACCTGTTCAATTACAGGCATGCCTCAGATGTTGCAGGTCCCTTCCAGACCACCTCAATAAAGCGAGTCTTAACCTTCTTGCTGCTGGAGGGTCTTGCCTTCAGTTTGCACCACCTCCTCCTCCAAAACAACAACAACAAAGCCCAAACCCACACATGTGTGAAGCACAGTAAAGCCAAGTGCAGGAAAATGAGATATGCCCTGTAGAGTATGGAATGTTTCTCCAGAAATTGTGTTGGCAAACAGGTGCATTCCCAACACTACTGCAGAAATAATTTGGGATACTTGGAAATGTTTCTAAATGGTTGAGAGCACTGAGTGCGGTCAGATTAACTTTTGTGAATTTTTTATTTTTATTTTATTTTTTATTAAGGAGGAAGCCCTACAACAACCTAAGTAGTTCTACTAGTAAGAGTCAAGCTTATTCAAAAGGCACCTCATACCTTTTTATTTTTTTAACATATTGTTTGCTAAGAGGAGCTGGAGCAATTCTTGACAGATTTCCTCCTGGACAACATGAAAAGGGAATACACTATATTTTTGGGAATTTGTTGCACAAGCCAGTCTTGCATTACACAGTTGGGTTATGCAGAGGAAATTACAGGATAATTACAATCTGTTGTATATTTTTATACTGTCTTCAAGTAGGCAGGCATCCCATAAAAGGATTTAATAGCTTAAATTGTCATTGAAATGCACATTGCTACTCAGTCCTTTTAAAAAATATATAATTGGTTAATAAAATAATACAGGTTTCAGGTATACGATTCTACAACACATCATCAGTATATTGTATTGTGTGTTTCCCACCCCGAGTCACTTCTTTCAGCATGGTGAATGGAGAACTCAGACATTGGGATCTGAAAGGGTCCTCATTTTATAAACGAAGAAAGTTAATCGGAGATGAGAGCCTTCCCTCGCCAGCCAGAGCCCTCACGGTGCCGTTCTCCCCTCGGCTCCAAAGGCCCACTAGCTAGTGAGGAGCTCACCCCCCGGTTATCTGAGCAAGCTTAACAGCGTTAAACTCACCGCTGACCAAAACCTGCCTGCCTGGGATTTTGGCTGGAAATCTCCATGCTGAGGAACAGCGGTTGTCACCCTAGGCCAGTTAGGCCCTCCGGCTGGCTGCACAGGAAGCTCTGGGTGGCGGCGGCGTTGGCGGGTGGACCGGGCACTGATAAGGCTCTGCACCAGTGGGCACACATCCCAAGTGGACATACGTAGTAAGACTGTGAAGTAGATTGCCGATGGCAAAACAGCTTTGTCTGAGCGGGCGTAAGCCTCTGGTGCTCATTTACCTCGATGACCTCGGCGGCGTGGCACCCTGCTCAGGGCAGTGAAGGTGGACTTGGGGTGGTTCTGGGTCTTTGGTTAGAGGGGGATCGGTGTGGAAACGGGAAAACAGGGACACAGGTAAAGCAAGTCAGTTACTGCTTTAGGCAGCAATTTGTTTGTTGAACCTTTGGAAAAAATTGAGATCCGGGAGTGAAAAAAGGTGATAAAAGGAGTTCCCGGTGGTTAGAAGGTAGGGAGAATCGGACAAACATGATACCCACAGAAGAGATTTAGTGCAGTCACTCGCGTAGCTGTGTGTTTACAAACTATGATTCTCAAATTATAACTGTCTTATGTGCTTGACTTAAAGTGGCAATTGTTTTGGTTAGCCAGGAGTCTGTAGGCTTCTGGTTGGTGGTTGCTCTGTTCATTATTTTATTGAGAAGGAGACCACTATTTGTTAAACTAGAAATAATGAAGAGGGAATTAAAAAGATTGAAATGGTACCTCATAACGTTCCACATGTTTCATATACCCACGTTCTTTGCATTTTTTATGTGCATTGCCACCACACTAAATTGGGCCTTATTAAACCTTTTTATATAATCACTCCCACCACTTCACACATTTTTTCTTGTTGATTCTAAATTTGACTAATGTATACAAATAATTACTGTGAAATTGCAGATGAGGGTGGGGGAGAGTAAGCTCCTTAACTAAAATTGATCAGGAAGAGAGCATTGTGGGTAAATAGTATTGGTGAAATAATTCACAGTGGGCTCTTGCCTACCTCTCTCTCCCATCCGAATATTGTACTACAGTAAAGTGGGCACTTCTATGGTCTTTTTGGGGTTTTGTTTTTGTTCCCTTTTGATTTTGAATCTTCTGACTGCTTGGGTGATCCCCTGCTCAGGGAAAGAGCCACTTTTATAAAATACTAGAGGCCCAGTGCACAAAATTCGTGTCCCTCAGCCTGACCTGTGCCCTATTGCAGTCCAGGAGCCCTGTGATCACTTGCCCTGTATAGGAAGGCCCCGTCTACCCACCACAGCTGGCTGGTCGGTGGCCTGGGCATCCCTCTGCAATGTGATTGATTGTGGAGCCTCCCCCCCCCCCCAATCCATCACCTTGCAGAGGGTGGTCTGGGCCTTTCTCTTTGGGGTGATCATGTAGTGCCCCCCCTATCCCCCCCCCCCCACACACACAATTGATTGCCCTGCCAGCCGGTGGTCTGGGCCTCCCCAACTACTTGCATTGCACTGGCCTTGGCTGGCCTGGCACCAGTGCACATCATAAGGTGTCGCCCGGATGGCCATTCTGCTAGTCGGACATTCGGTCGATTTGCATGGTATGCTTTTGTTATAGATTAGCTGCAGACTTACGAAGAGGGAGAATCACCTTATGGCAGGAATCCTTGTGCCTCAATGCTTATGCTGTGGCTCCACCTTTCGGGACTAAAATACAATGGTGGCCCGATACATTCTCAGCGCAGTGTGTGGAGTCTAAGAAATGAGTAAATGTCTGGATGTGTGGAAGGGGGACCTGCAGGCCTGGGTTCCCCCCCCCCCCCAACTGCAGGTCTGGTCTCCTCCCCATCCCCTAGTTGCCCTTCCCATGTAGTCTGCCTCAAAGAATTAGGGACGTATAGGATGGAGGAAGGATACCATAAAGGCAAAAGAGGAGTCTTACAGTTTATAGTTTGCTGTGGAAACTAATGTCCCATAAACGTGTTTTGAGACCACCAGGACTCACCCCTGCCCTTCTAAAGAAAGCCATAAAAGTGGTAGTACCTTTTGGTGTGCGAGTAATAGCGTCAAAGTGACCCTTCCCCACTGCCAATCCCAGGAGGCGCGCGGTGCTTGTAGGACCCCCACAGTCTCCTTGCTGTCTTGCTTGCAGGGTCCCAGCAGATCTGGGGACAGTATAAACCCATCCTTTGTGCTCTCTGGGGCTCGGGATGTTGTGGGGCGAATACAGAGCGGTAGGTTTTGTTGTTTGCTGCTGTCCTGAGGGGAGTGAGTTGGAAACCACACATAAAAGTGAAACTGGAGACTGGTCTTCAATAGTATCTTAGAGGAAAATGGTTGTTGCTTCAGCTGATCCGTCCAACCCTCCATCGGGGTGTCTTGAGACCACAGAACTTGATTTGGTGAAATGAGTTGTATGAATGAGAACTCAAACAGATTAAGTCATATCGGCATTTGCTTTTTCTCTTTCAAACATCAGCTGTAAGCTTAATGCACAATGACTGCCTATAAAGTGAAATATGGTCATGCTGCGGCTTCTCTTCAGATTTTTGTCTGTTAACGACAACAGTCCTCTTCATTTGTACCCTCACAAGATAAAAAGCACAGTTTGTGAGGTCATTAAAGACCTTCTGAGCAAAACAAAAGGAAGCCAATTGCCAGGTTATGAAATATAAGCGTTCTGAATGGAAAATCCTACCAGTTATTTGGCTGTGAGGCAGGTCTCTTGAGTTATTGTGTTCCTGTCTGTGCATTTCAAAATAATTTAGACCTTTCTTTGGGAAGGAAGATGTGGGTTGCAGAGTCACACGTTGTTTCAGTTTTTAGGCTAGAAAAGACCTAATGACTGTAAATAGTGGATGCATTATTGAAACAAATGACGCATTTTACAGGGTTTTAGGAATATTTAAGAATCAAATTATGGAACTGTTGTAAATCTATAACATTTCATTTTATGATGATCACCGTTTAAGTTACCGAAAGGTTTGAATATGATTTCCTTTTTGAAAAGAAAAACACTTGTGATTCTTATCCTTAGCTGCACATTAGAAACACCTTGGGGGACTTGCAATGCCATTATCCAGGTTGTGCTCCAGGTTAATTAAATCAATCTCTGGGTAGTGTTAAAACTTCCCAGGTGATCCCAATCTACAACCAAAGTTGAAAACCAGTGTTTCAGACTGGAAAGCTACAGGGGAATGGCTTATTTTCACCAAAGCAAGTATTTGATTAAGATTACTGAGTAGTTAAACCAGTTTTTTTCATATTAATATTCCATATCAAGAAAAGGCAATAGGGACGCTCTCATAAGGAACAAAGAACCCCACACCTTAATAATCTAGGAACCACAGAAGACTCTGGAAGCCACCACAACCTTGAAAAAGAAGAACCAAGTGGGAGGTATCACATTACCTGATCTCAAACTATATACTACAAGGCTGTAATAATCAAAACAGCATAGAACTGGTATAAAAACAAAACCATAGATCAATAGAACAGAATAGGGAGCCCAGAAAATAGTACCTACACCTATACGGTCAATTATCCTATGACAGTGGAAGAAAGCATATACATTAGGGCAAACACAGTCTCTTCAATAAATTGTGTTGAGGAAACTGGACAGATTCATGCAAAAAAAAAAAGAAAAAAAGAAACTAAACCACTTTTTTCCACATCATATATAAGGATAAACTCAAAATGGAAGACAGTATGGAGGTTCTTAAAACTTGTGTTGTGCTTTTGTTTTTTAGAAGTGAAATAGAAATTATTAGTGACTAGAATCCTGGTGCATGAAATTTGTGCACGGTGGAGGCGGGAGGGGTGTGTCCCTCAGCCCAGCCTGCACCCTCTCCAATCAGGGACCCTTTGAGTGGGATTGGGCCTAAACGGGCAGTTGGACATCCCTCTCACAATCCAGGACTGCTGGTTCCCAATAGCTCTCATACCTGCCTTCCTTATTGCCCCTAACCATTTCTGCCTGCCAGTCTGATCACCCCCTATCCACTCCCCTGTCAGCCTGATTGCTCCTAACTGCCCTCCCTTGCAGGCCTGGTCACCCCTAACTAATCTCCCCTGCCAGCCTGGTCACCCCTAATTGCCCTCCCCTGCCAGCCTGGTCATCCCTAACTGCCCTCCCCTGCCTTCCTGGCCCCCCCAATTGCCCTCCCCTGCCAGCCTCATTGATCCTAACTGCTCTCCCTTGCTGATCTGTTCCCCCTCCCCTGCAAGCCTAGTCAACCTAACTGCCCTCCCCTGCAGGCCTGGTCCCCCCTCCCTCAACTGCTCTCCTCTGCATGTCTGGTCTCCCCTCAACCCCCCAACTTCCCTTCCCTGTAGGCTTGATCATCCCCAACTGCCCTCCCTTGCAGGCCTGGTCCCTCCCAATTGTCCTCCTCTGCTGGCCATCTGGTGGCAGCCATCTTGTGTGTTGGAGTGATGGTCAGTTTCAACTCCTTTATTAGAGAGGATAAGCATAGACTTCAAATCTGGTAGAATTGAGACAAAGACCAAAGTATGCTTATTAAGTTTAGCTGTTTTTCATTTCAAATGTGAATGAAACAATCAGACTTGAAGAGCTTGTACAAATACATAAACTGAAAAGTGGGATGCAGCCAGGTTTTATAATCCATTTTTATCTCAGTGGAAATGTGTGTCTCCCCTCCCACATTGTCTCCCTTTTCTTTGTGTGGCTTTCCCACTCTCGGTGTTCTGTGTCGTTTGTGGGAACCTGTGTGTAGGAGAGGAGGGTTCTGCCCTTCACTGTCCTCTCCACATTGCTGTCACCTCATTTGTCAAATGACTAATACTTACTTCAGCAAGATGCCATGAAGCTCATGTAAGATTTCTGAACAACAACTAGCATAGTGTCTGGCTTGGGGTAGATCTTCAAAGAGTTTTTAAAATTTATTTTCTCATAATATTCCTCAGAACATAAATTTTTATTCTATAAAGCATATTGCACTTTACAAAAATATTTGAACAAATATGTATGCTAGGCAGTATTTTAAGCACTGGGAGTAGAGATGTGGACAAGGCAGCCTTCAGGAACGTATATTCTAGCAGAGGAGATGGGTGATCAACAAGTATGTGGATTTACGTAGGGAGGGATATCTAGTGTCTGTGGGAGGGAGTTTGGCATCATTGGCTGTTTCAGGTGCCACTGAAACATGGTAGTGCCACTACATTGTAGAACTCTAGGGTATGCCAGTCACATGGAATTTAAGGCACTGCCTTGACGTTGTACAGCCGTGAGAATTGACTAAGGAGGCAAGAGTAGAAGCAGGAAGTTGGGAGTTAGGAGGTTGTGGCAGTGGTTCAGGTTTAAATAGGGTTGTAGACTAAAAGTATATGGAATATAGGAAGTATTTATTCAACATTATTTCACCAAGTTCACAGATACATTATAATGAGCAATATGCTAAAATACTGTTATTTTGAAATTATAACATGCTAAAAATATTTAAGTTTAAAAATATTTAAATTATAACATGCTAAAAATATTTAAAATGTATTCAGGTGGTTAAAAAGACAAGCCTTGAAGATCTTAACGATAAAAAGCAATCGAGCCAAAGGTGTGGCTCAGTTGGTTGATATTGCCTTCTGCACATGGGCACATACCCCGGTTGGGTGCTTGATCCCCTGGGGGGAGGGGGGGGGAGAAGCGAGCGTGTGGGAGGCTGATGATTGATGTTTCTCTCTCACATAAATGTTTCTCCCTCTCCTCTATCTCAAAAATCAATAACATATTTTTTTTTAAAAAAAGCAATAGTCTCCTGTCCCATTCCTTTCCCTTCCTAGACACATGCCCAGAAGGAACCCTTTTCACTCTTTAACTAGTAATGTTTTAAATATTTTATAACTTGATGTAAGATGCTCACACTCCTTTTCCTCAGACTTTAGTCATTACTTCCTATGGGAGGGGCAGGGTGGGAAGATTTAACTTGTGCGCACAAGCAACTAGCTCCCCTTTCTTCCACTTGGAATTATTTTTCTGCTAGTGGCTCCAATATGTTCTTTCCTTCTTTTTAAAAATATATTTATTGATTTCAGAGAGGAAGGGAGAGGGAGAGAGAGAAGCATCAATGATGAGAGAGAATCATCCATCAGCTGCCTCCTGCATGCCCCCACTGGGGATGTGCCCACAACCAAGGTACATACCCTTGACTGGAATCGAACCCGGGACCCTTCAGTCCTCAGACTGATGCTCTATCCACTGAACCAAGCCAAGCAGGGCTGTTCTTCCCTTCAAAAGCAATAGCCTTTTTAGTTGAGCTCAGGCCTGCCTGGCTGAACACTACATTTCTCATCTTGCCCTTTCCCCCTTTTTTTTGTTAACCATGGGACTGAGCCTGATTGACCCAGGGAATGTGGGTCAAGAACACAGCTCTGAGGGATGCCAACTTTATATCTCCCACATGATAGCAGGACCAGGTCCCACGACACCCTCAGCTTTCAATGGAATTGCACAAGGCAATGTCTTTGTTTTCACAGCATTCAGGAGGACAGGCCATAGACTGCCGAGACTTCCCTGAGGAGGGCAGGAAATGAGTCTTACCAGCGTAGGACCAAGTATGTGGCGTACAAGTTACGGCTTTACATTGTTAACAATGGTTGCTGACTAGGAACAGTCAGGGTCCGATATCTGTCCAGCTTCTCTTGCAGCTAGATGAAGCCAAAAGACTTAAGTTCAGGCTTGTGAGTGGGCTATGGATGGAAGTGATGCGGACAAACTCTATGGGTCATTCTCTGAAAGGAGAGGGACATGTCCTCCCTGATCCCGTTCCCCTTCCCACTGGATGGAATTTTACCGACACCGACACCGTGGCAATAGTTAGAGCAGCCACTCAGACTAGGAGATGATTGCCACTTCTTGAGGATAGCTAAGCAACACATTTGAAGGAGCCTAGAACCCTGACAGTTTTCAGAGGAGGGCTATCACACAGCTCAGACTAAATGAGAGAAATGAACTTCTGTCATGTTTATGCTAACTTTTTTAAGTTAAAGGATTTGATTTTGGATGTTATAAGACGTCCATTATGTCCTTATCCTATCTACAATTAGCTTTATAATTTAAATGTACTTTTTTCATTTCTTGCTCCTTTCTCTGTAATTTTCCTGCCATTAAGTGTTACTTGATGTTCACCTCCCCTCCTTTCTGGATATTCCCCACCCCTATCTTCCCTATAGGTGGCCATGTGACACAAGTTCTGCTATGTGTGACTCTGAGGGAAATACTTAAGGGGATTTCGGATATGCTGGCTAGGTCAGACACACATGATTCTGAAACCATTGACAAGAGCACCTGCATCTAGACCTTTTTCTGTGAGGAAAATATTCTCCCTGTATTTTTGCCAATATATTGCTAATTTACTTTGTTCTATAAGAATCATTAGGATCTCTGCACTTTGTTGAGTAGTTGAGTCTAGAAATTCAAAATTAATGGAGTTTACATTACCAAGACTGTTTTTCACTGCAATATCACATCGTATGCTTGGTTGGATTCCTATTCTTACAAAACGTTGTGTTTTTCTTGGAGTTTTGATTTGTTTTTCTTCTCTACCCATCTTGTCTCATTTCATTGCCTCCTCACAGTGGACCATATCATAAGCCAGTGGTTCTTAAGGGGGATGGAAGTACCCTTTAGCAGATGTTTAAAATAAGTGTGGGCTAGCTGGTTTGGCTTAGTGGATAGAGCATCGGCCTGCAGACTGAAGGGTCCCGGGTTACATTCCTATCAGGGACACATGCCTGGGTTGCAGGCTCAGTCCCTAGTGTGTGTGTGTGGGGGGGGGAGGAGGGTGGGCGCGTGTGGGAGGCAGCCGATTGGTGATTCCCTCTCATCACTGATGTTTCTGTCTCTTCTCTCCCTTCCTCTCTGAAATCAACTAAAATATATTATAAATAAATAAATGGGAACAATAGTTGAACTTAAAAAATAATTGTGGGGTGTTTTTTGTTTTCTCAATGATTAGGGATTACTACTGGTATTTAGTAGGGATCCAGGGATTCTACACATCCTGAAATGCACGATGAGTTGTCCATCATACATGGCATTTGCATGTCCACATGGACACTTACGTTGGTAAGGATAGTTTATAATTATTTGAGTCACAGGGTTTGATACGTAATTATTTTTTTCTACAAATACAATTATTGGGTAAATGGAGGGATGATTGCACTTTATTTTGTTAGGGACTTTGAGAATTGCTCATCGCTTTTGGAAATAATGTCACCAACAGCAGTGATGCTCGTGACATTTGTGTTATCAATGCAGGATGCCTGTGTCAGCCTTCTCTTTACAGTTGTCACATTCCCCTTGATTTTATAGATATGCCCACAAAAACGACTTAGCCCTCATGTCAAAATGTCGAAAGTAAAGCATAGTGTTGACAATAGTTTACTATTTTCTAACTTCCCTTACGTTTAGATTCCTTCATTATGGAAGAGGGTCTAGGGCGCATCTAGTTTATGACCTAGACCAGCTGTGCCTAAGCATTTACATACTAAGATACATGTTATTTCACTTTACTACTTCTACTAGAGGCCCGATGCATTAAATCCGTGCAAGGGGCGTGGCCCTCACAGCCACAGCAGCTTGCCTCGGCCCTCACGGCCCCGGCTTCATCTGGAAGGTCGTGTGGAAGAATGTCTGGCTGTCCAGTCTAATTAGCATATTATGCTTTTATTATTATAGATCCCAGTTAGGATCGTGTATTTATAACTTTTCAAACATCTGTGCAGACAATATAACCCGGTAATAGATGTTATTTCTGTGTAGCAGAAGGGTTATTTCGTTTTCTTTTACAATGAAAAAGGGGCTTAGCAGGGCCCAGTCGGAAATAGCTGTCCTCCTCCAAAGGGGCAGTTCACAAGCCACAGCGGGTCTGACAGGTGTAATGGAACCCATGAGGGAGGTTGGAGCACTCCACAGCTGGCTGCAGAGGAATGCCCTTGCTCACCCCTCAGCCTCCATGGGCAGAAGGAGGGAGCTGTGAAGAACGAGTCTCTGACCAACTGGGCATGGCAGGGAGGGGGTGAAGGGAGTGCATCTCCTCTTGCTCTTCCTTCCCTCCCTCTGGTTTCCTACTGATACTTCCCCAAAAGGGAAACCCACGAGAAGTTGAGGAGCAAAAAATACTTGGCTGTTGGGTCCGTTAGCCTCCCAAGGCGCAGCGTTAGAATCGACAGTGGGAGAATGGATCTGGAGGGCAGAAGTGGAGGGGGTTCCCAGCACATGGGATATTGTGTCTGATTAGGTTTGAGAGTCAGTATTCTAACGGTAGCACTAATTTCTTGTTTTGACCTTTCTTGCCCAGATATGTTCCTCCTGTAGCCTTTTTCTGACTTAGCTCATTTCTGAGTCTGTGTTTGGACAGCAGGCGGAGAGCTGTCATTCTCAAAGTTCCTTTTGAGTTGCAGGCACTGTTCTACTTTTCCCTCACTTTTAAAAATAGTTTTTTATTGATTTCAGAGAGGAAGGGAGAGGGAGGGAGGGAGGGAGGGAGAGAGAGAGAGAGAGAGAGAGAGAGAGAGAGAGAGAGAGAGAGAGAGAGAGAGAGACACATAGACATCAATGATGACAAGGGGATCATTGATTGGCTGCCTCCTGCAAGCCCCCTCCTGGGTATCGAGCACACAACCTGGGCATGAGCCCTTGACTGGAATCGAACTCGGGACCCTTTAGTCCACAGGCTGGCATTCCACCCACTGAGCCAAACCAGCTGCGGCAATTCCCTCACTTTGTTTGAACTTTTTCACAGGCACCTTTGTAAGAAAGTGTGATAAATCGTCTGAATCCATGCAGGTCTGAGACGTCCTTTATTCGGATGGGAGGATTGACTGGGCATGGAACTGTGGGTCGAACTCATCCTCCCTCAGAACTCTGAAGGCATGATTACTCCATGGTGTTCTAACTTCCTGTGTTGCTAATGAAAAGCTTGAAGTGTGCTTTCACTTTTAAATGACCTTTTCCCCTCCTTTCTCAAATGATTTTATGTTCTTGTCTTTGTCTTTAGGGGGTTCTAAAATGCTACAATAATCCATTTGGCTTTAAAGGTGTTTGTTGGGCAAGGAACTTGTTTCCATTCAATCTGCCTACAGGATCATGTCTTTCAACCTTTGGACATCTTTGTGTGAAGTCAGAATGGAAGGCCAGGTGGTAAAGAATGGTGTTTGCTGTCTTTAAGGGGACACAGCTTGTGGAAATCATCCTACTGGTTATTAGCATACTTATAAACCTCGAAACATTCTACTTGGATGAATTTTCATCATACCGAAGATGGTCAGTAACAAACAGGTACTTTCTCTTTGCTTGCTTCTTAGCTTTATTTAAGTACACAGGGTAATGTACTATCCTGTTTCCCCAAAAATAAGACAGCGTCTTATATTAATTTTTGCTCCCAAAGATGCGCTGGGTCTTATTTTCAGGGGATGTATTACGGTATGTTTCCATGATACATCCCCTGATTTTCGGAGGATGTCTTATTTTCGGGAAAGCACGGTAGTAGAATTTGCTTAGGAGAATCAAAGAACATGACAACAGGGCATTCATATGTGTGTAATGAAAATATTCCCTATTTTTCTGATGTCTCAATTTCATATATGACTTTGGGGTTTTATCTTTGACTCACCTGTGTGTTAATGGAGCTATTAACTGGAATAAAAGGCTCATAGATTTTAAAATGATCTCAATATGATGAAATGTAAACTTCTGGTTGGAGGAAGGAATTTCAAAAGAAATGTTTGCTTGTTCAGCATTACATTTGCCTGGAGGCATTAGCCAGTGCTGTGTATAGGTTTATTATAATTGTAAACCCACTTGTTTATGACCTCAGCTGTTTTAATCTACGTATGACGAAGTGGGGAGAAAAAGAGTTGCTTTGATTGAAAAGTGATGTTGTGGCAGATGTCATCATTCCGCATTTCTTTGATATAAGAATGAAGGTAAGCAGGGCCAGGATGTCACATTCTAAATCTGTTGTTCTCCAGAAGTAGTCAGCAACCCAGTAGTTGAGAGGACCTCACCGAGTGCGGGGGTGGAGTGGTGAGGGAGTGAGGGGTGGGGCTTATCCATAAGAGCTTGTGGTAGAAGCAACTATGGCAAGGGGTCATCTATCTGTATAAAAGGCTGATATGCAAAGTGTCCCCTCTGGAGTTCAACCAGGAGACTGGGAGTTCGATCAATTGCTATGATGTGTGCTGACCACCAGGGGGGCGATGTGGAACATGGTGGGTGAGCAGTGGTAGGGCGCTGAGGGAGCAAGGGAAGGAGGAGGTGGGGTAGTGGGGAGGTAGGGAACTTGATCAGCCCTCATCACCGGCCATGCCTAGGGACCCTACCCGTGCATACATTTCATGCACCGGGCCTCTAGTTTAAAATATAGATTCTGAGGGTTTGTGAGGACTGCTTAAGAGTTTCAACTTGGGTGAGGTGACTCTTTGCTAACAGAAACTCTCCAGGGGCCTTTGGGGCATAGAGTTTCTGCTGTGGTCAAGGTGACCCTTTGGTTGGCCCTGGGGATAAGCCAGCCCTGCTGTGGCCCCTTGGAAGAGATCAGCCCGCCTGTTAACACCCGCGTCTGCATTCCTTAGCAGCGGGTTCTAGCAGCGTGGGACGGTTGCTTGGGTGTTGGCAGCTGGAAAACAGTTCTTGGTTGGGTACCAACCCTCCTGAGTGTCTCCTCATCCAAACGGTGCACCTCCCTTTGCCTGGGACGGTAGTGTCATTAATCTGTCACTTATTTAGAACATGTTATTTATTTTGCTTATTCGATGAGATTAAACTGTATATTATTGGCCTGTGAAATTGTTATATTTCCCACAGAAAACCTGGGCTAATTTGCTGGCAAAGACAGCTCAGTCTCTGAGCATAATTTTTGCTGCTTCCCACAAAACAAAACAGCCAGTTATTATAAGCGTTAAGAATAAAAATGTAAAGGTTCTTAACCTAATTAGTTATTCAATATATGTATATTGAAATGTATTATTTATAAAATTTTATTGGAGCCTTTGGGAGAATTTTTTTTTACTGTAAAATAGTATAAACTTTCAATTAATGGAATGTTTTAAGCAGTTTCAGGAGCAAACCAATAAAGGGAGTAGTGAAGTGGAATCAAAAGCATATTCCGAAAAACAACTGCTGAGGTATGTGCTAGGGTCAGGGAGAGACCTGAATTCCATTAGAACTTGAGTTACTCAGTTCCTTTTATAGTGCAAGGTCCTATGGCCCTATTCCCTGACCATCCTGTATAATAAAAGGCTAATATGCAAATGGACCAGACAGCAGATGGACCATTCACTATGACATGCACTGACCACCAGGGGGAAGAAGCTCAACACAGGTGCTGACCCCTGGTGGTCATTGTGCTCCCACAGGGGGAGTGCCACTCAGCCGGAAGCTGGGGCTCACAGCTGGCGAGGGCAGCGGTGGTGACAGGAGCTTCTCCTGCCTCTGCAGCAGCGCTAAGGATGTCTGACTGACAGCTCCCAGACTGCAAGAGGGCGCAGGCTGGGCTGAGGGGGACACCCCCTCCTCCCCCAGGGCATGAATTTTGTGCACTGAGCCTCTAGTATCAATATGGAATGGTTTCAGTAGTAGCATCTGTTGTACCCTCTCTACCCCCTCATGAGAACCAACTGTGTGACAATAAGAACATTTTAACTTGTTATGAAGCATCTTTTATTCTCATTGAAGGCAGCTCTCTTCATATTTGTTTAAACATTGAACTTTTTACTTGTGCTTCTTTTTTCTTGCCAGGGACTTCATTCACGAGGCCCCTAGTGTTTTCATTAATTTCAGAATTATATATTGCTGTTCTGAGGCTTCACAGCAGAATAGTCTCAGTATCTTCACAAAAAAATGTATAATCTAAAATGTCAACTCTCCGTAACGTGCCAGATATATTAATGTTTACTCGGTGCTGAGCATGAAGGTTAAAAAATAAGGGGTAAAGCAAAAATGACTTTTTAAAAAAAGTTAATAGGATTAAATGACATTTTTAAGTCTTAGAATTTTGGCATCGTCTTATTTCTATGTCGGTGTTTGCTCAGAGATCGTAGCAATGTGCCTAAGGTCATTCTATTTGTAAGTGGGCTTTAGGTTCTAACACAGACCTCTGTGTCTCCAAACCCGTGGGTCTTTCCTTCAGGTGCTTACCGAGGTGTTGTGTTTTGTTTTGTTTTCAAAATTACAACGACTTTGCTTCTGCTACAAGAGCTCTTATTTGAAATAGTTTCATTAGATTGCACTGAAGTCAAATTGCAGGAGGAACCATGTGCCGCTAACACATCACAACACCCTCTGAAAGCCTGGCAGAAGGTGACTGGAATATCCTGTGGTCTCCACGCCAGCTTTATAAAGGGAGCTAGGACTGTGTGAGGAACGGTTTGAATAAGAAATCTTAAGATGTCAGGACCTCATAATTGGAATTCTGAGTTCTCATAAAGTCTAATAGAGTCTGTCAAACTACTGAGGGGGGTTATTGATCTTGATTCCAAGTGCCTGCCCTTGGGGCATCTGTAGTCAGGGCTTCTCATTCCCTTCCCCAAAGCAATGTGGAATCTGGTTCTGGAAAGCTGTCATTATTTAATAGTCCAGCCGAAACCAGTTTGGCTCAATGGAAAGAGTGTCAGCCTTCAGACTGAAAGGTCTCAGGTTCGATTCCGGTCAGGGGCATGTACCTTAGTTGCAGGCACATCCCCAGTGGGGGCTATGCAGGAGGCAGCTGGTCCATGTTTCTCTCTCGTTGTTATATCTAGCTCTCTATCCCTCTCCCTTCCACTCTGTAAAAAAATAAAATATATTTTTAAAAAATAGTCCAACCTCAGTTTCTTTATTTAGTTTTTACTGCCTTATCATTATTACTCATAAATCCCTAGAATTATATATTTTTTCTGAATGGAGAAATAATATGTGCTTGTATTAACGTCCAGAAACATGCAGAGAAAATATTTACCCTCTGACCAGAGGCTATCAGCAGTGAGTGCTGAGCAGTTCATCCTTACTGTCCTTTCCATGATTGTTTCCCCCTGTTGACTACCTGTGAAGACTATTTGTATCTTGTTTTTCCCTGCGCCTCCCCCCTTTCCAAATTAACATTATATCCTGGATATCTTGATATCTTTTTACTTAAAAAACTGTTCCTAGTACTTTTTAAATGGTGTGTACTCTTTCCTCATACTGTTTCTGTATGGTAATTACCTTAACACATGTGCCATGATGATCCTGTAGATATACCTGATGGGGGCTGAGGATGGATTTCACAACATTTCTAGACTGGGAATATCTAAGTAAAGAGGGTGCATATTTTGAGAATTATAATATATATTGAATAATTCCTCTCTGGGACAAATACATACACACACACACACACACACACACACTCACTCACTAGAGGCCTGATGCACGAAATTTGTGCAAGGGGTTTGGCCCTCGCAGCCCTGGCTTTGTCCAGAGGTTGTCCAGGTGGTCCTTCTGTTGTCTGGCTATCCTGTCTAATTTGCTTATTATGCTCTCATTATTATTATTATAGATACTCCTATGACTAGTTTGTAAGAATACCCATTTCACTGCAGCCTTGTCAGCTTTCAATGTTATATTAATGATGTCTTTGTAAAGTTCATTTTTTAATAAAGATGTATAGTTTTTACTCTGCTCTGTAAAGAGTTAGACATCTTTGTATATATGATTACCACAAATGGGGAATTGGTTTACTTAAAAAAAAAGTTAGCTAAAATGCTCCATTTTCTCTTTTTTTAAAAAAATATATTTTTATTGATATTTCACAGAGAGGAAGGGAGAGAGATAGAGAGCCCGAAACGTAGATGAGAGAGAAACATCCACCAGCCGCCTCTTGCACACCCCCTACTGGGGATGTGCCCGCAACCAATGTACATGCCCTTGACCGGAATTGAACCCGGGACCTTTCAGTCCGCAGACCGACGCTCTACCACTGAGCCAAACCAGTTTCGGCAAAATGCTCCATTTTCATGTGTTTCTTTTCGCCAATTGTTGGGCCCCATTATTGGGAAGCCTCTTGTGAGGCAAGCTGAGAGCCAGGAATTCATGTTGCTGTGTCTGAAGAGTGGAGGTTTGTGTACAGGAGGACTGGTGGACTGGGGGCAGGGCCAGGAGTTTGGTGGTACGGCAGCAGCCTGGGGAAGGAGAGATGAACGGACCCGGGGAATGTAAAGGCGGATAAGGTGATGGAGAAACAGAAGGACTGGAAGAGGTGGTTGGGAAACAGAGTGAGAAGCAACGGGAGTGGTAAACGAGCAGGATTTAGAGAGGATTCTTAGGATCCTGCCGGTGCCATTTGTGGGGTGGGGGTAACATTGCCAATGGGTGGAAAGGATTTGGGGCTATCCTAGTGAGGATTAGGCTGGCTCTGAACACAAAGCCTCTGTCACAGTAGCCGTAGCCACTGGGCTTTATTTTAGTCTACAGTTACACAGCCTCGGGGACTGTGGCTCCTCTTCCTGTCCCTCTGCACTTCCATCCCAGCTGGAGGCGTTTACCTTCACGGATGCAACCACCTGCGGGTGAGGGACTTACATTCCTGGCAAAGGAAAGATGGAGCCCTGGGCTCTGTCCTGGAGTGGCTTCCTTCTGGAAAAGAGCCCCCCCCCTCACCTGGACTTCTTTCTGTGTCTTTATTTTTGTGGTAAAATGGCTATCCTAGATCATATATGATTCAGGTGGACAACATTACAATTGGGTGTTTGTGTACAGTGCATACTGTTCACCATTGCGAGTCGAGTTACTACCCGTCATCACGTCGTCGGCCCCTCTCGCCCAGTTTGCCCTCCCCAACCGCCCTTCCCTTTGGTAACGACCCATCTGTCCTCTGTGTCTGTTTTATTTGGCTTTGTTTTAATTCCACCTGTAAGTGAAATCATTCAGTATTTTTGTCTTTCTTCATCTCACTTATTTCATTTAGCATTATACCCTCTCGGTCCATCCATGTTAGTGTTGCAAATGGGAAGATTTATTTCTTCTTCTTCTTCTTTTTTTATTTTTATGGCTGAATAGTACTCATAGCACATCATCTTTATGCATTCATCCATTAGTGGGCATTAGGTTGCTTCTTTATCTTGGTTAATGTAAACATGCTGTAAGGAACATAGGGATGCCTGCATGTTTTCGAATTAGTGTTCTTGTATTCTTTGAATAAATATGCAGAAGTGGAATGTTTGGGTCACCTGGTATTCCTTTGCTTTATTTTTTGAGGAATCACCATACAATTTCTATAGTGGCTGCACAGTTTGTGGCAGTCCAGTTTTCCCAACATCATTTATTGAAGGGGCTGTCTCTTCCCCATTGTGTGTTCTTGGCTCCTGTGTTGTAAATTAATTGTTCACTTATGTGAGGGCTTATTTTTGGGATCTCTCTTGTTCCATTGATCTGTGTGTCTTTATGCCAATAGCATACTGTTTTGATTACTCTAGCTTTGTAGTATAGTTTGAAATAAGAGAATACGATGCCTCTGGTTTTCTTTCTCAAGATTACTTTGGCAATTTGGAGTTATTTTGTGGCTCCGTACAAATTTTAGAATTATTTATTCTAGTTCTGTGAAAAATGCCAATGGAATTTTGATAGGGATTTCATTACATCTGTAGATTGCTTTGGACGATATGGACTTTCTTTGTCTTATTGGCAAACCATAGCACTAAGGAAGGCTGGGATATTAAATTTTTTTTTTAACCATTCTGTACTAGAGGAAAGCAGAGGAGAAGGGATTTGGAATGGGAATTAAGCCACTGAAAGTATGCCAACAATGGGATGGATAATAAATTTAATCTTGGCCATGTTTGTGGAGGAGACATTTATGCGAAGGAAAATGTGCTTAGAATTCAGAATAAGTTTTCAGGGCTTGAAAGATAGATGTAGATGCAACCTGCATCTGATTCGTATTCAGACCTTTATCTAGAGGACTTCAAATTCCACTTTCTCGGGGTTCCCGTCCTGTGCCCACGGCTTCTCTTGTTGCCTGAACTCCATTTATGAGCTTTCAGGTCACTCTGCATCAGGACCATCCGGCACCAGCCAGCACGGGGCTTGCCTCTCTTTGCTGTTACTTCATTGATTGCCCTCAAAATTCTCTTGGGTGTGTTTGCTTATTGTGTTAACTGAGGAGGTGGGGGGTTCCTCTGTCCATGCTTGGAATTTTGATCCCAGTCTGCAGTCTGTCAGGGATATGGCAATCACCACACTTTTCTAACCCTCTCCACATATGCGTTTTCACCCCCGGGGGAATGGGTTGTTGCTGAGACGGACCACACGGGGGGTGCAGTGACTCTCATCCAGGGACCGTCTCCCTCCCGCCGTCTCCCTGGCGGTGACGGGGTGTGGGAAGAGCTAGCTCCCAGGCAGAAGGCTGCGCAGGATGCTCCTACCTGTGCCCTAAGGAAGCGGTCCTGCTTGTTTTCTCACCCGCGCTCCTCTCTGGCTGGGGCCCTCACTACAGCAAGACGGGGATCAGAGTCACCCTTTCCAAAGCTTCCAGGCTCCACTACCAACTGCCTCCTCTCCCGGGAGAGAGGCTTTTAAGTAATTCATGCCTCTTATGGGTTATATTTCACATACAACAAGTTAGTAAACACTGTCTAATTATTGTAGGTCTTTTTTGCAAATACAGGGGGATGTCCCTTTACGTGCCGATTTTCAAGGACACGCTTCCCCTTTGATTAAACTAAGTGGTGGCTAATAGCCGGGGTGCTGAAGCCATGTGTTTTGATCAGTTGGGAATGCGCGTCTTCTCCAGGTCAACTCAGCCTTCCCTTTACACCAGTCACGTTTGCAGCACCATATCATCGTAAGTGCTTTCCTGTGGAACTAGCTGGTGTCCGCATGTGCTTGAAGCTGATTTTTCTGTCAGTGCTGGCGCAGACGACCGACGTGCAGCACTCTGAAGTGTCAGCCCTGAGGTTGCTCGTGGATGTCTCCCAGCCCTCGGCGTGGGGCGCGCCTGGTCCAGCACCGCTGAGCAGCACGGTGCCGGGTGCCCTGCTTGGCGACAGTCTGTAGCACATGTGGACGGCAGCTTTGTCAGACACCTTCTGTTGACCTGTCTGGGCATAGACCTCTCCTCTGCCTTGTGAAACATCAGGTGCTGGGAGGACAGGGCAGTGAAAGCAAGGTCCTCGTTGGCGGTTCCGAGAACAGCATCCTAGGAGGACAGCATCCCAGGAGCGCTTGGTACCCTGTTGTCTTGACGACGGGTGGCCACGGGCTCTCCAGAAGGCCTG
The DNA here is from genome assembly GCA_963924515.1 of Vespertilio murinus. Classification (NCBI taxonomy): domain Eukaryota; kingdom Metazoa; phylum Chordata; class Mammalia; order Chiroptera; family Vespertilionidae; genus Vespertilio; species Vespertilio murinus. Next base: position 61,627,538 of record OZ004712.1, read on the forward strand.
GGATAGGCTTTCCCATGGGCGTTGATGTCCCGCAGCCTCTGGGGCTTCCCCCGGGGGCTCCAAGGTGAGAGGAAGCTGGGAAAGCACTGAAACGTGGCACGTGGTACCTGTCACTCTCCCCTTTCTGCCTCTCCCCCCACCCTCCCCCGCCGCCTTTTTCTCCTGCCTTTCCTCCTCTTCTTCTTCTCCGCTGTTATTCCTGAGCCCCATCTCCCCGGGAAGGAGTTGATATGAATAGTATGGATCAAACAGGATGATGTATGCACACTTTCCAGATTTTAATAGAATAGAACAACCGTACATTTATTTGTGTGTCTTTTGAAGTGAGAGTGTGGTAGTCAGGATCTAGTCAGAAAAACAAGTCTCATGAATCGGGTTAATAGGGAAGTTAATGGGACTAATTCCCAAGGCACTGGGAAAGTCAAAAGAGCAAACAGGAGTCTGTTGTGCAGTGCAGGGGCTGCCCACTGCAGGAAGCAGCTGTGGCCCCTTGGGCTAAAGAGAAGAGGAGCGGATGTTATCAGGGGAGGATGGGATGAGGGTGCTGCCTGGTGAGAGCAGACCCAGGACTCAGGGTCACCCAGTGGACTTGCGGAGGGGGCTGCCGTGGGGAGCTAAAGCAACGGAGCAGCTGTATCTGCTGCTGGAGTTGCCACCTGACATAGAGGAGGCGAGGGGAGAAATACCCTCACCTTTCCCGCCTCATGATGTCTGGTCCCCTGCTAGTCTCTCATCAGCCCAAGACACCAGGAGCCGGCTGTCAGGGGAACCTGGGCATTGGAGTTCGCGGGATTCAGTCACGTGAAGGAGCAGCAGGGGAACCAATGGGAGCACACAGGCCGAGGGCTGGCACAGAGGTATGGTTCTGTTGATCATAGTCAGGCCCAAGGCGCATCCCTAACGCACCTCCCATCATTTCCCACTTTAGATTTTTTAATTTGTAGGGCTTACTCAATTTCTCTTGGAAATGTTTGGAGCGGAGAATGCAGTCTGCATGCAGTGTCCTGCAGTAGCCCCTCAATTCGTTTTCCCGCTTCCATCCTTACCACCCCACCTCTCCTCTGAGCTCTACACGCAGTCAGAGTGATTGCTTTGTAAGAAAAGTGAGCTTGTTTCTCTTCAGGACCTCCAGAGGGTTCCACCACACTCCCCGCTGGAGTCTTCCCAGTGTCGCATCTCACAAGGCCCTGGGGGTGTTCCGCCCCCTTTCTCTCAGACCTCCTCTCCTATCTTTCTCAGACCTCCTCTCCTTTCTCTCTCAGACCTCCTCTCCTTTCTCTCTCAGACCTCCTCTCCTTTCTCTCTCAGACCTCCTCTCCTGCTCCTCCCACCTTGCTCTTTCTGCTCTAGCTAAATGCACCTCCTTGCTGTTGGGAACATGCTGGCATGTTTTTACTTGTGCCCCTTGTGGCTGTTCCCTGTACGTTGAATGATCTTTCTTCAGGTTTCCCTCCCTCCCATCCTTCACTTTTGCTCAATCATCAACTTGATAAGGTATTTCTTGATAATGGTCCTTTCTTCTTATTTGCAAGCTACTTTTCGAGTTGTATTTTGCCCTGTTGCACTGAACACCTCCTAATATACTACACAACATTCATGATATACCTCTGCTTTCCCCGCCCCCAGCCCCATATGGTGAACCCCACGAGGGCAGGGACACCTTTTGGCAGTTTTATTCAGAGGACATCTGCCTCATAGGCTGTTGTTGGATGGGTGGCTAGGGAATCTTCCTAGATTCTTAGGAGTTCTTTCTCAAAATCTCTCTTTTGTTTTAATTACATTTAATGTGACAGTAATAACTTACTAACTTGCTTCTCAAGAGCCTTTCCAAAGTGTTTTACCTTGATTTTTAATAGAAAAAAAGAATTACTTTTGACTAAAATTTTTGAGGTAGTAAGGAGTTCTGGATGCACATTACACTTCTGATACTTCTCATAGTTTGTTCATGGACAATTAAAAGCTATCTAGGAGTGAGAAAGGGATGGACTACATATCTAATTAAAATTTTATTAGCTGCTGGATGCCTTTTCATTCTCAGTATTGAGACTTTATGGATGTATCGTACAAATGATTTATTAATAATTTATGTGATAAGTTTCTGTTAAACACTGTATATACATTTTCATTTAGTTCCTCAAACTTAAGAGTTAGGTTCTAATTTATTTTACAGAATGGAAAACTGAGGCAAGATATGTTTTTTTCCCCCTAAAATAAGATGGCATTGTATAATTTAAAAGTTACTGTGAGATATGAGGTTCAGATGTTTCTCTCTTCAATAAGGGTTGAATTTTTCGCAGCATACTCCTTGAAATAAAATAATCTAAGATTTAAATAAAATTGACCTTTGAGAAGGTAGAACATATTTTCCTGCTAACAACAACGTGTCATGAATAATACACTTAAAAACAAAACAAAACAAAACATGAGAATACTATCCTTAACTTGCTGGACCTACAAAATGTTTCCTCACCCCCATATTATAAATTTTATGATTTTTCCTGACACTGTTATGGTTATAGCGGTGCAGTTAAGATGCTTATTTTAAAGTGTTTCATTCGATATTTCAAAAGTCTGCATTTGTTTCTGGTTTCACTAAGTTGAGAAGTTTTCGTGTCATTATTTTACTTATGTGATCTCCTCTGTATGTCTTTATCTCATTATTTATTTTTAGGATTTTGCTAATCATGTTATTACCACCCCATCATATTGTTTGCTTGATTTTCCCTCCTTATTTTTCAAAATACTTTGCAAGATACCAGTTGGAAGGCATAATGGCAAGGTGTAGACTTTGAATTCACATTCCACATGCCAGTTGTATCATTGGACCATTTTACTTTTCCTCAGCCTTATTTTACCCAGCTTTAAAGTGGGAATAACATGACTAACTTTGCCCCCACACCTCTGTCTGTATGTTAATGGAGTAATTTGAAAAAGAAACAAAAAAGCTGGGGTAAACTCCATTAAAACAACACAGAGATCCCAGCACACCCCTCTTTGTATGGCCCCAACTGGAACGCTGACAACACCACATGTGGGTGAGGAGTTTGAGCAACTGGAACTCTCATGCTTTGCTGCTGGGAATATAAAATGGCACAGCCACTTTGGAAGACGATTTGGTGGTTTCTTACAAAACTCTTACCAAATAATCCAGCAATCTCACTCCTTGTTATTTACCGAACAGTAGTTGAGAACTTAATGCACATAGAAGCTTGGATATGGAATGTTAACAGCAGCAAAAGCAATCAGTATGTCCTCCAGTAGTGAATGGATAAAGTGTCATACATCCAGACAGTGGTATATAATGCACCACTAAAAAGAAATGAACTGTCTGTATATATTAAAGCCTAACTGACTGGTCAACCCAATGACTATCCGACTGGTTGCCTGTGACTTGCACTGACCACCAGGGGGAAGACACCTAATGCAGGAGCTGCCCCCTGGTGGTCAGTATGCCCCCACAGCCAACCTCCCACGGCCCCTTCCCCTCGTCGGGGTGACATGGCCCGATCTCAGCCTGGCCAAGGGACCCCACTGTGCACTAGGCCTGGAGTGAAACCATAAAAGACCCGGAGGAACCTTAAATGTGTATTTCTATGTGAAAGAAGCTAATCTGAAAAGGCTTCTGTACGATTCCTTCTGTATGACATCCTGGAAAGGCAAAACTGTAGAGAAAGTAAAAAGGTAAGTGGTTGGTGAGGTGGGAGGAGGTATGAATAGGCAGACGCCGGATTTTTAGGACACTGAAATGCTCTGTATCATACGGCAGTGATGCATGCATGTCATTAGACATCTGTCTAAACCCATAGAGTGAACACCACCAAGAGTGAGCTTAGCTGTATTGTAAACTGTGGACTTGGGGTGAATACGATGTGTTGATGTAGGTTTATCACAAATGTACCACTCTAATGGGGGAGGATGTAATGGGGGAGGCTGTGAATTAGGAGGGATGGGGTATTTGGAAGTTCTCTGTATCTTTTCCCCTAATTTTGTTGTGAACTTAAAACTACTTTAAAAATATTCTAAAATAAAAGTGTAGATAATAAATATTACCTTTAAAAATCTCAGTCGGAACTTACTTCTCCTTGGTTTACAATGTTATGGGAAATGTTTAATTTTCTGCATTAATTTAAGGGGGAGGTCTTTGAAAAAAATGGAAATCTGGGGCATCCATATCTTACAAAGAAATACTCTCTGTTCTGTAAATATTTCCCAGTATCTGCTGGCTTTTTTTTTTTTTTTTGTGGTATTCTGAAAATGGTGTTATCAGGTAAAGCCCTAAAAAGTAATTGAGACAAAGCTGTTATTTAAAATCATATAATTTTAATGCACTGATTTTGTTAGAATGCCCCTTTAGGGCCTCCATGTATTGGCAAGCTTTGCTAAAGTGGAACTTTTTGATGATAAAGTTCAGTTAAAAAAAAAAGTTCCTCGACCTGAAAGGCTGTTAATGTAAATTTAGAAGTGAGGGTGGTTTTGAGTTGTTTTTTTTTAAACTAGAGAACTGTAAATACTCTGGTTATGGTTAATAAACAGTTTGAAATGATGAGTTATCGAGTTTCACAATAATATTTTAGCAAAAAAGACAAATGTAATTATTACAAATTAGCATAATTAAGCGATGTAATTTTTGCAAGCTGTTCATATAATTAAATCTAAAAAATTGGACTTGTATAGAAAATCAAAGTGTTATTTTTCATGATTTTGCTTTTTAAGTATGTTTTTTAATTGTGAGTGGGAAGAGAAGAAAAATACATAAATGTAGATATTGATTTACATCTTGCAGGGAGAGTCAAAGGGACTTGGTACAGATAAAGACATAATTAGCTTGCATTTTTCTCTAAGATAATAACATTGACTTCTAAAAAACTTACTGCTTATGCTGTTTTAAAATCTGAATGGAGGAAGAATGGTAAATGGTGGAGGGCCTTTGTCCTTTTCTCATAGCTTTCTTTCTTTTTCTTTATTGTGCTCATATTGTATGTAACACCAAAAGAATTTGATTCCTAAGTTTGAGGTCCAAGGAACGATTGATTGACATATAGCACATCACGTGCCAACTGGAGACGTCCATTAGGCTCTTAGTGTGCATGCGAACAATACCTTTAGCTCTATAGAGCAGGTCCATGGTAGGACACTATACGTACCTTAAAAATGAATATAGTAGCAAGAGACAGGGATTTATTTTTAATATCTAATCTACTGTAATACCTGGAGAACTCAAATATTTGTCGAATGAATAAGTACTGAGTACTGAGAAGAAACTCTTAAGGATAACTAAGACATTGGCTTCACCATAAAGACAACTCTCATCCCATCCCTTCCTCACATGGTGAGTGTTGTCAATACTTGTAATTTACATGTTAAACACTAGGTGTTTTTTGTTTGTTTGTTTTACATTTGTTTGTTACATTTGTGGAACAGACTTTATAGCCTTTAGCATTTGTTACTTCAAAGTTATACAGCATCTGTAAATAATTAGAAGTAGATGCTACTTCTGTTTTTTGAAGTGTTACCTACCAATATGTTATGAAGTCCTTTAGAATAATTTTTTTCTAAAATATATTTTTATTGATTTTAAAGAGGAAAGGTGAGGGAGAGAGATAGAAACACCAATGATGAGAGAGAATCATTGATTGGCTGCCCCCTGTTAGCCCCCACACTGGGCATCTTTCCTGCAGCCTAAGCATGTGCCCTGACCAAGAATGGAACCGTGACCTCCTGGTTCATAGGTGAATGCTCAGCCACTGAGCTATGCCAGCTGCGCTAGAACAATTCTTTATCGGCATAAATAACTCCCATGGGTATAATACTTCCATTTTACAGCTGGGGAATTTACTTGGTTCAGAAACCACTGAGCAAGATAATTGGTACAAGTAGAATATTTAGTAGTTAGGGACTTCACTCTACTGAGTTCCATGGAAGGAAAGACAGAAGTGAAATCCTCAGTTAACATAGGACCAAGAATACTGGAATCTGAAAGCTAGAAGAGGTAAAAACAACTGTGAATGATTTAAATGATTGAGTAGATAATTAAATAAAAGATGAGTCTCCTCAGTTTAGCAAATTATCTCCTTAATCAGTAGTACTGCTCAGCACAGTGTAATGCAATCAGTTTCAAGGACATTTTATCTCCATGTATAAAAAGCCACTTAGTAAAATGCATTTAAAGTTTCTTCGTGGCTTGATAATTCATATTTGTGAATATTTAAAAATATATTACAAAGCTGCTGCTTATTAGGATGTAAGAGAGAATTTTTTAAAGTGTTAGATCCTTGCCCTCTTCTTAATTGTGCAATTTGTTATTTAAAAACATTTTTATGACATAAAACAACATACATATAAAATATGCATGCAGAAAAGCACATGAAACAAATAAAGAGCTTAATGAGTTATTAAAGGCAAACAACCTCATTTTGGTGACAAGGTAAGAGCCTTGCCTACTATGCCAGAAGCCCTCCATTGTGCTCTCCCGCTAAGGAGAAATACGTTTAAGAAGACAAGAGGTTTCATAATCAGAAACATCAGCATCCACTTCCATATATATGTACACATACATCTAATGTCATAATTTATATATACTTGTCTATATCTGTATCTACCTATCTTACCTCTTACACAACATAGTAATAATGAGTATCTGTAGTACCAAGACTGAGGTCCTCAACTACTGCTTTCCGTAAATTCATCCAATTGTGGCAAATGCTGGGGTTTCAGAAGATGTCCGTTGTATAGTGTGCCTCTCTTCAGCGCTCTCTGAATTAGATTTGTTTGCACTCATGATGTAAACGTCCATTTAGATTAAATAGTTTGACAGAGAACTCTTCATTTGCCTCAAACCAATACTTGTAAGCATCTGCATGGGTCTTCTCTGTTATCAAGGAAATGGTTGTGTCTTCTCAGCTTTGCCAGTAGAGAGAGCTGTTCTTATCCAGTTTCTAGTTCTTACCACACAGGACCTCATGGGCTTGATTAGTAAAGTTGTCATGGTGTTAAGAGTAACACGCGGCGGGGAGTTCAACAGAACTATAATTCTGCAAAACTAAGTTTTACTTTCTTAATTCTAAATCCTACTGGTCCAAAACCACAGGCACGCTGAAGTTATAAAAATAATGTGTATCAGAAAGGGCTCAACCAGTGTCATTGCTGGCCTTGCACAGAAGCTCACGGTCCTGAGACCCTCAGTTGTGCCTTCTCCTGATTCTTGTCCTGGTTAACAGGACAATTGCTTGAGTCATAGCTGGGAAGATATGGTTATGGGGCATGTCACTGGAAAAGAGCTTTGATTTGGAAGGACTGCAGCTTAATTTGTAAGCTGGTAAAGTTTTGAGCTTTGGTGCCACTGTTAAAATTAGTAAAAATACTCATCTGGACATAAGCTATCCAGAACATAAAAGCAGTAAACAATGAGCATGTGAGAATTCTTTCAGTGTTTACCAAGGCACTGCAGAGGGGTTAGCTAAGGGAATATGAGGAGTCCTGTGGCCTTTGTCCTCCAGAAATGTGTGATTAATAAAGGAAGATAAGACACACATGAAAAGGATAACATATCCCTTTTTGTTAACATATAACAAAATCCTCCCACTGAAGCACCTGAGCTTGTGATTGGTAAGAATGCTCCTGACCAATTTCTAGGGTCTTCTCATCGTTTCACTTAACCATTCTTACAAACTTGCCAAGTTTTTAAGTGTATGGTATTAGCAGCAGCAAATAGGTGAGGATGAGGGCTTCTAGAGGCAGCATGATGTTTGGAGTGAAATATGATAGTTGACTTCAAGACAGAATGTAGAAAATCCAATAAATTGTGTAAGAATGTGGAAAGTGTATCCACCTTGAGTCATTAGATACAGGGAAACAGACTCTGTGGTACATGGTGTCCTGAGGGGCACGTGTGTATTCCGATCTAGAGTAATAATTACCATTCATGATGATGATAGAGACTTAAGGAAGGTGTATTTTTTGCTTCATTACTTAATACCATATATCTTAGGCCAGTGGTTGGCAAACTCATTAGTCAACAGAGCCAAATATCAACAGTACAATGATTGAAATTTCTTTTGAGAGCCACATTTTTTAAACTTAAACTACATAGGTAGGCAGATTGTTATTAACATAATTAGGGTGCTCCTAAGCTGGCCTTTGCTAAAAATTCAAGGGGCCAAAGAGCCCCAGTTTGCCAACCGCTGCCTTAGGCCTAGTTATTACAGTGTCATTGAATAGGTGTGCTCTCTTTGCCAGACCATGCCCGCACCTCTCTTCACTTTTTCATCCCTCTCTCTTCTAACATCCAAGGGCCATTCTACTGCCTCTGTAACTTTATAAATAAACTTTTCTTTGAAAATAAGGTCCTTGTGTAACTATCCTGTGAAAATGGTGAATTAAATGATCTCTTGTCTTTAAACAAAACTATCAGTGATTCTAAAATTTTCAGCCACTTGTTTGTATAGGATTTCTGAGAGCAGATGCTTTATGACATGAAAAATATTTTTCTAGCTCTGGCCAGTATTGTTCAGTGGTTAGAGAGTCAGCCAGCACACTGATGGGTCTCAGGTTTGATTCCCAGTTAGGGGTGTGTGACTGGGTTGCAGGTTCAATCCCAGGCCCTCCATGGGGTGTGTGCAGGAGGTAGCTTGTTGATGTACATCGATTTTCTCTCTCTCTCTCTTCCTCTTTTCCCCTCCCTTACACTTTCTCTAAAAATCAAGGGGAAAAATATCCTTGGATGAGGTTTAACTAAAAAAAAATTTTTTTTTTTATAAAAGGAAAACTCAGTATATATCCATGGTTGTAAAAATGCAACAGAATAGTCATCAGTGATTGTGTATCTTCGTGTTTCAAATCTTGATGAATAGCTATGCCTTGTTTGGGCTTATGAGAAGCTCCTATAAGAAGTAAGAGTGTTTTCTTTTCAAGAGAAATATTGATCATACCAGTGGCCTGGCCCGGCGGGTGGGGAAAGGAAACTACAGGGGTCAGGATCAGAGTTGTGGCCTAGACTTTTCCAAACAAACCAGAGTTCAGGTCTGGCCCCATCTGCACTCGGGGACCACGGAGGCAAGGGTGTTTGGTGGCAGGGAATGCTGGGCCACAGTGGATTGCTTTAAACTAGTGTTTGGCCGAAGTGTAGTTGTCCATTACGCCAAGCAGAAGCTCCACTGCAAGCCTGCCAGTGATTGTTTCCACTCAAGACTGGCTAAAAGGACAGTGCAGATGGGTGATCAGACTTAGACAGCCTGAACATAGGATTCTCGTACATCCTCTCACCTGAGTTAAATTTGAAGATTAATGTATATCATGAAAAAAAATTGTATATTAGGAACCCTGCCTGGGTGGCTCAGTTGTTTGGAGTGTCATCCCATATACTGAAAAGGTTGCGGGTTCAATTCACAGTCTGGTCCAATACCTAGGTTGCAGTTTGATCCCCCCTCAGGGCACATGCAAGAGGCAACCGATTGATGTTTCTCTATCACATAAATATTTCTCTCTCTTTCTCCCTTCTCTTCTCTCTCTAATATCAATGAAGACATATCCTCAGGTGAAGATTTACAAAAAAGTATAGTATGAAATGAGAAAGCAGGACTTAAGTGTGTCATTTTGGTTATTTAAAAAACACACGTTTTGATGGATGAGTTTGAACTGTACGATGCTCAGTTACAAATAGGAAGCATTTCGTTTTTAAGATGAATTGAGTGTCTTATTTCTCAATCTTTTCTCCTTTGAAGGGAGGGAGCAACGATGGCACAGGCCTGCGCTGCCGAGCTGCGAGATCACCATCTAGTGGTTAAAGGTTACGTAATGTGTGGTTTGTGTCACATTTTCATACATGATTCTGATATAAAACACTGTGGTGGAACATACAGACATCTTTGTCACATGTAGCAATATGACATTTTTTCCAGATCTTGAAATGAGATTCCATAATAACAACATATATTCTTCCCAGCTGGTTTTCCTATGTTACCAGGGCGAGAATTTAGGGAGGTTTTATTGTTCTTGATCCTACTTTGAAAAGGAAGAAAAAAGTCTTTCTGAATTGTGATTACCCTTTAAAGAGCAAATACTGGCAATATTGAGTTTATTTTACTTAAGATTTGCATTTTTTTAAGCAGCAAGGAAAGTATTGAGTGGGTTTCTTCAAACAGCACCGAGCTGTATAACTTGTTCAGTTGACTGATATAACTGAATTTTTCCCGAGTTTATATATATTGGGAAAAGCTAATAAGGAAGAAGGGAGAGTGAAGAAAATTATATTTTTAAAATACACACACCCATATCCAATAACACACCTATATTGGGTTTTCCTTATTAAAAATAGTGCATAGTTATTTTATAAAATGTAAAAATAAAAGCATTAACATGAATAAAAATGCAAAAAAAAACCCCACTTAAGATGGTATTAAGTAGCCATTGTAAGAGCTGTGTGTATTCTTATGTTTTTTTTTTAATACATCAATTGTTTTATATACTTTACTAGCTATAAAAAGACCTTTGATCCTTTTTCAGCAACATCTTTTAAATGGTTGTATGGTGTCCCACCTCATGCATGTATTTAACCAATAGCTTACTAGTAGGCGTTTAGGCGACTAATAATAGTGAAAGAGTAGACATTGTGTTTTGAAGAACACACTCATACATTCTGTTTAAGCAAATGCTTTCACCTGTGTGCCAAGCATTATGCCAGGCCCCAGAGAAGACGGGAGAGAGAATTCCTACACCGATGGAGCTTACGTTCTGATGGGAATGCAAATGCCAAGCAGGCGGATGAAGACCGGATGGCTATAGGTTGAGATGTACAATGGGATAGACCTACACCTAGGGTGTATATGGGCATATATGTGCACATCTGTGTTAGATAAAGAAGTCAGAGAAGGCATTTTTTTGAGCGGAGGTCTGAGGGGTAAAACAGTGAGGTGTATGCTTAGTTGGAAGTAAATCACAATATGAAGTCAGTAAATCATGTTATACTTGTTAATGGAATCCTGTGTACTAATAGTCTTTTCCCAGACTGTTTGGAAGTGGTTGTTAATCTGGCAGCTGTTATGAATTGCTATGCTGGTGTATCTCATGAAATGCTTGACTCTTATCCTTTGCACAGTTCAGAACTAACTGAAGATTCAGTTGACATTGAGTGTTCAAGAAAATAACACAAGGAAAACTAGAATGGCTGAATGAAGAACCAAGAATAGAAAAGTTTAAGAATTTATTCTTTTGTATGTGTGTATCTCTGAAAAGAACCTCATCCGATTGCATCTCTTATTTCCTCATGGTTGTTTTTTTTTTCGTAGTATAAAATCTAAAAGTTAGACAATCTTATTTCATGCCTAAATATTTTTTTACATGAGGGAAAATAACTTCTTACGTAAGACTGTGATGTTAAAGTTCAAGAGCTTTAGTGCCTGCACCTCATACATCATAAATTGGTCATTTATACTTTTTTTCCACCCATCAGCACAGTCTCATATGGCTTATTTAATTTTGTTCTGGCCAATATGGTCTACTTCTTTGCTTTGTTATCCTCACCCAATGCTATTTTTTCTACTGATTTTTAGAGAGAGTGGAAAGGAGAAATGGAGGGAGAAGAGGAGAGAGAGAGACATCAATATGAGAAAGATGTAATTGGTGCCTCCTGCATGTGCCCTGACTGGGCCAGGGGTCAAACCTGCAGCCCAGTTGCATGCCCTTGACCAGGAATTGAACCCAAGACCCTTTGGTGCACAGGCTGATGCTCTATCCCGTTGGCCAGGAGGTCTACATATTTTGAGAAAAATAATTCAGACAGCTAGGAGAATTAATCTGCATAAACTGGACACACCACATATTGAACTCTGAATTAAAAGTGATTTGTATCTTTTCCCTTTGCTTTCTTATGTTAGGTGCTACCATTTCCTTTTGTACTTGCTTGTAGTTCATATTTCTAAATTCTTGGGTATTAAGACTGGATGGCCAGGAGAAGTTATACAGAGGGGCTCTTGGGAGATCTTGGTTCTACAGAAGCCTTGGGTTTTATTCTGTGAATTTTCAGTTAGGCAGTACTTGTCATGCATTGGAGTAACCTTTAGAGCTATCTTGAAATAAATTTCAGATGTGGATGGGTGTTCATGAGCCATAATTTGAAGAATGACCGAGGAATATAAGTACTAGATTTTGATACTTAAAAACACACATAATTTCATATGGATTAAGTTGGATGTTTTATTCATAAGGAGATCTAGTTTGATCTTATAATACCTTGATATTTTAAAGTCCTGTAGTTCCTATGTTCACTTCTAGACCGAGTAGATTTAAAAAAAAATAAATTGGAGTGGGAGGGCTTAAGATCATTTTACTGATTTATAAGAGCTTTAATAAAATCTCATCTGAGGCAAAACCAATTCACTCTGATGCTTTCTTCTTTCTTTTTTAAATCCACAATTTTATCATTGCAAACTTGGATTATAGGTAACCAGTGTTTCCTCAAAAAAACACACTCAAAACATACTGCCCGGTACATGATTCCTTATTTTTATGTGAACATACAGAATTTATGTTTCTTATCAGCATACTATCTTTAACTATAGCTTTTTTTTTTTCTGAAAATGGGTACTAGTAAATGCCATTTTTCTTTTTTGTGAATGTCTTATTCAAGGCTATGTTCTGTGTTAAGGAGACTTGCTCTTATCTCTTGGCGTTGTGGATCTTATCCCATATAGGTTTTGGCCTTTCTCCATGTTTTGCTTTGTGTTCTTATATAAAAGTTTTAGGCAGTCAGATTATTAGTGTTTTCCTTTTGGCCTCTGGGTTTTATCTGCAGAAACTTTGAAAGCATTTGTTGAATGTGCACATTTATCTATGGACACGTTAGCTATAATTTATTATTTTTTTGTAAGTTAATTTTGTAAAGCATTTTATTGTGATTATTATTATGTGAGAAGACTTTGTATTGATGTCCTTTTGGGTTTGGGGTTAGGATATAATGCTTCTGGTAAATGGGGCTGAATTTTTTGTATTTCTTAGCCAATATGCCCTCAAGACCCCTTTCCTTTTGAGTGCTTTCCAAAGCAAGATAAAGTGGTTGAGCCAATTAAATAAGAGCTCTCACTCCTTAAGTACTGGGCCTTTGGAGTAAAGAAGCAAATTAGTGGCCAACCCCCTCCTTGAAATGTATGGGCCTTGAGGAAGATGGGTTAATACAGCAGTAAGTCTTCTTTCCGACTGATAAGAAATGGGTTATAAAAGCACTGAGTCCTGGATGTACACGATGCTATGGCTGGCATTCTGCATCCTTCCAGTCTGAATGATGCCCTCGTACTGAAATCTACACCTCTAAGGACATTCCCTTCACTCCTTAACCTCCTACCTCACGGGCATGCTGAGTTACCGTTGCCTCCACCATCTGATACTTACACCTCGGAGGACTTCCGAACTTGGAGTCTAACCCTGGGACCGAGAGTTGGCGATAAGAAGGCTTGGACTGATTCCTCCTTTGTCCTCAGCATCGGATAAGAGCCAGGGGGTTGAAAGTAGGGCTTACCAAAAACGGAAATCATGAGCTGTTTGTACTGCTAGAGCTGGCATTTTTTCAGTCCTAACAACTGGGTTGAGGACTTACATCCTGGGCAGGACAAGGACACTTAAGCCTGACTAAACACAAGTGACAAAGTGGTGCCCTATGACCTCAGGGAGGCCAGACTTACTGCACAGGGCTTTGCTTGGTTCTGAACTCAATCATGGAAGGGGCAGTTAACAAAAGACTTGTGGAGGGTCTCACCATAGCCAAACCAGCCTAAGCCCATCAGGGACAAGCCGTAGTTCAACAGATTGACTCGGCGAAAAGGGAGACCACACTCAAGAGGAACACTCATGGGGCTTCTTACCCAGAAAAGAATATTGAGTAGGATTTTTGAAGAAGGGTGGAGTTGAGGTGACATTTAAGTCAACTTTTTGGTGGGTTCAAAGCACAACAGGACTGTGTGTAAATGGGTCGGCAACACTGCACAGTGGACCACAGTCCTGTTTCCTTGGAAACAGTAAAGTTGAGAGTGATGTGGAATGTTGCACCCAGAACCCTCTTTCGGAAGCTCTGCGCCTGGATGGAGAACCAAGGGTACTTGTCTTTGTCAGGGTGACAGATCCTCCAGGCACAAGTGAAATGCTTCACTCTGACTCTTGTAACTACAGCGAACAAAGTTTCTAATAGTCTGGGGTTTTAGAGAACTAAGTTCTCTTCACAAGAGAACAGTCTACACTCAGAGAAGAGGGGGTTATTGTGGCACTTCACAGTAGCAGAACGTCCTTAAGAAAACTATGGTTTCCTATTAACTGCAAAGCTGGCTCTCTTCCTGTTTGTTTCACCCTGATGAATAGGTGAGCTGATTTTTATTTTCTTTTCCTGAGTTAATTTTAATTTCTCAGGCTCCCATGACATGATCTCCGCCTCACAGAGGGGCGTTTCAGGCATCTGTTCTCGGAGCACCACGTGTCAGGGACTCTCTTTGTTCTCTCTAGCCGGACCATGTAAGAACTGCGCAAGCTCCTCTCCAGTGTTTGGAGCTGGTGGTTGGACCTTGAGAGGTGTCATGTGAGGGTGATGGATCAGATGTTTGGTACTGCTTTGCCTCATTTCCTCACTACCGTGAAGTTCTGGGAGCGATTACCGATGATCCTGAAGGTAGCCCTGCCTGCTAATGCCAGGAGATGACCTGGGATGTAGTTACTTTTTCTTTTTCTATTGATTTCAGAGAGGAAGGGAGAGATAGAAACATCAGTGATGAGAAAGAATCATTGACCGGCTGCCTCCTGCACACTCCCTACTGGGGATCCAGCCCACAACCTGGGCATGTGCCCTGACCGGGAATCGAACTGTGGCCTCCTGGTTCATAGATGAGCCATGCCAGCTGGGTTTGGAACGCAGTTACTTGATGTTTGAACTTTCTGCCTTTTCTTTCCCTGAGGAGGTAATGGGGGCCTACAGTGTGCCATGCACTGCATGAAGCACTTAGACTAATTGCTGATATGAACCCAGTGTGAGTTCATCTTTGAGGAGCCCTTCTCTGTTCCGGGAAATGGACAGGGAAGCAGATTGTTGCAGTGCATTGTAATAAGTGTCATTGTAAAGATAAACTGTTTGGGACACAAACTAGCCATGACAAAATCCCTATTTCCAATGTCCATTGGAACTTTAATGTGCCTTCAGTTATCTGGAATTTGGGCCTTGCACTGCAGTGTATCTGGACTCAAAGAAGAGAGTCAAACTGCCAGTTTACCGAGAGAAGAACATCCTCCAGAAGTTTGTAATAACAAAAAATGGCTGGGAGGCATCCGGAGCCCAAGGAAGTCTATGCACTGGGGATGGAGCGGTGAGAAAGGCTCATTCTCACCGAGCCTGGTTTCTAGTGGGGAGGATGCTTCACTGGGAGGTGGGGTCCTCAGCCTCAGTTCCCTTCCGTTTGTTGCCCAGTGTGAGCTTTGTTTCTGCTCTCTTTTGAATAAAGGGTGACCAAACCACTTTGAAAACCCCTTTTACAGAGAAATTGGAAATCTAGTCCATGTTACTTCATTTTCTTCCTCTTCTTCTTCCCTCTAATGCTGTGGTTCTCAACCTTTCTAATGCTGCGACCCTTTACTACAGTTCCTCATGTTGTGGTGACCCCCAGACATAAAATTATTTTCATTTATACTTCATAACTGTAATTTTGCTACTGTTAATGAATCATAATGTAAATATCTGTGTTTTTCCGATTTTCTTAGGCGATTCTGGGAGTGGTTCTCAACCTGTGGGCTGCGACTGTAGAGCCAAAGACCGTCGGAAAACACAGATATTTACATTATATGATTCATAACAGCAGCAAAATTACAGTTATGAAGTAGCAACAAAAATAATTTTATGGTTGGGGTCACCACAACATGAGGAACTGTATTAAAGGGTCTCGGCATTAGAAAGGTTGAGAACCACTGCTCTATTGGTTTCTTGTGAAAGCCTCATGAGATACAGGGGAAGCTAGGTATCTTGATCACTGAGCTGGTAGGAGCATGAGATGTTCTTGATGCTTCAAGTTTTATTCTTTCTGGAATGGCTTACCCAGAGAATGTTTAAACAAAAGGGTCAAGAGTAATGGTTTCTAAATAGTCCTGCCTACTCTTAGGAGATTCATTTTTTTTTCTTTTAAAAAAATATATATATCTTTATTGATTTCAGAGAGGAAGGGAGAGGGAGAGAGAAAGATAGAAACATCAATGACAGAGAATCATTGATCGGCTGCCTCCTGCACAACCTACACTGGTGATCGAGCCCGCAACCAAAGTACATGCCCTTGACCGGAATCGAACCTGGGATCTTTCAGTCCGCAGGCCGACGCTCTATCCACTGAGCCAAACCGGTTTCGGCTCTCACCTCTCTTGAATAAAGGTTGACTAAAACCAATTTGAAAACAAACCCCTTTTATAGAGAAATTAGAATGTAGTGATGCTTTATTATTGCTCTCTACTTAATTCTCAGGGAAAGGAGAGAGCTTTGGAAATACTAATTGCAATCCTGTTTTAAACACGGGACTCACAACAGTAGTAAAAACATTTACATCTCAAAATTGGAAGGCAAAATCACCCACAAAAGTTGTGCCATGTATTTATCTCACCAGTCATCTCACTAGGATGCCACACACTCACTGTTAAATCTATAAATGTAGCAATTCTTGATACATTCTTAAAAGCAAAATGTCCCATTTTTGCCAAATACTATTTAGAAGAAATGCAAGGATGTCATTTTCTGTTCACCTGCTTTCAGCCGAACACTCTTGTTATATGTGTATAGAGCTGCTAATCTTTAAATGTACTACTTATCTATTTCTGTAAGTCATTTTGACTCTGCCTCAGGCATTATCTGATCAGTCCTTCCTCCCAGCTTGACAGCTTAATCCTCTTCCTTCTCCTCCTCCTTGGAAATTTGCTGTTGGCATGTAATGTTCTTTATTAGCAGACCTACCTTTCTCTCTGGTCTTCACCCATTTCTCCAAAGATGCTGATTTGCCACTTACATGAGCAAAAACTATTTAGATATTGACTATAAACATGGGAAACATGTAAGATCAAAACCCATAGTTTCCTCTTAAGAGGAATCATTTGCAGATCTGGGTGTGGTTTATGTTTTCTGCCGGAACCTTCTTCCCTGGCTTCTCTCACTCGAGAAGGACCTACTGGGCCGGTTAAAAGTTCTTGTATGAGGTGGGGCTCCCGGGGAGGGAGTTGATGGGAGCTTTCTCCGGGGATCTGAGCCTTGCTGGAAAAACAGTGTTGGAACCTCAGGATAAAGAGCTTCAAAGAGGCAGATCCCAGAAAAAGCCCGGTCTTCAGAGATTTGAAGATTCCCGGGACTAGGTGTATGAAAGTATGCTGGAGTCTCTGACCCCCTGGATGTCCAGGAGGGGCTGACTGGCTAGACGTGGCATGTACCCAGAGAGGACAGGTGGCCTGGGTGCTTTCTTCTCAGACTGACAGCCTTCTTTCTTCACAGAGCTCACGTGATGAGAGTCAGAATCGGGGGAGGGCTCTGGTTCTTGTGGTACCCGAGGGAGCGTCATCGGTACTGATGCCCGAGCAGCAGCACCTCCAGGGTTTCTGGTTTAATAGGCATTTGGAATTTTAAACTGCCCCACCACCCAAGTGGATCTGGTGTGCATCCAGATTAGGGAGCCGCAGTGGACTGGAGCAATCTATGTAAGACCTGCAGGCGCAGAGAGAAAAATCAGAGCAAATGTGAAGTGAAGCAGAAAAAAGTATTTTTTTTAAAAGAAAAATCATGATTGTGATGTTATGTTGTTAATGTAAGAAACGTTCAAGCCTGTAGAGAATTTTTATGAGCTCATTTGAGGCAAAACTGATGACCATTGCCAGGAAGCTGTATCTGAGAGGCCCTTGAGAATGCCAGTTTTGCAGTTCCCTGTATTTGCATGTGAAGTTCGGGAGGGAACCCGTGGACAGTTACACCAGGTGGGGAAAGCGAGGCAAGGACTGCATTCCAGGGTGGTTAGGTTTTTGTGCTCTCTTGAGGTTGGGTATGCCTTCCAGGGGTATCCTTGGCATTTCAGAGGGTGCTAACCAAGATGCACAAGAACAGTGAGGGCTTGGTTCAAACCTTTCACTAAAGAAGTTACAGGCCTGGAGCCATCCATGGCTACCCACCACGTCTGCCCAGCGAGGAATTGATGACCAGACCACCCTGGGGAGTTACTTTTAGTCCCTAGAGTTGTCAGCTTTATTATGGAGTCCCTTCTTCATCCCCAGAAAAGGCCAACAAATACATTAAAATTAAAAAACAAAACAAAAACCCGACATCAGGGCTAGAAAACGTGGAGGGAAGCCAGTGAATAAGTAGCCTGAGGTTTTGAGGAATTTCGAGCAGTTCTATAGCAGACAGGATCAGGGAAGGAGGAAAGTAGGTTAATGCTTAGTAGCCCCTGATTCAGTACGCGGAATGGAAGGAATGAGCCTGCCTTAGAGAGTAACCAGTTAATGAATTTCAGCCAAAAGACTTTTTTTTTTTTTTTAATCATAAGGGTAGCAGGGCTTCGGGGCATGGGGGGTATATGATGAGGTGGTCCCCGGGAGAGAAAATGAAGGTCCTTCACATGTACCAGTGAACTCTGCATGTGAGCCTCCTGACTCTTGTACTAAGCTCTGTACACAAAATAAAGGGGCCTTTGATGCAGGTGTCTTTACTTGCTTTGATACTCAGATATTGAGGACCCAGAAGGAATATTGGTTGGGTGGAGAGAGGGCTGTGAGCCATGGAGTGAGCGTTCACTCAGTCATGTCTTGTGGACTGAGTGACGCGGTTTACGTCCTTGTCCAGCAAATGTCACCCTCCTTGCTCAGTCCGGGCCGAGTATACTTTCTCACCCCTTCACTTAAGCTTGGCGCGTTTACTTGCATGTTATATGAGCAGAGGCTTGAAATGGCCTCCTCAATGCTTCTGACTGCCACCTGAGAAGAACGGGCCGTGGTAGCTTCTGACCTTGAGCCTCTCCCCAGAATGAGACCAGTGGAAGCGTGAAGCAGAGCCATCCCTGCTGAAGACCAGTGAGTGGCAACAAGTGCTTATTGCTGTGTACACTGGGGTTCTGGGGTGCGCTGCTACCCAGCAGTAGGCGAGATAGCTCACATAGGAAAAGAAAACACGCCTGCTGTTTTACGGGTCCCAGATCTCTATGCTCATCAACTTGACTAGAACTTGAAGATATACTCTACCCAATGAAAAAAGAATCATAATATGGAACCTAGAAGTAGAGTGGAAGAATCATCAGTGGAATACTGAAGCAAGTAAGAGTATGATTCAATTCATAGAAGAATGTGAATCTTAATATAGTTGTTGGGAAAAGATATTCAAAAAATTCAAGAGCTGAATTGTTGAAAGTATCAGGAATCTCACCTTAGTCAACTTTAGGAGGTTGGCAGGGAAGGGAAATTAGAACCTTGTTTATAGTCCTATTTTAGGAGGGAAAAAGATCACATATTTAGTATTCTTGATGGTGATAAGCAAATGTAGGTGCAGATATGCTAAATGTAGCCACTAGAGTAAGAAAGAAATGCTGTGTTTAAAAAAAAAAAGGTAAATTATCTCTCTGGCACAAAGGGCAGGTTTGTTTTCTAATCTGGACAACACATATTGCTGTCTTCTGGGATACAGTTTGGGTAGATGTATGAGCTAGTACCTCTTTAAAAATACTGGTGTTTCCTAAACTCCAGGAATCTTCCGCTGTGCCACCAATGCCTGCACTATGGCATCCTTTGAGCCACCTTCTATTGCTCCTGCTCCTGTGGGACTTGGCAAGGAGCACCTAGGGAAACTTGATGCGAATGCTGCTTTCAGTATTGTGAATAACAGCATCCTTTATCTTTGACCCAGGAGTTTCCTGTCTTGGGCCATTATCCTTAAAACAACAGTAGGCTAATTAATTAGCTTGCATATAATAAAATCCTAAAATTTTCACAGATACTGTGCTATACTCTTTGTTCAATATTTCACACATCACCCCTGGATAAAAGGTACAACATGCTGAGAACAAATGTAGTTGTCATCAAACTCTTATGATGCAAAACAACATAGCAACCGAATCTATAAAACAAAAACTTCTAGAAGTATGTTATTTTGTATTATAAAAGTTAGCTGAGAGACTTTAACTTAGTTCTTTCAAAATAGATCAAATAGGCCAACAAATACTTTTAGGAAATTTGACTATCACTTTCAAAGGGCTTGAGTGAGCATATATTGAATATTTATGACTGCACATTTACAATATTACTTAAACATTATATAAATTAAGCACCTGTGAAAGTGAAAAACATTAAATGTAGTCTTCACATGAAAGTTTAATAAATATTAAATATATATTGTAGTCTCTGAATTAAAGTTAAATAAATATTAAAGAGTAGAAACAATTTAGCCTTTCTTTGCTTGCCTAAATCCATTTAAGAAAGTTGGGATAATTCACTAATTATCAGCGAGATGCAAATCAAAAAGACAATGCAGTACCATCTCACACCTGTCAGATGGCTATCATCAACAAATCAGCAAACTATAAGTGCTGGTGAGGATGCGGAGAAAAAGAAACCCTCATGCACTGTTGGTGGGAATGCAGACTGGTGCAGCCACTGTGGAGATCAGTATGGAATTTCCTCAAAAAACTAGAAATGGAACTCCCATTTGACCCAGTAATCCTACTGCTAGGAATATATCCCAAGGAACTAGAAACACCAGTCAGAAAGGATATATGCACCCCTATGCTCATAGCAGCACAATTTACAATAGCTAGGATTTGGAAACAGCGTAGGTGCCCGTCAGCAGATGACTAGATCAAAAAACTATGGTACATCTACACAATGGAATACTATGCTGTCATAAAAAAGAGGGAATTCGTATCATTTGCAGCAACCTGGATGGAATTGGAGAACATCATGTTGAGTGAAATAAGCCAATCAATGAAAGAGAAACACCACATGTCCTCACTCATTTATGGATAATAAGGAATATTATAAACTGATGAACAAAAGGATAGATGCAGAGACAGTAAAAGAAATAGACTGTCAAATTACAGCGGGGAGGGTAGGGAGATCTGGGGGAGATAGATCAGCCGAAGGACTTGTATGCATGCATATAAGCAGAACCAATGGATGAAAAACTCTGGGGAGGGAAGGCATGTATGGGAGTGGGGGTGGGATGGGGATTTTTAAGATATGTACACATAATATCTTAATAAAAAATGAGAAAAAATTCATAATAAAAGAAAGTTGGATAACATTTTAATAGAAATTAAAATTTTTCTAAATAATTTGGGATCAAAGGGAATATTAGTCAAAAGCTGTTTGGCTCAGTGGATAGAGCATTGGCCTGCGGATTGAAAGGTCCCAGGTTCAATTCCAGTCAAGGGCATGTACCTTGGTTGCGGGCACATCCCCAGTGGGGGGTATGCAAGAGGCAGCTGATTGATGTTTCTCTCTCATCGATGTTTCTAACTCTCTATCCCTCTCCCTTCCCCTCTGTATATATATTTTATTGATATATATATATATATATATATATATATATATATATATAAAAGGAATATCAAATATAAACTTGCACCTCATGATTGATAAGAGGCATACTCTTTAGCAAAGGTTATGGTGAATATATAAACCATTGTTGATAGAAAATTCATAACCTTATGCTTTCATTAAAAAAAAAAAATCTGAAAATATAAAGAAAGAATTCAGGTCTAGAAACCAAGGAGTCTTAACTAACTTGTCCTTGGAAATGGTTCTGGTTCTTATGCCTAAATATAAATCTGTGCTAACACGTTCCGTTTTTAGAAAAGAAAAAAAAAAAGTAGCTTTTTTTTAACTTTGAAAGAAGTAAATTGGCTGGAGGTAGCTTTTTTTGTCGGTAGTTTTCCAGAATATGTATTTTTTTTTAATTTTTATAGAAAGACTTGAACAAACGTTAGCAAATTAATTTATTCAAAAACAACTTTCAATGACTTAGACCCACTTTTAGAGATTAATACACATATAGTGCTTAAAATTTAAAATGAAATTGAAAAGTTATTTCTTTTTTCTTTAAAATGCTTTTAAGACTTTAATTCCATAAACCATATTGCTTTTTCTGTCTGTGATTTTTTTTATAGATTGTTATTGATAAAAATTTTGACCTATAATACAAGGTTTGTACAAGACGAGAGCTAAGCAAACATAGGTTTATAATCTGTGTAGCACACAGGACAAAGGAGGTGGAAAAAAATGTGAATGCCAAATATCAAAATTGTGAGATCTAGGTTTATCATTCCTTTAAGATGGAAAGGTGATACTGGGTGTATCAGTTAATAATGTGTATTTTTGTCATCAAATAAAACACAATAATTTCAAGAGAAACATTAAAAGTGCTTTATTCAAAGTAATGTCCATTGCTAGCTATACATTTCCCATTCTTTCAGGTAATTTGTAGATACTGTCCCAATAGAACTTGTTTTGAGGCAGACCATTCAGAGACCTAATTTTCCACTTCTTTGTATGTTGTTGTTGTTGTTTTGTTTTTAAAAATATATATATTTTGTATTGATTTTTTTACAGAGAGGAAGAGAGAGGGATAGAGAGTTAGAAACATCGATGAGAGAGAATCATCAATCAGCTGCCTCCTGCACCACCCCTACTGGGGATGTGCCTGCAATCAAGGTACATGCCCTTGACCGGAATCGAACCCGGGACCTTTCAGTCTGCAGGCCGATGCTCTATCCACTGAGCCAAACCAGTCCTGGCTCTGGTAATCTGAAGGAGCAAGGTCTGGTGAATACAGCGGATGGGTTATTGCCTCCCATCTTTTACATGTCTTTAACTGGTTTTGAAGTGTGTGATGGTGTGTCATCATGAAGCAAAATTACTTTGCCATGTCAGAAGAGACCCATTCTGAAACTAGATCACCAACTTACACCATACACAAAAATAAACTCAAAATGGAAACAGGACTTAAACATAAGACGGGAAACCATAAAAATACTAGAGGCATCCACAGGCAGCAAAATCTCAGACATATGCCTAAAGAACTTCTTCACTGATACTAACCCTAGGGCAATGGAAGCTAAAGAGAAAATAAATAAATGGGACTACATCAAAATAAAAAGCTTTTTTACATCAAAAGAAACCATCAACAAAACAACAAGAAAACCCACTGTATGGGAGAACATATTTGCAAACGATATCACTGATAAAGGTTTAATCTCCAACATCTACAGACAGCTTATACAACTCAATAAAAGGAAAATGAATGAGCCAATTAAAAAATGGGCAATGGACCTAAATAGAATCCTCTCAAAAGAAGACAGAAGGAAGGCCAAGAGGCACATGAAAACATGCTCCAAGTCACTAATTATCCGAGAGATGCAAATCAAAACAACAATGAGGTACCATCTCACACCTGTCAGAATGGCCAACATCAACAAAACAACAAACAACAAATGTTGGCGAGGTTGTGG
This sequence comes from Vespertilio murinus, assembly GCA_963924515.1. Taxonomy (NCBI): domain Eukaryota; kingdom Metazoa; phylum Chordata; class Mammalia; order Chiroptera; family Vespertilionidae; genus Vespertilio; species Vespertilio murinus. The sequence goes on from OZ004712.1 coordinate 61,651,009, forward strand.
AGAAAAAGGAACCCTCGTGCACTGCTGGTGGGATTGTAGGTTGGTGCAACCACTGTGGAAAACAGTATGGAGCTTCCTCAAAAAACTGAAAATGGAACTCCCATTTGACCCAGTAATCCCACTACTAGGAATATACCCCAAGAAACTAGAAAGACCAATCAGAAAGGATATATGCACCCCTATGTTCATAGCAGCACAATTTACAATAGCTAGGATTTGGAAACAGCCTAGGTGCCCGTCAGCAGATGAATGGATCAGAAAACTATGGTACATCTATACCATGGAATACTATGCTGCCATAAAAAGGAAGGAATTCTCATCATTTGCAGTAACCTGGATGGAATTGGAGAGCATCATGCTGAGTGAAATAAGCCAGTCAATGAAAGAGAAACACTACATGACCTCACTCATTTATGGATATTAAAGAACATTATAAACGAATGAACAGAAAGATAGATATAGTGACAGTAAAACAACAGGCAGACTGTCAAATGACAGCGGGAGGGGGGGGTAGGGAGATCTGGGGGAGATAAGAGGTCAACCGAAGGACTGGTATGCTTGCATATAAGAATAACCAATGGACACAAAACTCTGGGGAGGGAGGGCATCTATGGGGGGGGCAATGATAAGCTATGTACACAGATAATACATTAATAAAAAAAATAATTAAAAAATATCTAAGTGTATGTAATTTTAGTGGTAAAAAGCATATAATAAAATTATTTGATGAGGAAAAAAAAAGAAGAGACCCATTCTAGTCCTTGTAGGATCAAAGCGTGGTTCAAATTGATTATTTGTTGTTGGTAGCGATCAGTATTAACATTTAACCTGGTTTTAGAAGCTCATAATACATTGCACCTTCCTGAACGCACCAAATGCAAAGCATTGTCTTCTCTCCTAAAGACTTGGCTTTGTAGTCGATATAGATGGTTGACCCGGATCAACCCATGATTTGTGCATTTGATTCTCAAAATATATCCACTTTTCATAGCCAGTCACAATTCAATGCAAAAAAGAATTTTGTGCTGTTGAAGCAACATTTTACTGATGTAAACTTTTTGGTTTTCCATTTGTCTTTGTTCAGTTGATGTGGCACCCATTTTCCTTCCTTTAAAATCTTTCCCAATGCTTGTAAACGATCATAAATTGTTTGCTGAGCAATGTTGAATCTTTATCCAAGTTGTTTTTGAGTTTGAATCGCATCTTCATCCAATAATGCTTGTAACTGTTGGTGTTCAAACTTTTTGGTTGACCTGGATGTTCTTTGTCTTTCACATAGAAATCAGCACTTTTAAGGCATTTAAAGACAGTGTTCACAAGTATCTTGAGATGGAGCATATTCACTATAAGCTTCCCAAAGCATACAATAACTTTCAGCATCACCTTTTTTCAAAATAAAGTAATGAATTAAAACTTCTCACAAATGAATTTTTGGGGGCATGAAATTTCTACAATTTTTAAGTGTAAAAATATCTATGATGTTAAAACCTTCAGCAAATTTGACATGAAATTTTGAAGCTTGCTGTCAATACAACAAAATAGCATACATATCAAATCGAATATATATCAACATATGTGTAACTCCATCTATTGAAAAAGTAGCCACATTATTAATCGGTATACCTAGTATATAATATTCATATATTGTACAGCGATGTCCAACTTATGGTTTGAGGATTTTTGTGATTTGAAGTGATCTTGAGACAACCTGTTTGATAAGAGTAAAAGGAAATGTCATATGGTCTGATGGAGTCCTTATTTTCTGTCAGAAGATTCCCTGCCAAAGAAAGTTGAAAAGAATGGTGGAAGAGAATGATACAAAATTATGCTTCATGATATTATGAATATGTCCAGTTATACATGGAAAAGCTGTAGTTGTTCAGGCTTAGGCCATGTTTCTCCCTGAGAAAACCACTTTTCCTTCTCCCGCTATTCTCCAGCAATCCTACTCTTCTGTTTTCTTCAAAGCGCTGATTTTTACGTGAAAGTGTCTTCTTCCTGTGCTTCCTTGTTGCCTGTTACCTTCATTGGACTGCGGGTTCCATAAAAGCAGGGATCCCACCTCTTTACTTGCTGCTGTCCCCAGTGACTAGAATAGGTGCCCTGTGTGTACAAGTGCTCAATCAATATGTATTGAGTGAATGAATGTGAAAACTGTATAAGGAACAGATATCTGAGAAGGAGGAAAATGCCTATTCACCCAATTTCAATGGGCCCTCTCTTTTTATTGTGAATTATTTTTAGAACAATTATACATTCAGTCTGTGGTGATAACAACTTTTTTTTTTTTTAAATATTTTATTGATTTTTTACAGAGAGGAAGGGAGAGGGATAGAGGGAAACATCAATGAGAGAGAATCATCGATCAGCTGCCTCTTGCACACCCCCCACTGGGGATGTGCCCACAACCAAGGTACATGCCCTTGACCGGAATCGAACCCGGGACCTTTCAGTCCCCAGGCTGCCGCTCTATCCACTGAGCCAAACCGGTTTCGGCGGTGATAACAACTTTTATATTATTTGTATGACTTTCTTAGCTGACTTTTATGACACAGAAACAAAATATTTTAAACAAATGTGGGAGAAGGACAAATTTGATATATTAAACTAAAACATCTGAGTATGGATTGACATGAATCTATTTTAGTGTGGGAAAATATTTTTATTTTATTTATTAATTTCTTTTTTATTGTTTAAAGTACTACATATGTCTCCTTTCCTCCCCATTGATCCCTCTCTGGCCACTTCCACCCCCAGGACAAGCCTCCACTGCCCCAATGGCTCAGTGTCCCTGTGCATTGATTATGCTAATATACATGTATACAAGTCCTTTGATTTCTTACAGCTCCCCCCTCCCCGCCTCCCTACCCTCTCCTGTTTCCCAGATTTGATGGTTCATTTGGTATTTCTGTCTCTGTATCTATTTTTGTTCATTAATTTATGTTCATTATATTTCACAAATGAGTAAGATCATGTGATATTTATCTTTCTCTGACTGGCTTATTTATCTTAGCATAGTGTTCTCCATGTCTATCCTATTTTTATTTTTAACATGGTCTCATAGGGATCTCTCTTTTAAAATAATTTTTATTTATTGATTTCAGAGAGAGAGGAAGCAGGGAGGGGGCTGGGATGGGGAGAGAGGTCAGTTTGTTGTTCCACTTATTTATGAATTCATTGTTTTATTCTTGCCCTGATCAGAGATCTAAACCACAACCATGGCTTTGGGACATTGCCAACTAAGCTACCCAGTTAGGGTTGGGATCTCTTTAATTTGGGTGTTGGAGGACAGTACTCATACATGCCTTGCAAGCTACAGTATCTCAGTGTGGTAGGCAGACTCTTAAGTTGGCCACTCATGTCGCCCACCCCTGGTATCCTCACCATTGTATAACCCTTCCTTTTGAGTGTCTGTGGGGGATGTGACTGGCTTCTAGCCAATAGAATATAACAAAGGAGATAGGGTGTCACACCTGTGATTACGTTTTGATATTTAAGACTCTCTCTAGAGACTCACTTTGCTGGCTTGAACCTCCATGTTGACACAGCCCACTTGGTAAGGACTTCGGGCAGCCACTAGGACCTGAGGTGGACCTTCAGCTGACATCCAGCAAGAAGCAGATGCTCTCATTCCCATAACCACGAGGAAATAAATTAACTCACTGGAAGCATAAACTAGTTTAGAACATTGTCAATCATTTATACTTCGGGGGCCAAGAAGGATTTGAGAAGAGGTTTGCTACAAAGGTATCTGAGCTTGAAGGGGGTGACTACTCCTAGCTAAGGTGGACGTGTAACAGGAAGCTTGGCTATATACAGACTTCTCGAGCTTCAGTATTTGCTTATGTCTTGGCCAGATGAATGTCTCTCTGTACTTCTTGCTTATATACTATATATCTTGATAATGAACTGATGGGTAGGTTTGTGCTTACATGGCCCACGGATGGCATCAGAAGGACGAAAATCGGTCACAGATTCCCTGAAAAGCCCTCTATATTGATGTTAACCATGGCAACATGTAGGCAAAGCCAGAAAAACCAAATCAGGGGCAGTTGGTAGTATAATGGTAACTGAGCCTGGGAGAAATTTGCATCCTGCTGAGCCAAGCTCACCTTTCCTCCATAGCCATAGCCAAAGCCAAGCTTCTTCCTTTTAAGTGAGCTCTGGCTCAAATGCAGAGAGCATTCTTTTTACAACCCTGAGGGGGAAAAAAAAATCTAAAGAGGGTCTGACTGGGTGGGGGTGGGAAGGAGGCCAGGACCCAGGCGCAGGGTGGGGACCGAGGAGAGGCCAGGATGCTGCCCGCCTTCACCGCCCTCTTCATGCTGCTCTTTGTCCTGCTGTGTCTCCTGGGCGTCCTGGCCAATGGCTTCATTGTGCTGATGCTGAGCAGAGAATGGAGGCGGCTTGGGAGGCTGCTCCCTTCAGAAATGATCCTCTTTAGCTTGGGCGCCTCCCGTTTCTTTCTGCAGCTGGTTGGAATGATGAACAATTTTTACTACTTCTTCCACCCAGAGGATTTCAGCAGCGGTCCTGCAAGGCAGCTCTTCAGTCTGCAATGGGACTTCCTGAATTCAGCCACCTTCTGGTTTGGTACCTGGCTCAGTGTCCTCTTCTGCCTGAAGGTTGCGAACCTCACCCACCCTACCTTCCTCTGGATGAAGTGGAGGTTCCCAGGGTCAGTGCCCTGGCTTCTGCTGGGCTCTCTCCTGATCTCCATCATCGTCACCCTGCTCTTCTTTTGGGGAAACTACGCCATATATCAAGGTTTCTTCATCAGAGAAGTTTATGAGAATATGACCTACATGGAGAGGGTCTTGAGGATGGAAGTTCTCTACTTCCTACCCCTCAAATTAGTCACATTGTCAATTCCCTGCTCCGTTTTTCTGGCTTCGACTGCATTGTTGATTCATTCTTTGAGGAGACACACTCGGACAATGCAGCAAAGTGCCCACAGCCTGCAAGACGCCAGCACCCAGGCTCACACCAGAGCTCTGATGTCCCTCATCTCCTTCCTCATTCTTTACATTCTGTCTTTCATGACCCTGGTCATTGATGCTATAGGTGTCTTTTCAACAAAGAGCGACTGGTTCTGGCCATGGCAAATTGTAACCTACCTGTGCACATCTGTCCATCCCTTTGTCATCATCCTCAGCAACCCCAGGCATCGAGAGGTGCTCAGGCCGCTACTTCGGTTGGCCAAGGGCTTCTGGCTGGTCTAGGTGCCATGGTCTCCTTATCCTGATCCCCAGAAGAGACTCAAGTGAGGATGACAGAAGCACGTCCCATTTACATGGAAGTGTCTTCATAGGTAGATGACTACTGGATCATGCTGTGGGCTCCTCCTTTGAAGAACAAAATTGCGAACACTCTGAGCATGTTTCTTCTCTTGAGACACTATAATAGGGCCCCAAGAGTCCCAGAGAGCCCATATTGTCCAGAAGGTCATAATACAAAATTTTACGCTATTCTCTATGTTTGTAAACTATGTTGAGAGGAAGCCTTCAGTTAAATGTATTGATTAAGTATACTATCTCATCTTGAAAGCCTAATGGAAAACTAAGAAGAGAAAATATGATTAAGTGTACTATCTTATCTTGAAAGCCTACTGGAAAACTAAGAAGAGAAAATATGTCCACCACTGAATTGGGGTGTAGATGGGGAAGCAGCAACCTTTGTGAGGATAATGTAAAGGTTACTACTAAGGGACAGTTGTGGTAGACAGTGGCTGGGCTGTGAGATCTAAATGCTCTTCCTTTTGTGGAGATTCTTTTCCTTGCACCAAGCTTTGGTAATTTATTTTTAATTTTGTTAAAGGCGCTGGGAGATTTCTTTGCACTACCCCCATCTCTTTTCTAATTGATATTTTCATTGTTCTGCATTTGATTTTCTCCTCTCTCAAGTCTAAGTGGTAGGGAGATGTTTTCCAGGTTTGTTCTGGAATGAAAATGTCACCAAGTCATATGTGAATCGAATAAACATGTACTTCTGTTCTGAAAAACATTCAAGAATTTCACTTAGTTTGAGTCCTAGAAACTATTGAACCTCTTTTTTTTAAAAGTAAAATATTGGTCCCATTAAATATTTGTTTTAATGTATTAAAATAGTTTGCTCCAATTACTATGCAATTGTTTTTAGAAATAATTTTGTAGAAAAGTTTAATTAGAGTTGGGTTCCGCTAAGCAAGCTTAAAGTTTTTGTTAAAAGGCATCCATGTGAAAATTTCAGAGTCCAGCTGGTAAGTGGATTCCTGAAAAGTATAAATGTTAATCACTTGGAGTGAGAATTAGGGTGCATGTTGGTGAGTGAATGCATACTTTGCAACAGTAGCACTCAGTAAATGAACATTGATTTTTGAATCATATTTTATTCTAATTGAGTTATTATAGGAGAGGAATTGTGAAAGTACTAACAAAAACAGTCTTGAGGCCTTAGGCTTACTAGCATTTCAGAAATTCTCTACCATTTCATGTTCACCAATAAAGTTTGAAAGTTACTCTGTCATCATGTCCTTTCTAGCAGTGAGCATTACAACTTTAATCTAGTTCATTTAAAAATAGTTAATTTAATCAAAACCATCTTCTTTAATGTGCTTTCTTTTTATTACTAGAGTACATACTAGTAGACAAACGTATTAACTCATGAGTTGTTCATGTTTTCTCTCTTTTTATATTGATAGTAGAGGCGCAGTGCATGAATTTGTGCACAGGTGGGGTCCCTTAGCCTGGCTGGTGGTCGAGGCCTATGGGGGAGGGAGGGAGCGCGCCAGCTGTCCAAGAAGGACCACAGGAGGTTGGCTGGCTAGCCAGAGGAAGGGACTGAGAGAGGTTGACTGTGGGAGCACACTGCCACAAGGGGGCACTTCCTATCTGAGTGTCTGCCCCCTGGTGGTCTGTGCACGTCATAGTGACTGGTTGACTCCTAATGTTGCTTAGGCTTTTATATATATAGATCTAGTTTTAATAAAGGTAACTTTTACCTATTTCATTTGGAGCAATTTCCTTGCAGCTTTTTTTTTTTCCCAATTTTCATTGAGATCCGTTTTTACAAACAAAATTTTTATGCATTCAAAATTAATGATTCTTTGTTATCTCCTTTGTCTGGAAAGTCTTTTCTTCTGAAGATCCTAGAGTTTTACCTTAATTTTTTAATAGTTTAATAAGTTTTAAAAATTATATATTTTATTGATATTTTACAGAGAGGAAGGGAGAGAGATAGCTAGAAACGTCAATGAGAGAGAAACATCGACCAGCTGCCTCTTGCACACCCCCCACCGGGGATGTGCCTGCAACCAATGTACATGCCCCTTACCAGAATCGAACCTCGGACCTTTCAGTCCCCAGACCAACGCTCTACCACAGAGCCAAACCGGTTTCGGCTAGTTTTATAAGTTTTAAGTATCTTATGTATGTATAAAAGAGTGCATTTCGTTATTGGATTTGCAATAATTATGCGTGTGGATTTGTGAAGACCTGACATCCAGTTTCTCACCTATAGGTATTATTTATTTTACCAATTATTTAAGCCTTCCTTTAAATCTCAGTAAAGATATGTTTTCTTTATACGGACTCCTTGAACCTTGTATATATTTTTTCACATTTTAGGTTGTGGTTATCTTTGCCTTAGATTTTTTACTAAACAATTTCTACTCTTCAGGAAAGCTCTTGATTTTCTTGGTTAAATTTATCTTGTATCCATTGAATTTATTTAACTCCCTTACTTAGTAGTGACAACTCAATTAATTCAGGCATCTTAGATAGAAAATAGTATCTAAAATGAAATGACGTTTTTGTTGTGTTTGTGTTTTTTTTTAATCGGATTGCCATCAGTTTCTCAGCCATTAAGAATGCTTTCTGGGCTCTGGTTGGGTAGCTCAGTTGGTTGGAGCGTCTTCCTGATACACCAAGGTTGAGGTTCAGTCCCCAGTCATGGCACATACAAGAATCAACTAATGAATGCATAAATAAATAAAACAACAAATCGATATTTTTTTTCTTTCCCTCCCTCCTCCTTCTACCCCCTCTTTCCTTTTCTTTCTTTCTAAAATTAATCAATAAAAAATTATTAAAAAGTAAAATGCTTTCTGGTTTTCCTTGAAGTATAGATTGTGTAATATTATTTCCAATATTTACTTATTTAGTTTTAAAAGTCAGGATTCCATTTTAAAATTGACAAATACATTTTTAGTATAAAGATCATTATATGGAGATTTAAAGCATAACCTAGTAGTCATATACTAATATAATTTGTATCTTAAGCTGTTCTTGAAGAAATATGACATAGTCTTAATGGATAAATATTTTAATACACCATTGAAATGGATTCACCTTACCCAATCCCCCCAGTTATTTAATATAATAACATTATTTCAGTTGTTTTTTATGGGCTATTCACATACCACATCTGCCTCCTGTTCTGTCCCCTAGAATCTGTCTTAGGTGCTTCACATTGTCTTCCTAACTTAATTTTAAACTCTTTTTTCCCACCCCTCCATATCCAATGTGTCAGCTCAGTACCATTACCATTAATGAAATCCACCACCATTTCCCACTGACCTATTGCCTTGCTAGTCCTCACTCTTCTTCACCTGGTTTGTTGAAATGGCTCCCTAACTATCTGCCTTTCTTCTTCTTTTTAAATTTAAATTCTTTATTGTTTCAAGTATTGAGTGAGTATCCTTCCCCCCCATTGACCTCTCCCCAAGCTGCCATCCCGCAGCACATGTCCTCATCCTTCTACTGTCTATATCCATTACTTATTCTCATATGCATTCACATAAGTCCTTTGTTTGGTCTCTTAGCCCCTCACTCCCCACCTTCCCTCATTAGATTGGACCATCTGATGCTTCTGTGCCTCTGGATCTGTTCTTGTTCATCAAATTATGTGGATCATTGTATGTCACATAGGAGTCAGATGATGTGATATTTATCTTTTTCCAACTGGCTTATTTCGCTTAGCATATGCTCTCCAATTCCATCCATGCTGTTACAAATGGTAAGAATTCTTTGTTTTACAGCAGCATAGTAGCCCATTGTGCAGATGTACAACAGTTTTCTTTCTTTCTTTTTAATATCTATTTTATTGATTTTTTTTATAGAGCGGAAGGGAGAGAGATAGTTAGAAACATCTATGAAAGAAACATTGATCAGCTGCCTCCCGCACACCTCCTACTAGGGATGTGCCCACAACCATGGTACAACCAAGGTACATACCTTCGGAATGGAACCTGGGACCCTTGAGTCCAAAGGCCGCCCTCTATCCACTGACCCAGACTGGCCAGTGCTGTACAACAGTTTTCTAATCTGCTCATCTGCTGATGGGCATTTAGGGTGTTACCAAATCTTAGCTATTATAAGTTGTGTTGCTATGAACATAGGGGTGCATATATCCTTTCTGATTGGTGTTTCTGTTTTCTTGGGATATATTCCTAGAAGTGGATTACTGGGTCAAATGGAAGCTCCATGTTTAATTTTTTGAGGAAATGCCATGCTGTTCACAGTGGCTGCATCAGTCTGCATTCCCACCAGCAGTGCATGAGGATTCCTTTTTCTCCACATCCCTTCTAGCACTTGTCATTTGCTGATTTACTGATGATAGCCATTCTGACAGGTATAAGATTGTACCCCGTTGTTATTTTGATTTGCACTATGTGCCTTTCTTCCATCCTTTCTCTACTATGAGAGTGATCTCCACCCCCCCCCCCCCAAAAACACACACACACACACACACACACACACACACACACACACACACACAAAACACACAAGTATGATCATATTGGTTTAGTTTTTAATATATTTTTTATTGATTTCAGAGAAGAAAGGAGAGAGAGATAGAAACATCAATAATGAAACAGAATCATTGATTGGCTCCTCCTGCACACCCCTAATGGGGATCGAGCCCAAAACTGGTGTCCTTGGGAAGTTCCTTCCCCTCTCTGTCTTGGTTTCTCTATTTGTAAGCAGATACTAGTTCCTACCTCATGGGTGTTTGCGTGGATTAAGTGAGTTAATTATGTAAAGTGCTTGGAATACTACCTAACACAGAGAAGTGCTCAGTAAGTGTTAGCTATAACTTTAATTACGAAAATTATTATAATTTAAACCTGACAGCAGACATTTGAGATTTCTATTATTATGTCCATTTTAGAGGAAGAAAGAAACAGCCTTAGAGACACTAATTCACTTGTCGAAGGTCACCCAGTAAACAAGTCCTAGATTAAAATCCAGTGGTCTCATGCTGAAGCCTACACTTTGTGTTATACCATGTTGCCCCTGAAAAAGTGATGAAGGTATTGAAACCACAAATGAACATTCCAAAGTCTATAATGAGGAAGTATTCAGGTTGTATTTGATGTGAGAAAAATTGAGAACATTGACTTTTGACAGATGGTTCAATGGCATTTCTAGTAAAGTATGTTCCGTTATGATGTGGAGGAGGGAGAGGCTCTTGTAGGAAAAAGAATTGGCGCTCTGAGGTGATGGGTGTTTGGATGATCAGAAAGAGGTGGACTCGAGGAATAGCACACGTCCTGTCAAGCAGTCCTCAGAATTGTTCCTCTGCAAGCTGTGGGTTCGAATACCGCATTCCCAAGGCGTGGGGAAATCTGCCCTGTTATGAATTTGGAGTGAGCAGGGATGTTGTCAAACCTCCATCCAAAAGAAGAGAATTATATTAGGACTCTTAATTTTTAGCTATGAATTTTAAAACCACATGTTGGCAGAAGAATCAGAGCTAAGTGCCTTCTTACCCACTAATCATAAAACTAAGCTGAATTGCCTTGAGAGCAGTGCTAATAAAAAAGCATAAAGTCACATTAACTACAGATGTCTTGTTGTTTCTTGCCCCTCTAAAGCGCTTTCCGTAGGTATCCCACATTGAACATAGTCCCGATTTGACAGTGCAGTTTGAAGGGCAACCTTGCTGTGACCTGGGAACAAATACTTTTGTCAACTGTTATTTTTTTTATTTTAATTTTTAACTTTTTTTGGATAGGGCTGCTTAGCAACATATGCCGTCAGCAACATATGCTGTCTTTCAGGTTATCGACATTTTCTGTCATAAGCTCTGTGCTTTGTTGTGTGTCTGTCATTCTTCATTTGAGTTTTCATTTTAGAATAAACTATATCTTTGATGCTGTCTTGTAACTTTATATGATTGGGATCTTTGGGCTACTCTACAGAAAAGAGAAATATTGTTCATAAGTCTAAATATAGGGCTTTCAAAGGAACTGTTACTTCTAAAATTTTCTACAATATGATTTCTTCACATCTAAGAAGAAGCTTTAAGGATGTCAAACATTTTATTTCTTTCTGCAAAATTGAGAACATTATTTTGTGTCTTTTTCAAGGCATTTTGTCTTCAGTCTTTATAAACCAATCGCTATCTTCTATGACTGACAGTTTTGAAGATCACTACTGAATGACCAGTTGGGTAAGGCATTGTGACATTTCTAAAAATTTTCAGGTGCCTCTTTTACTTGATCTAAAGATTGAGTTGGCTCCTTTATTTGGTTTAAAAAAAACCCAAAACATTTAAAAGTTTTTTCTGCCCTGGACAAGTGGCTTAGTTGGTTAGAGCGTCATCCTGACATTGGTATACCAAGGTTGTGGTTCGATTCTTGGTTAGGACACGTACAAGAATCAGCCAGTGAATGCTGGTGGAAAAACAAATCGGTGTTTCTCTCACTCTCCCTTTACTCCCTCCCTTTCCCCTTTAAGTCAATAAAATAAAAATTAAAAAAAATAGGCCGAAACCGGTTTGTCCCAGTGATAGAGTGTGGGTCTGCGGACTGAAAGGTCCCAGGTTCGATTCAGGTTAAGGGCATGTACATTGGTTGCGGGCACATCCCCAGTGGGGGGGGGTTTCTAGGGTCAGCTGGTCGAGGTTTCTCTCTCATTGACGTTTCTAGCTATCTCTCTCCCTTCCTCTCTGTAAAATATCAATAAAATATATTTAAAAAATATATTTAGAAGTTTTGGAACAGAGGAATACTTTATTTATTTATTTATTTTAAAATATATTTTATTGATATTTTACAGAGAGGAAGAGAGAGGGATAGAGAGTTAGAAACATCGATGAGAGAGAATCATAGGTTAACTGCCTCTTGCACACCCCCTACTGGGGATGTGCCTGAAACCAAGGTACATGCCCTTGGCCAGTTTCGAACCTGGGGCCTTTCAGCCAGCAGGCTGATGCTCTATCCACTGAGCCAAACAGGTTTCGGCCAGATGAATACTTTAAAGAAGTTTCTTTTCCTAACAGGATGGCCTGTCATAGATTTATATATGACTGTGGTATATTTCTGATGTTACCTTCATCCTTTTGTAGCTCAGGCAGTTCAGAGCGGTAACAGGAAATGAAGGTCATGAGCCTGGATGTAAGCTTGCCAATATCAACTGTATTCCTATGATTAATATGCCAGGCGCCTGTCTCACTCAGCCAACTCAGATACTACAGACACTAGAAGGGTCCTGTAAGCCCTCCTTCATGAAGGGGCAAGTTTGGCTTAGTTGTCACATTTCCCTTTGCTAATGAGTTATTGGCAGCTGACTGAAGACTACAATAAAAGCTGTGCATAAGACCAGAAACTCATTTTAGCCACCACTGCCACCTCACCTTTACTCATGTTTTCTAGAGTTGTGAACAAAGAGGAATTCAAGCCTATTGTCTCCACAGTGAGATAACAAATGAGAGGCAGCAGACCACTGTAAGGATACGGATTCTAGATGCTTAGTTTTTCTATATAGATTATCTGAGTTTTATTATGAAATATCTTATTCTTTCTGTTTTTTTTAAACACAGACGCATGAATAGACTAAAAATCTGGGAGTTCTTCCAATAAGTGGTAGTTCCTTTTATCCTGTTTTCCTGAAGGTACTGAGTTAGATTATTGGAATGTCAGGAAGTGTGAGAGCTACAGCTACTAAGATTATTTATACAACGTGGTCTAGGGGTAAGGCGAAGGGAAGAAGGAGGAGGCGCAGTGGGTGTGCCTGCTGAGTAGAAGGAAAGCTTTGTTGGCCTGGCTGCATGCTTTTGAATGTCCTCTTCAAGATTGGCTTTTCCCTGTAGGAATAACCTTTCAGCCATTCCTCTCCGGCTGGGAAGCTTCACTTTCCTGAAAAGCACAGTGGTTGGCTCAGCCGTGGTCTCCAGGGTAAGAAGGGGTTGGGGGAGCATCATGCTTAGAAGCATGGGCTTTGGAGTCAGCAGAGCTGGGCTGGGAACCCCAGCTGTATCATTTGTCAGAACAGACAGTGTCCTCATGTGTCCATGCTTTCCCTCCTGTAAAATATGGGCTAATGTCATTTTCCTCACAGAGGTAGGAGGAATAGCTAAGAAAAATGTCTCTTATTTCAGTGTGTAAAACCTAGGAAGCATTCAATAGTGAGGATCTCCTCACTAAGAAAAAATAAATAAAATGGCATGTGCATATTTAAAAGCTCATTAATTTTCCCAAGTGTCTGCTTGAAAACAACCTACGTTTTTAAAAAAGATATATTTCATTGATTTTTCACAGAGAGGAAGAGAGTCGGATAGAGAGTCAGAAACAGTGATGAGAGAGAATCATCAATCAGCTGCCTCTTGCACACCCACTACTGGGGATGTGCCCGCAACCAAGGTACATGCCCTTCACTGGAATCGAACCTGGAACCTTTCAGTCTGCAGGCCCAGGCTCTATCTACTGAACCAAACTGGTTTCAGCACAAGCTATGTTTGATGGTCCTGAAAAATGCTTTGGCATGGAGTCTTCTCCTGAATCTTTTTCTTTTTTAACACTATCCCAGGATTAATGACTTTTTAAAAATTCTCATTTGAGGGTATTTTTTCCCACTAATTTTTAGAGAGAATGGAAGGTAGAGGGAGAGACAGAGAGAAACACCCATGTGAGAGAGAAACATGGACTGGTTGCCTCCCACATGTCCCCGACCAGGGCCTGAAGCCTGGAATAGAGGTACATGCCCTTAAATGGAATCGAATCCAAGATCCTTCAGTCCGCAGGCCAGTGTTCTGTCCACTGAATCAAACCAGGTAGGGTGGGATTAGTGACTTCTTATTAAATAGTTAATAAGTGCTACGCATTTTTATATTAGGTTTTTGTATTTTATTACTACTTTTTCATTCTCACCCGACAATATGTTTCTTACTGATTTTAGAGAGGGGTGGGTAGAGAAAGAGAAGAAGAACATAGATGTGAGAGAGAATCATCTCTCATGTGCCCTGATCGGGGATCAAACCCACAACCTTTTGGTGTGCAGAGCTGCACTCCATCAGCTTTTGCCACTAATGCATATAAAATGGCAAGCATTTTATATGCATTAGTTCATGTCAGTCTTATGTCAGTCCTATGAAATGGGTACTCTTATCCTGGCTTTCCAGATAGGAAACGTAGCTGTAGAGAGTATGAGAATAAAATATTTTCCCAGTAGCCAGGGAGTGGTAGATCTGGGATTTAACTATCTGTCCGAGTCTGAGTTGTTACTTGTCATTCATTATCCTGTTGGCTCAGATGCCATCATCTTCGGACTCACATTCTCCCACATTTCCCTCTTCCACAAAGTCTTTTTAAAAGCTTTTGAAGTAGCCCTCACTTGTTTGAGATTTATTGTCTCTGGCAGGGCCATACATCCTTGCTACCACCTTTTCTTAGGTGTCAGCAAGATGGCTTTTCAAATGATTTTGGTGTTATAGGTCATTTCTTCTTAGCTAAACCTATCTGTGTATTGAAAAGGAAGGAGTGAACAGTTTTTCTTGTTTCCCTGCTCCATAGTTCACCAAAATTGATTTTAGGACATTGTAACAGTAATTATTAGGTTTATTTGAGGAAAGTAAACTAAATGGTGTATTTGTAAAATGGTCACAGATATAAAAATATTCTTAAATCGGCATCAAAATTTCTAAATCACAGCTGACTAACCAATCATTCTGTATTGCGTTTATATGGTAGTGGTACAGATAATTAAAAACTTTATATATTTGTTCATTGACATTCACAAGAGAGAAAAGTTGAGCCCAGAAGTCAAACATACCTGATATTTGCATTTAACCTTACAGTGAAGTAGCATTGTGTGACCATGGTAACATCACCTAAGTGGAGTAGGTCTTCTTAACTGTAAATTGGAGATAATAAAAATGACCATGTAAGTTTGTCTTGATGATCAAATGGGTTTACACTTGAGCTAGCATAGCTCATATATGAGGCTCTGAATTATTGGAAGCTGCTGTTTTGACTATGACAAATTTTACTGTTATTTAACATTAGAGGCCTGGTGCACAAAATCCGTGCACAGGTAGGGTCCCTAGGCCTGGCTGGCAATCAGGGCTGATCTAGCCTTCCGGTTGCCAGCTTGTGCTTTCCTTCATCTTGTGCCCACCACTGGTGGTCAGTGCACATCATAATGAGCGATTGAACTCCTTGTCTATCAAACAACTGAGGAGACACTTTGTGTATTATCCTTTTATATATATATAGTATAGATATTTAGATAAGTGTATAGATAGATATTTATCTACAAAAGAGGACATGTCACCGGCCTAACAGTGTACACTTGTTTTAGAAATATTATGGACTAGAGGCCTTGTGCATGAAATTCTTGCACGGGGGTGGGGAGGTGTCCCTTTGCCCAGCTTGCACCCTTTACAATCTGAGACATTCCTCTTATAATTCAGGACTACTGGCTCCCAAGTGCTTGTTTACCTGCCTTTCTGATTGCTCCTAACCACTCCCTTGCCAGCCTGATTGCCCATAACTGCTCTCCTCTGCGGGACTGGTCCCTCCCAACTGCCCTCCCCTGCTGGCCTGATTGGCTGCAACTGCCCTCCCTTGAAGGCCTGGTCCCTCTCAAATGTCCTCCCCTCTGGCCATCTTCTGTCCACACATGTGCTGGAATAATGGTCAATTTGCATATTACCCTTTTATTAGATAGGACAGCTTTATTTTTATTTATTTTTTAAAAAATATATATATTTTATTGATATTTTACAGAGAAGAAGGGAGAGAGAGAGCTAGAAACGTCGATGAGAGAGAAACATTGACCAGCTGCCTCTTGCACACCCCCAACAGGGGATGTGCCCACAACCAATGTACATGCCCCCGACCAGAATTGAACCTGGGACCCTTCAGTCCGCAGACCGACGCTCTACCACTGAGCCAAACCGGTTTTGGCAGGATAGCTTTCTTTTAATAGACATAGTAGTAATACAGTGCAATGGGTGCTGTTCAAGGTTCTGGAGTTAAAGTGTCACCACAGTCCTTCAGGTATAGTCAGAAGCACTAGTGATTCGTGAGTTCCTAATTAGTTTTGGCATCTCCCAATGACTTACTGATCAGTCCTTCACCCATGTATGAATCCAATGTTTATTCAGACTCCTGGGCACTGTGCTGGGTGCTGTTGTCCACCTTGAGCTTCCAGGGTTTATTAATTTATCAAGTTTTTATTTTTTATTTTCCAACACATTGGCAATAAGCAGAATAAGGTAACCAAAATTTTCTGTGGCCGTTTTTACCTATCTTCCACAAGGAGGGAGCATTACATATGCATTAGACTTGAATTTTAAAATTCTGTGCTTAGCACTATGGAGGCCCTGTTTGATGTAATTGTAACTCGAACCCTGAATTTTGCTAGTGCAAAATGTAACTGTGAGCCTTTTGAAATCTTAATCTGGCCAAGTCCATTGGAGCGCCTACCCCCTGTTACATGTACAGCTCATTTGGTATAATTATGTCAGGGTGAGATGAGCCATTGCTTTGGGGTTGAACTCAGGAGTGACTCTGTGTATGTCTGAGAGGCAGCTAATGTGGCCCCTCTCCTGCACCAAACTGAGGGACGGTAGGAGTTGCAGAAGCAAGGCAGTCAGGTGGTAGGATTCCTGGGCTGCAAGTGTTGCTCTTAATTCAACAGACTTCAGATTTTGTTGATGGGGAAACTAAGGCTTAGAGAGCACAATGGATTTCATGCAAACTATTTAACCAGTAGGCGGCAAGCTTGCCTTGAATGCACCCCATACAGTTCCTTACCTGGGCCTTGATGTTGGACTGTGACTGTTCCCTCTACCTGCAATGAGCCCAGAGTTCAAACATACCTGGGATTGATAGTCTTCCTATTGATATTTGCATGACTTAATTCTATCACTTAGATCTGTCGTCCTAAACTTTAAAGAGTTCTCCCCAGCATTCTAAGATAGCACGTTTTCCTACCCCTCTTCCTTCCCGTAGCCACATTTTATAACACTCAGCACCACCTTACATTGCATTCTATGTCTATTAACATTTGTGAACATTTGTTTGTGTTTGTCTCTTCATCTAGGCTGTAGATGAAGAGACAAAGGCAGACTTATCCTCAATGCCTCGAAAATGCCTGACATATAGTAGGTGCTGAATAAATATGAAATTAATGAACAAACTTGTTTGTCAGATGTTTGTGTCTATGATTACCAAATATGATGCTGGTTGCCAAGGACATAGTTACAAAGAGGATACGGTCACTGTTGTCAAGTGAAAGAGAGTGAAAACCAGAACGTTCTGTGTTATATTTTGCGATAGAGATACTGGCAGGGTGTCCTGGAGGAAGAAGGTGC
The DNA here is from genome assembly GCA_963924515.1 of Vespertilio murinus. Classification (NCBI taxonomy): domain Eukaryota; kingdom Metazoa; phylum Chordata; class Mammalia; order Chiroptera; family Vespertilionidae; genus Vespertilio; species Vespertilio murinus. Next base: position 61,668,589 of record OZ004712.1, read on the forward strand.
GGTCTGAGCTGAGCTGTACAAGGAGCTGAGAGGCAGCAGCTGGAGGGAGGCAGGGGGAGGAGGGAGGGTTGGGCCTAAGGTTGCAGGAACTACAACCAGAAAGGCCTAGAGGAGCGGGTCCTCGGAGCATATTAGGGGTTATGTCCTGGAATGGGTAGATCTTAAAGTTTTTATCCAAGTTGAATATATAAATTTTTAAATGTAGCAATGAAGTAGTCAATTAGATACTTTTGTATTTGGCTATACTAAATTCCCTATCATATGAAGTGATCAATCGAAGATAACTGCTTTTTCTGCCATAATCATTTTGAAACACCTTATTCTTTTCCTGGGTGTCTTCCATGTCATAAATAGAATGCCGTTGGGCTATCTAACATAGTTCTCTAGAACTTATCCTGTTAAATGTCAAGTCCACTCATACATTAATGAGTCTTATAGGTCAAGTCCTTTATGCTAGGCACGGTGAACAAAAACCCTTATACTCAAGGATGGAGTTTACATTTTGAATGTAGGTGATACAGTGCTTTTTGGATATGATTATGTTACAGTGTTAACTCCCCATGTATCTATCAGAAAACATAAGGAAACCATTTTTGTTCTTTTCTTTTTTTCTTCTGACTATTACACATGCTCCTATTACTAAATTAATGTTCATGTACGATGTAATTGGATTGATCAGCGTTAGCCATTCTCTGCTTATTTCCTATCGTCCTGGTTTAGGATTTGGTGCTGTTATACCTCTATTCTCTTTGCTTCCCATTCCTCCTCTCCTTCCCATACAGTTGTTTTACATTTTTTCTCTCATCACTATTCATCAAATATTATTCACAAATGGGAATTGTCATGCTTCTGGATTACATCTCCTTTCTCCAAAAGAGAATGGCAATGTGCTTATTCTAATTTAGTTTTCACTGTACCAATTGCCAAGAAGGATTTGAGAAGAGGTTTGCTACAAAGGTATCTGAGCTTGAAGGGGGTGACTACTCCTAGGTAAGGTGGACGTGTAACAGGAAGCTTGGCTAGATACAGACTTCTCTAGCTTCAGTATTTGCTTATGTGTTGGCAAGATGAATGTCTCTCTGTACTTCTTGCTTACATACTTCATATCTTGAGAATGACCTGATGGGGAGGTTTGTGCTTACATGACCCAGGGATGGCATGAGAAAGACGAAAATCAGTCACAGATTCCCTGAGATGCCCTCTATATTGATGTTAACCATGGCAACGTGTAGGCAAAGCCAGAAAAACCAAATCAGGGGCAGTTGGTAGTATAATGGTAACTGAGCCTGGGAGAAATTTGCATCCTGCTGAGCCAAGCTCACCTTTCCTCCATAGCCATAGCCAAGCTTCTTCCTTTTAAGTGAGCTCTGGCTCAAATGCAGAGAGCATTCTTATCACATCATCTGAGGGGGGAAAAAATCTAAAGAGGGTCTGACTGTGAGTGGGGGTGGGAAGGAGGCCAGGACCCAGGCGCAGGGTGGGGACCGAGGAGAGGCCAGGATGCTGCCGGCCTTCACCGCCCTCTTCATGCTGCTCTTTGTCCTGCTGTGTCTCCTGGGCGTCCTGGCCAATGGCTTCATTGTGCTGATGCTGAGCAGAGAATGGAGGCGGCTTGGGAGGCTGCTCCCTTCGGACATGATCCTCATTAGCTTGGGTGCCTCCCGTTTCTTTCTGCAGCTGGTTGGAATGGTGCACAACTTTTACTCCTTCTTCCACCTGGAGGAGTTCAGCAGAGGTCCCGCACGGCAGGTCTTCACTCTCCAATGGGACTTCCTGAATTCAGCCACCTTCTGGTTTGGTACCTGGCTCAGTGTCCTCTTCTGCCTGAAGGTTGCAAACCTCACCCACCCTACCTTCCTCTGGATGAAGTGGAGGTTCCCAGGGTCAGTGCCCTGGTTTCTGCTGGGCTCTCTCCTGATCTCCATCATCGTCACCCTGCTCTTCTTTTGGGGAAACTACGCCATATATCAAGGTTTCTTCATCAGAGAAGTTTATGAGAATATGACCTACATGGAGAGGGTCATGAGGATGGAAGTTCTCTACTTCCTACCCCTCAAATTAGTCACATTGTCAATTCCCTGCTCCATTTTTCTGGCTTCGACTGCATTGTTGATTCATTCTTTGAGGAGACACACTCGGACAATGCTGCAAAGTGCCCACAGCCTGCATGATGCCAGCACCCAGGCTCACACCAGAGCGCTGAAGTCCCTCATCTCCTTCCTCATTCTTTACATTCTGTCTTTCATGTCCCTGATCATTGATGCTGTAGGCTTCTTTTCAACAGAGAGCGACTGGTTCTGGCCATGGCAAATTGTATCCTACCTGTGCACATCTGTCCATCCCTTTGTCATCATCCTCAGCAACCCCAGGCATCGAGAGGTGTTCAGGCCTCTACTTCTGTTGGCCAGGGGCTTCTGGCTGGTCTAGGTGCCATGGGCTCCTTATCCTGATCCCCAGAAGAGAGGATGACAGAACCATGTCCCATTTACATGGAAATATCTTCATAGGTAGATGTCTACTGGATCATGCTGTGGTCTCCTCCTTTGAAAGAAGAGGAGAACAAAATCGGGAAGACTCTGAACATGATACCTCTCTTGGGACACTATTCAAATAGGGCCCTAAGGATCCCAGAGAGCCAGTATTGTCCAGAAGGTCACAATACAAAATGTTATGCCATTTTCTCTTTGTGTACCGTACTCTGTGTTGAGAAGAAGCCTTCAGTTAAATGTCTTGATAAAGTATACTATCTTATCTTGAAAGCCTACTGGAAAACTAAGAAGAGAAAATATGTCCACCACTGAATTGGGGTGTAGATGGGGAAGCAGCAACCTTTGTGAGGATAATGTCAAGGTTACTACTAAGGGACAGTTGTGGTAGACAGTGGCTGGGCTGTGCGATCTAAATGCTCTTCCTTTTGTGGAGATTCTTTTCCTCGCACCAAGCTTTGGTAATTTATTTTTAATTTTGTTAAAGGCGCTGGGAGATTTCTTTGCACTACCCCCATCTCTTTTTTAATTGATATTTTCATTGTTCTGCATTTGATTTTCTCCTCCTTCAAGTCTAAGGGTCATCCAGATTTTTTTCCAGGTTTGTTCTGAAATGCAAATGTCACCAACTCACACATGGATAGAATAAACATGTACTTCTGTTGTGAAAAACATTCAAGGATTTTACTTAGTTTGAGTCATAAAAACTATTGAACCTCTTTTTTTTAAAGAAAATAATGGTTCTATTAAATATTTGTTTGAATGTATTAAAATAGGTTGCTCCCATTATTATGTAATTGTTTTTATAAAGAATCTTGTAGAAAATTTTAATTTGAGTTGGATTCCGCTAAGCAAGCTTAAAGTTTTTGTTACAAGGCATCCATGTGAAAATTTCAGAGTCCAGCTGGTAACTGGATTCCTGAAAAGTAGAAATGTTAATCACTTGAAGTGAAAATTAGGGTGCATGTTGGTGAGTGGATGCATACCTTGCAATAGTAGCACTCAGTAAATGAACATTGACTTTTGAATCATATTTTATTCTAATTGAGTTATTATAGAAGAGGAATTGTGGAAGTAGGAAAAAAAATACAGTCTTGAGGCCTTAGGCTTACTAGCATTTCAGAAATGCTCTACCATTTCATGTTTACCAATAAAGTTTGAAACTTTCTATATCATCCTGTCCTTTCTAGCACTGAGTATTACAACTTTAATATAGTTCATTAAAAATAGTTAATTTAATCAAAACAAACTTCTTTAATGTGCTATCTTTTATTTACTAGAGCACTTAGTAGTAGACAGACGTATTAACTCATGAGTTGTTCATGTTTCCTCTCTTTTTATATTGATAGTAGAGGCACAGTGCATGAATTTGTGCACAGGTGGGGTCCCTCAGCCTGGCTGGTGTTCTAGGCCTAATGAGGGCGAGGGGCGTGCCAATTGGTCAAGAGGGACCAAGGGAGGTTGGCCAGCCAAAGGGAGGGACCCTGGGAGGTTGACTGTGGGAGCACACTGCCACCAGGGGGCAGCTCCTATCTGAGTTTCTGCCTCCTGGTGGTCAGTGCACATCATAGTGACTGGTTGAGTGGTTGTAATGTTGCTTTTATATATAGATCTGGTTTTAATAAAGGTAACTTTTTTGGAGCAATTTCCTAGCATTTTTTTTAAAATTTTCATTGAGATCTGTTTTTACAAACAAAAGTTTTATATATTTAACCTTAATGATTCTTTATTATCATCTTTGCCTGGAAAGTCTTTTCTTCTGAAGAGCCTAGAGTTTTATCTTAATTTTCTTACAGTTTTACAAGATTTAAGTATCTTGTAAAAGAGTGCATTTAGTTATTGGATTTGCAATAATTATGCATGTTGATTTGTGAAGACCTGATATCCAGTTTCTCACCTAGAAGTATTGTCTATTTTACCAATTATTTAACTTTTCCTTTAAATCTCAGTAAAGATATGTTTTCTTTATATAGACTCCTTAAACCTTGTATATATCTTTTCACATTTTAGTTTGTGGCTATCTTTGCCTGTAGATTTTTCTATTAAACTATTTCTACTCTTCAGGAAAGATCTTGATTTTCTTGGGTAAATTTAGCTTTTATCTATTGAATTTATTTATCTCCTTTACTTATGAGTGACAACTAAAGTAATTCAGGCTTCTTAGACAGAAAGTAGTATCTAAAATGAAATGACATATTTTGTTGTGTGTGTTTTTGTTTGTTTGTTTTTCCCTTTTATGGATTGCCATCAGTTTCTCAGCCATTAAGAATGCTTTCTGGGCCCTGGCTGGGCAGCTCAGTTAATTAGATCATCTTCCTGATACACCAAGGTTGAGGTTCAGTCCCCAGTCATGCCACATAAAAGAATCAACTAATAAATGCATAAATAAATAGAACAACAAATCCATATTTTTTTTTCTCTTTCCCTCCCTCCTCCTTCTACACCCTCCCTCCTTTCCTTTCCTTCTAAAATCAATCAGTAAATAAAAAGTTATTAAAAAAATGCTTTCTGGTTTTTTTTTGAGGTACAGATTGTCCAATATTTACTTATTTAGTTTTAAAAGTCAGGATTTTATATTGAAATTGATAAATTCATTTTTGGTATAAAGATCATTATGTGGAGTTCTAAATTTTAACATAGTAGTGATATACTAATTTAATTTGTATCTTAAGCTGTTCTTGAAGAAATATGACATAGTCTTAATGGATAAATATTTTAATACACCATTGAAATGGATTCACCTTATCCCCTCCCCCAGTTATTTAATATAATCACATCATTTCTGTTGTGTTTTTAGGGGTTATTCACATACCACATCTGCTTTTGTTCTGTCCTCTAGAATCTTTCCTAGGTGCTTCACATTGTCTACCTAACTTAATTTCAAACTCTTTTTTCCCCACCGCTCCATATCCAATGTGTCAGCTCAGTGCCATTTCCACCCCTAAATTAATCAAATCCACCCCATTTCCCACTGACCTATTGCCCTGCTGGTCCTCACTCTTCTTCACCTGGTTTGTTAGAATGGCTTCCTAACTATCTGCCTTTCTTCTTCTTTTTAAATTTAAATTCTTTATTGTTTAAAGTATTGCACGAGTCTCCTTTCCCCCCATTGACCTCTCCCCAATGCTGCCACCCTGCAGCAGATGTCCTCATCCCTCTACTGTCTATATCCATGGTTATTCTCATATGCACTCATACATAGTCATTTGGTGGATCTTTTACCCCCTTACCCTCCACCTTCCCTCATTAGATTGGACCGTCTGATGCTTCTGTGTCTCTGGATCTGTTCTTGTTCATCAAATAATGTTGATCATTATATGTCACATAGGAGTAAGATCATGTGATATTTATCTTTCTCGCACTGGCTTATTTTGCTTAACATAATGCTCTCCAATTCCATCCATGCTGTTACAAATGGTAAGAATTCTTTCTGTTTTATAGCAGCATAGTAGTCCATTATGCAGATGTACAACAGTTTTCTTTCTTTCTTTTTAATATCTATTTTATTGATTTTTTTTTATAGAGCGGAAGGGAGAGAGATAGTTAGAAACATCTATGAAAGAAACATTGATCAGCTGCCTCCCGCACAGCTCCTACTAGGGATGTGCCCGCAACCATGGTACAACCAAGGTACATACCTTCGGAATGGAACCTGGGACCCTTGAGTCCAAAGGCCGCCCTCTATCCACTGACCCAGACTGGCCAGGGCTGTACTACAGTTTTCTAATCTGCTCATCTGCTGATGGGCATTTAGGGTGTTACCAAATCTTAGCTATTATAAGTTGTGTTGCTATGAACATAGGGGGTGCATATATCCTTTCTGATTGGTGTTTCTGTTTTCTTGGGATATATTCCTAGAAGTGGGATTACTGGGTCAAATGGAAGCTCCATTTTTAATTTTTTAAGGAAACGCCATGCTGTTCTCCACAGTGGCTGTACCAGTCTGCATTCCCACCAGCAGTGCATGAGGATTCCTTTTTCTCCACATCCCTTCCAGCACTTGTCATTTGTTGATTTACTGGTGATAGCCATTCTGACTGTGTAAGATTGTGCCACATTTTTGTTTAGATTTGCGCTAAATGCCTTTCTTCAATCCTTTCTCTACTATGAGAATGATCTCCAACCTCCCCCCCAAAAAAACACAGAAGTATGATCATATGAGTTTAGTTTTTAATATATTTTTTATTGATTTCAGAGAAGAAAGGAGAGAGAGATAGAAACATAAATAATGAAAAAGAATCATTGATTGACTACGTCCCGTACACCCCCTAATGGGGATCGAGTCCACAAGTGGCATGTGCCCTTCACTGGAATTGAACCTGAGACCCCTCAGTCCACAGGCCAATGCTCTATCCACTAAGCCAAACTGGCCAGGGCTATCAGTTCAGGTTGTAAAGTTGGTCAGTAGTGTCCCATCGCCTTCACTATGAAACTGAAACTTTTACGTGAGTGATTTCTGGACTTGGTGTCCTACCCTCAGGTTCCCACGGTTGCCCTTGTTCCAGTCTTATTTTCAGTTAGTTCTAGGGAATCATGATAGCAAGTTCTCACAGCATAGAGTGATCTACCGCCACCTTGCTTGCCTGGTGACTCCTTTCCCTTCCCACTTAGGCTCAGAATTCACTTTGTCTTGGAAATGTTTTAGGATACATTGGCTCTGCACTCTCAAGTTAGGGCTCTTTCCTCTCTGGTTTCATTACATTCTTCACATTTGTATTCTACTTATTGCACAGTGTTAGTTTTCTTGCCTCTTTCTCCACTGGAAACTTTTTGAGAGCAAGTGTGGTGTGTCCTATCTTGAGAATGACCGGATGGGAAGGTGTGTGCTTACATGGCCCACGGATGGCATCAGAAGGACGAAAATCGGTCACAGATTCCCTGAGAAGCCCTCTAAATTGATGTTAAACATGGCAACATGTACGCAAAGCCAGAAAAACCAAATCAGGGGCAGTTGGTAGTATAATGGTAACTGAGCCTGGGAGAAATTTGCATCCTGCTGAGCCAAGCTCCCCTTTCCTCCATAGCCATAGCCAAGCTTCTTCCTTTTAAGTGAGCTCTGGCTCAAATGCAGAGAGCATTCTTATCACATCATCTCAGGGGAAAAAAATCTAAAGAGGGTCTGACTGTGAGTGGGGGTGGGAAGGAGGCCAGGACCCAGGCGCAGGGTGGGGACCGAGGAGAGGCCAGGATGCTGCCCGCCTTCACCGCCCTCTTCATGCTGCTCTTTGTCCTGCTGTGTCTCCTGGGTGTCCTGGCCAATGGCTTCATTGTGCTGATGCTGAGCAGAGAATGGAGGCGGCTTGGGAGGCTGCTCCCTTCGGACATGATCCTCATTAGCTTGGGCGCCTCCCGTTTCTTTCTGCAGCTGGTTGGAATGGTGCACAACTTTTACTATTTCTTCCACACAGTGGATTTCATCAGCGGTTCTGCACGGCAGGTCTTCACTCTCCAATGGGACTTCCTGAATTCAGCCACCTTCTGGTTTGGTACCTGGCTCAGTGTCCTCTTCTGCCTGAAGGTTGCAAACCTCACCCACCCTACCTTCCTCTGGATGAAGTGGAGGTTCCCAGGGTCAGTGCCCTGGTTTCTGCTGGGCTCTCTCCTGATCTCCATCATTGTCTCTCTGCTCTTCTTTTGGGGAAACTACGCCATATATCAAGGTTTCTTCATCAGAGAAGTTTATGAGAATATGACCTACATGGAGAGGGTCATGAGGATGGAAGTTCTCTACTTCCTACCCCTCAAATTAGTCACACTGTCAATTCCCTGCTCCGTTTTTCTGGCTTCGACTGCATTGTTGATTCATTCTTTGAGGAGACACACTCGGACAATGCTGCAAAGTGCCCACAGCCTGCATGATACCAGCACCCAGGCTCACACCAGAGCGCTGATGTCACTCATCTCCTTCCTCATTCTTTACATTCTGTCTTTCATGTCCCTGATCATTGATGCGGTAGGCTTCTTTTCAACAGAGAGCGACTGGTTCTGGCCATGGCAAATTGTGACCTATCTGTGCACATCTGTCCATCCCTTTGTCATCATCCTCAGCAACTCCAGGCATCGAGAGGTGTTCAGGCCTCTACTTCTTTTGGCCAAGGGCTTCTGGCTCGTCTAGGTGCCATGGTCTCCTTATCCTGATCCCCAGAAGAGAGGATGACAGAACCACGTCCCATTTTCATGGAAATATCTTCATAGGTAGATGTCTACTGGATCATGCTGTGGGCTCCTCCTTTGAAAGGAGAGGAGAACAAAATCGGGAACACTCTGAGCATGATACCTCTCTTGGGACACTATTCAAATAGAGCCCTAAGGATCCCAGAGAGCCATGACTGTCAAGAATGTCACAATACAAAATGTTATGCTATTTTCTCTTTGTGTACTGTACTCTGTGTTGAGAAGAAGCCTTCAGTTAAATGTCTTGATAAAGTATACTATCTCATCTTGAAAGCCTACTGGAAAACTAAGAAGAGAAAATATGTCCACCACTGAATTGGGGTGTAGATGGGGAAGCAGCAACCTTTGTGAGGATAATGTCAAGGTTACTACTAAGGGACAGTTGTGGTAGACAGTGGCTGGGCTGTGCGATCTAAATGCTCTTCCTTTTGTGGAGATTCTTTTCCTCGCACCAAGCTTTGGTAATTTATTTTTAATTTTGTTAAAGGCGCTGGGAGATTTCTTTGCACTACCCCCATCTCTTTTTTAATTGATATTTTCATTGTTCTGCATTTGATTTTCTCCTCCTTCAAGTCTAAGGGTCATCCAGATTTTTTTCCAGGTTTGTTCTGAAATGCAAATGTCACCAACTCACACATGGATAGAATAAACATGTACTTCTGTTGTGAAAAACATTCAAGGATTTTACTTAGTTTGAGTCATAAGAACTATTGAACCTCTTTTTTTTTTAAAGAAAATAATGGTTCTATTAAATATTTGTTTAAATATATTAAAATAGGTTGCTCCAATTATTATGTAATTGTTTTTAGAAATAATCTTGTAGAAAATTTTAATTAGAGTTGGGTTCCGCTAAGCAAGCTTAAAGTTTTTGTTAAAAGGCATCCATGTGAAAATTTCAGAGTCCAGCTGGTAACTGGATTCCTGAAAAGTAGAAATGTTAATCACTTGGAGTGAAAATTAGGGTGCATGTTGCTGAGTGGATGCATACTTTGCAACAGCAGCAATCCGTAAATGAACATTGATTTTTGAATCATATTTTATTGTGATTGAGTTATTATAGAAGAGGAATTGTGGAAGTAGGGAAAAAAAAACCTATCTTGAGGCCTTAGGCTTACTAGCATTTCAGAAATGCTCTACCATTTCATGTTTACCAATAAAGTTTGAAAGTTTCTATATCATCCTGTCCTTTCTAGCACTGAGTATTTCAACTTTAATATAGTTCATTAAAAATAGTTAATTTAATCAAAACAAACTTCTTTAATGTGCTATCTTTTATTTACTAGAGCACTTAGTAGTAGACAAAAGTATTACCTCATGAGTTGTTCATGTTTTCTCTCTTTTTATATTGATAGTAGAGGCCCAGTGCATGAATTTGTGCACAGGTGGGGTCCCTCAGCCTGGCTGGTGTTCTAGGCCTAATGAGGGCGAGGGGCGTGCCAGTTGGTCAAGAGGGACCAAGGGAGGTTGGCCAGCCAGGGGAGGGACCCTGGGAGGTTGACTGTGGAAGTACACTGCCACCAGGGGGCAGCTCCTATCTGAGTTTCTGCCTCCTGGTGGTCAGTGCACCTCATAGTGACTAGTTGACTGGTTGTAATGTTGCTTTTATATATAGATCTGGTTTTAACAAAGGTAACTTTTACCTATTTCATTTGGAGCAATTTCCTAGCAGTTTTTTTTTTAATTTTCATTGAGATCTGTTTTTACAAAAAAAAGTTTTATATATTTAACATTAATGATTCTTTATTATCATCTTTGCCTGGAAAGTCTTTTCTTCTGAAGAGCCTAGAGTTTTACCTTAATTTTCTTTCAGTTTTACAAGTTTTAAGTATCTTGTAAAAGAGTGCATTTAGTTACTGGATTTGCAATAATTATGCATGTTGATTTGTGAAGACCTGACATCCAGTTTCTCACCTAGAAGTATTGTCTATTTCGTCAATCATTTAACTTTTCCTTTAAATCTCAGTAAAGGTATGTTTTCTTTATATAGACTCCTTAAACCTTGTATATATCTTTTCACATTTTAGTTTGTGGCTATCTTTGCCTTAGATTTTTCTATTAAACTATTTCTACTCTTCAGGAAAGATCTTGATTTTTCTTGGGCAAATTTAGCTTTTATCTATTGAATTTATTTATCTCCTTTACTTATGAGTGACAACTCAAGTAATTCAGGCTTCTTAGACAGAAAGTAGTATCTAAAATGAAATGACGTATTTTGTTGTGTGTGTTTTTGTTTGTTTGTTTTTCCCTTTTAATGGATTGCCATCAGTTTCTCAGCCGTTAAGAATGCTTTCTGGGCCCTGGGTGGGAAGCTCAGTTAATTAGATCATCTTCCTGATACACCAAGGTTGAGGTTCAGTCCCCAGTCATGCCACATACAAGAATCAACTAATGAATGCATAAATAAATAGAACAACAAATCGATATTTTTTTCTCTTTACCTCCCTCCTCCTTCTACACCCTCCCTCCTTTCCTTTCTTTCTAAAATCAATCAGTAAATAAAAAGTTATTAAAAATAAAATGCTTTCTGTTTTGTTTTTTTGAGGTACAGATTGTGTAATATTATTTCCAATATTTACTTATTTAGTTTTAAAAGTTAGGATTTTATATTGAAATTGATAAATTCATTTTTGGTATAAAGATCATTATGTGGAGTTCTAAATTTTAACATAGTAGTGATATACTAATTTAATTAGTATCTTAAGCTGTTCTTGAAGAAATATGACATAGTCTTAATGGATAAATATTTTAATACAAGATTGAAATGGATTCACCTTATCCCCTTCCCCAGTTATTTAATATAATCACATCATTTCTGTTGTGTTTTTATGGGCTATTTACATACCACATCTGCTATTGTTCTGTCCTCTAGAATCTTTCCTAGGTGCTTCACATTGTCTTCCTAACTTAATTTCAAACTCTTTTTTCCCCACCGCTCCATATCCAATGAGTCAGCTCAGTGCCATTTCCACCCCTAAATTAATCAAATCCCCCCATTTCCCACTGACCTATTGCCCTGCTAGTTCTCACTCTTCTTCACCTGGTTTGTTGGAATGGCTTCCTAACTATCTGCCTTTCTTCTTCTTTTTAAATTTAAATTCTTTATTGTTTAAAGTATTGCATGAGTCTCCTTTCCCCCCATTGACCTCTCCCCAATGCTCCCACCCCGCAGCACATGTCCTCATCTCTCTACTGTCTATATCCATAGTTATTCTCATATGCACTCATACATAGTCCTTTGGTTGATCTTTTACCCCCTTACCCTCCACCTTCCCTCATTAGATTGGACAGTCTGATGCTTCTGTGTCTCTGGATCTGTTCTTGTTCATCAAATTATGTTGATCATTATATGTCACATAGGAGTAAGATCATGTGATATTTATCTTTCTCGGACTGGCTTATTTTGCTTAGCATAATGCTCTCCAATTCCATCCATGCTGTTACAAATGTTAAGAATTCTTTCTGTTTTATAGCAGCATAGTAGTCCATTATGCAGATGTACAACAGTTTTCTTTCTTTTTAATATCTATTTTATTGATTTTTTTTTATAGAGCGGAAGGGAGAGAGATAATTAGAAACATCTATGAAAGAAACATTGATCAGCTGCCTCCCGCACACCTCCTACTAGGGATGTGCCCACAACCATGGTACAACCAAGGTACATACCTTCGGAATGGAACCTGGGACCCTTGAGTCCAAAGGCCGCCCTCTATCCACTGACCCAGACTGGCCAGTGCTGTACAACAGTTTTCTAATCTGCTCATCTGCTGATGGGCATTTAGGGTGTTACCAAATCTTATCTATTATAAGTTGTGTTGCTATGAACATAAGGGGTGCATATATCCTTTCTGATTGGTGTTTCTGTTTTCTTGGGATATATTCCTAGAAGTGGGATTACTGGGTCAAATGGAAGCTCCATTTTTAATTTTTTAAGGAAACGCCATGCTGTTCTCCACAGTGGCTGCACCAGTCTGCATTCCCACCAGCAGTGCATGAGGATTCCTTTTTCTCCACATCCCTTCCAGCACTTGTCATTTGTTGATTTACTGATGATAGCCATTCTGACTGTGTAAGATTGTACCACATTTTTGTTTAGATTTGCGCTAAATGCCTTTCTTCAATCCTTTCTCTACTATGAAAATGATCTCCAACCTCCCCCCCAAAAAAACACAGAAGTATGATCATATGAGTTTAGTTTTTAATATATTTTTTTATTGATTTCAGAGAAGAAAGGAGAGAGACATAGAAACATAAATAATGAAAAAGAATCATTGATTGACTATGTCCCGTACACCCCCTAATGGGGATCGAGCCCACAACTGGCATGTGCCCTTGACTGGATTTGAACCTGAGACCCCTCAGTTCACAGGCCAATGCTCTGTCCACTACGCCAAACTGCCCAGAGCTATCAGTTCAGGTTGTAAAGTTGGTCAGTAGTGTCCCATGACCTTCACTGTGAAACTGAAACTTTTACGTGAGTCATTTCTGGCCTTGGTGTCCTACCCTCAGGTTCCCACGGTTGCTCTTGTTCCAGTCTTATTTTCAGTTAGTTCTACAGAATCATGATAGGAATTTTCACAGCATAGAGTGATCTACCACCACCTTGGTTGCCTGGCGAGAGTCCCTTTCTCTTCCCACTTAGGATCAGAATTCACTTTGTCTTGGAAATGTTTTAAGATACATTGGCTCTGCACTCTCAAATTAGGGCTCTTTAATCTCTAGTTTCATTACATACTTCACATTTGTATTCTACTTATTGCAGTGTTTTAGTTTTCTTGCCTCTTTCTCCACTGGAAACCTTTTGAGAGCAAGAATGGTGTGTCCTATCTTGAGAATGACCTGATGGGGAGGTGTGTGCTTACATGGCCCACGGATGGCATCAGAAGGACGAAAATCGGTCACAGATTCCCTTAGAAGCCCTCTATATTGATGTTAACCATGGCAACATGTAGGCAAAGCCAGAAAAACCAAATCAGGGGCAGTTGGTAGTATAATGGTAACTGAGCCTGGGAGAAATTTGCATCTTGCTGAGCCAAGCTTACCTTTCCTCCATAGCCATAGCCAAGCTTCTTCCTTTTAAGTGAGCTCTGGCTCAAATGCAGAGAGCATTCTTATCACATCATCTGAGGGGGGGAAAAATCTAAAGAGGGTCTGACTGTGAGTGGGGGTGGGAAGGAGGCCAGGCCCCAGGCGCAGGGTGGGGACTGAGGAGAGGCCAGGATGCTGCCCGCCTTCACCGCCCTCTTCATGCTGCTCTTTGTCCTGCTGTGTCTCCTGGGCGTCCTGGCCAATGGTTTCATTGTGCTGATGCTGAGCAGAGAATGGAGGCGGCTTGGGAGGCTGCTCCCTTCGGACATGATCCTCATTAGCTTGGGCGCCTCCCGTCTCTTTCTGCAGCTGGTTGGAATGGTGCACAACTTTTACTATTTCTTCCACCCAGTGGATTTCATCAGCGGTTCTGCACGGCAGGTCTTCACTCTCCAATGGGACTTCCTGAATTCAGCCACCTTCTGGTTTGGTACCTGGCTCAGTGTCCTCTTCTGCCTGAAGGTTGCTAACCTCACCCACCCTACCTTCCTCTGGATGAAGTGGAGGTTCCCAGGGTCAGTGCCTTGGTTTCTGCTGGGCTCTCTCCTGATCTCCACCATCATCAGCTTGCTCTTCTTTTGGGGAGACTACGCCATATATCAAGGTTTCTTCATCAGAGAAGTTTATGAGAATATGACCTACATGGAGAGGGCCATGAGGATGGAAGTTCTCTACTTCCTACCCCTCAAATTAGTCGCGTGGTTAATTCCTTGCTCCATTTTTCTGGCCTCGAATGCATTGTTGATTCATTCTTTGAGGAGACACACTCGGACAATGCAGCAAAGTGCCCACAGCCTGCAAGACGCCAGCACCCAGGCTCACACCAGAGCGCTGAAGTCCCTCATCTCCTTCCTCATTCTTTACATTCTGTCTTTCTCGTCTCAGTTCATTGATGCTGCAGGCTTCTATTCCACAGAGAGCGACTGGTTCTGGCCATGGCAAATTGTGACCTACCTGTGCACATCTGTCCATCCCTTTGTCATCATCCTCAGCAACCCCAGGCATCGAGAGGTGTTAAGGCCGAGACTTCTGTTGGCCAAGGGCTTCTGGCTGGTCTAGTTGCCATGGGCTCCTTATCCTGATCCCCAGAAGAGACTCAAGTGAGAATGACAGGACCACAGCCCATTTACATGGAAGTATCTTCATAGGTAGATGACTCCTGGATCATGCTGTGGGCTCCTCCTTTGAAATGAGAGAAGAAGAACAAAATTGGGAACACTCTGAGCATGATACCTCTCTTGGGACCTTATTATAATTGGGCCCCAAGGGTCTCAGATAGCCATGATTGTCCATAATGTCCTAATACAAAATTTTATGCTATTCTCTGTATACTCTGTGTTTAGAGGAAGCCTTTAGTTAACTGGCTTGATTAAGTATACTATCTTATCTTGAAAGCCTACTGGAAATGTAAGAAGAGAAAATATGTCCCCAACTGAATTGGGGTGTAGATGGGGAAGCAGCAACCTTCTTGAAGATAATGTCAAGGTTACTACTAAGGGACAGTTGTGGTAGACAGTGGCTGGGCTGTGAGATCTAAATGGTATTCCTTTTGTAGAGATTCTTTTCCTCACAACAATCCTTGGGAATTTATTTTTGATTTTCTTAAAGGTGCTGGGAGATTTCTTTGCACTACCCCATCTCTTTTTTTAATTGATATTTTCATTGTTCTGCATTTGATTTTCTCCTCTCTGAAGTCTAAGTGGCAGCCAGATTTTTTTCCTAGGTTTGTTCTGGAATGCAAATGTCACCACGTCACATGTAAATAGAATAAACATGTACTTCTGTTCTGAAAAACATTCAAGAATTTCACTTATTTGAGTTAAAAAAACCATTGAACTGGCTTTTTTAAAGTAAAATAATGGTCCTATTAAATTTTTCTTTAAATGTATTAAAATAGTTTGCTCCAATTACTATGCAGTTGTTTTAGAAATAATTTTGTAGAAAAGTTCATTTAGAGTTGGGTGCTGCTAAGCTAAGCTTAAAGTTTTTGATAACAGGCATTCATGTGAAAATTTAAAGTCAAACTAGTAACTGGATTCCTAAAAAGGAGAAATTTTAATCACTTGGAGTGAAAATTAGGGTGCATGTTGCTGAGTGCATGCATACTTTGCAACATTAGCACTCAATAAATGAACATTGATTTTTTGGAATCATATTTTATTGTGATTGAGCTATTATAGAAGAGGAATTGTGGAAGTACTAAAAAACAAACAAACAACAACAAAAAAACGAGTCTTGAGGCCTTAGGCTTACTAGCATTTCAGAAATGCTCTACCATTTCATGTTTACCAATAAAGTTTGAAAGTTTCTATATCATCCTGTCCTTTCTACCACTGAGCATTACAACTTTAATATAGTTCATTTAAAAATCGTTAATTTAATCAAAACAATCTTCTTTAATGTGCTTTTTTTTTATTACTAGAGCAATTACTCGTAGACAAACGTATTACCTCATGAGTTGTTCATGTTTTCTCTCTTTTTATATTGATAGTAGAGGCCCAGTGCATGAATTTGTGCACAGGTGGGGTCCCTCAGCCTGGCTGGTGTTCTAGGCTTAATGAGGGCTGGGGGTGTTAGCCAGCCATGGGGAGGCACCAGGGAGGTTGACTGTGGGAGCACACTGCCACCTGGGGGCAGCTCCTATCTGAGTTTCTATACTGGTGGTCCATGCACATCATAGTGACTGGTTGACTGGTTGCAATGTTGGTTTTTATATATAAATCTGGTTTTAATAAAGGTAACGTTTACCTATTTCATTTGGAGCAATTTCCTTTGAGTTTTTGTTTTTAATTTTCATTGAGATCTGTTTTTACAAATAAAAGGTTTATGTATTTAATGATTCTTTGTTATATCCTTTGTCTGGAAAGTCTTTTCTTCTGAAGAGCCTAGAGTTTTACCTTATTTTTTTTTAATAGTTTTATAAGTTTTAAGTATCTTGTTTATGTGTAAAAGAGTGCATTTAGTTACTGGATTTGCAATAATTATGCATGTTGATTTGTGAAGACCTGACATCCAGTTTCTCACCTAGAAGTATTGTCTATTTCATCAATTATTTAAGCCTTCCTTTAAATCTCAGTAAAGATATGTTGTCTTTATATGGACTCCTTAAACCTTGCATATATTTTTTCACATTTTAGTTTGTGGCTATCTTTGCCTGTAGATTTTTCTATTAAACATTTTCTACTCTTCAGGAAAGCTCTTGATTTTCTTGGTTAAATTTATCTTGTATCCATTGAATTCATTTGACTCCTTTACTTACGAGTGACAACTCAATTAATTCAGGTTTCGTAGATAGAAAGTAGTATCTAAAATGAAATTATGTTTTTGTTGTGTGTGTTTTTGTTTGTTTGTTTTTTACTTTTAATGGATTGCCATCAGTTTCTCAGCCATTAAGTATGCTTTCTGGGCCTTGGCTGGGCAATTCAGTTGGTTAGAGCATCTTCCTGATACAACAAGGTGGAGGTTTAGTCCCCAGTCATGGCACATACAAGAATCAACTAATGAATGCATAAATAAATAGAACAACAAATCGATATTTTTCTCTTTCTGTCCCACCTCTTTCCTCCCCCTCTCTCCTTTCCTTTCTTTCTAAAACCAATCAGTAAATAAAAAATCATTAAAAAATAAAATGCTTTTTGATTTTTTCTTGAGGTATAGATTGTGTAATATTATTTCCAATATTTACTTATTTGGTTTTAAAAGTCAGGATTTTATATTGAAACTGACAAATAAATTTTTGGTATAAAGGTCATTATGTGGAATTCTAAAGTGTAACCTATTAGTGATATGGTAATATAATTTGTATCTTAAGCTGTTCTTGAAGAAATATGACATAGTCTTAATGGATAAATATTTTAATACACCATTGAAATGGATTTGCCTTACTCCATCCCCCCAGTTATTTAATATAATAACATTATTTCAGTTGTTTTTTATGGGCTATTCACATACCACATCTGCCTCCTGTTCTGTCCCCTAGAATCTATCTTAGGTGCTTCACATTGTCTTCCTAACTTAATTTTAAACTCTTTTTTTCTCCACTCCATATCCGAAGAGTCAGCTCATTGCCATTTCCACCCTTAAATTAATGAAATCCACCCCCATTTCCCACTGACCTATTGCCCTGCTGGTCCTCACTCTTCTTCACCTGGTTGGTTGGAATGGCTCCCTAACGATCTGCTTTTCTTCTTCTTTTTAAATTTAAATTCTTTATTGTTTGAAGTATTGCATGAGTATCCTTCCCCCACCATTGACCTCTCCCCAATGCTCCCACCCCGTAACACATGTCCTCATACCTGTACTGTCTATATCCATAGTTATTCTCATATGCACTCATACATAGTCCTTTGGTTGATCTTTTACCCCCTTACCCTCCACCTTCCCTCATTAGATTGGACCGTCTGATGCTTCTGTGTCTCTGGATCTGTTCTTGTTCATCAAATTATATTGATGATTATATCCCACATGGGAGTAAGATCATGTGATATTTATCTTTCTCGGACTGGCTTATTTTGCTTAGCATAATGCTCTCCAGTTCCATCCATGCTGTTACAAATGGTAAGAATTCTTTGTTTTACAGCAGCATAGTAGTCCATTGTGCAGATATACAACAGTTTTCTTTCTTTCTTTTTAATATCTATTTTATTGATTTTTTTATAGAGAGGAAGGGAGAGAGATAGAAACATCTATGAAAGAAACATTGATCAGCTGCCTCCCGCACACCTCCTACTAGGGATGTACCCGCAATCAAGTTACAACCAAGGTATATACCTTCGGAATCAAGCCTGGGACCCTTGAGTCCGAAGGCCAACTCTCTATCCACTGACCCAGACTGGCCAGGGCTGTACAACAGTTTTCTAATCTACTCATCTGCTGATGGGTATTTAGAGTGTTACCAAATCTTAGCTATTATAAGTTGTGCTGCTATGAAGATAGGGATGCATATATCCTTTCTGATTGGTGTTTCTGTTTTCTTGGGATAGATTCCTAGAAGTGGGATTACTGGGTCAAATGGGAGCTCCATTTTTTATTTTTTGAGGAAACGCAATGCTGTTCTCCACAGTGGTTGCACCAGTCTGTATTCATACCAGCAGTGCTTGATGATTCCTTTTTCCCCACATCCCCTCCAGCGCTTGTCATTTGTTGATTTACTGATGATAGCCATTCTGACAGGTTTAAGATTGTACCACATTGTGGTCTTGATTTGCACTGTGTGCCTTTCTCCCATCCTTTCTCTACTATGAGACTGATCCCCCGAAAAACACACACACACATACACACACACACACACACACACACACACAAAAAAAAAAACCACACCAAACAAACAAAAAAAACACACCAACAAACAAAAATAAACAAGCAAACAAACAAACAGCCAAAGCCGGTTTTGCTCTGTGCATACAGAGTCCGCCTTGGGACTGAAGGGTCCCCGGTTCAATTCCTGTCAAGTGCATGTAGCTTGGTTGTGGGCACATCCACAGTAGGGGGTGTACAAGAGGCAGCAGATCGATGATTCTCTCTCATTGATGTTTCTAACTCTCTATTCCTCTCTCTTCCTCTCTGTAAAAAATCATTGAAATATATTTTACAAAACAAACAAACACACAAGTATGATCATATCGGTTTAGTTTTTAATATATTTTTTATTGATTTCAGAGAAGAAAGGAGAGAGAGATAGAAACATCAATAATGAAAGAGGATCATTGATTGGCTCCTCCTACACACCCTCTAATGGGGATCGAGCTCACAAGTGGCATGTGCCCTTGACTGGAATCAAACCTGGGACCCCTCAGTCCACAGGCCAATGCTCTATCCACTAAGCCAAACTGGCCAGGGCTATCAGTTAAGGTTGTAAAGTTGGTCAGTAGTGTCCCATCGCCTTCACAGTGAAACTGAAACTTTTACGTGAGTCATTTCTGGCTTTGGTGTCCTACCCTCAGGTTCCCACGGTTGCCCTTGTTCCGGTCTTATTTTCAGTTAGTTCTAGGGAATCATGATAGCAAGTTCTCACAGCATGGAGTGATCTACCGCCACCTTGCTTGCCTGGTGACTCCTTTCCCTTCCCACTTAGGCTCAGAATTCACTTTGTCTTGGAAATGTTTTAGGATACATTGGCTCTGCACTCTCAAGTTAGCAGTCTTTCCTCTCTAGTTTCATTACATTCTTCACATTTGTGTTCTACTTATTGCACAGTGTTTTAGTTTTCTTGCCTCTTTCTCCACTGGAAACTTTTTGAGAGCAAGAGTGGTGTATCCTATCCATCTAATTCACTGTGTCTCTTAAGTAGAGGATGCTCAGTCACTGTCAGGAGAGTGGCTGGCTGGGTGCACAGACTGCCCATAGCCTGCACTAGAGTAGAGCTGGTCTTTTGTTTCCTCTCTTCCTCCTTGCTACTGGAGATTTCTTTCTAAAAGGTAAATCTGACCATTCAGTCTGTGGCAAGGAACAGTGGCCCTTGTGTGTAGATATACCTCCGAGGAAGTTACTGTCTCTTGCCAATATAGTCTTCCTGACTGTTTCTTTAAGGTGGACTTTAAAAATTATTAATATAGGGAACCCTCTTAATCCCTCATGTGTGTGTGTGTGTCTTTGTGTGTTTCTATAATAGCATGGCTTAGTGGTTGAACATCAACCTATGAACCAGGAGGTCACTGTTTGATTACTGGTCAAGGACATTTACCTGGGTTGTAGGCACCAGCCCCATTGTGGGTTGTGCAGGAGGCAGCCAATCATTGGTTCTCTCTCATCATTGATGTTTCTCTCTCTCTACCTTCCTCTAAAACATATATATATGCATATATATATTTAAAAATTTCTATAATAGTATTATTTTCTTTTGCCACTTAAGTTATTAAATTGATTTCAGTCTGCATAATGTGGGATTGGCATAGGGTAGGGAAACCTTTGAGGAAATGTATGTGGCTGGCAATTGAACGGACTCCACACACATAGCACTGTCATTAAATGAGCCACGTGTTCTCAGGGCTAAAAGTTCTGCAGACACACTTGGGTTTCAGTTCTGGCCCCAGCAATTGTAGCTGGTGTCCTTGGGCAGTCCCTTACCCTCTCGGTCTTGGTTTCTCTATTTGTAAGCAGATACTAGTTCCTACCTCATGGGTGTTTGTGTGGATTTAGTGAGTTTATTATGTAAAGTGCTTGGAATACTATCTGACACATAGAAGTGCTCAGTAAGCATTAGCTATAACTTTAATTATGAAAATTATAATTTAACCCTGACAGCAGCCATTTGAGATTTCTATTACTATGTCCATTTTAGAGGAAGAAAGAAACAGCCTTAGAGACACGAGTTCACTTGTCTAAGGTCACCTAGTAAATAAGTCCTAGATTCTGAAGACTATAACTTTTGTTATACCATGTTGCCCTGAAAAAGTGATGAAGGTATTGAAACCAGTAATGAACATTCCAAAGTCTATAATGAAGAAGTTTTCAGGCTTTATTTAGTCTGAGAACGATTGAGAACATTGAGTTTTGGCAGAAGGTTCAATGGCATTTCTAGTAAAGTATGTTCCGTTATGATGTGGATGAGGAAGAGGCTCTTGTAGGAAAAAGAATTGGCGCTCTGAGTTGATGGGTTCTTGGATGATCAGAAAGAGGTGGACTCAAGTAATAGCACATGTCCTGTCAAGGAGTCCTCAGAATTGTGCCTCTGCAAGCTGTGGGTTCGAATACCGCATTCCCAAGGCGTGGGGAGCTCTGCCCTGTTATGAATTTGGAGTGAACAGGGATGTTGCCAAAGCCCGATCCAAAGGGAGAGAATGAGATTTGGATTCTAATTTTTAGCTATGAATTTTAAAACCACATGTTGGCAGAAGAATCAGAGCTAAGTGCCTTCTTACCCACTAATCATAAAACTAAGCTGAATTGCCTTGAGAGCAGTGCTAATAAAAAAGCATAAAGTCACATTAACTACAGATGTCTTGTTGTTTCTTGCCCCTCTAAAGCGCTTTCCATAGGTATCCCACACTGAACATAGTCCTGATTTGACAGTGCAGCTTGACTGGCAGCCTTTTTGTGATCTGGGAAGAAATACTTTTGGGGAACTGTGATTTTTTTAAAATTAATTATTATTATTATTTTTTGGACAGTGCTGCTTAGCAACATATGCTTTCTTTCAGATTATCGACATTTTCTGTCATAAGCTCTGTGCTTTGTTGTGTGATTGTCATTCCTCATTTGGGTTTTCTTTTTACAATAAACTATATCTTCAATGCTGTCTTATAACTTTATATGATTGGGATCTTTGTGCTACTATACACAAATGAGAAATATTGTTTATAAGTCTAAATATAGGGCTTCCAAAAGAACTGGTACTTTAATAATTTTCTACAATATGATTCTCTTCACATCTAAGAAGAAGCTTTAAGAATATCAAACATTTTATTTCATTCTGAAAAATTGAAAACATTATTTTTTGTCTTCTTCAAGGCATTTTGTCTTCATTCTTTAATAACTAATCGCAGTAATCTATGACAGTTTTGATGAATGACCAGTTAGTTAAGGCAATGTGACATTTCTAAAAATTTTCAGGTCCCTCTTTTATTTGATCTAAAGATAGAGTAGTCATTCTTTTGGCTCCTTTATTTGGTTTAAAAATTTTTTTTAAAGTTTTTCTGCCCTGGACAAGTAGCTTAGTTGGTTAGAGTGTCATTCTGACATTGGTATACCAAGGTTGTGGTTAGATTCTTGGTCAGGACTCATACAGGAATCAGCCAGTGAATGCTGGTGTAAAAACAAATCAGTGTTTCTCTCTCTCTTTCGCTATCCCCTTCATCTTCCCTTAAAGTCAATAAAATAAAAATTAAAAAATGTTTAGAAGTTTGGAACAGAGGAATACTTTAAAGAAGTCTGTTTTCCTAACAGGATGGCCTGTCATAGATTTATACGTGGCTGTGGTGTATTTCTGATAAGTAACTAAATCTTCATGTTACCTTCACCCTAGTAGCTCAATTACTCCAGAGCGGTAACAGGAAATGAAGGTCATGAGCCTGATGTAAGCTTCCCAATATCAACTGTATTTCTGTGATTAATATGCCAGGCGCCTGTCTCACTCAGCCAACTCAGATACTACAGACACTAGAAGGGTCCTGTAAGCCCTCCTTCATGAAGCGGCAAGTTTGGCTTAGTTGTCACATTTCCCTTTGCTAATGTGTGATTGGCAGGTGACTGGAGACTACAATAAAAGCTGTGCATAAGACCAGAAACTCATTTTAGCCACCACTGCCACCTGACCTTTACTCATGTTTTCTAGAGTTGTGAACAAAGAGGAATTCAAGCCTATTGTCTCCACAGTGAGAGAACAAATGAGAGGCAGCAGACCACTGTAAGGATACGAATTCTAGATGCTTAGTTTTTCTATATAGATTATCTGAGTTTTATTATGAAATATCTTATTCTTTCTTTTTTTTTAAGCACAGAATCATGAATAGACTAAAAATCTGGGAGTTCTTCCAATCAGTGGTAGTTCCTTTTATCCTGTTTTCCTGAAGGTACTGAGTTAGATTATTTGAATGTCAGAAGTATGAGATCTATAGTTACTAAAATTATTTATACAACGTGGTCTAGGGGTAAGGCGAAGGGAAGAAGGAGGAGGCGCAGTGGGTGTGCCTGCTGTGTAGAAGGAAAGCTTTGTTGCTCTAACTCAGCCTTGGCAAACTATGGCCCCCAGGCCGGATCCGGTCTCTTTGGATGTTCTCTCCGTCCCGTGGAGCCGAAAGAACAGAGGGTTCTCTTGCTCTCCCCTCCCCTCCTTCACCAGCAGCCCAAGATGAGAGTGCCAGCATGGTCAGGTTGCTTTTGTTCCAGCCCTCCGTCCAGTTTAAGAACCCATTGTGGCCCTCGAGTCAAAAAGTTTGCCCACCCCTGGCTGCATGCTTTTGAATGTCCTCTTCAAGATTGGCTTTTACCTGTAGGAATAACCTTTCAGCCATTCCTCTCCAGCTGGGAAGCTTCACTTTCCTGAAAAGCACAGTGGTTGGCTCAGCCCTGGTCTCCAGTGTAAGAAGGGGTTGGGGGAGCATCATGCTTAGAAGCATGGGCTTTGGAGTCAGCAGAGCTGGGCTGGGAACCCCAGCTGCATCATCTGTCAGAACGGACAGTGTCCTCATGTGTCCATGCTTTCCCTCCTGTAAAATGGGGCTAATGTCATTTTCCTCACAGAGGTGGAGGAATAGCTGAGGAAAATGTCTGGTAATTCAGTGTGTAAAACCCAGGAAGCATTCAATAAGTGAGGATCACCTCACTAGGAAAAAATTAAAATTGCATTTGCATATTTAAAAGCTCATTAACTTTCCCAAGTGTCTGCTTGAAAACACCCTACATTTGATAGTCCTGAAAACTGCTTTGGCATGGAGTCTTCTCCTGATTTTTTTTTTCTTTAACACTACCCCTTGATTAATGAGTTGTTTTTTTTTTATATTTTAAATTCTCATTAGAGGGTATTTTTTTCCCCAGTGATTTTTAGAGAGAATGGAAGGGAGAGGGAGAGACAGAGAGAAACACCAATGTGAGAGACACATCGACTGGTTGTCTGCCGCATGTTCAAAACTGGGTACAGAAGCCTGGAACAGAGGTACATGCCCTTGAATGGAATCAAACCCGAGACCCTTCAGTCTGCAGGCCGGTGTTCTATCCACTGAACCACACCAGGTAGGGTGGGATTAGTGACTTTTTATTAAGTAGTTTATAAGTGCTACGCATTTTTATATTTTATTACTATTTCCTTTTTCATCCTTACCCGACAATACGTTTCCTTACTGATTTTAGAGAGGACCGGGGAGAGAAAGAGAAAGAAGAACATAGATGTGAGAGAGAATCATCAATCACTTGTCTCTCATGTGCCCTGACCGGGGATCAAACCCACAACCTTTTGGTGTGCAGAGCTGCACTCCATCAGCTTGAGCCACCTGGCAAGCATTTTATATGCATTCGTTCATGTCAGTCTTATGTCAGTCCTGTGAAACAGGTACTCTTATCCTGGCTTTCCAGATAGGAAACATAGCTGTAGAGAGTATGAGAATAAAATATTTTCCCAGTAGCCAGCGAGTGGTAGATCTGGGATTTAACTTTAGCTGTCATGGTCTGAGTTATTACTTGTCATTCCTTATCCTGTTGGCTCAGATGCCATCATCTGCTGACTCACATTCTCCCACATTTCCCTCTTCCACAAAGTCTTTTTAAAAGCTTTTGAAGTAGCCCTCACTTGTTTGAGATTTATTGTCTCTGGTAGGGCCATACATCCTTGCTACCACCTTTTCTTAGGTGTTCGCAAGATGGCTTTTCAAATGATTTTGGTGTTATAGGTCATTTCTTCTTAGCTGAACCTACCTGTGTATTGAAAAGGAAGGAGTGAGCAGTTTTTCTTGTTTCCCTGCTCCATAGTTCACCAAAATGGATTTTAGGACATTGTAACAGTAATTATTAGGTTTATTTGAGGAAAGTAAACTAAATGGTATATTGGTAAAATGGTCACAGATATATAAAAATATTCTTAAATCGGCATCAAAATTTCTAAATCACAGCTGGCTAACCAATCATTTTGTATTGCATTTATATGCTAGTGGTACAGATAATTAAAAACTTTATATATTTGTTCATTGACATTCACAAGAGAGAAAAGTTGAGCCCAGAAGTCAAACATACCTGGGATTTGCATATTAACTGTACAGTGAAACAGCAATGAGTGACCATGGTAACATCACCTAAGTGGAGTAGGTCTTCTTAACTGTAAATTGGAGATAATAAAAATGACCATGTAAGTTTGTCTTGATGATCAAATGGGTTTACACTTGAGCTAGCATAGCTCATATATGAAGCTCTGAATTATTGGAAGCTGCTGTTTTGAATATGACAGATTTTATTGTTATTTAACATTAGAGGCCTGGTGCACAAAATTCGTGCACAGGTAGGGTCCCTAGGCCTGGCTGGCAATCAGGGCTGACGGAGCCTTCTGGTTGCTGGCTTGTGCTTTCCTTCATCTTGTGCCCACCACTGGTGGTCAGTGCATGTCATGATGAGCGATCAAACTCCCTGTCTACCAAACAACTGAGGAGACACTTTGCATATTATTTAAATATATAGTATTGATATATAGATAGATTATACACACACATACACACACACACACATACATATATATTTTTTTCTACAAAAGAGGGCATGTCACATTCCTAACAGTGTACACGTGTTTTAGAAATATTATAGACTAGAGGCTTTGTGCATGAAATTCTTACACGGGGGTGTGGGGGTGTCCCTCAGCCCAGCTTGCACCCTTTCCAATCTGAGACATTCATCTCACAAACCAGGATTGCTGGCTCCCAACTGCTTGTCTGCCTGCCTTCCTAATTGCCGCTAACCACGCCCTTGCCAGCCTAATTGCCCACAATTGCCCTCCTTGCAGGCCTGGTTCCTCCCAAATGTCCTCCCCTGCTTGCCATCTTGTGATGGACATCCTGTGTCCACATGTGTGCTGGAATAATGGTCAATTTGCAAATTACTCTTTTATTAGATAGGATAGCTTTATTTTAATAGACATAGTATTAATACAGTGCAATGGGTGCTGTTCGAAGTTCTGAAGCTAATAGAGTGTCACCAGATTTCTTCAGGTGAAGCACTACTGATTCATGAGTTCCTAATTCATTTTGGCATCTCCCAATGACTTACTGATCAGTCCTTCACCCATGTATGAATTCAATGTTTATTCAGACTCCTGGTCACTGTGCTGGGTGCTCTTGTCCACCTTTAGCTTCCAGGGTTCATTAATTTATCAAGTTTTTATTTTTTTATGTTTCCACACTTTAGCAATAAGCAGAATAAGGTAACCAAAATTTTCTGTGGCCGTTTTTACCTATAATCTACAAGGAGGGAACATTACATGTGTATTAGACTTGAATTTTAAAATTCTGTGCTTAGCACTATGGAGGACCTGTTTGATATAATTGTAACTCGAACCCTGACTTTTTGCTAGAGCAAAATCCAATTGTGAGCCTTCTGAAATCTTAATCTGGCCAAGCCCATTGGAGCGTCTACACTCTGTTACCTGCCAGAACATGTACAGCTGGTTTGGTATAATCATCTCAGTGTGAGTCCCGGAATGAGCTTTGGGGTTAAACTCAGGAGAGACTGTGTCAGGGAGTGTCTCTGTGTATGTCTGAGAGCCAGCAAATGTGGCCCCTCTCCTGCACCAAACTGAGGGACGGTAGGAGTTGCAGAAGCAGGGTAGTCAGGCCGTAGGATTCTTGGACTGCAAGTGTTGCTTTTAGTTCAACAGACTTCAGATTTTGTTGATGGGGAAACTAAGGCTTAGAGAGGGCAGTGGATTTCATGCAAACTATTTAACCAGTAGGCGGCAAGCTTGCTTTGAATGCACCCCATACAGTTCCTTACCTGGGCCTTGATGTTTGACTGTTCCCTCTACCTGCAATGAGCCCAGAATTCAAACATACCTGGGATTGATAGTCTTCCTATTGATATTTGCATGACTTACCTCTCTCACTTAGATCTGTAGTCCTAAACTTTCAAGAGTTCTCCCCAGCATTCTAAGATAGCACGTTTTCCTACCCCTCTTTCTTCCCATAGCCACATTTTATAACACTCAGCACCACCTTACATTGCATTCTATGTCTATTAAAATATGTGAACTTTTGTTTGTGTTTGCCTCTTCATCTAGGCTGTAGATGAAGAGACAAAGGCAGACTTATCCTCAATGCCTCGAAAATGCCTGGCATATAGTAGGTGCTGAATAAATATGAAATTAATGAACAAACTTGTTTGTCAGATGTTTGTGTCTATGATTACCAAATATGATGCTGGTTGCCAAGGACATAGTTACAAAGAGGATACGGTCACTGTTGTCAAGTGAAAGAGAGTGAAAACCAGAACGTTCTGTTATATTTTGCGATAGAGATACTGGCAGGGTGTCCTGGAGGAAGAAGGTGCTGTCTGAGCTGAGCTTTACAGGGAGCTGAGAGGCAGCAGCTCGAGGGAGGCAGGGTGAGGGGGGAGGGTTGGGCCTAAGGTTGCAAGAACTACAACCAGAAAGGCCTAGAGGAGCGGGTCCTCGGAGCATATTAGGAGTTATGTTCTGGAATGAGTAGATCTTAAAGTTTTTATCCAAGTTAAACCTATAAATTTTTAAATAGATCGATGAAGTAGTCAAATACATACTTTTGTATTTGTCTACACTAAATTTTCTATCAGAGGAAGTGATTTATGGGAAATCACTGATTTTTCTGCCATAATCATTTTGAAACACCTTAAACTTTTTATGGGTGTCTTCCTTGTCCGTGTTGTCAGAATGTCGTTGGGCTATCTAACATAGTTCTCTAGAACTTATCGCGGTAAATGTTGGGTCCACTCATTCATTAGTAAGCCTTATAGAGTAAGTTCTTTATGCTAGGCACGGTGAACAAAAACCTTATACTCAAAGGTACAGTTTACATTTTGAATGTACTAAGTGCTACAGTGCTTTTTGGATATGGATATGTTACTGACAATGTTAATTCTACATATATCTATCAGAAAACATAAGGAAACCATTTTTGTTCTTTTTTTTTCTTTCTGACAATTACATATACTCCTTTTTCTAAATTAATGTTCAGGTACTGATGTAATTGGATTAATCAGCGTTAGCCATTCTCTGCTGATTTCCCATCATCCTGGTTTAGGATTTGGTGCTGTTATCCCTGTATCCTCTTTGTTTCCCATTCCTCCTCTCATTCCCATAGAGTTGTTTTACATTTTTCTCTCTTATCACTATTCATCAAATATTATTCACAACTGGGAATTGTTATGCAGTATGATTACATTTCCTTCATTTTCCTTCTCCTAAAGAGAATGGTGATGTGTCTATCCTAATTTAGTTTTTACTGTGCCAATTGCAAAATTTTCTACCCTATCCAAAAGCCTCTCATCTCTCTGGAGACTTTACTATCTGGATTACTCCAGTGGTCGGCAAACTCATTAGTCAACAGAGCCAAATATCAACAGTACAGCAATTGAAATTTCTTTTGAGAGCAACATTTTTTAAACCTAAACTATATAGTGCATTGTTATTAACTTAATTAGGGTACTCCTTCAGTTGCACTGTATGTGCTCGCCAACACGTGGTATTTTGTGGAAGAGCCACACCCAAGGGGCCAAAGAACCGCATGTGGCTCGTGAGCCATGGTTTGCTGACCACTGGATTACTCTATAGGCTGCCTCCCAGATCTTCCTGAAACTTCCCTTTGCTGTGTTATGCTGGGCACTCCCTTGGCCATTTCTGAGCCATTTCCCCTGTTACCAAGATCTACCTTTCTTGGTTTTCCCCTTGTTTCAGCAGAACACATTCTCCAATAAGAACAACAACTCCTCCTAGTCCTCCTTCAGGTTAAAATAAGTATGGCAGCCAAGTGCAAGGTGATGACAGCCCTTAACAAACCAGCCACAGGGCTCCAGTCTGAGCAGGATTGCCCTCTGGCTGCATACCTCTCATCCTGAGACCTCCCTAATCATTTGGAGCATTCCCTTCCCCATGCTCCTAGTGGAGGCATCTGTTTTCTGTGACCTCATCCTTCTTGTTTTTGGTACAGTATCTGTCTAGGAAGCACATCCTGAGAGACTGTGGCATATCTGAGGAATATTTTATAAATTCTTTAATTTTGAAAAATGTTTTTTCACTCACCCATCAATTGATAGTTTTTTGGGGAAATCTTGGGTCTTTGGCACTTTTGTTCTGTTTTCTTGGTTTTTGATTCATGTCAATTTCACCCTTTGTGCTGATGTTCAAGTGTTTTCTTCCTCCCAGATTGCCTTGAATTGTTGATTTGCTTTTCAGTGTCTGCTCATTCTCTGAGTTTCCAATTAGCCTGGTTAAAGGTAATCTCCAATGATCTTTTCCCTTTTGTGTGTGCGTCCACATCTCTTCTCTCTAACTTCTGGGGATTTCTTGAACTTCATATTTTCCAACTGCTCCACGGAATACTTCATTTCTGCTATCAGATTTTAAGTTTTGAAGAACTATTTTGTTCTTTGGATATTTTTATAGCTTTGTATTCTTGTTTCATGTTGTATCTTGTATTTTTCAGATAATGTTAAGGATGGATTTGTTGTTTTTCTGCATAATGTATTGCTTCCAAGTTACCTTTTTAATTTGTTTTGTTCTCTCTCTCTCTCTCTTACATAGAGGCTTCTTTCAGTCTCTGACAGTCTTTGTTTGAATGTGTCTATATGCACCTATATATTATCTAAATATATTGTCAGGGTCCATGGCAGGCTTCCCCCCAAATAGCCTGTAAGTTTCTCCCTCCTCCCAACTGGTGGGCGGAGTTACCACATTACTGGCACCTGTCACAGAGACTTCTCCAAGACATTGAACCATCAATCAGCAGGTGCCAAAGTGTCCTGGAGCCCAGGACACTTCCTGTTTCGCCCTGGGCCCAACCCTCTTCTGTTCCAGCCCTTAAAAAGACCCCCAGGCCAGCCACGTGCTGCTGCTCCTCCATGTCCAGGAGGCAGCCCGGCTGGGTCCCCTGCCCCCTCCCCACTCCTTCAATTCTGGTTTCTCTACCTCCGTAATGAGTCCCCCTCATTACCAAGGAATAAACTTTACTTTAAAATTCCTTGGTGGTCAGTTTCCTGCGCCCTTCAAACCTTACATAGCCTATAATGTCATTATGATTCCTCTCAATTAAAGTTACTTGACCATCATTTGGAACAAGAAGGGCACATTGGCATTCCCTTGTTGATTGCAGGAACTCAATCTCCTGATGAAAGGAACCGGGGTCTGGAAAGCTTGCATAAACAAACCTCATTACTCCTTTACTAATTTACTACCTAAGCCCAAGCTTTGTTTAGATTCCTCACTAATGCTTACCCTGAACTAAAGTGCATTTGGTCCTGTCATTTCCTCATGAATTTATTGTTCCTTCGTCTAAGAAGTATAAAAAGCTGGCCGGGTCATCATTTCAGAAGCATCATCTATGATCTCTTGTGCACTCATTATTAAATTGGTTTTTCTCTTCTTAATGTGATCTTGTGCAATTTTATTATTCCAGATATAAGAACTTAAGCATAGAGCAGGGATTCCCCCCTTCATGACAATATGCATATACAAATATTCACAACTGAGGATTGTTGTACAATATGATTATACATCCTTCCTTTCTTTTGTTTTGTTTCCCTAAAGCTAATGATTTGTTTGCTTAGATAATTGTACAGTGCTTAATAATATGTTTTATATATACAATATTCCTCTATAATAAAAGCCTAATATGCCAAGTGTCTGGTCATCCATTCAACCAATCAAAGCATAATATGCTAATGATATGCTAAGGCCACTCAACTGCTCATTATGACATGCACTGACCACCAGGGGAAAGACACTCCTACCAGCGGCTTAACTTTCTGCTGGGGTCTGGCCAATCAGGACTGAGGGAGACGGGCCAGCCATGCCCTGGAGACTTCCCACAGTCCCTCCCCTGCTAGCCAACCTCCTGCTTCTCTCCCCAGGCCTGATTATGCACCAATGGGGTCCCTTGGCCTGGCCAGTGCCCTCTTGCACTCTGAGACCCCTCGGGGGATGTCAAAGAGTCAGTTTTGGTTTGATCCTGCTCATCACAGGAGCTGCCCCCTGGTGGTCAGTGTGCTCCCACAGGGGGAGTGCTGCTCAGCCAGAAGCTGGCTCTTGGCTGGCAAGTGCAGCATTGATGGTAGGAGGCTCTCCTGCCTCCATGTCAGTGCTAAGGATGTCTGACTGCCATAGGGACTGGGCCTAAGCCATTAGTTGGACATCCCCTGTGGGCTCCCAGACTGCAAGAGGGTGCAGGCTGGGCTGAGGGACCCCCTTGAGTGCATGGATTTCATGCACCAGGCCTCTAGTATACATATAAAAGTGTTCCCTTGGGAGTTCAACTGTGAGACCAGGAATTTGATCACTCCGTGTGACACGCACTGACCAGGGAGCTGTGTGGAATGTGGTGGGTGACCAGTGGCAGTGGCAGGGTGCTGAGGGAGTGAGGAAAGGGGGAGGCAGGGAGAACTATGTGGTGGCGGTGTGCAGGTGGCGAGGGAAGGAGGAGGCAGGGAGGCAGGGGGAATCGCACGGTGATGGTGCGCAGGCAGTGAGGGAAGGAAAAGGCGGATAGGTGGGGAAACTGATTGGCCCTGATCACCAGCCAGGCCTAGGGACCTTACCTGTGCACGAATTTCATGCACTAGGCCTCTAGTTGATTATAGTTAACCATGTAAAAATTGCTTAGTAATTATAGAGTGTGTGTGTGTGTGTGTGTGTGTGTGTGTGTGTGTGTGTAACTACTTGCCTGTATATACAAGATCCATGCACATATTGATCCTATTATATTCTCTGTATTAATTATTAATTGTACCTGTGCTGTACATATATTTGCTATGTATAGAAAGTGCACAAATCAAACTTGTGACTGAAATTCCGAACTGTGGTTATCTTCTGTTTTATATGCTCACTTAAATTCTTATTTAGATTTTGATTCTTCCTTTGCTACTAGCTTTAGAATTAGACAAATTACAAAGATAAGTGGTTTTCTTCAAATATAGTGACAATTGGATTAATAGCAAAAGTCTAGGCAAGAAGGGATTCTGCATTTCTACAATCTCATTTCTGAATAATACCCAGTTAATCCATTAAAATCATGAAGGTCCTCAATAAATCAGTTTAATGAGTGTGTACTCTAATGAAATAAAGCTCTTCTGAAGAATTTCAGAAGTTTCAAAAGCTTTTTTCTAATGAAACCCCAAATAATTTCTCTGAGAACTCAGACTGCCCCTGCCATATTCTTTTTGTTACAATGTGATTTGCATAATGAGTGCACCAAGCTAGTAATTTTTTTCCTATGGTACTTTTTAAAAATTAGAAATATAATTTTATTAAAATAGTATTTCAATTTCTTTTCTAATCTTTGCATTTCAGTCTTTTTCTGTTTCTTTAATAAAATAACTGTTACTCAGAGCCATACTTTTATTACTACATGACTGAATCCTCATTTTCAGATATAAGAAGAAAACCTCTACACTAGTGTAGGTAATGCCTCCAAAGATTGGTATACTATAGTAGACTCATAATCCTTCCAGTGGGAAAATAGTGATTTTTTTTTTTTGTCTTCAACTCCATTGACTATGATTTTCTTCTCTGAAACTACTGGATTCCTTGGCCTCTTATTTTTTCCTTTAAAGTCTTCTAGTCTACCTCCTGCCCTTCCCTACCCCCCAAGTGAGAAAGTCCTTAGATAATGTTTTTAGTCTGTGCTAAGGAAAGTTTTTCCTTATAAACAAATGCACTCATTAAATGTATTAACCTTCATGATTATTTCTTTTCTGGCAATTCTAAGACCTCCAAACTCTGTTGATAACATTGGTTCAGAAACATTAACGGTTTGCAGCTATCACTTTGTGTTTTTAATCCCAAAGGCTTTCATGGTAGCAAAAAGATTAATTGAATAAACTCAATTCTTTCTAATTTTGAAAGGTGGTTTAGCATCAGCTCTGAAGACTGCTTAGGGAAAGGTCAGCAAACGTATGCAAGTCACATCTTCCTTTCAATTTAAGAAGCTTTCGCCCCATTTCCCTTCGTGTCTGATTTCATATACCCTTTTAAGCATAACAGAGATGACTTCATATGATGTGCCTGTATAAAAACTGGCAACAACGTGTTATATCTTGGTAGGAAATCATTTTAAGAGACATAGGCACATTTATGTCATCTACTCCTGAATCAGGCTCTTAATTTCAGCATTTAGGATGCATCACAAAAATATTTTACACAATTATTGTGCTTTTCATCAGTAGAAAAGGCTTTCAAAATAAGAGGCATGATTGCATTTGCTCGGCTTCACCTCTGTGGTCATTAGAGCGTGTATGAAAACGTTTGTAAGAGGCTTACTGTGACTGATCATAATAAAATATATATATATATATATATATATATATATATATATATATATTTTTATTTTACTCCATCCTCTAAAAACTTTGTTTTATTTGCAGCTTGATTCTTTGTTTCTTGTGCTGAGGTTACTACATAACTCCAGAATGAGTGAGAAATGTATTTGAGAACCTTCAGGCAAATTAAAAATGAATGAGACCTGGAAGTTTTCAACCAAAAGGAATTTCTAATATCATGGGCATGATGCTAATACTTGTGCATAACAAACTAAAATTATAATCGAAGCAAGATCTAAAAGCCAGTAAGGAAGTTATTAATAGAATAAAGGGAAGCAAGTGTAACTTTTTAGGGGTCCATTTGCTGCTAATAATAGATTTGATGCTTCTCTATTAGGAAAGTATTAAGCTCTGAATGTAATTTTTGCCTCAATAAATTCCTAGTCAATAGGGAAAGTTCTTTTTTTTTCAATTCTCCCCAGAGGATATGTTTTTATTGAGTTTTTTTTTTTTGTTTTTGTTTGTTTTTAGAGAAAGAGGGAGGAGGAAGAAGAGAGGGAGGAAGAGAGAGGAATAAAGAGCGATGTGATCAGTTGCCTCCTGTGTGCACAGTGATTGAATCAAACCTTTGGTGTCCAGAACTCGCCAACCAACAGAGCCACATGGCCAGGGCACTAAGGAAAATTATTATTTGGTGTGTCCTGCCCTTTTAGGAGCAGGCTGTGATCTTAGTGACCCAGTGGTAAACTGCTAAGCATTTTAGAGGACTGATGGGTTTGCATATTAACCTATTGTAGTAATTTTAACCAGGAAGGGGTCCCAGAAACAATGCTATTCCCCAAAGAGTTTGTCACTGTTTGAGTGCCAGGCATTTTGGTAGGCAAAGGTACAATATGTGACTAATATTTAGGAAAATGTAGCAAATCATAAAACTATCACATAGCTTTTGAATCATGTAAAATTTACCTGATAATTTTTAATTTTAGCTATTTCATGTAATTCTTTGCAGTATACTAATTATTTTGGTGCTTAATTATATTTGTAATTATTAATACATTACTTTAATCTCTATATTTATGTGATGTAATTTTTTACCCAACTTACCTTGTGGTCAAATTTCACAGTGATATTCAGGTACATTTCAGAAATTTTTAATTCTCAAGACATCAGAAAGCTCTTTCAGAAAGTATATAGAATGTGATATTTTTTGCTACATGAAATAAATCTGGGTGGTTCTGTAATTTAATAATGTGAACAGATATTTAATGGGCTAAGTGGGATTTGTTAATATAATTTTTGGGAAAGAAATGGTCTAAGAAGAAGATACTAGAATAATGTCTTCTGGTAGGAATAAAATTTCAGCACAACATATGTATTCTGCTCCTTCACATCCTAGATTATCTTTCAGTTTTAAGTAACATGATTCCCCTTTGAGCTTTTTGGATATCTGTTTTGTGAATTTGAGTTTTCTCCTATAAAATGCAACTTTAAATGTTAAGGAAAAGTAATAAGGACTCTCCGCGTTGGCTTGAGTCTTTGTCTTTCAGTAGGTGGATAGCAGATGGAGAAGAGGCAGAGACCCCTTCTACCAATATACAGGGTTTTAGGTCCACAGTGCTTATGCTGGAATCCCACAGAATTACACAGTTGAGCAGCCCTTGTTTTGTGTGCATGTAGCATCGGGTGGGTTTTCTTATTGGACCAGTGTTGTTATGTGGTGACATGATTAGGGACATCTGGTCGCTGAATAAGTGCCGCTGTGCAGTCAGCGACCCTCCGTCCCTTGGCTTATGCTATAAGCGGAGGTTTCTGTTTTCTGTGCGTGTGACCAGAGCCTTTCCGTGTTTACTTGAATTTAACTTCTTAGGGGATGGCCAGTAAAAGGTGTGGTTTCCTTTAAAGCTTTTCTTGTAGATTTGGTGTAAAGTCACCACCTCCTATATGATTCAGGCAGGTTACGGTTAGGCTGTAAGTGAGGCCAATTGTCCTGACACAGGTGAGGAAATGTGCTTCTAATTCCTGCCGCACTTTGCTCAGTCTTCCCCTCAGTGAACAGACAGTTGAGTCTCGGGAGTTCCTTATTTCAATTCCCCAGACCTTGGAAATGATGTCCTTTATCATGATTTCTAATGAGAAATTTGTTTTATATGTAATCATTTTAAGTTGTTTTCTAAGCTTACAAGACGTGAGACTTAAGAAGTGCCCATAGTTTAAAATATGACTCATAATTATGCCAGCCAGAGGATAAGTCTGCTTGTACTTCGTTGTGATGAGCAAAACCCTCATTTTTGAAGTGGTTTCAATCATAGCCTGTGTATTATGTGTATCTTTTCACTTTAGGTTGGTAAAATGCAGATTTTTGGAGTGACAGCTAAGTATTGTGTAAATATATCTAAATCCATTCATTGATGCCTCCCTTCCCCTGGTTTAGTTGGGTAGATTTCTTAACTAATCAATACTAGGTTTAGCAAGTCCCTAGCTGAATATCTGATCCTCAGGAATTTTAAAACTGACTTGCTTTCCAGGTCTCTCTACTCAGAGTCCTGAAGCAGTGGTGTGGGTAGGTCTACAGCCTCAATATTTTTTAACAAGCTTTTTGAAGATTGTGATTAGTCAGGTTTAGGAAACTTGCTGCTTTTTCTGTTAAGAACGATCACACTAGCCTCTTAGTGGCACCTCGTCTGCTTGGGTTTAGTCTTGCACAGCAGGTTGAAATCTGCTGTGGAAATTTCCTTTGTGCTTCCTTTTCCGACAGCACGGAGGAGCTTCAGTTGGAGGCGACCGGAACCATTCCATCCAAAATATAGGGTGCCCGGCTGCATATTAATTTTAGGTAAATAATGGATACATTTTGGTATAAGTATGTCCCAAATATTCCATCAGACATATTAAAATTTGAGGTAGAGATAATAACATTTCATACTAACAGTTACCTCTTGTTTATCTGAGATTCAAATTTAATGGGGCATCTTCCATTTCATTTTGCAGCCCTGCCTGGAAGCCCCTGGTGCCAAAGGGGGCGGGGCATACTGTGTGTAGACTCAGCAGTGTAGCGTTCAACCAGATTAGCCCTAGGAACAGGCTTTATTTTAAAACACATTTTTTCTTTGTTGGTTTTTTTTTGCTAATTATTAATTTTTTAAAAATATATTTTATTGATTTCTCACAGAGAGGAAGGGAGAGGGATAGAGAGCTAGAAATATTGATGAGAGAGACACATGGACCACCTGCCTCCTGAACACCCCCCAACCGGGGATGTGCCCGCAACCAAGGTACATGCCCTTGACCGGAATCGAACCTGGGACCTTTCAGTCCGCAGGCCGACGCTCTATCCACTGAGCCAAACCGGTTTCGGCTGCTAATTATTTTGAAAGCTAACTCTTTAATTTTTTGAAAGCTAACTGGTAGAAGAGACTCCCATTTGCTCTTCCCTCATAATGGGAAAATTGTTATATATTCTTCCTTTGTGACCTCACTTGGCTATGCAAATGTACTAACCATTTGCTTTTTACTTAGCAGCAGCATTCTGTCTATGAATTCAGAATTGCTTTTAGAATCCAAAAATCGAAAGCAAATATTTATGCCATCCTGCTCTAGATGTTCATTTATTTTAATGCTAATCTTAAAGAGGTCTTTGATCCACTTAATCTTCCCAAATCCTCGAATGTTCTCATATAAATAAGCTTGCCATGATGTCTTAGAGGTAGCATAGCATTTCTTGCTGGCTGAATTTTGTAAGGTTAAAGGAGGAAATACATATGAAGTAATTTCCATCGTTAAGGGGGTGATGTGATCCTTGCATAGTGTTGCCTCTTAAGAACATGGACATACTTGCGATAATTAATACAAGATAATTTATTTGAAATAAGTTATTTAAAAATCGTTGCCGCTAAGATTTCCATTTTAGAAACAGACTAGAATTTTGTTATTCATAAGGGAAATAGTGTTGAGGCACTAGCGGACATGAATAATTTTGACCTTTCCTATGGCGTTGTCCAGGTCAGGCCTCATTATTGGGAATGACAATAATGGTTGGGGCAAAACAGCAGTGCTAGTTGCCTACACAGTAGCCTTTCTCCACCTTCCTTAACAGGCCCTTGGTTTTATTGGCCCATCATCATGCACGAGTGGCTGGATAATCCTTAAGTCCTCTGGTCGCCCCCCTGCACCCCCTGCTGGCCTGGTCGCCCCGCCCCGGGGACTGTTGGTTGGTCAGTCATGATGGTCCCTTTCCCTTTCCTCAGTGGTTTCTTGAGGAAGGACACGTGGGTCACTTCTGGCCCGGGACGTGTGGGTAGAAATCTGCTGGAGGGTGTGTTGTTTCTAGGAAAGTTTTCTCCTCACTCTACCCCCTTTTCAGAGGAAAGATATTTTCTTCTTTAATCTTCCTTGTTGTGTGAGGATGCTTTGCATGGAGTTAATGCGGATTTCTCTGGAGGCAGTCATCCTGAGGACAGGCCAGCACACGGAGGCGATGGGAAGGCGGGGAGGCTTGGGCCCTGTGTGCCTTCATTGAGCGCCTTGATTGAATGACGGTAGCCCCCTTACTTACCGACTGCTTCAGATCTGTGATGGGGGCCCCTTTGTTGTTCCACCGGCCATTTGAGTTAGTTCCTGCAGTCTTCAGTCAATTGCACCCTAGCAAAATTAAAGGAGTGAGGTGGACCTTAACGCTTACCTTGTTAGACTCTGCCACTTCGGAGGGTGGTTCCACAAAGACGAGACAGACCCTTACTTCCTCTTCTCCGGCCTTTCTGGATAGCCATGTCTGATTCATGATGTAGCTGCTTTAGAAACCGCTTCACACATTTCTGGGGAAACCAAGTTTATATGATAGTTGCTTCTTTCACAAACAGCTATCCCCCCCGACCACATATTACTTGGTGGAAAAGGCTACTGTGCGGCGTGGAGCCGGTCGGCATGTTTAAGCTCTCAGGCCAGCCCGCCGTGGTCTGCTGCAGAGCCTGGCTTCTTGGTAATCAACATGAAATCTCCGTTTCTTGCAAATGTGGCTTCCGCATGTGGCACTTTGCCGTGAAATACCAGATGGTATTGAGGCACCGCGTTCTTCCTGCCCGAGAACAACAATATCATCCGCAAACAGCACTGCTTACACTGCAGCGCCACAAAAATCCTTTGCTGCTCCTCAGGCCTCACTGCCATGAACTCGTTATTTGGGCAACACACAAACTGTTTTGGAATTCTTTTCTTAGACTGTCCGTTCCCTATTCCTCACCCAAGTGACATCAGTACTAGAGTGTTTTGTTAGTGGCTGTGACAGGACACCCCCCAGACAAGCAGTCATGAATGGTGATACCCTCTTTCACTCTGGATTTTCTTCCAGTGCACATACTTATCAGCAGA
Organism: Vespertilio murinus; assembly: GCA_963924515.1. Lineage (NCBI taxonomy): Eukaryota > Metazoa > Chordata > Mammalia > Chiroptera > Vespertilionidae > Vespertilio > Vespertilio murinus. The sequence goes on from OZ004712.1 coordinate 61,707,609, forward strand.
CATTGGAATTGGTGGGAAAGGGGGATATTCAGATGACTGGCATCAGTATTTAAGGATCTGTACCCTAGTGAGGAGACAGCCATGTGAAACAAAGGATAGGTGTGTGTATGAGGTACAAAAGTAATACAGAGATACATAGAGGATCGGATGGTTTTATTGTGGGGGAGGGGACAGAAGGAAGGTTAATAGGAGGTTTTATATCTGAGTTATGTTCTAAAGCGGTGTTTCCCAAACTTTTGACATGTGTACCCTTCTATAATTTTCGTAATGCTGAGTACCCCTCATCAAAAAAATGGATGTATTTTAATAACAATCAATATATATATATTTTTTTCTTTTTTCGGGGTACATACACAAAATACTAATAAACAAAAAATAAAATTATTCATAATAAAATATAAATAAAAGTTATATTATAAATAACATTTATTTGGATCAATGAGAAGGATTAAATTGACTTGACTCATGAGAACATAGAATTAGGCACAACTAAGCACGGTGCAGTGTATATCCCCACCAAACTCTGTGCAACGCGTACCCCCACCAAACTCTTCCCGTACCCCTGGGAGTCCGCATACCACACTTTGGGAAACACTGTTCTAAAGGATGAAACGATATTCCAGGCGGAGATCAGTAGTAGTGTGTGCCTGTTCTTAAAAGTTTCACAATCTGCCTCTTGCAAGCCATGGAGCCAGCATGGTAGAATGATGTTTTGGAGGTAAAGGGAAGAAGGGGAGCTTTCAGACCACGTGGTTGGCTTTGCCAGGTTCAGGTGGTCTTGTGTCTTGACCTGGGTCTGAAGAATGTGCCTTGAGGACTCCAAGAAGAAATCCCAGAGGTACCCAAGTGGCTAAGAGCATTCCAGTCAGATAGACCTAGCTTGGCCCCCCCAATTAGGTGAACTGGACTAATTTCTTAGGTTCTTTGTGTCTTAGATTTCTCCTATTTGGATCAAGAACTACACCTCCTAGGGAGAGTAAAATCATCTTTATGAAGAGTTACTTATTATGTAGTAAGTGCTCAATTAGTATTAGCTATTATTACTAGGTATTAAATTATATACTTACTAGAGGCCCAGTGCACGAAATCTGTTTAAGGAGAAGTGGTCCCCTCGGCCCAACCTGCGCCCTCTCCAATCTGGGACCCTTCAGGGGATGTCCGACTGCAGCTTTAGGCCCAATCTTGGGGATGGGGCCTACACCGGCAGTCAGACATCCCTCTCACAATCTGGGACCACTGGCTCCTTACTGCTCACCTGCCTGCCTGCCTAATTGCCTCTGCCTGCCTGATTGATTGCCCCTAACTCCCCTCCCCACTGGCCTGATCACTCCTAATTGCACCCTCTGTGGCCTGGTCACCCCCAACTGCCCACCCCCTGCCGGCCTGGTCACCCCTCACTGCCTCCCTCTGCCAGCCTGGTAGTAGTTCCAACTAGCACATCAAATTCTAGCAGGTAAGAAAAGAGAAAAGAGAGGAGCAAAAAGTATCACTTCATCTACCTTTCATGGTTTCCTGGATGTCATGGCACCTTTGTTTATATCTCATTGGCCTTAACTTAGTCATTCGACCATGTCCATTGTAAGTTAGGCTGGTATTTGTAGTCTCAGATGGTCATGTTTCAAATTCTGGATTTAGAAGAGCACAAGAAAAGTTATTTGGATAGAAAACTATTAGTATCAGTTCCTCCAAAAGGATGTTAAAAAGGATGTTATAATGTACTAGAAGCCCGGTGCACGAAATTCTTGCATGGGAGGTGTCCCTCAGCCTGGCCTGCACCCTCTGCAATCCAGGACCCCTTGGGGGATGTCCACTGCTGGTTGAGGCCCGATTACTCTGACATCTCTCTCACAATCTGGGACCACTGACTCCTAACCACTCACCTGCCTGCATCCCTAATGCCCCCAACTGCCTTTCCCTGCAAGCCTGATCACCCCCAACTGCCCTCCCCTGCTTGCCTGATCACCTTTAACCCCATGCCAGCGTGATCTCAGCCCTAACTGCTCTCCCCTACTGGCATTTTTGCCCCTAACTGCCTCTGCCCCCACCACCATGGCTTTGTCTGGAAGGAAGTTGGACATCTGGAAGATAGCTGGTCATCCCAATCTAATTGGGATGTAATTTGGAGGTAAAGGGAAGAAGGGGAGCTAATCTAATTAGCATATTGCTCTTTTATTTGTGCAGATAATAATGTGGTCAGGTCTCCTCTGTTATTCTGTTCTTATAGGCAGTTTGGGAGCTTCATTGTTTCAGACACTTAGGCGACACTAATTTTTTGGCCCCAGTGGTTTTATGTAGATCTTTTGACATAGGAAGGGAAAAAAAAAAATAGCACCTTGCCCTGGCTAGTTTTGCTCAATGGATAGAGCATGGACCTGTGGACTGAAAGGTTCCGGGTTCAGTTCCAGTCAATGGCACATGCACGGGTTGGGCCTCAGTTCCCAGTAGGAGGCGTTCAGGAGGCAGCCAATCAATGATTCTCATCACTGATGTTTCTATCTCTTTCTCTCCCTTCTTCTCTGAAATCAATAACAAATATATTTTTAAAAATAGCACCTCTCTTTTACTATTTCTCTGTTATTATATTTTACTACATTTCATTGACAGGCATTAACACTAGGACTTTGTGCATTTCCGAGACTGTTCCTGAAGTGACTCCTTTTACCTACCGTATTTGCCGGCGTATAAGACGACTTTTTGGCCCTGAAAAATATGCCTCCAAGTGGGGGGTAGTCTTATACGGCGAGTATATAACAAACTCTGTATTTTTTGTGGAAATGTTAGGGGGTCGTTTTATACGCCCAGTCTCTTATACACCGGCAAATACAGTATTTTTCAGGGCAAACAAAATCGTCTTATACGCTGGCAAATACAGTACTTGGGGGAAAAAAAAAAGTATGTGCTTCTGTCTCTTTAAGATATATGCACACACCACCACCTCACCCTCCATCCCCAGAGATACAGTACCCACCAGTCACCTGCCACTTTGCTGTGGAGTCTGGGGTGGCTTTTCCTCACGGGTGTCACGCGGCGCCCACCATGAGTGTCAAGGCACATGACAAGGTCCACACAGCAGAGATTGCTGGGTCCTAGGCAGCATAATGGTTGGTCTCCTACTGTCGCTGAGATGCTGGCCTAAGTCTGCAGTTGATCATGACTTGAAATGAAAAGGTTAGAATCTAATTTGGACATTAAAAAAGAAGACGAAAAGTAAAACCTAGGAAATGTAATACATTTCCTTGAACCCTGGAAATTGTGTTTTTCCTGTGGCAATTGTTTTTATTATGAATAAATTATGACTGCCGGCCAGGATTTACACACGGTAGCTATTATTGTCAGTATTGGAAGTGTTCTTTTTAGGAGGCTAATCTCATGGCTGTATTTAGGTATTTACTTAGGTATTCATGTTCTAGTTAATTTTTAAACCTCCCATTAGATAATTTATGCTGGTTAAATGTTTATTTTTTATTTATTCATTTTTAATTCTTACCCCAAAAGTGAGGACATTTCCACCCCACCCCACCCCCTGTTTTTTAGAGAGAGTGAAAGGAAGGCAGTTGAGGGGGTGGGGGAGAAAGAGAGAGAAAAGAGAGAGCCCTAGCTGGTTTGGCTCAGTGGATAGAGCATTGGCTTGTGTACTAAAGGGTCCTTGGTGTGATTCCAGTCAAGGGCACATGCTTGGGTGGCAAGCTTGATCCCTAGTAGGGGGCTTGCAGGAAGCAGCAGAACAATGATTCTCATTATTGATGTTTCTGTCTCTCCTATAAACTCTGTAAATCAATATATATATATGGAGAGAATCATAGATGTGCGAGAGTCACATTGACTGGTTGCCGCCCTCAAGCATCCCACCCAAGGGCAGGGATCGAACCTACAATCCAGGTATGTGCCCTTGACCGGGAATCAAACTCGCCCCCCCTCTGGTGCACAAGCTGACACTTTAACTGCTGAGCTACAGCAGCCAGGGAAAAGCTTTTTTTACTGTTGAAAAATACTTTGATCATTTCATTGGTAAATGCACTTGTGCGAAGACAATATATGGACAGAACTAAAATGTAGGCTGATTAATAATACAATCAAATGCCCCAATGAATGTTAATTGAAAGATGGTGTCAAACTGGATGAATGCGTGAAAGGACATGTTTCCTGCTTTTCTTAATCCTGAATTGATGAAGGTTTTTAAAGAGATCAGAGTGGAGATTATGGCTAACACTATGATCAACTGGAACAATGGAGCAAATGAATGTAGTGAGGTGACACGTAGCTCAGTGAAGCACATGTAAGAATGTTTTAGAAATGTTTCTTGATTATAATCACAATATGAGTCAGTTGATGTGACTGCCAAGAAGAGTTAATTTGTTTTTAGTTTGAATTAACAGACACAGACTGCTTAGGGTGTGGGCAGTGGCCCTCCCACTTGTCTCTTGTGTCAGCCACACTATCCTTGGAGAATCACGATCAATCTATCCGGTACATTTTAGGAAGGACATTGCTATTTTAGGAGTTTCATTTGCAAAATGCTAGAGCTTTCCAAGTGCTTTCTTATACTTAGTTTTATGTAACTGTTTCAATAAAATTTAATTTATGGACAAACGGGAGAGTATCCTTAGGATTTTGGGGGAACAGGCAAAATTTATTTCTGGGAAAGAGGAGACTCACAAATAATCCAGGACTTGTCTTCAAGTTTCTAAACTGCTTGCTGTGTTGAAAATGGAGAAATCTGTTTTCACTTAGATTATATAAAACTAGGATTGTGTGGGAGTCATAGGGAAATGGGTTTTAATTCTTTATAGCTATCCAAAAGTAGAATCTGCTTCATTGTAGAATAATAAAGTAGTGTGTGTGTGTGTGTGTGTGTGTGTGTGTGTGTGTGTTTTAATGGGCTCAAATGAAGCCTTTGAGGCTGTTAGGTATGGATTGTGTAAAAGTCATTTACAGGGAAGTATTGTCCATAGTGTGCTGCTGGCATGGTCATTTAGTTCCATGTGAGGTGCTGGTGTCATCATTCAAGCATGTCAGACTCTCATCTGGCAGGCCACATGCCTCGTTGCTGGCCACGAGTTTGCCATGATTACTCTAGAGCAGTTGCCCTGATATATCAGCATTTCTAATGGAGATTTTTAATTAAAACAACTCACATTACCCCTGCCTCCCTCGCCCCTCCCAACACAAATATATCTTTCTTGGAAATCATGTATGGAGGGATCCAGTCAAGTTCAGATCTCCTACCTGAGAGGAAAAATTTAAAAATCCAATGGTTTGCTGTCCAGTCTCCTTCAAGATGATGAGATTGAAACTGCATGTGATATATTATACTCACTCTTTTTTTTAAATTGATTTTTTACAGAGAGGAAGGGAGAGTGATAGAGAGTTAGAAACATCAATGAGAGAGAAACATCGATCAGCTGCCTCCTGCACATCCCCCACTGGGGATGTCCCCGCAACCAAGGTACATGCCCTTGACCAGAATCGAACCTGGGACCCTTCAGTCCACAGGCCTATGCTCTACCCACTGAGCCAAACCAGTGAGGGCTTATACTCACTCTTAGTTTAAGATGTGCAGAGTTGCAACCTAGCCCATTGCCGACTGAAGGGTCCCGGGTTTGATTCTGGTCAAGGGCCTGCACCTTGGTTGCAGGCTCAAACCCCAGCCCAGGTTGGGGCGCATCCTGGAGGCAACCAATCGATGTGTTTCCCTCACATCAATGTTTTTCTCTCTCTTCCACTCTCTCTAAAAAAATCAGTAGGAAAATATCTTTGGGGAAGGCTTAGCAATAACAACAAAAAGATATTCACAGTTGCTATTATAATATATATTAAATGTAAATTAAAATTTGTGCAGATAAAAATGGCCCTGTGATTTAAAACTTAAAATGAATGAAGTAGTATAGGTTGAAAACACTTTTTCACCCCCCTTTTTTTTTTTTTATCTGTCCAGTTCACACAGCCATCCTTCCCTAGTTTCTGTCTGCATTTGGAAGCAAATTCAAATGCAAGTTCTGATTTTGCTGTGTACTAGTGGTGGTTTATTTTGCATACTGTTCTATAACTAGCTTCCTTCCCCAAGATAGTTGAAGATCTTTTCATGTCTGTATATAAGGGAGCATTTTAGTTCTTTTTTAAAAATATTTTTATTGATTTTTTTTATAGAGAGAAAGAGGGATAGAGAGTTAGAAACATCAATGAGAGAGAATAATTGATCAGCTGCCTCTTGCACACCCCCTACCGGGGATGTGCCCGCAACCGGAATCGAACCCGGGACCTTTTAGTCCACAGGCCGACGCTCTATCCACTGCACCAAACCGGTTTCAGCATTTTAGTTCTTTTTATAGTGCTAATAGTATTACCATTGTTTGAATTCTGTAATCATGAGCATTTAGGTGGTTGACTTTTTTGTAGTTGCTGTTGCCATGGGGCTGAGGTGAGGATGGGTAGCTGTGGCTGTGCTAAGAGCCGAAATTAACCTAAATTAGTTGCAATTCCATTCAAACTTTCCCCTGTAAGTTGCAAACCTTTAGAGTAGAGTCCAGACTACCAAAATAGTTACAGCAGGCATGCTCTGCCAATGCTCTGGTTGAGACACATTTCTGATGCTCACCATTCCACCATCTTCCCAGAATCCTTCCCCACTCACGGCGATTTAATTTGCTCTTATTTGGTTATGAATTAAGTAGGCTTTCATAGTTTAGGATTCATTTCTCTGAATGTATTCATTTTATCATTTTTTTTCTGTTGGATTATTGGTTACATTGTTATCAATTTCTAGGATCCATTTGCTTGCAAATAGCTCTTTATGATATGAATTGTAAGTGTATTTATACATATGTATTTTTTCTTTAGTCTTTTCCAATGATTTTACCTTTAGTATTTTCATTGTTTATGTAATTAAATTTATTACATGTAGATTTTGGTATTTATTTTCATTGTTTATGTAATTAAATGTATTACATGTGGATTTTGATTCATGGGTAGAAAGTTCTTATACCAGTACTTAAGGAATTTTCTCCTTTTTTTTTTTCATTTAGTGCCTTTATAGTTTCATCTTTTTCACATTAAATGTTTAAGTCACTAATTCATTTGGACTGTAATCAGGGGTTTTATGCTCCAATTTCTTCTCTGTCACTTTTAATAAAGGTATTTTATAGGACATTCCTGATTATATTTATATCCATTTGTTGGATATATTCCATTGGTCTCTATGTAGACATAACATATAGCTTATTTTGATCATGCAAACAGCATGTAGGAATTCTGTTTCCCCACTGCTATTTCCCACTGCTAGGTTTTAAATCTCATTTCCTTTTTTCTCCCTATCTGTGTATTTGGCAGTGGGGACCTCTTCACAATACTAACGAAGTTTCCATTTACCAAGTATTTGTTTATCACTGTAATATTTCTTACTTTATATCTTAAATGTAACTGCAGTAATTTTTATTAATTGAAAAGTTGAAGCCTGATATTTATCCAGGTGCCTCTGGCATGTTTTGTGAATGTGCCAACATTGGACTTTCCAAGAAGGTGGTTGGCTCAACTATCCTTTCCTTGGTTTGTACCCATGAAATTCCCATGCCATAATCACCAAAATGTAGCTCTAGTTTACCAGTGTGTAACAATGGCTAGTTACACACTGGTAAACTAGAAATTGCAAAGATTTAAAGTATTTTTTAAAGAACATGATGTCTGATAAGAGAAAATTGAATGGAGGCATCTACTGAGTTTTAAATACCATTTATTTACGGAATGAGGGGGTTGGGAGGAAAGCTAGTTAAGGGCCCCTCCAGTTCATTGTTAGTCCCTCGTACGTTTACATTTCCATTATTTTGCCTTGGACCCTTGGTTTGTTTGCATGTTGAAGCTCTTCTTGGCAGTTCTCAGGGTTTGGCAGCTAACGTGCTCTCAGCTGTCTCACCCTCAGCAATTGCTGTCCTGTTTCCATCTGCTCCCTTTTGTGAACCATGCTTAGAGAGCACAAGTCATGGACTTAATTTTCTTTGCTAGTACACACACACACACACACACACACACACACACACACAAAACCCCTGCTTTTATTCTCCCCATAGTGTAGAAATGGAAAATGGAGTCTAATAGTGAGATTTCCGCATTTCAGCTTGGGTTAGCTTTCCCTAAAATGAAGGCTGCAACCTTAGTAAAGAAATGGAGTGGTCGTCTCTCCACTGCTCAGGGCAAGAGGGCTTTCACATTGGGGTACAACAGGACACTTCTTTATCAGTCTGTTACTACCAGCAACAGTGTTTTTACAACTGTCTCATTTGTTAGGCTCCTAAATAAAATTCATCTTAGAAAGGGTTTGTCTCTCATATTGAATGGCATTTTAATAAGCCTTTTGAAATGATTTAAACTTAGTTCACATCAGCCTTCTTTTTGAAGCCAAGTCATACCAGTTTGATTAGACCTTCTAATCTTTTAATCATTTGATCCTCAGTATAGTTTCAGATGTGTCACATCTCTCTGTAGAATCCAGAAGTGGACTGAGTTCTTTCACAGTCTGGTGAGGATTGAGCAAAATGGGAAGGTTACTCCTGTCCTGTTCCTCTATGTCTTGGGACTGGTTTTACCCAAAAGACCATGTTGTTCTTTCTCCAGTTGGCAGTTTTAAGAAAATGCTTCTGCCTGAGCTCACATGCCCTCCCTCCAGTGAAGTTCATGTGCCCGTAGTGAGGCCTGGCTCCGGGCCTTGGAGGGCCTGTGCAGATGCTCTGGGCTCTGTGCTCAGCAGAGCCCCTGGATTTGTTTAATGCCCTGTTGTTGCTGACCTGAAATCTTAGTGTTTCAACAAGGGGCTCCTCATGCCCACGTTGTCCTGGGCCCTACAAGTTAAGAAGCTGATTTTGCTTGTAGTTGATGACTAGAGGACATCGGTGGTAAGCCCTAGTTCACATCGAGCCCACCCTCGGTGATAATGACAGCCTCTCCACAAGGGCGAGGAAAGCTGGTGGTGAACTTGCACTCCTCTCCCCACCACACAGCTCTTCCCCCTGTTAATGTAAAAACATCCAAACTTATGAAGAGTTTTGTGAGTATATTTGAGCCCAACTGTTGACAGTTGCCGGGACCAGGAAGCAGAATCTCAGTGGATTGGGATAATGCTCCAGAGAATGGCAGTTCTTCACCCTGTTTTATACTTTACCATCAAAGGAGGAGACATAAGTGAGTTACAGGAAATACATTGGTGATAGATTAGGGAGGCGGGGGAAAGCAAAGCAGGAAAATCCAATACCAGAGTGGTATTGGATAGAAAGTAAAATGATAGACACATCTTTTACTTACTGGGGTGCAAGATAGTTCACAGTCAACGATTAACACGATAACAACAATAATGAAGAAAATCATGGTCTCTCTCCTGGTGCCCCAGACACATTTTTATCAGTGGAGATACTGGTCTAGGACATGACTACCACTATAACCTGCTTTAGATAAAGTTTTCATCTCAGACCATCCTTTGTGGTGACTTTAGGTCTTTGAGTTTGCAGAACCACCGTGCAGGCCTTCCCTGAGATTGTCAGGTGAGAATGTGGCCTTTTTTCCCCTCCACCCACCTAAGTGCTTAAAGATGCACTCACTGTCCACCCGCTGCACCTCTGTTCTCTTCTGGATTTGTCTCCTCTTGATCAGTACTCTATTGATCTCAGAATCCACATTTATTCATGGAATCGAAATTTTTGCATCCAGTAGATGTCCTTTCCAGAGGATTCTTTCTCAGAATTCCTTCCTGTTATCGCTTGTCCAAGGCCGAGGGTTATCTACTCACCTCCACGACTGCTTGTTTTCTGCCTTCTCTGCTCAAGATATCTGGCAATTTTGCACAAGTTAATTTCTCACCCAAATTTTAGTTTTTATTTTCCTGTCTTTTGCAAAGAAACCAGGGTGGTAATCACAGGGACTCCATCTGGGGTAGAAGTTTGGATTTCAATGCAAGGTCAGGATTCCAGAGTATATGGGCAAGTAAATTGAAAATCTCTTACAATTGAGTCATAAGTATCTTTAGAAGGACTTTTTAATTTTAATTTTGTTACCATAAGTTCTAGGTGTCAAGTCTAATACACATGTAACAAATATAACATTTTAGAATTTCATTTCATGGATTGGCAAAATTTTCAGCTACTTTTCTCTCTCTCTCTCTTTTTTTTTAATAGCTTAATAAGCAACAACTGCAGTTACTGAAAGAACGATTCCAGGCCTTCCTCAACGGGGAAACCCAGATTGTAGCTGATGAGGCATTTTTCAATGCTGTCCGAAGTTACTATGAGGTAAGTGGGAAGAGGTCTTGGTTCTTGACATTCTAATATTTTATTATTTATTTTGCACTTTTTTTTAAATGTCATTGATTTTAGAGAAAGGAAGGGAGAGGGGGAGAAAGAAAAACATTGTTGTGAGAGTGAAACTGATGGGTTGCCTCCTGAATGTACCCCAACCTGGGATCGAACCTGCAACCTAGGTATGTGCCCTCACCAGAATTGAACACCTTGCGACCTTTCCAGGTACACGATGGCGCTCCCAACCACTGAGACACACTGGCCAGGGCCTGATGCTTTAGTAAAGATTTTTTAAAAATGGATTTCCCACTTTAAGAAACTTAATGGAATTATAAAAAAAAGGAATGAGTTTGCAACTCTCCTGAAATCATTGTCAACTCCATTTTGTAATTTAAGAACTCTGATTCCACAGCCTGGTTTTGAGAGATAAACAGAATTAAAAATTATTCACATCTTTGAGGAGAAGTAAACGGTATAGAAAAAAATTTTGGCCATGATTGATATAGCTGAATATAGCTATCTGTGGGTCCACATGTCTAAATTATCCTTTTTAATTGGGATTTCAATAGTAAATTGCTGTCTTGTGTCATTATGTTCCCTAAGCTTTATAATAATTAAGACCAGTAACTAATTTCAAGAGGATAAATTGGATGTCGTTTCTTCCTGAAGGAATAATACTACAAATGCCACGTTGCTGTTTCTTCTGGTTTTATTTTGTGACTGGCTCATTAGGAATTCTCAGTGGATTTCCGATGAGTGCCAGCTTTCCTGTGAGCCGTGCAGTGAGTTGCCAGTGGATGTTAGACTCAGAGAGTCCCCCTTTTTTCCTAAGCATTTCAGATTATTTGGTGATGGATGCCTTGCATTGTGCAGCTACTCTAAGCCTTTCAGCAGAAGAAGCAAAACATGCAAACATATTTAGATTAGTAAAAGGTAAAAAATGTGGATACACAGTGTGTCTGAACTTTCCAGAGATGGGGAGTAATATGTTTGCATGAAAAACACAGTAACTGGATTTACAGAAAATTGGTTGAATTTGTAAATCATTGATAATATGCAGCAGAAGTTACTTAATGCACCCTGAGGGAGGCTTGCATTAACCTAAGAATTGGCCTGTTGAATTGGATGGAAGTATAGACGTCTTGCTTACCATGTACATGGACGGCATGAATCTCATGGCAATGGTTGTTGTTGTCTAAAGAGAACCTTAACTCAGAACATCAACGAATATAGGACTTCAAAATCTCAAGTACAGGATGTTACATCTCATCTTGCAAGACTCAACACCTGAGTCTTTTGAGTCAAAGACTAGCAAGATGAAATATTGTGCTGAATCTTAAAGGATAAAGTGTAAAGGTCTTTATTTGCATCCTGTAATAAAACAAAAGTGAAAACTCTGTGTTCAGAATGAAGGAAATGTGGCTCAGGAGAGTGATTTGTGTAAAAAGATGTAATTAAAAGAAAACACTGAGCTCCTGTTTGGCTTTGGTAAAGTACTGTGGCACACTGAGCATGTCAACATTAGAAGAGTTGCAACTAGGTGAGGCGGATGTGGGAGCTCTCTGTACTATATATATTTACTACTTTCACATGAATCTAAAATTTTTCTAAAATATGTGTATTTAAAAGAGGTAATCATAATGTGGTAGGGCCACAGTTGAGTAAAAGGCACACTTAAACTATGTTAATCTAAATATTGTAATTCCGGGGAGGGGAGAGTGTCCCCATTGTGTTCTTCATGAGGATTGTGTTCTCTTCTGGGCATGATCTATACTAATAAAAAGGTAATATGCTAATTAGACCTGATAGACTGGACATCTTCTGGTTGTCCTATCCTCCTTCCAGACAAAGCCACGGTGGCGGGGGCCGAGGAGGTTAGGGGTGACCAGGCCGGCAGGGGAGGGTGGTTAGGTGTGATCAGTCTGGCACACAGAGGAGTTAGGGGCCATCAGGCCGGCAGGCAGGTGAGCAGTTAGGAGCCAGCAGTCCCGGATTGTGAGAGGGATGTCCAGGTGGCCTAAATTGTCAGTAGGACATCCCCTGAGGAATCCAGGATTGGAGAGGGTGCAGGCCAGGTTGAGCACCCGCTGCTCCCCCAGGCATGAATTTCATGCACCGGGCCTCTAGTATATAAATAAAAAGATGTGGACAATTTTGCGTTGTCAGGTTTAAAATGTATTATTTGTAGATTACTTGAAGGAACTGGAGATATTTAGCTCAGAGAAGGTTTGCGCTTGTGTTGTGTACGGTTCCAAGAGCAACATTAGGACCAAGATGGTGAGTGAAGTGGCGAAGATTTCAAGCTACGGAATTTGGTTGCACTGGCCACATGCAGAATGGACTGGTGAGTGCAGCCAGACTGGTGGCCGGTTCTGGGCTGTGCTTCATGGGCTCTTGGGGGGCACGCTGCCCATATACGTCCCAGAGCTCAGCCAGGCTTACTGAGCCCAGATTTCAGAACCTATACTTTTACGTATTACTTACTTTTAAAAATTTGTCTTTATTCTTGAAAGTATTACAGATGTCCCCTCTGCCGCTCTCATTGGCCTCTCTGCCTCGCTCTCCCCTCTTCCCCCTGAGGATCGTCAGTCTGTTGCATGCTTCCATGCTTCTAGATCTATTTTGTACATCAGTTTGTTTTATTCATTAGATTCCACATCTGATTGAGATCATGTGATACTTGTCTTTCTTTGGCTGGCTTATTTTGCTTAGTATAATGCTCTCCAGGTCCCTCCATGCCCCCAGATGATGTTCTTACAACTGGTAGATTGCTAAACAGTGGAATTAGATGGTTGCTTACTAGGATTGTTACAAAGAGAAATGTAAGTATTAAAGAGGCCACCAAGGGTTTTCTATTCTTCTGGTAATATTTCCAGCCAGTGTTTACTTGGGAAACTGTATCCAACTTGTCTTAGTGCAACCCTCAAAGTGCTAAGACTTTTTAAAAATAAATATATTTTATTGATTTTTTGCAGAGAGGAAGGAGAGAGGGATAGAGAGTCAGAAACATCAATGAGAGAGAATCATCGATCAGCTGCCTCTTGCACACGCCCGACTGGGGATGTGCCTGCAACCAAGGTACATGCCCTTGACTGGAATCGAACCCGGGACCATTCAGTCCGCAGGCCGACGCTTGATATCCACTGAGCCAAACCGGTTTCAGCAAAACTTTTGATCTTAGTAATGGGTTTATGGAGACTACATTTCTGATTAACATATGGGGAGTTATTTCCAAGGTGGCATATAGTTGGTACTCATTAAAATCTTGAATGAGTACATTTTGGTGGTTAAAAAGTTGCTTTTCAAGAGATTTTCCCCACAAAAGTTGCTTTTTTTTTTTAAAGTTGGTTTAAAAAAAAGCGTGCTTTTCAATTTTTCCCCTTCTTCTTTTTTGTTATCATTAATCCTCACTCAGGGATATTTTTCCATTGATTTTTAGAGAGAGTGGAACTGGGAGGGGTTGGGGGGGTAGACGAGGAAGAGAGAAAGAGAGAGAAAGATAGAGAGACATGATGTGAGAAAGGCACAATTAGTTGCCTAGGAATCAAACCATCGACCCTTTGGTATGCAGACCACTTAGCAACACTGTCCAGGACAATTTTTTCTCTCCCTTTAATGATACTTTTGTATGCCTTGCAATGACTAACAATGCTAGTAGTCTCAACTATTAATTGCCTTTAGGTGTTATTTTTATAGTTTACCAAAAAGACCTAATTTTTTTCTTCCAGTATCTCTTTTTGATAGAGTGCAAGTATTACTACCCACATATTACATAAATAGAAACTAAAACTCAGAGGTTAAATAACTTGGCCAATGCTTGTGTGTTTGGTAAGCAGAGGAATTAAATGTGAACCCAGAGTTTTGGACTCTTTCTGCCAGTTATTTCACAGTTGCCACTTTGAATACAACTGTGCCAGGTGCTATGTGAAGCACATCAGAAAATATATTTATTCTTTATAATAAACCTTTTAAACAGGTAGAATTATTTCCATCTTAGAGGTGAAGTGACTTGTGCTCAAAGCTGCATAGATATTTAATAGCAGAGCAAGGAACTCATCCACTGAGGCTTAACAACAGATTTTTTGGTTCCATCCAAGATCTATGAAATCAGAATTCCTGGCAATGGAGCATCTGGATTTTGAACTTGCTAACCTGGTTGACTTGATTCACATGGTGATTGAGAAAGGTGTTGACTTAGATCTCACAACTTCTGGAATATCTGTTCTGTTCTGTGATACGTCTGTTCTCGTTTCCATTGCATCGCAGTATGTGGCACTCACCTGCCTTCAACAAACACGTGGTGTGCTAAGTGAACGAGTATTTCATCACTTACTGCTCTATGTAGAAACTATATCTTTTGTTTCTGACTCTTATTGTCCCATATTTCAAAGTTTCTAAAATATTTTAGCTTTGCTATGGAATTTATTTTGCTTGCGACTCTTCTTAGTTTCATGATTTTGTATTTCCTTGAAGATGGCAGATATTTCTAACCATGGTTGGGCTATTATGTTCTTTCTAAACTTGTATTCTGTGAGTCTATGATCTTTTTTTAATCTTCTTTGATTTTTTGAAGTCTATTTTTTTTAGGTTGTTACATATTGTTCACTATATACAGCTATTTTCAACTATTAACCTATCAGTGATAATTTTCACATTTGTTAGGCCTAGTTGCCTTTAGATGTGATGGCCATTTCTAACCATGAAAAAAAATATATATGAGAATACCTAATAAATATGTATTATCACTTTAATTGAAAATACATCCTCATACACTGGGAAAACTAGTTTCACCAAAGTCTATGTTGGCTATTCTACAGTAAATTGAAAGAATTATCTGTCTGTTCTTACATCAGTTGTACCTTCAGATATTTGGCCTGTTTTACTTCTCCTTAGTACATGGAATCTTAGTATGTAGCTCAAGGAATTTCTTTTTCTCCACTTTATTTGTCCAAGATATCTTTTATATTAAAAGTTAAATAGTTTTTCTCAATTAGGTCCTTATAGGATTGGATTTTTCTGAGGGTGTTGATATGTGGTGCCCAATTGGATGTGTATCTTCGTATGCTTATATCTATCGATTAATTCATATTTACTATGAGTACTATTCAATATGTTATGAGGAAGCATATACTGTGAAATAATTTAATATGACTGTATAATTTTTGTTGTGTTATTTTTATTGGATGTCTTGTTTGGTTAAATACTAGCTTATAAAGTAAGAATAAGAAATAACAAATCTGCTCTTGAAATTTTATCAATCTTTTTCCTCATAAAGTTAAAATAATTTGGAAATGAAATGGATCCAAGCATCTGGATTATCTAATTAGGCAGAAAAAATTGTAGAGAAGGACCAGAACAAGAAAAGAAGAAAAAATGACAGGTAGCATACATGGCTGATTAATAAAAGTTAGCAGTTATAATCTTGATAATTTTATGGTTGCTAATTATCATTAGATTCTGCCTTATCTTCATCTTTTTTATTTAATTTTTTCAAGTTCTTCCCCCACTTCTAGTGACTCATTGTCAGCAAGAAGACATAAAACAAACTCTCATTCTACTTGCTTTTTCTTCCTGGCTGTGTCTTTTTGCTTGCTTTTGTTTTTCAATTTAGGAAACTTGAGCTGATTCTGTGGTTGGGTAAAGCTAGGTGTATTGCAACATATTATTTTCAAACTTGTTCTTCTCATCTGTTATCTGCTTCTCTTTCAAAAAATTCAAGTGGACTTCACCCAAATATAACCAATGACTATGATTTATAACAGATATGTGGAAAAGACAGTATATAAAATTGTGTACCAACTGTTTTCAGCATAACGGAAATATTCTGAAGCAGTTATTGTGCAAAAAAAATGGATGTTGGAGCTTTTCTTTTACTTTTTGTGGTTGGATTTGTTCACAACTTTTCAGAAAGGGTGTATAGTTGTTGTTGTTTTTATTTTTTATTAGTGCCATTTGTCCTTCTCTTGTGGTTCCAAACACTGGAAGAGAGTAATGGAAATATTTAATCTTTTAGAAATTACCAAGGTGTTGAAAAAAGTTTACATTCCAAGTGGAGACTGCACCCCATTTTATTATTTTTTAAAAAAATCTTTATTGTCCAGAATATTACATATGTCCCCGTTTTCCCCATTGATCTCTTCTATCTCGCCCCTGTCCCCCGGCCTGCACCCATGGCCTTCGCCACTGGGTTGTCTTTGTCCTTGAGTTATGCATATATGCATATAATTTCTAATTTTATCATGGTTTTTGGATTGTGTTTTCTTGTTCATAAATCATTGGTGATAGCAGTTTGCATCAAAGTTCTTCCTCCCATCTCCTCATTCCAGCCGCCACCTGTCTTGTATTAGTAGCTCTGTGAGTGGAACGTCACAGTAACTCATTTCACTGCTGTGCACCTGTTTCCCACCCCATTGCATGGGCAAGGTGCTCTCTGATGCGTCCTCTCGTTGCCCACATCGAAGTTAATTTGTTTCTGTTTCTCCTTTTCCTTTGCTCACATGTGTTTATATTTCCAAATGTAAAGAACACAAAAAGGAGCATGGCTTCATACTGGAGCTCCAGGAGAACTCTCCACGCCATGGTTTTTGAATTTTTGTGCACATTCATGAAGAAAAGGAAAAAAACAACAACATAATTCAAAGAACTCTATGTATCTTACTTCCTGGTCCAGAATGCCCAGGAACTTGATTTCTTCCGTCAGCTTCCCTCTCGGGAATATCTGCGCAGCCTCTCACCACCACCAGCCAGCTTGGCATCATTCCTTTCCTACTGCCTACGTCTTTGTCTAACATTATCAGACTCTTAAAATTGATGTACAAGTTAAGTGCATTTGTTTAATGATTGGCTTGCGAAAACCAGGAGCCCCTTTAAGGCATTTGTTTTGTCTTGTCTTATGTAATGGCCTTACCTTCTTAGGACTGAGATGCAGAAACTGTGTGCCACTTAGTCTTGCGTGTACACCAAGGGGCTGGACACATCTGTACTTAAACATTCCAGCGAGAATTTCTTTATCATTTTACTTTGCAATAGAAAGATTTGCTTTTCATATTCCAAGGGATGTTTGACCAGTCAAAATCTTTTCTAAACTTTGAAATAATGTCATGAAAAAGGTCTGTATGTTCATAGTGCCTTGATGATCTCTAGGTAAACCAGGATTGGCAGCCTGGGGCAGGGAAGTTTTTTTAAAAAAAGGTCAACACGTTCATAGACGAAATCCAGTAACCGGTAATGAGAAGTGAGGTTTTAAATTTGCATTGAGCTCTGCAGATCACATTGTATTTATTCGTGTTGATATTAGCATTTTTGTTTGACATCACATTTCTTGAAGTCTGAGTTTGGCATTTTAAATTTGGTATTCTGTACGGATCTGGAAAATGTGTTTTCGTGTCTGAGATTACTGTTTCTATTTAGGGTCGTTTGCTTTGTGCTGCCTGTCAGTGTGTTTTGCAGAGTTGCCTGCCTTCTGGATGGCAGTCACTTTGTGATGAGGAATGGATAATCCACCGAAGGTAGAATTTTGTTGCTTGAAGATGGGTGAAGAAATCATCCTGCTTGAGTGTTTTCCTCCTCTTTCTCGATGTACTTTTAGAAGAAACTGACTTTTTCAAGCTCCCATGGCCCATTTGTGCTAACTAGTAAAATTCTCTTTTCTCCTACATCTACACTCTTGTAAAAGGATATTGTGTCTACCCAGTGGGCTGGGCTGATAGACCCAGTGTAGGCTTCCTGTTTGACCAGTGATCTGGAGTTTAAACTGGAGGCACAAAGAGCAGAAGCTCACGTGGCTTACCTCTCCTGGCTTACCTCTGTAGTGTTCTCGAATTCTCTACACCCAGTTGTGAGGGAGTGCTGAATTTAGGGTTCCCTTGCGAAGGTGACGCTGGCCAGAGCTGAGGAGCCTGTTCTGTGCTGTGCCCCCGTCTTTGTGTAGTTGGCCCGATGCCACAGTTCAGGACGACCTGAGACATATCTGGGAGTTTATAGCCATGAGGCTATCGATCGGAAACTTAGTGCTTCCACTGAATCCGGAGTCAGCAAAGCCACATGCTCTGTGAGAGAGAATGCCAAGTCGGTGCTTCAGGATCTCTGAGCAGAAGCACTGCTGGGTAAGCCCATTTGCCCACAGATTCCATTTAGGAAGACCACTCCTTCATTAATGCAGGACATGCTCTCTAACTTTAAGTGTCTTTCTTGAGAAAGTTGCTTAGTTTCATTTATTTTACTTCAAATTATCTTGTTACCTTAAGGTTAAGGAACATTTATTTGAACAAGTATAGTTAGTTCTTTGCCTCATTAGGCAAACGACTTCTAATGTGGATTTTGTTTGTTTGTTTGTTTCAGAAAGTTCTTATTTTTAGAGTTAATTTTTTCCTTTCAAGTTCTAAACATTTCCAGGTGTAAATAATTCCATTTTCCTGGATCCTTTTATAAGGCTGGAAGAGTAATGAAGTTTTGTGTGTGTTTGTGATTTTTGTTGTTGTTAATCCTCACCAGAGGATATTTTTCCTATGATTTTTTTTTTTATTATAGATACTGGAAGGGAGGGAAGAGAGAGAGAGAGAGAGAGAGAGAGAGAGAGAGAGAGAGAGAGAGAGAGAGAGAGAGAAATCGATTGGTTGCTTCCCACATGGCGCCCTGATCAGGACCAGGGATCAAACCTGCAACTCAGCTTTGTGCCTTTGAGAGTCAAACCCAACCTGGCACAGGCCAGCCCTCTAGCCACTGAGCCACATAGGCCAGGGTGCTTTGTGTGTGTTTAAATGTCACACTCAAGTCAGTTAAATGCATTTCTTTTGCTTCTATCAGATTTATTCAGTACACATTTTATCATTATACCACTATTTTTATAGACTTGATCTTTTCTTTTGTTTCAGGGGTGAAATCTTTTGAGGAAGCATATGTACCCTTATTAACACAGCCCCAGAGGGTGCTTGTCTCACCCTGGTATATTTAAAGCTTTTCTCTCTCATAAGCATAGAAAAATGGATAGAATAAGCTCTTGGAAAGCTTAAAGCCCTACCTAGGTAAAGTATGCCAGACTATGACCTGCTAAGGTAGTCATTGGTCATCTTTTCCTCAGTTCATTTTTATTTTAGCTTATATAATTTAATTACCTTTATAGTAATCATCTTAAAGATGCCTATTGAAAGGCCCGTTTTCGTTTACTACCCCATAAAACATACTAAAGACATAGTCCCTACTAATCAATGCCTGGCAGTTAAAAAAAAATGAACTATTTTTGTCACTGAAGTTTCCTCTAGCATGGTTAAACTTGTTTTATTTAAGATCATTGGGTGGAGCGTCCTTTCCCACACAGATCCAAGTTTGTGAGGGAAGTTTTATCTAAATGTGGTGGAGCTGGCGGGGCGAGCTTTGCTGCCTTCAAGGATAGCAATTTGAAAAACAAAATCCAAGCTTCTAAGGAAGCGACTAATATTTTTAGCCAAGGGGATGATATCAAACTTGCATGCATTTACCCCATAAACCTTTGACTATCTACCTTATGTTAGATGCTATTGCAAGTGACCTCCCAGGAACATGAGTTGTGCCTGGCTCTGAATTGTTGGATATTCTATTAAGACGAATTCCCAGCATTCCTAGTCAGATGTGAGGGAGGACCCAGTCCTTGGAGGGAAAATTCAATAGCTTCAGAGAGAAACTGATTAGTTATAATTTACAATTGAAATAATTCATCTGGATAAAATTCGGGAATTGGTGAACTCAGATGGGAAAACATTGCACCTTTATTTTCTCTAACTGAAATTTAGCGTCTTACTTCCTTATGAATCTAGACAGCAAGCCCTAGTACTACTAACAGCATCCGAGGCTTTATCACCAACTGAAGTACATATATTTTTGTATTATGTATTTTATTGCAGCTATCTTGAAATATTGTTTATGTTCATAAACTACACTGAAGCTATAGTACACTCAAATCTCTCATTATATCTTGTTGATGACTTATTAAAGACGCACATAAATTGCTGTAGCACAACTTTGTTTTAAAAAACATCTTTATGACTGTATTTCAGTAAAGCTGCTTTTCTGTTGAGGTGCTATGAACTTAATTGTATGCATTTTAAAAGCATTATACTTTGGAGGGATCCATAGACTTCACTAGACTGCCAAAAGGTTCATGCTACCAGAATGGCTAGAAATCTGACAGGCAGAAACAGCTGTTTTATTTCTATCTGGGTTGGAACAAGTTCTAACATATATTACCTATGTGATTCCAGGAATTTACTTAACTCTGCTGCACTTCATTTTCTCCATCTGTAAAACAGAGCTATAATGTGCCTTCTTCCCAAGATCATTAGTGATTAAGCCAGTTTAAATCACTAGCACAGTGCTAAGAGTTCGGTGCTATTATTATTGCCTGAAGTGTTGCTTTTCTAAAATTATGTGCCCTTTTTTTTGCAGAAATGAACGCTTAATTCATGCTGTCACATGTATAGCTTTCTAATTTTTTTTAAAGAACAGGAAACCATTGCTTATACAGTACTGAGCATATCTAGACTCTAAGTAACAGTATTTTTCTGTTGTTGTTGGTTTTTTGTTTTTTGTTTTTAGTTAAACAGTTCATCTAATTAAACATTCATTTAAGTTCTGATCAGGTACTGCCCGGTGCCCTGGAACTATAAACATAAATAGGCAATGTCTCTGACCTCAAGAGTCTACACAGTCTGTAACCAGAGGTCAACAGAATCCTGGGTCCTTGCTGTCTGCCACTTCCCAGCCAAAAAGCAGAGACACAGATTGGGTTATAAGTTTAATAACACCATATTGCAGAAATGTGGGAAGGTGACCAGTAAAAGACTTAATATCCACCTTTCCCTTAAGCTTGCAAGGGAAATTGGGAAAGGGAATGGCAGAGAGTACAAGAGGGCTGCTGGTGATTTGCAGTCCTGGAATTTGCATTCCTGTGGGGCTTTGGGTCTAGAACAGGGGTGGGCAAACTTTTTGACTCAAGGGCCACAATGGGTTCTTAAACTGGACCGGAGGGCCGGAACAAAAGCAACCTGACCATGCTGGCACTCTCCTCTTGGGCTGCTGGTGAAGGAGCGGAGGGGAGAGCAAGAGAACCCTCTGCTCTTTCGGCTCCGCGGGCCAGATAGAACAGCCGAACGGGCTGGATCTGGCCCACGGGGCGTAGTTTGCCCACAGCTGGTCTAGAAAGATAAATGTCTTTATTACTGGTCCCTGGAACAGGATGGTCAGCATTCTGAAATCGCTCAAGCGGTGTGTTGGAGTGTGTGTCATCCCCGTGTGTCTGAATCAATCAGCCCCCACATTCTTGGTGGCCAGGCCTGTAAGTTTAGGTCTGGGTTGAAAGTCTTGTTTTTGCCCAGTAACAAAATCTCAGCAAGAACATACAAGGTTCAGTGTATACAATTGATTAATCAGTATTACAATTCTGTTAGTAAAAGGGTGGTGAATGAAGAGAAATTTTAAAAAAATCATGTTTAGTTTACTCTTGTACCCCTATCAAGTCTGTTGGGGGGTGGGGAGAGAGACAGATGTATAAACAGTTGGTTATAGAAATCACCCTGACTCACTTTACCATCTCGGAGTAGGGGATGCTTGAAACCATGTCACTCTTTGAAAGCTTTCCCCTTTGTGTTGATCAAACCCAGAGGACTTGAACATGTTGACACCTATCTTAAAATGGAAATACTATGTACATAGAAATGATATGTGGGTTTCTTATGAAGCTATGGAAAAGAAATAAGATTATGCACGTTGATTTACCACAGTGCCCAGCACATATTGCATTTTAATTGATAATTTTTCAAAATCAGAGAACTTGTATGCACTTATGCATAACCCATGGACACAGACAATAGTGTGGTGAAGGCCTGGGGAGGGGACAGTAATGGGGAGGAGAGGGCCAATGAGGAGGGGGAATAAAGAGGGAGATATGTGATACTTTCAACAATTAAGATAAATTAAATAAATGGTAATTTTTCAGATGAACCTGTATGCCTGACTTTTTTGATATAAGGCAGCTTGCTATAGATAAAGTAGTAGTATTCAAAGCAGCAATGGTGGGTGGTTTTGTGTGGCAGTGACCTTGTGAACATTTGTCATTCCAGATCTGGCTGATTGACTTTTATAGGAACATGACAAGGATGTGGGTCATTTTTAGGGTGTACTAGAAAATGCCTAAAGGTTCCTCAGCTGTATCTCCCTATAAGGTGTCATCACATACACTTTTATAAGACCTTCAACTTTATTCACTATCAAGTTTATGTAACTATATTTTTAACAGTAGCAATACTGGTTTATGTGCTTTTCATTTTTGTTTCCAAATGTTTGGTATATACTCCATCACATTTAGAAATTAAAACAGGTACTTAATTTAGTGAGATTATTGTAGTTTCATTACCACATACATTTATTGTCTTTAAAACAGTTTACTCTAGACTGGCTCATTAGGCCTGATCAACAAATGTGATAATCATATTTGTTTTATTTCTACTCAGCCAGCATTTGAGTGCCCACGGATTATGTGGATTTCCAGTAATCCAGTGTTCCAAAATTAGGGGGAAATCATGCAGTATTGAATTCAAGCAAAGAGTTTAGGAACCATTATTTTGGTAATTGTAGTTTTCTATTGCAAGATTGCTCCTTTTTTATTTTTTTAAGCAAATTCTGTCCATTTGAGATGCTTTGTACATACTTTTATCTTTTAACTTACAAAAAAATAGTTGCAGAAAGGAATTTTTCTTTCCCCTGTGGCCTTCAATCTCTACATTTTGATAATGAAGCAGTAAGTATGATGTTTTTTCAGTCACCTTAGAATATATTTAATTCTTTATATGCTGCTGAGAGTTTAGCTTCACTACTAAATTTTGTTCCAAAAATTACTTCACATAAAGGAATTTAATTTCCATTATACTTTGCCTTCCACTTTTCTTCCAAAATTATATGCACATCTGATGATGTAGCTTGGACAGTATTAAATTAGTGATGCTTATAGAATGCTATAAAGGGGCCCTCAACAGGTAAGGTATTAAGTAGACTTAACCTCTGTTCCTTGCATGCTTGGAAGAATGATGGAGACCAGCCTTTCTACCCCCTCTCACTGCTCAGTAGTCTTTGTTTTTTAGCTCTGCTTCAGTGCATGTTCTGGTACACTCACTGATCACCTTGACCCTCCTTCTTTCCTTAGGATAGTCAGAGACAGATGATTTGAACAGACCAGTGGGTAGAGAGGAAAGGTTACGTTTGGGGACTTCCTGCTTGCTCCCTTCCATGTAGAGCTCCAGAGATCAGTCTAGCTGGCTGCCTTTCTCTCTCACTCCCTCTTTTCCTATCCCCTCGTCCTTCTCATGCCATTTCTGGGCCTCTTTGCAGAACTCTCTGCCTAGTTAGACCGTCGCTCCAGGACATCTGAGGTGACTGGGGTCGCCTCCTCCCACACTTGAAGAACACTGACTCGCCTGGTTACCAGCAAGTATACGAAGGGGGACTGATTCCTGGAGGGATTCACGCTTTGGCCTTTCTTTTACTCAGCACTTCAAAATTGTGTGCACTTTGGCATAAGGTGGCAGTCCCTGAAAGCTTTATTATGGAAACAGTAAATGGCACATGATTATCACTGTAAATGCCTCAAGGTTGGAGGAGAATGAGGAGAGTGCACCATGGCCTTCCATTGTTGGCCAAAAGCTCGCGGACCGAGAAAGCATTCTTTTCAGTGTTTCTATTCACCATTCTATCAAACCACCCAGAGGTTGTCTGAGAGGTGGTCAGTGCTTCAGCTTCTCTCTCCACAGTGCTTTCCGCTTCCTGTGAGTGTGAAGCCGGAATGCTCGGATTATGAGTGGACCTGTTTGATCAGTTTGTCCCCCCCCCAAAAAAAAAAAAAAATCTTCTACCTTTATGTCTTAGTCCATTCAGATTGCTATAGCAAAACACCATAGACTGGATGACTCACAAACAACAGAAAGTTATTTCTCACAGTTCAAGATTATGATTCTGGAAGATTCAGTCTGGTGGCTAACTTCCTGGTCCACAGATGGCACCTTCTCACTGAGTCTATGTGGGGGGAAGGGACGAGGGAGCTCTGTGGATTCTCTTTTATGAGAGGGCTAATCCCATTCTTGAGGGCCCTCTATCCTCATGACGTCAGTACCTCCCAAAGGCCCCACCCCCGGATACCATCCCACTGGGGCTTAGGATTTCAAGGTATGAATTTTGGGAGGCAACACAAACATCCATATCTTAGTGCCTTATTTAACCAGACTTCCTCATGCATACCTGACTGGTTAGTGATGGAAAAAGAGAGCAACTAAAAAAATCTGGGGTTACCTGAGTGTCATGTACACATCTTTCATTTCATTATCCTTGTCCTGTTTAGAAGGTTCTTGGCACCATTATTTACCTAAGAACTTGGCCTGTGTTCACCGATTATATCCTCTAGGTCAATGGTCGCCAACCGGTGGTCCGTGGATCGCTGGTGGTCCTTGAGGTCCCAAAGGTTGGCGACCTCTGCTCTAGGTAGCTTCACTGCCCCTCCCTCTTCTCCTCTTCCTGCCTCCTCCTCTCACATTCTTCCCGCACCTCTTCCTCTCTTCTCCCTCCCTTTTCCCCTCTTTTCCTTCTTCTGTTACCAATTCCTGTGATTGTACCATGTAAAAAAATTTCCATATATATAAGAATATAATGGGGAATATTGATATAACATTCTATCTTAATAAACTCGACATGTGTTTTTTTTTTCTCTCTCTCTCTTTTAAATGTGGGATATGCCACTGTTGAGCTGAGATAATGAAGTCGTATTTCAGTATTTTCTGCCCAGTAAGTTTTCCATATGGGGGAAATGATTATACTCTCTCCGGGGTACATTCTTAAATATAAGGCTCGTTAGCCAAAAGATGGGAGGGATGGAAAGATTTTAGTTGCTAAATGTTGTATAAGAAGATTATC
Source organism: Vespertilio murinus (assembly GCA_963924515.1). Classification (NCBI taxonomy): domain Eukaryota; kingdom Metazoa; phylum Chordata; class Mammalia; order Chiroptera; family Vespertilionidae; genus Vespertilio; species Vespertilio murinus. The sequence goes on from OZ004712.1 coordinate 61,732,811, forward strand.
TACAGTGGAGTGTTTTCTCTCCCTAATCTTAAAGCTACATTATTATTACTATTAACTTTTGCATATGAAAGTTTGCTATTATTTTTTAATTTCCAAGATAACTCTCAGGTGGGAAATCTAAGCAGCATTGTCTGTGAGCCATTTATAGTCAATTTTCATTGGAAGAAAAGACTTCTGCCACTATTTAATGTCAGTGTACCTTAAAAATGTGAATGTTTTCATATGGTCTTACCCATTTAATATTTTTGTTCAAAATTTTAATGTCTTATCAATGAGAACTATTTGTGGCCTGTTTATGTCTCCATATCTTTAATTTACACATTTTTGAAGTTGCCAGATTTTCCTGTCATTGCTGTTAAATATCTGTCATGTGTGCTTGTTTGGTGGGACCAAACTGTGAGAAGAGGGAGAAAACTTCTTAATTGGGTTCTGACCAGCCTATTTGGAAAATTAATGCAAAATGGTAAAAAGTGATAATGCCAAATATGAAAATCCAGGATCAGTTATATCCTGAATTCAAAAGTATGAATGTTCAGAATAGATAATACTGGGGAAAATTACTGCAAAAAAAACACAACAGTCTTTGTTTTTCTATTTACTTCTAAAGCTCCCTTAGGTGGCAAATTGTGTTGGTATATTGAAATTTTTATTTTCTCTACCAGTAAAATGAAAGGCATGTTGACATTCCAAGTAGAGACCGACCTCCTATTTTATTTCCTTTGGACACTGGGAGACTGTAAGTAGACTTGCACTGTTTCAGACCAGGTTTTGTGCCTCTGGTAGACTCTACAGGAACACAGCCATACGGTGTTGCTGATGTTTCTGGTAGTGCTAGGGTGGCTGACCTTAAAGGCTTGGTTGGCACCTTACCAAGAGCATGTGCGATTTTTACTTCGGAGCTTTTCACGGGGGTTGTTCTTTATAGTTGTACAACTTGCTTTCCGCCACGGATTGTGTGGGATTGAGTACGAGTTTTAAGGCTCGTACTGTGGAGAGTTTTGAGCACGGCAGGTAGGTCTGCCTGGCGTTGTCGTGGGGAAGAAGCTTTCTTTAGCTGCAGGACTGTTTCCTCCAGGCCTTACTCAAAGGGCCACAAAGTTGGTTTAAACCGCAAGTGAGCCACCCAAGAGGCCGCGGTACACAGGCCTGGAATAACACTGGTATTTTTCTGGGCACAGGTGTGTGGGTGAGATAATCTTTGCATGTCTTTCAGGTGTCGAATACTATCTGCTGCTTTCAAGTTGCAAGGCACTGGAATCCTGTGTGGCTTATGGAGGAGCCAGACTTGTCCTGTAGGGAGAAACCCCCTCAAGGAGGCAGGGTTATGAGGCCTGACCGATCCTACCTGTGCACAGTGGATCGTCCAATAGTGTCTGCTCACGAAAGAGTGATGTCATACCCCTGGAGAGAACTCCCGTGCCATTCAGTGAGGGGGTGGGGGAGGGAGGAGAATGAAAGGGGTTATAGACATTATTAAGAGGATATACGTATATATGATGGAAGAGATCAGGAACCTCAAATAAAATGTGATAACAAGGGCACTCACCATTGCAAAGAAGGAAGCAGTGTCTTGAATGAAGTCCTGACAGTGGAGATTATGCACAGAGATGGATTTCTCTATCCATCCGGATTTGCCCCCCAGACTTGGTAAATGTGGGTAGTGCCCGAATCAGCTTCTCGATGGGAGTGTTTGTGTTCACAGGTCATAGATTCAGAGCAGGTGCCATGGACTAGAAGGAGCATCTTGGCAAAGCTAAAACCAAGGCTTTGTTTTGTTTACTCTTTTTAACTTACACTATTTAATCCTCACTGTAGTCTTTGCTTGAATATACTTTTGCCTGATACATTGCTGTCTGAGTATTTAAGCCACACAGAATAAAGCTATAGGAAGTAGAAAGAAGTAAACATAAAAATGAAAATAAAATTGAAATAGAAAAATACTAAAGAAATCAAACTGAGTTATATGAGAAGACCTATGAGACAAATACTACCATGATCGATGAAAAAAAAATAAAAGAATATGGAAACAATCACAATCTATAATAATAAAAGCATAATATGCTAATTAGACCAGACATCCTTCTACATGTGCTCCTGGATGAAGCTGAGCTGCGAGGGAAGCCTGGGTCCCAGGTGCCAGAGGGAAGCCAGTGTTGGCAGTGGGGAAGGAAGGCCTACTCTTGTATGAATTTCGTGCATCGGGCCTCTAGTGAGGAATATAAAATGGTTTTAACTACAGATAGGATAATTTTTTTAAAATAATAAAATTACTTTGAACATCCTAGGTGGGTAGCTCTGTTGGTTTGAGAATCATTCTACTATGTCAAGGTTATAGATTCGATACTTGGTCAGGGCACATATAAGAATCAACCAATGAATGCATAAACAAGTGGAACAGAAAATCAGTATCTCTCTCCCTCTCTCCCCCCTTTTCTTCCTCCCAAAAATCAATCAGTAAAAATACTTTGAACAACATTATGCCAGTAAATTTGGAACTTAAATGAATTGATACCTTTATTGGAAAACAAAATTAACTCAAAAAGAAATAAAAAACCAAAATGAAAGGAATTAAATAGAAAAACTATGATTATATTAACATTACAAAAATGGCATTTAATAAAATCAACATCTGTTCAAGATAAAAATATTATTCAATTTAAAATGAGCCCCAGAAAAAAACTTCTGAATATCTATCAGAAATGTAGACAAAATGTCATAGTTAATGGTGAGGCTTTCAGAGGTTTCCAGAACCTCTGCATGTGACTTAAGATTGTTGCAGATGTAATTAGTTAAACTAAGGTGAGGGCATAATAGATTGGGCCCTTAACCTAAAAAATGATAACCTTGTAAGAGTAAAAGAGAGACAGAACACAGGGAGAACACCCTGTGAGATGAAGGCAGAGGCAGATATTGGAATGATGTATCTACAAGTCAAGGCCAGCAAGGATTGCTGGGAACCATCATGACAAGATTCTCAGAGCCTGCGTGGGAACCAGCATTGCCAACACCTCCTGGTTTTCCATTTCTAGCCTCTAGAACTGAGAGAAATAATGATTTTGTTTCAAGTGAGCCAGTTTATGTTGCTTTATTACAACAACCGTAGGACCTGAATAAATACCCAAAATGTTAAGGTTCTTTAAAGTTGGGTGTTGAATACATGGGACTTATATTATTCTCTCTATTTTTATAATGCATCCTAAAACTAGTTAAAAACGAACTCCCACTAATTTGGTTGAATTTTCTATAATGAACTTTTTGATGGAGTTTAAAGGTAAAATAGATGTGCACATAGCTGGCAAAATGAGCAGTGCCAACTGTATGTTTCCTGCGGTCAGTTAAAACACTTTTAAAAAGTTGGGGAGCAAACACAGCATCAGAAAAGTTGCTTTTGGCAAGTATCCAATATGGAAAATAATTGTGCATCTGGACCTAGTTATTAAAAAAAAGGTAATTAAACTACAAAATATTCACATAGCCATTGGGGTTAAATCCTAGTTCATCGACTTAATTAGCTATATGGCATTTCACAGATGACTTGCTTGGCTTGGTTTTCTCATTTATAAAATGGAGATTATGATGTCTACATTATTGCATTATTGTGAATGTGAAATAGTACATAAAACATCAAGCATTTAGTAAAGACTCAAATTGAAGCTTAGATTATTAATAGCAGTAGCATTGCAAAATTACTATAATTCGATGAATTATAAAAGTGCTATACCTGAATGATCAGCTAGGACAGCTTGTACATTAATTACCTTGTGAGTCACTTTCTTCCTATGTATGGCATTCAGAAGTTTTTGCTTGAAGTGTTACTGCTGATACGATGTTGGGGCTTTCTTTGATGTGCCAAAAAGCACAAAATTAATCTGATACAGTCTTCTCGTGGTAAGGACCATTTGTTCTAGTTTGCTCTCAATCATTCTACCATACGTAGAATCCCATCTTGCATGCATGTATTTTTGTTAGGACATAAACATAATAAAACCAGATTTTGTGGTGCTCAGTCTCTCTAGTTACTACGGTTGTTTCAGCTGTGGCCATTCTTGCTTGACTTTATTAAATGGTTGCTGAGAGAAAAATATTGAGGGAATTTATCAAATAATTTACAGTGAAAACTTAAATGAAAGGCTGCTTTAAGTTTATTGCTGGGATGCTGTTAGGGTGTGTTAGGTACCAAGCAATACAAAGTTTATCTGATATCATTTTTTTTCTTGATAATGACTATTTGGCTTATGATTTGAGATATGACTATCCATTTCTTTAGATAGATATACACTGAGTGGCCAGATTATTATGATCTCTGAATGCATAATAATCTGGTCACTCAGTGTGTGTGTGTGTGTGTGTGTGTGTGTGTGTGTATGTTATACATATATATCTATTAGAGGCCCAGTGCATGAATTCATGCATGGGTGGGTTCCGGCCAGCCTGGCCAGGGGGCATGGGCAGTTGGCTGGCCAGCCTGCTGTTCCAACTCCTGGTCCAGGGGACAATTTGCATATTAGCCTTTTATTATATAAGATATACACTGAGTGGCCAGATTATTATGCATTCAGAGATCAAAATAATCTGGCCACTCAGTGTATATCTAGACATATAAAACATAATTAAAGGAAGATTTCTTTTTAAAATTTAGCAGTCTGCTTGCTTACATAATAGTTGTTACTTTATAGCTGTATATCATTCCGAATTTATTCAATTATTCCATATTTATAACGTCTTCCAGATACAGATATGTGGATGGAATTTATTTTTGACTTTTAGACAGAAAATGTAAGACAGATGTCCTCTGGACAACCGTTGTCACAGTAATTCTTGGCTGAGGGAAGAGTTGTCACATCATTGCCTGCTATATTAATTTTTCAAATGGGTGGCTGGGTAAAGCAGAGGTTGCCATAGCTGCTGTTATGTCTTGATTTTTTGAAGAATAAGTGCTTGAAAAGCCAACCATTTGTCAGGGACCCCGAGCAAGTTTTATTGTGCTAGTATGGGGCTAAGAAAGAGGAAACAAAAATTTACAAAAACGAGTAAGGTGACACTGCTTTTCACAAGACATTCTAAATCAAGTGGAAGTATAGATATAGAAGCAGCTCACTATATGAACCACAGTAGAATTAAATGACTGTCGACTTGTTACAAAAAGGATGTGTTATAGCACCAGGTCTTTGTGCCTGGGAAAATTGCAAAAGGGAGATTGAGAGTTGTCTTGAAGGACAAGAAGAATTTTATTTGGTGCAAAACGGGGGAAAAAAAAGAAAAGATGCTTTATAGAATTGAGAAGTGCCTGCCACGCTAGCGGCGTGCTTGGTGATTGATTTACGAATAGACGTGAAGCAGGTCATCTGATACACATCATGGCCCCAAGAGGCGGGCGCTACGTCCCCACCTTACAAATGAGCAAACGGAGGCTCAGTGAGGCTCACCTCACACAGCCAGCAGCAGCAGAGGCCGGTTTTCACAGCAGGCCTGTCACTCCGATGGGTGCTTCTGTACAGGTTCAGCTAGTGTGGTGACTCCACATGCATGGTGGTTCTTGGCCGTTGCCTCCCAGGAGGGTTTGCACTACCTGATAAATGAGGGAGGGCTTTCTGACCTGCGAATTGGGGAAATACAAGGGATCTAAATGGGAGCTTCTCCTTCATTGCCTGTGCCCTGCTACTTGTGACTGCTAAGAACTCTCAGAGTCAGCCGTGCTCTGTGGAACTGGTCTTGAGAAGGCAAAGGAATGCAACCTTCAGTCATGCGTTGTGGTGCAGGAAGGTCTAGAATCTACCCCAGAGTTCTAGGACAACTTTGAAACGGCCCAGTCCCCAGAGCAGCCTCCATGCTTGGCCTTCCTCGCTGGCTCTGATGAACGGCGGGAGCAGAGTAGTCTGTTAAGAGAACAGCACAGGTGCTGGAGGTCATTCAGAAGATTAACCTAGTCTAGATGGTCGGGTCAGCATTAAGATGGGTTTTGTCCTAGGATCTAGGTAGCAATGCCATCTAATGCCACCCTTCACCTTGTGTTTGCGTAAGGATGTTCAGCTCCTCCTCTTATTCCTCCCCGTGCAGAGGCCTTGGTGTGAGATTTCCCCCATTGCTTCCCGGGCTGGTAGTGGGTCTGCTCTGTGGGTTACCATTTCAGCTTCTAACTCAGACGGAATGAGAAGAAAAGGTTGTTTAGTGTTAAAGTTACATAGACCGTGGCTTGAATTCAGAATGCAGAAGTGACTGTAATATAAGTAGCTTGATTTTTACTCATAAAAATTTTAAAAGACTTGGTCATATTCAAAGTGCTCATTTATTTTTATATTTAGGTATGGACATAATCTATTTTTATGAGTATTAAATCTAAAAAAAGAATTTGGGGTTGAACTTTTTTTATGTGTAGTCTTAACTACTCTATATTCTAACAGACATAATCACCCTCATAAAGGTAAAACAAAATAGATACATTATTGCATGAGGAATAGTATAAGGAAGAATGCAGAGGGTAATGACATTTTTAATTTAATTCAACCTTCATTGAACACCTGTGGTGTGCTAGATGCTATGCTGGAAAGTTATTATTAAAACAAATGAGAATTAATAAGATTTAATTTCAGTCCTCAAAAGATTAATAGAATAGATAATATTGTCAAGAGAATTGTATCAGTTGCTGCATAATGAACTACCCTACACCTTAGTATATACAGGGGCAGTTTTTCTTATCCTAGCTAATAAAGAGGGAATATGCTAATTGACCATCACTCCATCACAAAGATAGCTGCCCCCATAGCTGAGGCCAAGTTCCCATAAGGAGCCTTAAGGAGCAATCATCAGGGACCAGAGACTATGCCCTCCTCCACCCCGGTGGGCTTGACAGGGGACCTTAAGGTGCGCTGCCCATCCTGGTACTGGGCTAGGGGACCTCAGGCTGCTCACCCTGTCCCAGCACCAGACCTGGGGACCTCAGGCTGTGCCCCCCACCAGGTGGGGCTTGACAGGGGACCTCACGGTGCAACCCCAGTGCTGGGACGGGGAAAGAAATCATGGTTAGTGGTCTGGTGATGTGAAGTATGTCTGTTTTGGCTGTTTATTTTCTCTAATATACTTAATTACCAAAGTTCTAATGTATTAAAAGTTGTTATATTGGTTAATAGAAAGAATAATGAAAGAGAAGCCAGAGTAAATTTTGTGGTTTTCATTTATCTGTCCCTGACCTATTATAGTGTGTGACTTCGAGGTAATTCAGAAGCTTATGTATTAATTTTAAAATTTACCGTATCTCATTTTAGCATATTTAGATCTTTGCTGAATTTAAAGATAGTTTGAGAAAAAATTACTTGAAAAATGTGGTTTTTTCTTTTAATCCTCACTAAATGATATGTTTTTATTGATTTTTAGAGAGAGAAAGAGTAAGAGAAAGATACATGCCCCTACCGGGAATGAACCCATATCCTAGGTATGTGCCCTGACCAGGAATCGAACACGCAACCTTTTAGAGTCCAAAATGGCACTCCAGCTAACTGCGCCACCTGGCCAGGGCTAAAGAAGGAATTTTATTGCATATGTTAGAATATGTAGGGATAGTGATTAATTTGCAAACAAATATACACATTTTAAATTTAGTTTTACCTTTAAAAATCTTTAAAAATAAATATACTGCTTTCAGAAGATATCTGCTGTTCTCAGTAAACGACTTAGAGCATGTATTCTGTTCCTGCCAAACCCCATTATGACGCATTTAATTACTCAGAGGAAACCTATACAGTCGTTTTCGAGCTTAAATGCTAACCCAGTGTGTTTTGTGGCTTCTTTGAGATCTCTACTAATGGCACAGCCCTGTGTATTGTGACTTGTGGATAACTTATTGAAGCCTCTTCGGTATTCCCTGCATCTTAGAGATGCTGTTTGGGCAGCGCTATGTGAATGTATTTGACTATTTTTCTTAGAAGAATAGCAGCTTCCGGAAGTTGGAACATTCTTAACAGAGGTTGACACACAGCAGAGGGCTACAGATAAGCTGATTTTTCTACCTGAGCTTAATGAAAATGTTAACCTTTTTGAAATAGTGATTGGGACTTGGAGGTTAGGATACATGTACACACCTAGTTTGTATGTAACTCTTTTCTCCTTTCTAGATGATGACCTTCTTAAGAATAGGGCGCCATATCATGTCTCTTATAATATAGGTTCTGGCTCATATTGGTGTGTCCAGTGATTATTGTGGTTTATGGCTATTATTTTTTAAATATATTTTAATTGATTTCAGCAAGGAGGGGAGAGGGAGAGAAAGATAGAAACATCAGTGATGAGAGAGATGCTAGTTATCATTGATCGGCTGCCTCCTGCACACCCCGTACTGAGGATCGAGCCTGAAACCCATGCATGTGTCCTTGACTGGAATCAAACCAGAAACTCTTCATTTCACAGGCCATTACTCTAGCCACTGAGACAAGTCAGTGGGCTGTGGTTTATAATTATTTAAGTGTCATTTCTTTGGGTAAACCTCAGGAATTTAGAGGTTTAAATTCCCCCTGTCCCCCAGCGTATGTGCCCTTGACTGGGATTCCAACCTGTAGCCCTTTGGTGCACTGACTGACACCCTAACCACTGAACCACACGTGGCAGGGCTCACCTTGTTTCATAGAGTTGAAAACTCTTTGGGTTTCCTTTGGTTAGTGAAAACAGCTACTCACTAATGTTGGTCTTTCATGAAAGTGAAGTGGCATAACCTGAACTCTCAAAGAGCTGGGCGTACCTGTAAAGAGGCCAAACAGCCAGATGGAAGGAGCAGGGACTGCTGAGCCACTGGCTCAGGCAACCCCAGCGGCCTGCGTCAGTCCTCTGTAGCCCACTGCGAAGTTCAGCAGAAGGAAAGCCTACTTAGCACGTGGCTGGTGAAAAGGAAAGCCTTCTAAAAACAGAGGCGAGTATTCGCTGTTGGCCTCCTCCCCGCCCCCCCCCCCCCCACACACACACACCTTGTGAAGCAGTGTGGAAGAGATCAGGGGTTGCTTCTTATATTTGATATGATGATGTAAACTGTCTTCTGAGAGAGGCTTCATTTTGTGGCTGTTCATAGAAAAAGCTAGGAATTCACACTTCGTTTTAACCTGGGAACAGTCTACATGGAAAGACAATGCAGATGTGAGCAGAATAATGTCTCAATACAGCTGTATGAATGGGGCAAGTTGATTGGTTCCAATTTTATTTTTAGAAGCAAGTATTAACTAAAATATTATGGGCTGGTAAGTACAATAAATGGATTTTTACAAAATGACTAAATTCTCACCCTGGTCAGTGTGGCTCAGTGGTTGGAATGTCAGCCCATTCAGGGAAGGGTTCGTGTTCGATTCCCAGGCAAGGGCACATACCTGGGTTGCAGGATCAACCCCCTCCCCAGTTGGGACATGCGGGAGGCAACCAGTCCATGTCTCTGTCTCATATCAATGTTTCTCTTCCTCCCTTCCTCCCTCCCTCCCACTCTAGAATCAGTGGGAAAATATCCTTGGGTAAGAATTAACAAAACAAAAAGACTGAAATCTTGCCACATGCCTCTGATTGAAAAGTTGATGTCCATTTGCACCCTGGGAGATGGGGTCTTTTTTTCCCTTCCTCTTTTTGTATCCCCAGGGTTTTATATGCGAGACCTCGTGCGTGCATCGGAAATGCCCTATGTAGTAAATAATAAATGTTGGAATGCTTGTGTCAACGTATTGACTCGATGAAACAGACTTCTGTGAAATTTTAAAATAAAATCAAACAAGCATTAAGACATCTTTAAAGTAGCAAAGATACTGTAGTTTGCAACTTTAAAGTAAGGTAGTGAATTGTGACAGTTGTGGTCATCCTTCCTCTGTGGTAACCACCCGCCCAGTTACCACATCTGTTAACCTTCAAAGTGAAGATGCCTCTCTGTCTTTGCTGATACTTCAGGAGTTCCAGCCACTAGCTGCTTCTGTCTGAGCTCACCTCACCAGTCCATTCTCCTCCTCCTCCAACGCATGTTCCTCTTAGGGTAGTCAAAGCACACTTCTTTAATAGTGAACACCTTGAGACACTTGGGTGTCATTTCCCCAGCTCAGAACCCTTCAGTGCTTCTCTTGTCCTTGGGACATAATCCAGAATCCTTACTCTGACGTCCATGACCCTGAACACCGACTGCCTTTCGCCTCTCCCCCCTCTTCATCCTTAGCTCTCTCCTTTCTCACTTGGCCAAACTTCTGTTTCTTCAGATCCTTTCTCTTGCCAACTTCCCATCTCAGGCTCAGGAAACTGCAGTTGCTTCTGCCTGACCTCTTCCTAACTCCTCTTTGCTTGGGCAATTCTGACTTAGCTTTCCCAGCCTTAGACTAAGGATCACTGTCTTAGAGAACAGTGCTCCAGACTTCTTTAACCGGAGTTCACTCCCTGTCACATCTCTTCTTCCTCTCGATAACCTGTTTTCTTTTCAGAGCCCTTCTCGCGACTTGCGCGTAAGCATTTCTCTGTGCATTTGTGTAAAACCTGCCCTCACTGGATAACGTGCTCTACAAGGTAGGCATATGTCTCTTTTCTTCTTTGACATAGGATCCATCTTAGTATTTGTCTAGCACATAGTACAATCGCAGTAGCTATTTGTGTGAAGAAAGCTAAATCCTCCTTGCAAGATGACAGTATATTGGGCTAACGACATAAATTTAGATTACACTGTCCCCATGATGAGTCTTTAGGCCTGGGCAAGCAGTTGCTATTGGAAGTCACTAGGAATGATTTGTTCTTGCTTCCCATATGAATGGCATTTTAGGTAGCATACCATCCATGAAAACTAGAGACTGGCAAGGTACGTGGTTGCTGCTGTCCCTGACAAGAGAGGAAAAAATGAGTATGAATGTGGTTAGGCAGTTTCTCAACCTATCCAGAATGAGGAAAGAAACCCAAGACTGTAAACATAATATTCTTATCTGTTTATTGCTTTAGAGTTTATTCAGATTGTTAAAACCACGAGTCATTGCTTAGTTGCTTTTTGGCCAATAGGATTTCAGTATGCAGTGCACTAACATAAACTCTTGGATTGGCTTAACTACCTCTGATGTCACAATTTACCCATTAGGAAGTCATAATTTTCTTGAACTCACATTGTACCAACAGCTCTAGTTTCATTGTGAGAAAGGTTATCTACACAAAATAAAAATACTGGAAGGAGCAAGATACCTTTGATCCATGCAGACCTTTTCCGTTAACGAGCTTTAATTATCACCTGTGAACAATTGAAGCTAGCTTTTTTTTTGGACTTTCTTTTATACGTGACTTTTTGTTGTTCATGCTTGTCAGTTAATAGGCAAGTGGTGGAATGAGCCTACTTAGAATTACTCCTTCATCGCATAGCTCTGTTCCATCTCGACTCCTGAGGCTCGGCGTCTTCCTGCTGCTTAGCCTTCCTGGCGCCGCGGGAAAAGCCATTTGGACAGCCCACCTGAACATAACGTTTCAGGTGGGAAACCGCATCATATCCGAGCTAGGAGAGAGTGGCGTGTTCGGGAACCATTCTCCCCTGGAAAGGGTGTCCGGCGCCGTGGTACTGCCGGAAGGATGGAATCAGAATGCGTGTAATTCTATGACCAACTTCAGCAGGCCCCAGCAGGAAGACTCTTGGCTGGCCCTCATTGAACGGGGAGGCTGCACTTTTAGCCACAAAATCAACGTGGCGGCTCAGAAGGGAGCCAATGGTGTGATCATCTACAACTACCCAGGCACGGGCAACAAAGTGTTCCCCATGTCTCACCAGGGGACGGGCAGCACGGTCGCAGTGATGATAGGCAACTTGAAAGGCATGGAACTTCTGCACTTGATCCAGAAAGGCGTCTACGTGACGATCGTCATCGAAGTGGGGAGGATGCACATGCCGTGGCTGAGCTATTACGTCATGTCCCTGTTCACCTTCCTGGCTCCCACGGTCGCCTACCTTTTCTTGTACTGCGCCTGGAGACCGAGAGCACCCAATTCTTCCACCAGGAGGCGGAGGCAGATAAAGGCCAACGTGAAGAGAGCGATCGCTCAGCTTCCACTGCGGGTGCTCAAAGACGGGGACAAGGAGCTAGATCCCAACGAGCACAGTTGTGTTGTTTGCTTTGACACATACAAACCCCAAGATGCAGTACGTATCTTAACTTGCAAACATTTTTTCCATAAGGCGTGCATTGACCCCTGGCTTTTAGCCCGGAGGACGTGCCCCATGTGCAAGTGTGACATTCTGAGAACTTAAGAAACCCAGAGAATCTTAGGAAGCTGTAACCGAGTCTTTTCAAAGATTAAAACTAGATGAGTTCTTTTAGCACTTTTTGTAGAGAGAAAGTTCAACTCCAGCTTCTCTACCCAAGTACCAAAGAGGGTGAAATTTGTGTGTTTTTAAAATAAAACTCCATATCACGCTCACCTATTTGAACTTGTTTTTTTTTTTTTTCTAATAAGTTTTAGTTGTTATACATTTTTGCTCTTATTTGAATAAGGACATTAGCCTACCTTAAAAGCAAATTAGTCTTTACCTTCAAATTACAATGTCACATTGATGTCAGAGAGTCAGTCATAATATTTTAAAGGTTTTTTTATGTTTTTATACTTTGTTATCATATTTTCTTTAACATTTGATATCTAATAATATCTCTGCTCAATGAACTTTATTGTAGGATTAGACCTTGATTTAATAATCCATTAATTAATTTTATTAATAACTAAGGAATCTGGTTTCCAAAGTTACTAACTGGGTAGGTAGTGTCCTATATAGTAAAGTGTAGTATGCAAATTGTCCCCTCGACCAGGAGTTGTACAGGAGTTCGACCAGGGGGTGGGGCTAGCCCAGGGAAGGGAGGGAGGCACTGGCAGCAGCCACTAGTGACTCTACCAGTGCACGAATTTTGTGCACTGAGCCTCTAATGTTCTTAATAATTATTTTAGACTAGAGGCCTGATGCACGAAATTCATGCACAGGTAGGGTCCCTAGGCCTGGCTGGTGATGAGGGCTGATTGGAGCCTTCAGGCTGCCCTTTGGAGCCTCCCTTCCCTGGCAGCCGACGGTTGGCTGGGGCCTTCCTTTTTTCTGTGCCGCCCCCCCCCCCCCATGGCCAGAGAATGTGATAGCAAGTGATTGAACTCCTGGTCTCCTGGTCGAACTGCCAAGGGGACACTTTGCATCTTAGGCTTTTATATATAAATAGATGATAGCACTTTTAGTTATGTAACTAAAACTATTTTACATTGTGATAGGTCTCATTTAAGGCAGCACTGCAAAAAAAATCACCTTTGTTTACCAGAGCACTTTAAATCCTACCATCCAGGTAGGATTCAGCTATGGTAATCAGGTTTCCCTTCTAGAAATAAGCTAGTAAATTCTTTTCTTTTCAAAATACTGGTGTCTCTCTTTAATAATGTGGAAAGTACAGAGCTGAAATTTTCGGTTGCCCTTCTGAATTCTATCTTTTGCTTTACTTTGCCTTTTCCTCTTTTCAAGTATATGAATCAACCCCCGTGTAATCACCAGAGACTGAGAGATTTGGGTTACATTGTTCTGATGAAAATCTCTGTTTATGGACAATATGCTGAATCACTGAGGTGCCACTCAGATGGCACTTTGTGAGCCCACACATTTCATACTAACTAGACTGTCTTTTTAAAGAGTGGGTTGTATGGAAGCACAGTCAGATTAATGGCCTTTGGTAAAGGACATTGACCGTTATGAGCATTTCATGTCAGCAGTCTCTGATTCTACTTTTTGCTGGGCACATAGGGCCCTTTTCTCCTTCCTCTTTCCTGCCTCAAGTAGTCATGCTATTGCTTCACCTTTCATAAGAAGTGCTAACATCCATTGACCTAGTGAGACCCAACCAAAGTGTCTCTTAGCATCCTGTGCATAGAGGTCAGAGGCATTTATGTTCAAAGTCAAAATCCTTCCCTGATTTCCTAGCTGGTGAGTAAGAACCACTGAAATATACCCTCAAGAAAGTGTGTGGCAGCACTAGTGACTGCCCATGTTTATTAGTTCACAGTATTCTTTGGCTTGTATGTCCTGTGGTGCCATTGACATAAGTGTAGCTAACGTATAGGCAGAGCTGACAGTGTGTATGTGAGGTCTTCCTCTAGTGATGTTTGTTGATTTTGATAAACATTTTATTAAAAACAAAAACATCTATGACCTTTAGTAGTCACTGCCTATGGTGGATTTTAAGTGGGGACCTTTAAACTCTTCTTTTTAAAATCAGTAGTTACACATTTGTTTATAATGAGTTATACTAAACTAAAATTATTGTTTTTAAACTTTCCTACATCCTTCCTTTTCTTCCCTCAAAATATTATTAACAGATGTCAAGGTTTGCAGAGAAATGAGATTCATGTTTCTGTCTTTCCTGTTGTCATTCCTATATCTTATCAGTGTGAGGAAGTGAGGCTGATGTCATTTAACAGGATACCCTACTTTTAAAAATAAAACCCATCCGAAACCAGTTTGGCTCAGTGGATAGAGCATTGATCTGCGGACTGAAAGGTCCCAGGTTCGATTCCAGTCAAGGACATGTACATTGGTTGCGGGCACATCCCCAGTAGAGGATGTAAAGGAGGCAGGTGGTCAATTTTTCTCTCTCATCGATGTTTCTAGCTCTCTATCCCTCTCCCTTCCTCTCTGTAAAAAATGAATAGAATATATTTTAAAAATAAAATCTACACCAAACTTCTGAGTAAGCTTTTATTAAGCCAATTTAGTACAGTAGTTAATATGAGAAGTAGAAAAATTCGCATTTTAACCAAATGTGAGTTAAAGATGGTATTATAACCAAAACCAGTTTGGCTCAGTGGATAGAGCGTTGGCCTATAGACTGAAAGGTCCCGGGTTGGATTCGGGTCAGGGGCATGTACCTTGATTACGGGCACATCCCCAGTATGGGGTGTGCAGGAGGCAGCTGATTGATGTTTTTCTCTCATTGATGTTTCTAACTTATCTCCCTTCCTCTCTGTAAAAAAATCAATAAAATATATATTTTTATAAATGGTATTACAGAATTTGTCATTTTTACCACGTATTTGGTGGCAGTGCTAATTTTAAATTATTTTGTCAAAATTTGCCATTTTGTTGAAAATATTTCTTTTGAAGAAAAAATATAGTTATACTAGTGTCCTGGTGCATGGATCTGTGCACATTGAAAGGAAATTAATTAGAAGAAATATTTTAATATTGCTATTTACATCTTGCTAATGAAAAAAAAAATAGGATTCTATTGAGCATCCTATCTACCTATTCTAGGATTTCTGTGAAGATCAAATGAGATAAAGCACAGGAAAACTCTTCACCAGCATTTGATTAAATTGTAAAATGTTTGCACTTGGCTATAAAGCAAGTCAGGCTCCTGGGCTGAAGAAACTCTAAGGATGATAGTTGCTAGGGAGAGGAACTTGGACATTGCTATGTGATGTCATTACCTGGCGCCCACAGCCACCGTTTCCAGACTGGGCTTGGCTGGAATCCACTGTTTGCACCAAGGGGTACTGGCAGCATTGGCTGTGATTTGGTGGGGTGTTGTTCTGGGGTGGTGGTGTTCTGTGTTCCACTTTAGGGAAGCTGAGTGTTGGCTTGTCAGCACCAGGTCCATGGTTCCGTTTATTTTTAAATGGCCAGCACATGTCATAGCAGCTTCTGCATTGTGTTTGCTCCCTGGTGGTCAGTGCGCATCATAGCTACTGGTTAGACAGACACTTAGCCATATCTATCTATCTATCTATCTATCTATATCTATATCTATATATCTATATCTATATCTATATCTATATCTATATCTATATCTATATCTATATCTATATCTATCTATATCTATATATATAGAGAGAGAGACAGACAGACAGACAGACTAGAAGCTCACTGCATAAAATTTGTGCATGGGTAGGATCCCTAGTGGTTACTGGCTGGCAGTCCGGGCATTCTTTCATTCCGCACTGCCCTCCGGTAGTCAGCATATATCATAGCAAACAGTTGAACTCCAGATCAATCGAACTCCTGATGGAACACTTTACATATTAGGCTTTTATATATATAGATTTCTTCTATATGCATATCCTTTCAGGTTTTAAAATGCATGTTGTTGTATGAATTTTATATTTCACTAGAGGCCTGGTGCATGAAATGTGTGCACGAGGGGGAGGGGGAGGGTTGTCCCTTCTTAGCCCAGCCTGCACCCTCTCCAGTCTGGGACCCCTCGAGGGATGTGTGAGTGACCGTTTAACAACTAAAAGGCAGTTGTACATCCCTCTCACAATCCAGGACTGCTGACTCCCAACTGCTAGCCTGTCTGCCTTCCTGATTGCTCTAACCACTTCTGCCTGCCAGCCTGATCACCCCCTAATCAATCCCCTGTCAGCCTGATTGATGCCTAACTGCTCCCCTGTACACATTGTCACCACCAACTGCCCTCCCCTGCAGGCCTGGTCCCCCCTGACTGCCCTCCCCTGCAGGCCTGGTCCCCCCTAACTGCCCTCCCCTGCAGGCCTGGTCCCCCCTGACTGCCCTCCCCTGCAGGCCTGGTCCCCCCTAACTGCTCTCTCCTGCAGGCCTGGGTCCCTGCAACTGCCCTTCCCTGCAAGCCTGGTCATTCCCAACTTCCCTTTTCTGCTGGCCTGGTCACCCCTAACTGCCCTCTCCTGCAGGCTTGATCGCCCCCAACTGCCCTCCCTTGCAGGCCTGTTTTCCCCCAACTGCTCTCTCTCTCTGGCCTGATCACCCACGACTGCCCTCCCTTGTAGGTCTGGTCCCTCCTAGCTGTCTTCCCCTGCTGGCCATCTTTTGGTGGCCATCTTATGTCCACATGGGGGCAGCCATCTTGTGCTGGAGTGATGGTCAATTTGCATTTTATTATTTTATTAGGAATTTTAGTTTAATTCTGCTATCTGCTAACAATATTTGCCACTCAGGGATGGAACCTAGCTTATAACAACTTAGAAAAATCACCCATAACAACATTGAAATTTTCAAGCCAATGCATTTTACAGGATGCTCTGAGCTCTCACCTAATTGGCTGTTGCCTTTTATGTCATAATCACATCACTCAACAAACAGTAAGCAGTATCTAGAGTTACAGCAGTGAAACTAGGATTGTTGCCCCCTCCCCCCAATGTAAAGTTTTTTCTCTCTCTGCCTCTAATAAAACATCTGCAACTCATACAACATCTTTAAGAATTTCTCACAAAAACATGCTGGGAGAAGGTGGAACCAGTTTTCACCCAGAAGACTTTTTTCATTTTGTTATTTTAAATTGATTGCCAACAGATGTGGGAGCCATCTCTTTTCCCTGGACTGGTCCTTTGCTCACTAGGCAGAGAGAGATGAATCTACTCCGGATTGGCACTCAGAGGAACAGCACTGCTTCGACCTGGCTTGCGAAACTGACTCTCTTTTGGCTTCTCAGTCAGAGCTTCTGCGACGCCAGCGCCGTGTGGACCGCTTACATGAACATCTCGTTTCACGTTGGGAACCGCATGCTGTCGGAGTTGGGGGAGACCGGAGTGTTTGGGAGAAGCTCCACTCTGAAGAGAGTGTCGGGAGTGATCGTGCCTCCGGACGGCAAAGCGCAGTATGCCTGCAACCCCCACACCACCTTCAGCCGGTCCAAGAGCGCCAAGGCGTGGCTCGCCCTGATTGAGCGGGGAGGCTGTCCCTTCACCCAGAAGATTAAGGTGGCCGTGGAGAAGGGAGCCAGCGGGGTGATCATCTACAACTTCCCGGGGACGGGCAACCAGGTGTTCCCCATGTCTCACCAGGCCTTCGAGGACGTCGTGGTCGTGATGATTGGCAACCTGAAAGGCATGGAGATCCTGCACTTGATCCGGAAGGGAGTTCACGTCACCGTCATGGTGGAGATGGGGAGGAAACACATCCTCTGGATGAATCACTATTTTGTCTCTTTTCTGATCGTCACCACCGCCACGTTTACGTATTTCATCTTCTATCATATCCGGAGACTCTGGGTGGCCAGGGTGCAGAGCAGGAGGTGGCTGCGCCTAGCAACGGATCTCAAGCTGGCATTCGGCCAGCTTCAGCTGCGGGTCCTGAAAGAAGGGGACGAGGAAGTCAGTCCCAACGGAGACAGCTGTGTGGTCTGCTTCGAGCTCTACAAGCCCAACGACACCATCCGCATTCTGACCTGCAAGCACTTTTTCCACAAGAATTGCATCGACCCCTGGATCCTGTCCCATGGGACGTGCCCCATGTGCAAATGTGACATTCTGAACGCGCTGGGGATTCAAGTGGACGTCGAAGACGGAACACAGTCGCTGCAAGTTCTGATGGCGAACGAATGGCCTGGTATTCTATCGCCTCGTGAAGGGGGGAGCACCACCGAACTGACTCCGGCCAGGCAGCCAGCCAAAGCGACCCGCGTGGGGGAGGCGGAGGAGCGCCCCCCTTCCCCCAGCGACGGCCCGCCTGCCCTGGCAGAAGACGTTCATCCTCCACCTTGACGGCGTGGCCTTGGAGGAATCGGATTAAACCTGTTTGTCAAACCAGGTTCAAATACTGGCAAGCAGTTTGCTTGAAGTGTGGTTTTGTGTCCGTTTTTGTTACTCTGGTAATTTTGTACACTTTTTTGTCCAGCCCTAAAGACAGAAAAAGAAAAAAAAAAAGGTGTAGCAGGATTTAAAAACAAACACCAAAAACTTGGCTAAATGTAACTTTTGGTCAATGTATGTTGCTCCCGTGTGTGTAGCTGTTTCTTTGTATGACACATGCATGTCAAAAGGACAAACTTTTCTCTGTAGATGGTTTTTTTTGTGTGTGTTATATACATTGACTTTATTTTAGTAAGAAAATGGTTACTATATTTGCATGCTCCTTATACTCCCAAAGCTATAAATCAAGCTTGAAAAAACAATCTTTGCTGGGCTAGGAAGAGTATAATGTATCTTTTGATAGCTATAGTACAGTATAAATTCATCTCCATTGTGCTATGTGTTTTTATTCTTGTCATAAAAAATTGCTTTATAGAATTTTATTCTTTCTCCTGGCAAACAATTCTGTTCAAGCAATTAGTACATTTTGTGTGATCTGCAATCCAATAAGCAAAATAGTAGCACTCTTTAAGTGACCAGCAAATATTTCAGTGCCCAATGCTATCATAATTGCTACATGTTCACAGTGTGTAGAAAGGCTTAAATGATAAAGAATTCCTAAGATATTTAGTCATGGTGTATTTACTTACTATATGTTTTGTATTGCCCAATTTATTTTTTTGCCATTAAATAAAATATTTAAAAATTCCAGATTACTTTGGAGAGAAGTGTCACACTGTAAAATTTTAACATGACATCGTGGGATTCTGTTCATTTTGTTCACTGCATTTCCAGGAACATGGGGAAGAGTTGGACACTTGAATATGTTTGAGGGAGTGGATACTGATAAACACCTTTTTCCTAATGTAGCCGTTATGTGTTAATCTGGGAAAGCTGAGCAGTGTATCCCAATTGTAAATAATGGGACCCGAATCATGAAAATGTCCGCTCTAAATCACTTTGACGAAACAGAAAACTGCAACCGTTGGCCCAGAATTCATTATTATGACTTAGCATGCATACTGTTAATGGGGAGCTTTGACCTCGCCAGGGCTGACAGTGAGTTCTGAATTTCTGTGCAACCCTGGAGGGAGGTCTGTTAAGAGGAATGCTGTGAGTGGCTCAGGGCTACCGAGACTGAAATCCAGAGAGGGAGGCAGGAGGAGTGGTACTCCTTTCTAAGAGCAGTGCCAACGAGGACTCTTTCAGAGAGGGAGGGACGCAGCAAAAAGTGGGCCGGGGGTTATGCCTTGCTTGGTATGCACAGGCTTTTCTATAGCCAAACCCGGGGAGGCTTGGACTTCATCACAGGAGCTGCTCTTTGGAAGGACTGACTTCATAGCACCAGCATGGGAGGATTTAGCAGGAACACGGTTTTGAGTGTCCTGTTGAGTTTACTCTGGGAGAGGAAAGTCATTTCCTGCGAGACCAAGGATCGCCTGGGAGAAACAGGGCCCTGAGAAGCCCTGTGAGAGCCACTTCTGCTGGAATCAGCTCCTCAGCAAGAGAAGCTGTCATTCTCAGACTGACTGCTGCTGGTATCTCTGGGGTTAGCATCTCCTGGGGGTGGCTGGTGGCCTAGACGCACCATTGAAACTGTGGATCTGAGTGAAGGGGGTAGTTCTGGCAGTCCCCAAACCCGGGGATCGTTGGAGCTCTGTGCACTCCTAAGCACATTGACGTGGGGTACCTATTCCGTGATAGACCTAGCCCTCCAAGAATTCCTCACTTACTCTTCACACTATCATTGCCTTTACGTTCTCTTTCCACCATTCCCCTGCACCCCCATCAGTTTCTCCTTTCCTTTGCCTTTTTTCTTTGCTTTGTTCTCACTGTCAGCTTTAAATCTGATTTACCCTCATCTGTAAGAAACTAGCACGGGCACACTTTTATAATTATACTAGAGGCCTGGTGCACAGATTCGTGCACAGGCAGGGTCTGGCCAGCTCCCTCTCTCCCAATGGAGGCCAATTGGGCGGGGCGGGGAGGCAGGGAAGGGGATGCAGGAGGTTGGCCAGCTGACCCCGCCCCTGATTGGGGAGCGGGGCGATCAGGGGCAGGGCCAGCCAGGGGGAGGGTTTGCAGGTGGTTTCACATCATAGGACCATGGCATTCCCATCATTCCAGCATTCCAGTCACTTGGCCTTTACATATATATATATATGTCTTTTGTTAACACTGTGTGCTTATCTTGCTTTGAGACTGTTCAATGGATGTTCCTCAAAGGGTGGTTAGATTCTATCTTTTAGGTGGGGAAGGAAGTTAGTGGACTTGGGGCTGACTTTGCTGAGTGCCTGCTGTGTAGCAGGCAGTGGGCTAAGAGTTTTCTATAGCTGTTTCTCATCTCAGAACAAAACAGCAGTTTTATGCCTCAGAATGTTGAAAACAGATCAATAAACCACTTTTACTCTGGATTTAGTAACTAGGACCTGGAAATAGCACTGCTATGTCAAATGTTAGGTACTATTCATTATAGTCTTTTTTTCTTTTTTCTTTTTTTAACCTAGTGTAGTCTGTGGGCTACACTTTCTCTTGTACTTAGGGATGCAAATATATTTTGCCATAACAACATGGGACTATACTGTGAATTATTTTACTCCTAATGCCATTGTCATAAGGGGTTTCTCTTGCATTTCTCCTCTGTATATAGTTTTGCATTCTCTGATAATAAAACTGATTCCCCATGCCCACCCACCTCAGCTAGGTAGGGGGCTGATGTTCCTTATAAAAATTTAACATTATCTTTTTTATTACTGGGAAAAATTAGGTTTAATGTATACTAAAGTGAAAATGATTCTAAAGCCCTTACCACGGATTGGATGACTTCAGGTGAATTTATCTATGCAGCTCCTTGTAGTGTAACACACTGATAGTATACCTGTCTCTTGCTACAGCATCATCATAATGCATTTGCCCTGCAGAGGGATGTTGGTCAGCCACAGTATTTTCAATAATATGAGTACTTCAGAGGATTTAGTGAGCCAAGATCTGGCATTTCTGATGGTATTTAAGCTTAGTGTACAGTTCAAGTGTTTTCTTCCTCTGCAAACTCCCTGGTGTTTGAAGCAGCACACAGAAGTCAATGTGGGGGGAAGGTCAGTTTAGAGAAGCAGCTAGGTAAAAAGAGGGAGGGAGGCTTCACACGCTGATACTGTGAACGTCATTGAGGTCACGAGGCCATGTTCTTGCTCTGCTATTGGCTATGAGCACCAATTTCCGTGTTTTAGAATTCATTTGGTTTTGCATTTGCTGCCTCCTATTTTAATCATTTAATGCTAAGTGGTGAAAATAGGATTATTGATTATTACAACTGCAGGCACAGAACTGTCTTAAAATCATATCTGGTTTTCTAAACCACAGGAATTTTGGGGGGAGGAATGGGGAGTAATGAAAACCTCCCATTTTCACAGCTACACTACAGTTTACGATACCTGTCTCCACAATTATGCTGTCATCTTTGTCACACCTCCAAGATACTGTGTCCCTTTATGATTTCAGCTGCTCACATGCATTTTCCTCTTCACTGCTGATGACCAAGGGTAACCCTGATTTCAGATCTTGTCCCCGTTTGTTAACATTCTTCTCCCATTCAGTAACATTCCATTGTTGACCCATGTCAGGTTTTGTCATTTTTGAAAATTTCCCAGCGTATAGCCCGTCTTTCCCAGAATTCCGTTCCTGAATGTACTTTTCATTCTCGTTGCTCTTCGTTCTCATTCCAAGCAGTTCACCTTTCCTGTCCTTTTCTGGCCATCTCCTTTAGTTCAGCTTCAGCCTAGAGTTAAATTGTACGCCATTTGATCCTCACTGTGTAAGGTCCCAAGACCCCTGGTGAGTCCGACGGAGGGGGCGACGACCCCAAGTCAAACGCCGAGACCGAAACTTGATGCAAAAAGCATGAGGTTTTAATACAAGCGCAGTGCAGGGGCGTCTCAGGCAGACAGCAACAGTGCTGTCTGCCTGGAGCCCTGAGTAACTGCAGAACATGAGTTTATAAAGGTAAAGACCACACGCAGGTGGGGTTACACATGGAGGGGGAAGAAGGGAACAGAGAAATTCCAAGAAGGGGAGCTGGGCTCGTTAATCTTGCAAGCCCCTTTGTCTCTCCCCTTCCCAGTCCTCTGGGTAAGTCCTCAGGGTAGGGAGTTTCTGGGGACTGATTTCATTCTTGCCTAATCTTCAACCATAAAGAACTGACCTCATCCCTGTCTAATCTTTAACCGTAAAGGTCACATCCTGGAACAGGCAGTGGGGAAGGTCAATTCCTCAATCTTAGGGCCCTACAACTGTACCAAGGAATTCCTCACCTCCTAGGAATTTTTTTAACAGTATTATTTACCAACTGTAAAAATCAGTGATGTCTACTGATTTCCACCAGATTTTTACTTTTATTAAAAATCCTTTGTTAATCTCTTCATTTTTTCCCCCTCCTCATCAAGCAGTGCTTCTCAGCTTGTGCTGCACACAAGAATCACCTGGAGAACTTTTAAGAAGACTTGTGGCTCTGGCCACCCAAGTGGAGGCCCTGGTATCTGATAGCTGAGTTGGTTGGATGTTGTCCTGTACACCCCAAAGGTTCCATTCCTGGTCAGGACACATATCCAGATTATGAGTTTGATCTCTAATCAGGACATACATGGGAGGCAACTGATGGGTGTTTGTCTTTCATGTGTCTCTCTCTCTCTGTCTCTCTATCTCTATCTCCATCTCCCCCATTCCATTCCCCCCCATTTCTCTCCCCTTTCTCTCCCTCCCTCTCTCCCCTTTCCTATCTCTCTAAAAATCAATAAAAGCATGTCCTTCTGTGAGGATAAAAAATAAAACCTTAAAAAAAGACAGTGCCTCGGCTGCACTCAAGTCCTATGAACTATACCTCAGCATCAGTGTTAGTTCCCCAGTCGATTCCAATGTGCACCTTGAATTGAGGACCACTGCCACAGGGCTGTTTCAAAGAACATTAATCAAGGTCCCAATTTCACCCACTGCTTCATTCAGATCGCCTTGGTTTCACTTTACTGAAGATATTTAGGTAGAAATAGACATGTCAATTGTGAATGTTTACATTTAATGGGAAGGAATTGATAAAGGCTTCTGGGAGTATGAAGGAGTGGATTTCAGCTGGAGAAGCAAAAATGCTTAAAGGAAATACCATTTGAAGCGGAACTCTGCTGGACTTCCAGCAAGGGCCCATGATGAAGGGGACAGTGTGAACAACAGCGCTTTGTACAGAAGTTTTGAGTGTCATGTAGAATTTGGTTAAGGAACTTGAAAATGTAGACAGGGAATTCCAGAGGCCGTTGCAGTGCTCTATGAGTGATGAGGTGACCGTAGGAACAAAAGCAGTAGTTGGTGAATTTGTAGCCAAAATCCAGGTTTCGCTGCCTGCTGCCACAAAAGCCAATACTCATGAGACAGCTGCTGGTGGAAAAGAAAGGGGTTTATTTAAGTGCTGGCCACCTGAGAAGATCTGGGACTACCATCTCAAAGCCCATCTCCCCACCTCCATGCAAACAGGTTTTTTGTTGTTTTTGTTTTTTTAGGAGGGAGAGGAATACAGAGTAAGTAAATCAAGGAGCAGTGGTAGAAAAGTTCTCTGCGTGCAGGCCAGCACAGTCTATTCTGGTAAGGACCTTGAAACTGGTCAGGTGATGGTCTCATGTGCATTCTACTGGTTTTCATTTGAAAGGAGCCAGCCTCCCAGAGCTGGCATGCCTGAAGGTCAGCATCTATATCTTCTGATTTTGGTTCCTATGATTCTTACACACACACAAACATGCTTTTTCTCTTAAAGCCACGTTGTCATCAGAGTCAGCATTTATAGAAACAATGTCAAAGGAATGATGAGGGGGGTTATAGTTCCCATCTGTTACCAATTGGGTGTTACCAATTGGGTCACCTCCAAGAAATGTTCTTTGGTGACTTTATTTGCTGATATGATTTTTTTCTACTTCATTTTTAAGTGACCAGTTAGCACTCATTTCAAAACTTGCCTATACCCATAACCTCCCTCTTCAGTTCATCTCAGGTTTAGCGGTTTAGCAACACACAGTGGGTACAGAAGACTGAAGACTCCTTGACATCTGGATTCAGCCAGTAGGTGACAATGATGCCATGCAGTGAAGTAGAAAATACCATTTGGTAAAGCAAGTTAATCTAGAGTTCAGATTTTAGTATGCTGAATTTGACAAAACCAAAGACTTGTAGGTGATGTTCCGTGAAAATATAGGTCTGTACTAATTAAATGGGATAAATGCATCAATATAGCAAAAAGGCTTGCTCTATTTAAGTACTCGGTTTTGATGACTTACTAACAACAACAGAAAAAGCAATTAATCCACTGTTTACTTTTACATTAGCGGTGACTTACTATTATGTAACATTTAATGTTGCTATTTTGGGCCCTCTGGTTTTGTAGTATCCCCATTTACGGTGCTGTATAACTTTTCCTCAGAAATGCTTAGCAGCCTGAGTGAAGCTGGCGACTGTTTCAGGGATAGTGATGGTGGTGGTGATGATAATAGTTACAGCATACCAGGGTGATGTTACATGCACTTAACAGCTAGAATCTAATTTAAATCTAACAATAACTCTGTGAGGTGGGCATTGTGAATACCCCCATCCCTTAGATGAGGAAGCTGAGACCCAGAGAGGCCAAGTACCTTGCCCAAACTTAATCAGCCGGTATGTGGCAGGGCCTGTATTTGAACTTGCTCTGGTTCCACAGCTCCTGGTTTTAACCACTGCATGACAATGAGATGGAAAGGCCAGTTTTTAAGTGAACGAGAACTTGTTAATATGAGTTCAGTTTTTGCATACTTCAAGGGTTGGGCCTTGGAAGAAAAATTCCAGCTAAAGGCATTGGAAGTGCTAGAGGAGGGTTGATGTGATAACTCATGATATCTCACATCGTTAGGAAAGATAAAGGAGTGTAGGTGGGTGAGGGTACCAGCAGGGTGTATCTGATTGGGGGGGAAAACCACCCATGACAAATTGAGCTCTAGGAAACCGATGCTTCTATTTAGGAAGTACTGATTCTAGAATTGGTAGTTTTCTTTTTGTAAAAAATGATTTAGTCTGAGAGGTTTTATATAGCCTTCTTTTCCTCCAGAGCTTGAAAGGGCTAAAAAATAATTGTGTAATTTTCCTAAGAATTTATATCAGTCTATTTACAAAGTCCAGCCACAAGATGCACCGTCACCTGATGGAAAGAGTGCATCACCTGACCTGTGTTCATACCCTTTCCTGATGGCAGAACCTCACAGAGCATGGTCCTCAGACCAGCAGACCAGTAGCATCTCCGCTTATGGGAGATGCAGATTGTGAGGCCCCATGGCAGACCTATGGAGTAGAAAACTTGGGGTGAAGGGGGGCAGCAGTCTGTTTTAACAAGTCCTCCAGATGATTGGGGTGGACATTCAGGAACCTCTACTCTCTAAGGCTCAATTCATTTCCAGAAGAGGATACACCATGCATCACACAGTTGTAATTAGGTAGAAATAGTATAAATGGAGATAGTTGCATTTTTAAAGCACTACACAAATAACAGTTATGATTATTGCACTAAGTTGTTAAGCATATTCCGCTAACCCAGCTGTTCTCTGATATATGTATGACCTGTGCATATACATGCTACTCCTTTCTTCTCCCAGTTCTTATTTCTCTACCATCACAATAACACTATTGAGGGAGTTGCGAGAAAATGAATAGATTTTATACAGTTTATGAATTCCAAGGTAGAACAATAGAAAAACCTGGAAGGTGCAAACAATTTAGGGCATCTACAAATTGGACCGGGAGGATAGTTTTCTGACTAAAGGTATAAAAATAATTTCCTTAAGCAGTGGGTCATAGGTGTAATTCAGAAGGGACTCATACATTCCTGGTTTTGGGCCCATAAAACCAGCTTCACCAAAACAGGGGACAGGCTCAGTGTCCATAAAAATGTAGCTGAAAATAAATGCAAGATGAGCCAGTGGGCATCTAAGCAGGCCACCTGACAGAGTGGGGAATCTCAGGCATTAGCAGTATTGAGTCTAACTAGAACCGATACTAGTACCTGTCCTTTTCTTTACATTGGTGGTGAGATCTTACTCAGATTAATCAGTGCTCTCATTTATTCATTCATTCATTCAACGAAGAGTCATTGCCCTGAAAGTATAGAGGTGAGCCATTCATACTCATTGCCTAGCTAGAGCTTACTTTCTAGTGGGAAGAAATTGTAAAATTTACGCTAATAAAGGAGAAATATGCAAATTGACCATGCCTCTGCAACACCCACCAGCCAATCAGGAGTGTGTAAGCAAATTAACCCAATAAAGATGGCAGAACAATTTGCATGTGCAGGTGTAGAGCAAAGACTGAAGGCTCCAGCCCAAGAGAAGACTGAAGACTGAAGAGGCTTGGCTTCTCTGCTGCTGCTGGAGCGAAGACCCAGGTCCGGGTGCTGGAGGAAAACCGGTGCGGCAGCCAGGGGAAGGAAGGCCTTCCCCTTTGACTTAATGAATCCCATTCCCTTACTCTTGATAAGCCTCTAGTAAATATATAATCTGTGAAAGAGTTGTAAGAGCTGTGGAGACAAAGGAAACAGGATGGGGACTGTTAGAGGTGGAGTTACAGTTTTAAGTAGAGGAAGCTTCAGAAAGAACATAAACAATTGAACGATCACCTGAAAGGAATAAGGGGCCTACATCAGTCCACAGAGAGGAAACGGGGGGCAAGTCTCCAGGTGAGTCAGGGTGTCTTTCGCCTGGATGGTGAAGACATTGATAGCTGCCATTAAATACTTGAAAATTGGCCTTTTAAATAATTTCTAAGTTAGAAGTAGGTGAGAGCATGACAGCTATCGGGAGAGCTTTGCCACCTGGGAACCACTTTCCGGTAGTTGGTCCTGCCCATTGACAGGCCATTGCCTCAGGGAGCCACGCTTGCTCTTCCCTCAAAGGAGTCTGGTATCTGGATGTCATTTTGATGGTGAGGGAACATAAGCTCTGGAAGGGGGGCTGGACTTACAGTACCTTTGAAGTCCCTCACAACCCTGAAAACCACATCCTGGGATTGAAAAACATTGTTCTTCCACACAGAGTGGCCATCTGGTGGAAAAATAAATAACTACAAGGCACAAACGACATAATCCAACAAGTATTTATTAGGAGCCACTATACAGCTGGAAAATGTAGTCACATTTTGGGTTCATTTTTCTCAACAGAATGTTGGCTTTTAAGATTGATTTGCCTTCCAGAAGTTTCCTTTTTTGGTTTCATTTTCATTGGGAACTTTATTTCTCTGTAAAGGCTCTTGGCTTATCAAGAGTAAATAACTTATTACCCTGCAGATTCATGTTTTATAAACCTAAAATTTGAAAGGGTTAGTAGCTCATTCTCTTGTATCCTTATGTAAGTGTTGTGGAGAATATGATGGTTTAGTTTTTAGAAATATCTTTTCTCCCCAAATTAATATATGTTTTCCTCTGTCAACATTACTACATCATCCCTCTTAACAAAGAAAAGCTTCTCCACCTATTGTATGTCCAGCAAAGAACCAGTTTTTATAGTTTTCCAATCCACCGTGGATTGTTTGTAAATACAGAATCATGTTTTTTCTTATTCTGACTTGCGTTAACAAAAATAATTTGGATTAATGAAGAGACGGATAGATACATGAAAGAAAAACTAAACTAAAGTATTACTCCTAGAATCTAGGTAGGAGGTACATGTCAGAATAAAAGATTGTTGTTAGTTTTTAAGTCCTGATTTCTCCAAATTTGGTAAGTAAAGAAATGGGATTCATTAAGTCAGTGATTTCCAAACCACTATAACCTCTGCCCCCCCCCCGCCCCGTTTTTCTGTGTGTTTGGACATTTTCATAACAAAATAGAAATTCTCACGTTTTCGGATATCATGGCACCGTCACATCACATTAAGTGAGGACACTGACCCAGAAGGGCTGTCTCTCAGCTCCCCCGCACCTTGACCACTGAGGTCTGATTCCGCTCTGCTTTTTGGCCCATTATTTCCCAGCGGATGAGAGGAGAGTGGAGAAGTGAAAGCAAAACGAACAGAGTCACACTATTAACGTCAATAGGAATAAAGAGGACTATTGTAAAGCTGGCAGACAGTGGGAGCATAGCTTGTTCCATATAGTAAAGATAAATCACTCTAAGGATTCATTGACCATTAGATATTATGAGACTCCAAACATAAAACACTAAGTCTTTAAATTTTATTTTCTATATCAATGATGGAGGGGAAAAACAAAAAAAAACTTTCCTTGACAAAAGAGGCAGAATAGGGTAGCCCAACTCCAGAAATTTAAGATGATGGGACTAGCGTGCACATATTTTTTTTCTGAAAATAGTTTTATACATTTCAAATCACATGTTATTTTGGATATTAAAAAAAACAACTCATCTCAGTTCCTTCCACAGAAAACATGAGAAGAAGTTGCTAGTTCGGTGGTTAGATTTGCTTTAAGGGGTTTAGATCAATTAGAAGGAAGGGTCCTTGGAGAGCACCTGCTTCATAGTGTACAGCTAAAGGGTGTACCACTTACCTAAATTAATTTTTAAATTGGAATTTCTTTGCTGTAAGTTTTAAGATATGGTTTCTTCACATTTGATAAGGGAACAGAATTGATTAAATTAATGGTTTCCAAAACTTTGGATTTTGTTGATCTATTTGAAAATAGAGTATCTAATAAATATATGAAATGTATTTTACATAAATATAGTACGAAGTATAGTAGCCCTTTCCCACTACAACCAAATAACCCACAATTTACTCCTTTATTCTTTCTTTAATCCTCACCAGAGGATGTGTTTTCCATTGATCTTTAGAGAAAAAGTGGAGAGGGGTAGGGGGACAGAGAGGGTGAGAGAAAGAGAGAAGCATTAATGTCTCACATTGACTGGTTTCCTCCCCCATGATTGGGGGCCCCGGGGATCGGAACTTACAACCAAAGTTCATGCCCTTGACTGGGAATCGAACTCAAGACCCATTGGTCCCCAGACTAATGCTCTAACCACTGAGCAATCGCCCAGGGCCCGCAGGTTATTCTTAATTACATTGTATTACAAGGAAGAGACTTGTTGGACTTAACGATTTCTAAATATTGAATAAATTGAGCTTTATTAAAATTACTCTGTAATCTTAAGTTTAGTTCATTTCCTTGAGTCAGTGAAAATTTCTTCCCACACTGGTCAGAACACCATCTTTTAGATTCAGTAACTTTCCAGAGTTCATTAATATTCTAAGGACCTGCTGATTTCCTTTAAACTGTATGTGCCTAATGACAGAGTTCATTAATATTCTAAGGATCTGGAGATTTCCTTCAAACTCCATGTATCTAATGACCTCAGCCCCTGCAGAAGCTTCAAAGGTGCAGCTCTAATGAAACTCCTCGTCTTGGCAGGGGAAAGACGCAGTGATGCTGTCCTCAAGTTGCTACGTGATGAGGACAGGCATGTGGAAGGCCTTCAGAGAGGGCGGGGCTGTGCCGAGAAGGCTCAGAGTAAAGGCACAGCATCGAGCTGTGGGAAGCTTCATAAAGGAGGCAGAGAATATCGGGGTGTTACTCTCCCCTTCCCCCCAGATTCTCTTTATTCCATCCACCCCTGGCCCACTCTAGCTCAGCTTAATGAGCCATAACTTGAGAAATCACCAAATTCGATTGCATGATGATAGAAGAAGGGGGTTCTGTGGCAAGAATCTCTACCCCTCCACTGTTTGGCTGTGTGACCTCGACTATTTGTCTTCACCTCTCCCTGCTCTTGTTTTTTACCTTTAAAATAGTTACCCACACCTAGTTTATGGGGTTGTGTGGTTAATATGCGTAAAGCCCCTAGAATACATTGTAGCTATTTTAAAAATGCAGTTTTTATCCGAGGACTTTTTAGATAGCATAGAGAGCTCATAGGACAGGAGAGGGGGGGATAGGGAACTTTATCTCGTCCACCGGGAACAAAGGAGTCACTGCCTTAGGACGTGCCAAACAAGATGACCAGATGAATGTACCAACATTCTGACATAAGTGTCAACAGCGTAGAAGGGGACTTTGAAACCTGTTCTGCTACCCAAGCTATCTGGCAGGGGGACTTTGGATCCCATAGGGGGAAAGGTATAAAACCCCTTGAATCCCCACAGGGTGGGGCACTCAGAGTGACTGAGTTACCTGCTTGTGCATCATACCAGCTGCATTTTAAGTAACTTTGCTTTTCTGTCACTCACTTGAATTCCTTTAAGAGATTGACAAGAGCCGAGGAGGGGAGAGCCCAGCCCCCACTCAGGGGACTGTCCGCCCGACTTAAATGTTTGGGTGGCATTCCAGGCTCTTGGGATAAAGACCAGATGCCGTCCCAGGGCATACCTAAAGCCCGTTCCTCCTCTTCATCCTCCTCTCATACCATGGGCTCTTCTCAGTCCCTTCATTGCAGCCCAAGGAGCCTTTTTCAAACCCACTTAGACCAGCTGTGGCCCCTCACCACCACCTGCCACACTCCTCCCTCGGTCTCCTCACAGTTCCAAGCTATTTCCTCTGGGTCTTCAGATCTCCACTCACTTCCTTAGAGGGAACCCTTTTATAACCTCCTCAACTAGATTCAAAACCTTGGTACAAATTGTCCTAGTTCCGAAAATCCTCAGTAGCATTCACCAAGCCATAGTCATTTTTGTATGTATAATCATTTCCTCCACTGTATGCTCTGTGAAGGCGGCAAACTCACATCATTTTGATCAGTAAATTCCCAGCTCTGAGCAGGGTCCCACCATATAGTACGTTTTGATAAATACTTATGGGGCAAATATGGGATGAAGTATGGGGGAAGAAATTATGGAGAGTGTTGAGAGCTAAACAAGTGTTCCTGTTATTAGAACAGAAAATACGTTTTCAGAAGCAAAAGAAGAAAAGGCTAAAAGGTAGGTGAGGGGAGAGCCCTGATGGATGAAGAGATGGGAGCAATACAGTGCTAACAGGAAATCCATTGACTGGCGTTGGGCGTGCAAACTGACCCTGTAACTAGTATTTATATTGGGAAACTGGGAATTATTAGATATCTAGTGAAACTCAAATCATCACTGCAGAAAATCTTCATGAATTGATATCCCCTTTAAAAATTTTTTAGAAATCTCTTATGGACAACATAAAATTATTACAGTATTTTATTTTTCATTATTAAAGAGAAAAAGGCGTCTCTTAAGTGGGGCTCTTGTGCTTTCTCAACATTTTCCTGGCTGAACACACGCTGGCAGCTTTCCCAGGCGCCATCTCATAAATAGCCACAATGAGTTGGCAAGCAGCTAATGTTTCTCTTTTCATTATACAGTCCTCTTGAATCAAAGAAGCAATGCATCCTTCAGATCAAAAGCAGTGCCTGAACAATGGGTGCTTCTGTGGATAAGCGTGGCTGAAGTCTTATTTGGACAGCCGAGCAGACTTACTCATTGCACACATAGTTTCTTGTTATAGTCACCGCATTTCAATTTTGCCATTTGTGTACCAGAATTTTGTTGAGATATTTAGTGAATCCTTTGTGTCTGAGCTGAGCAGGTGAATGGAAAGGGTTGACAGTGTTCACACTGAGGACCCGTGTGCAAGTCAAACCTCACTGACACGTGGAGAAGCATAGCATGCACAGTATATTGTGATTTGTGATGCCAAGTTCCTAATCCCTACTCTGACCTGGTTGTGCGCGGTGGCATTTTCACAAGAGGGTCCTTGGCTGGGAATTCCACAGGTGTTGGCCATCACCCAGGGGAGGTTATGGCTGCCAGGGGTGAGCCCTGATGGGAGTGGGCTATGGTCGGGTGAGGGAGTGGGAGAAGGCAATGGGGCTTTTGGATTCCTCTTTACTCTTTCGATAACTTTGTGACCTTGGGCCAGCCAAAACCATTTAATCTACAAGAGAATGAACACGGAAAAGGCGCTGGGTAACTGTGAGGACAGAAGGAGTTCATGTGTGAAGAGCTCTAGAAAGACTATCCGCTCATCGGAGGGAAGCTTGGTTGATGCACCGAGTGGCCCCATGCCAGCTTCAGTGACAATGACAATGCAGTGCTGCATTAAATATACTCCAGTCAGGATGGCACAGAGATCCCAGCATTTGTGCACCAGCTGTAGGGCCAGTTTCTGCCTGTGGCTACGCTTTCCCTGCCTTTAATTTGATAGCTGTTATGAAAGGATACAGGAATAAGACCTTTGATGCCTATTGGGAGCAAACCCATCATTTATAGTTTCATAAGCAACACCTGAAAAAATTACATTCAAAAACTGTCATTTCTGTAAGAGCAGCAGATTATGGGAATTAGACAGTGTTATTTAGTCATACACATTTTATTTTCCTCACTAAACTAGTTTTGCTTTCCCCTGTGACATCACTCATTGTGCTTCCTTTTATCTATGATGTCTTTCCCTCTCCCGCTCATACACAAGGTCAGTGCCTTATACTTCTTTCTTTTGTGTGCCTAATTGAAAATCAGTAAACCTGATGAGTTAATTATTTACATTAACTTAGTGTGTGGGATGGGGAAATTAACTTGGCCATCTAAATAATTTATTTACTCATTTACGTGTTCAGTAGATATTTCCTAAGTGCTTTCTCTGTGCTTGGCCTGGTGCTCGGTGCTACAGATAGAGTACATGAAACTGTTTTTGGCTTTATGGAGCTTACTAGTGAGTAAACACACACACACACACACACACACATACACACACACACACACACACACACACGATGGTAATGGTAATAGAATTTTCACTTAATTACTACAGTTCCAAAGTGATAAGTAATTTAAAGGAAAAAGACAGGATACTAGGATTACAGACACATAATACAGTAATTCAAGTTGACTGGGCAAAGGAATCTCCAAGGAAGGTCAGTTTGAGTGGGGACCTGAAGGGTTGCTAAGAGATAAGATGACAGTGAGATGTACAGTGAGGATTTTTTGTTTAAAAAAGGCCAGTGGAACTGGAGCCTGGAGATTGAATAAGAGAGAATGACTTATGATGAAACCAAAGAATTCATTTGAGGCCAGTTGAAGTAAGATCTGAGGCCTTGGAGATGGTTTTGGTGGAAAGTCGGTGAAGAATTTTTAAGTTGAAGGAGGATTAAAGTGATCACATTTTTTAAAAAAGGAAATATTAGTTTAATGCCAGTCAAGAGAAAACGTTGTGGAAACTTCCGAGGCAGGAGGGCCAGGTGAGAAGAGGCTGCTGCTCTTAGGCAATGAGGTCCCCGTCGGGCCTGAGGAAGGGGACAGGAGAGGACTTAAGGGTGGAACCAGCAGGCTTTGCGCCAGGTTGTCTGTTGGGGAGAATAACGTGGAGATGATGGAAGTGTCTGAGGGTGGCACCCAGGTCTCTCAAGGAGGGAAGTGGGTTTCTGGCATTCACTGAAGCAGGTCGGCAGGAGGCAGAACAAATAATTGGAAAAGCCATGAATTCCTGTTGAGACTTGTTTCGTTTAGGGGGCCCGTGGGGCATGTAAGGGAAGCTGTTGGCTGGTATTGCAGTTCCAGGTCTGAAGCTTAAGTAAAGGAGGAGGAGCTGACGGGTCACTCTGTGGTGGTGTCCAGATTGGGAGCCCATGCAGAGTGGAGGGCCCCAGACCTAACCAATGGGGAAGAGGGGCACCCTAACCCCTAACGGGGAGACAGGGAGGGAAAGCGGCCTTCCTGCCTCCCCTGCACCTTGGGCCTGGAGAACTGTTCTTTTTTAAATTTTCTTTATTGATTAAGGTATCACATATTTGTCACCCACCTCCCCCATTTCCATCCCAAACCCCTCTCCCCACGCATGCTCACACTCCCCTCTTGTCATTGACCACTGGTTAGGCTCATATGGATGCACACAAGTCCTTTGGTTGATCTCTCCCCTTTATCTCACCCTCCCCTACCCTCCCTCTGAGGTCCGACAGTCTGATCCATGCCTCCTTGTCTCTGGGTCTGTTCTTGTACATCAAACAGTGTTGGAGAACTGTTCTTTATCCCTACTTTCAGATGCTGGTACTTCCTTTCTCATGCAGAATCTCTCCAGCTTCGGGAGCTCCTGCCTTTCAACTTGGTCTCTTCTCACACTTTCAGTTTCTGAGTTCCTTTCCCACAGTCATCCTCTCTTAGGAAACCTGTGAGCTAGAGGCAGATCTAGACCTCTTTTGGAGAATCATTTAGATAGATAGTCATGACTTTTTTTTCAACAAATCTTTATTGAGTCCTTACTGTGTACAGGGCAGGCTCTGTATCAGGCACTGGCTTTACTAGCAAGCCAAACAAGGACCCTGGTGCCCTCTACTTTCTATTTTGGGGAAACAGACAAGGAATACATGTCTGGTGGAGCAAGGTAAGAGGGGAGGGTGATGAATTGGGGAGGGACAGGGCTTCCTTTGAGGAAATGATGGCACTGACAACCAAATGAAGAGAGTCATGTGGGTTTATGAGTGTATTTATGGATTACTGTGTGACAGCTTATCCTCAAATTTGCAGCATAAAACAAATATATGTTATCTCATAGTTTCTCTGGATTAGGAATCGGGGTGTGGGTTACCAGTAGCTGGCTGTTTCTGCTTAGGGTTTCTCATCAAGAGCTTTTAGTCAAGCTGTTAGCTGAGACTGCGGTTATCTCGTGGATCATCTGGGACTGAAGAATCTGCTTTCTAGCTCACTCATGTGGTTCTTGGCAAACCACTGAGCACTGTTACACTGAGGGCCTGGGGTCTTTGCCTCCTGGCAGCTTGCTTCCCCTAGGGCAGTGGTCGGCAAACTGCTGCTCGCAAGCCACATGCAGCTCTTTGGCCCCTTGAGTGTGGCTCTTCCACAAAATACCACGTGCGGGCGCACATGTACAGTGCGATTGAAACTTCATGGCCCAGAAGTCGGTTTTCGGCTCTCAAAAGAAATTTCAGTCATTGCACTGTTGATATTTGGCTCTGCTAACTAATGAGTTTGCCTACCACTACCCTAGGGCAAGTGGTGAGAGAGAGAGAAGGCCCCACCGTTTTTTTTACGAACTATTCTCAGCCGTGACATTGCAGAATTATGTTCTGTCATCTACCACAATCTGCCTCTTCTTTCTGACTTGTCTTCCCTATTACCTGTGTGCAATTTTCTGGTCTAGCGCTGCCTTCCTCTATCTTGCTTCCTCTCTCACTCAAGCACTTTAAAAGAGCAATTTATATTTGCTGCCTCAACCTCCCGGCCACTGGTCCTCTTCTCCTCCTGCCAGTTGGCTCCGATCCTTCACCATGTCACTAGCATTTCTTTGCAAAAGGAGACCTAGTGGTGATGAAGATCAACCAGTTCTCTTGTTAATTTTTATTATGGCATTTGATTTTCTCTTCTCTCTCCCAGCCCCTCTTAATTGCCAACATGTCATCATCTTCCTTCTGGTGTTCTGGCACCGCCGGCCTCCCCTGCATCCACTTGTGCTGTCAGCCATTTAAAGGGAGGTGTTTCATAGAGCTTTGTTCTTGATTCTTTTTTATTTGTACTCTATTTTGTCTGCAAAGCTGACCTCTACCAAAACTGAATTATCCACGACCCACGCCCATATACAAACATCTCTCTCTCTCTCTCTCTCTCTCTCTCTCTCTCTCTCTCTCTCTCTCTCCTTCTCTCTCTCTCTCTCTCTCTCTCTCTCTCTCTCTCTCACACACACACACACACACACACACTTGTTGTTCTACCTGTATTTTATTATTTGGTTCTTTATTTTAGGTTAGTAGAATCCAGGCACCCCATTAAAAAGCTTATGAATCATAGTATTTTTTTCTGCCTTACTTTCACATTCTGTAAATCACCAAGATCTGTTATTCTCTCAGCCTTCTCTATTTCTCCCTCTTTCTCTAGCCCATGACCTTTGCCCTAAATTAGACCCTTACTGCTTCTCACCTGGTCTGCTGTACTCTGATAACTGCTATCTAGTCTCTGCTCTGGTCAGTCGTCCTCTCACCTTTGATGCTACTCCCAGTTCTTTCTCCAACTCACGTGTCTCAGCATTTCAGTCCCTGGTTGCCCACATCACTAGCTCCTGCTCACCAGAGCACGCCCGATGCCTTGCGTGGCACACACGCATCTTGCTGTCTGGTCTCTCTTGGTCTGCGTGGCCCAACCTTTGCTGCCCTCACACTTGTATTTAGGGCTCCTGCAATATGAACATTTTTATTTCCCTTAGAAGGTCATGCTGTGGAATGCCTCTATGCTTTTTAATCCTGTCCTTTCATTTTCCCGAAATGTATATTATTCTCACTTTGCCCCTCACTTAACCCACAGGCAAAATAAAATTGTAGGTCTGTCGTCTCTACCCAACAGAGTTCCTCATTTTTTTCTCCTTAGCTTTTCCTCCCTTTGCATCGGCTTCTAGCATTCTCTTACCTGATGGTATCTTATTGTTTGCTCTGTCTCTCTCGGGGAACATGAGCTCTTGGAGGGCATGGTCTTAAGGTTCATTTATCTTTGAGTGTCTAACCCTTGGCAAAATGCTTGACACGTTGTTAACTTAGTAAATGCCAATTACATAACATGCAATCTGACTAAGGATGGCTTTAGGTGTGGCTATTATAGGCGAAATTAGGAATCCAGATACTTAAGTTCATTAGAGTCTTTGCTTCAAAACTGTGGTTTGATCACTTGGTGGAATTTAGCACTGACCGTGTTAGGCAAAAGTTAGGAAAAAATAAAATGTCTACCAACTTGGAATATTAAGTATCAAGTAATTAAAAGTTTTTCTGAAGCCAGTATTCAGTTATATTGCACTTTAAAAATACCTTGCCATTCCAGCTTTAGACAAAATTACAAGTTTTCAAAAGTTGCTTATTTCAACTTAAAGTATTTCCCCATAGATATAGTATTACATATAGTGTTTCCTTATTTCCAGGGTGCAATATGGAGCCAGAAGCCAGACAGTAATTGAACAGGGAAAATTTAATACAAATAATGTGATTGACAGTTTGAGTAAGGAACATGAGGAACACAGGAAGAGCAGATATGGGGATATGGCATCCAAGGAAGGAAGGGATCTGGAAGAGGGTCCCAATCCCCCATCCCCAATGTTGGAATCAGACCTCACTGGAGAGGGTGTTCTAGCAATCAAACTCCTAGTCTTCTAGTCGAACTCCCGAGTTACATATTAAGTTTTATATATATAGACTAGAAGCCCAGTGCACGAAGATTCATGCACGAATGTGCCTTCCTTTTCCTGGCTGCTGGCACTGCCTTTCTGCTCCAGCCCTGGCATTGCCTTCCCGCCTTCCCACCATCCCACACTGCCTTGAGCAGCTGGAGTGGTGCGGAACACCTGCATCCCGCCCCACCCCAGCCACTGGCACCTGTGTATGCAAATTAGCCCACCATCTTTGTTGCAGTTAATTTGCATACTTACTCCTGATGGGCTGGTGGGCTTTGCAAGGGTACGGTCAATTTGCATCTTTCTATTTTATTAGTGCAGATTACTCATCTCGCCCTACCTATTTCATGAGCATCTCTTTTCTGTCATCCATTCTTCTTGGTCACAAGAAATGTGTAACAAGTTGGAGGACTGGTGAAATCAGGGAGGGGGGTCGGGCATGCCCTCACGCTTAAATGTGAAGCATTCATGATTGAGTTATACATGATGCATGTTGACTTGGATCCTGGACTAACCACACTATTGGCCTTCAGATCCTTGCTCAAACAATTAGGAGACCTTATCCCTGCTGAAGAACTAGCCAGAACTCCCAAGTACAGTCATATCTCTAATTATTGTCTTAATCAACTCTTAACGGATTCAGTTAGCAGAGAGGCCTCTGATTTACAGGTGGGAGATAGCATGTAGATCAAGATCATCTTAGAGTTCCTCAACCCTTGTTGCTGTCTCTCCTAAATGTTTCAACATTTTAGAGAGTAGATTTGGGCTTCCATTATTTCATTCATTGCCATATATTAAAAAACGTTTGAATCGCTGTTGAATGTTTGGTGTTAAGACTCACTACGGTGTTTCCCCGAAAATAAGACATCCTCCGAAAATAAGACCTACTTCATGGAAACATAATTCATCCCCTGAAAATAAGACTTCGAGCATCTTTGGGAGCAAAAATTAATATAAGATACTGTCTTATTTTCGGGGAAACAGGGTAGATTGCTACAAGCAAGTGTGTCAATGTCTCTGCTTAGATATAAATGGGGTTTTGTTCTTTATTTTTATCTTCCAGGTTTTCCTGAAGAGTGATCGAGTGGCCAGAATGGTTCAGAGTGGAGGATGTTCTGCTAATGACTTCAGAGAGGTGTTTAAGAAGAACATCGAGAAGCGTGTGCGGAGCTTGCCAGAAATTGATGGCTTAAGCAAAGAGACCGTGCTGAGCTCATGGATAGCCAAATACGATGCCATTTACAGGGGGGAAGAGGACCTGTGCAAACAGCCAAATAGGATGACCCTCAGTGCTGTGTCTGAACTCATTCTGAGCAAAGAACAGCTCTATGAAATGTTTCAGCAGATTCTGGGTATTAAGAAACTGGAACACCAACTCCTTTATAATGCATGCCAGGTAAGTGGCCCATCGTATTTTCCATTACCCTGCCGGACTCAGAGTGAACCTCACATGTTTACAAGCCTAGGGAGATGTCCTTTACTTTTTATATAATCACTTTGGTTAAAAAGTTGAATGAAATATAATTTTAATAAATCAAATAGTGATACTTGTAAAGAAGGTTTTGAAAGAATTATTTGATAGAGGAAAGAGAACATCAGTACATGTAATCTAGAAAATAAATGTTCCCATGTGCCCTATTTTAGAGCATCAGATTTGTGCTTGTTTGGTATATAAGGGGCATGTCCAAATAGTGAAATAGAAGTAACCTGTTATCTGAAGAAGGTTGGCAGTTTAATAAACAGTTATTCCTCAGTGCAAAATAATTTTACATAAAGATACGTAAAATTTTATGGAAGTAACTGAAATTTCAGGTTTTTTTCTTTAACCTAGCCAGATAGAAATTAATTGGTGATGAATCCTAAATTGCATATTTAAAGTGATTACAATGAATAATGTATTTTTTTTCTGTTCTCATTCAGATCATACATATGTAAAAGCTCAATAAAATATCATGCTTTTTTCTATGTCTTTCATGTTTAGATCCTGTGATTTGTCTCATAATATATTCCTTCTCTATTTGAATTTTGTTTGCTTATTTTAGAGGTATAAATTATTTAACTATGCCCTAATATACAATTTAAATGGTCAAACTTCTGGTATTTAAAGGTTAACCAGCCTTGGCCGGTTTGCCTCAGTGGATAGAGCATAGGCCTGCAGACTGAAAGGTCCCAGGTTCAATTCTGGTCAAGGGCACATGCTTGGGTTGTGGGCTCTATCCCCAGTAGGGAGCGTGCAAGAGGCAGCTGATTGGTGATTTTCTCTCCCTCTCCCTTCCTCTCTGAAATCAATAAAAAATTTTTAAAAAGTTAGCCAGTTCATTAGGAGTTATACTTCTACACTGTTCATATGTTTACATTTATTTTTAATCTTTTGCAGATCTACTTCTCTTAATTTTGACATTCCGTCATTTACTTTGAATTCCTAATTTGTGTATCATTTAAGATGAGTTAGTTAAGAGAGTTAATTAATACTAAAGCAATGTGGCACCTTAACCCTGTGAACAATGGTGCATTCATGGTTATTATTTCTAACTGTGTTATTAAACCCATTGGCAGTTTGATAATAGTGGAAGGTGACTGTAAAACCAAAATTTCCTTCTTTAAAAGATAAATGAAACTGGGAGTTTGTATTTTTAATGAAATGATAGCTAACTTTACAGATAAATATTAATTAACTTAATTTAGTAGTAAAATTCAGATTCAGTAGATATTTATTGGGTATTTAGTCAAGTCCAAACCTTACTAGGTGCTGGGGAAATCAAGCTGAGAAAGATAAAATATTTATTCTCCATATGCCAGAGTCTAATAGAGCAGATAGACCCAGAAAAGGAGTTATTACATATGCATGAGAGTTTATACTGGATGTTCCAAGGTAATAAATATATGTGAACCTATGAGTTTGTTTATTAACTCAAGATATTTTAAAATTAATCCTTCACTTGCTTTTAAGATCACTTCTAAAGCAATGGTGTGGATCTCCTGATTTATGTCCTCTATGACTTGGAACATATGTACTTATAATTCAAATCTTTGTAACAACAGATTTATTTTTTTTTAATTATATCAGTATTTGCCTCATGTATTTTTATGCTCTGTTAGGTTTGTACACTTTTAGAATATGTCTTTTTGTGGAATTAATTCCTTTATTATTATATAAAGTCCTTCTTTCCCCTCCCCTCTGAAATCTACTTTGTCTTATACTGAGATAGCTACTCCAGCTTTCTTTTGATTAGGATTAACACAGGGTGTTTTTCTCCATCTGTTTACATTTAATCTATGTGATGATTCCTTATATTTAAAGTGGGTTTCTTGTAGAGCATATAATTGCATCTTGTTGGTTTTTTTAAAACCAACCTCACAATTTCTGCCTTCTAATGGATGTGTTTAGACTATTCATATTTGAAAGTTTATTTAGATTAAGTTGTACAGTCTTTGTGTTGTCACTTCCTTGCATTTGTTTTATGTCTCCCCTCCATTTTCTGTCTTCTCTACTTTTAATTGAACATTTTATGATTTCATTTTATATCCTATTTTTATGTACTACTTATACTTAGTTTTTTTTTAAATTATTTAATGGATATTTATTATATCCATTT
This sequence comes from Vespertilio murinus, assembly GCA_963924515.1. Taxonomy (NCBI): domain Eukaryota; kingdom Metazoa; phylum Chordata; class Mammalia; order Chiroptera; family Vespertilionidae; genus Vespertilio; species Vespertilio murinus. The sequence continues at coordinate 61,774,042 of OZ004712.1, forward strand.
TGAAATAATCTAAGTCTACCTTCAAATAACACCATAAGGTGTTAAGTATAACATATCCCATAATGGAGAATTCCTAATTCCTTCTTCCCATCTCTTGTGACATTTCTGTTATTAATTTTGTTGGTTATATGCTATAAAATTTTAGATCAATTAAGAAAAAAGTAAGAAAAACAAAAGGTTATACTTTACCTTCATTGGTTCCTTCTGTGCTATTCCTTTTTTTTCCCTTTATATAGATTTAGTTTTTTACCTATATCAGTATCTTTATATCTGAAAAACTTCATTTAATATTTTTTAAAAGGTAGGACTTCTGGTGATGAATTCCCTTCAGTTTTTGTTTGTCTGAGAAATATGTTGTTTCTCCTTCATGTTTAGAGAATGTCACTGGACATACAGTTATCCGTTAGCTCTTTTTCTTTTTCAATATTGAAGATTTCACTCCATTCTCTTCTGGTATGGTTTCTGATGAGAAGTCTGATATAGGTCTTCTTGGTTCTCTACGGGTAAGGTGTTTTGTCCTATGGCTTCCTTCAATATTTTATCATTAGTATTTTATCGTCTCAGTTTTCTGCCATTTATATATGAATATGTTTAGATACAGGACATACTTTGATATGTCTTGCTTGGTGTGTTCTGTGATTCCTGGGTTGGTGTCTGTCATTAATTTTGGAAAGTTCTCAGATATTACTAGTTCAAATATTCCTTCTGTCCCATTCCCTCCTCCTTCGGGTATTATAGTTTTGATATTGTCCTATAGTTCTGGGATGGTCTGGTTTTTTTTTTTGTTTGTTTGTTTTTGTTTTGTCTTGGAGTTTTTTCTCTCTGTATTTTCTTTTTGTTTTCAACTTTCATATTAGAGCCTTTAACATATTAATAATAGACATTATATTTTTGTTTGATAACTAACATCTCTGTCACATCTAAACTTGGTTTGTATGCTTGATTTTGCTCTCGATACTATTTGTTTCCTTTTGGCATGTTTTGTAATTTTTTGTTGAAATCCAGACATGTTGCATCAGGTAACAAGAACTGAAATATATTTGCTTTTAGTGTGAGGATATTTATTGTTATGACTGGGAGTTGGGTAGTGCTTACTGTTGTAGCCATAGATACAAGAAGTTTCAAGTTCTCCTCGTATTCTTGTCTTTGTCTTTCCTCTTGACTTTGGGTTTCCTTATGTAGTCCTCCTCAGAGAGGTCAGTGTCTTGCATCTTTTAGCTGTGATTGACTGTTATTGTCCTAGAGCTGTGTTGGTGTGGCAGGTGTTGGGTAATAGCATGTATTCTATTACCCACTTAAGCCTCACTCTTGTTTTTGTTTTGTTTTTAAATATGTTTTATTGACTTTTTTACAGAGAGGAAGAGAGAGGGATAGAGAGTTAGAAACATCGATGAGAGAGAATCATCCATCAGCTGCCTCCTGCACATCCCCTACTGGGGATGTGCCTGCAACCAATGCACATGCCCTTTGCCAGAATCGAACCTGGGACCCTTTAGTCCGCAGACCGATACTCTATCCACTGAGCCAAACCGGTTTCGGCAAGCCTCACTCTTTTAGTGGGCCTGCATCTTGGGTTCTAACCTTCTAAAGGGGTTCTGTCCCTTGTTTAAGAGTATTGCTTCCCTTCTCACCCATGTTCTGGATTCCCTTCCCTGGTTACAGCATCCTCAGTCTATTTTCTTGAGGTCTTTCCCCCTATTCGCTCTGGGTTTTGTTTGTTTGTTCTTTCCAATGGAAGTCATAGAAAGGCTGCAAAGGACTGCAGAGGCAGCCTTATCTTCCTTCAGCTGAGACAGCTTGTCAGTGCTCCTTCTGGCAAAGTCTGTCCCCTTTGCTAGGAAAAAGAACCCAGGGTGTTTAATAATGGCTGTTCTTCCCCTCTTTCTGCCTGATCCACATGGGGACTTTTCTTGAGTCCTTACCATGAGAACTTTATGAGGTTACTGTTCTCTAATAACACTGATAGTGCATGTGTTATTTTATTTAGTGCTAAATTCTCAATTTCATCATTATTTCATTAGTAATGTGAATGAACATTCAGTTACTTTATTGGGGTGAGTATAGTTAGTAAGTAATTGCTTGAAAATATTAGCTCATTCCTTTTGTCCAGGAGATACAGTGTTAATACCAAATGAAAATAACTAGAGAAAATTTCATGACGTGTAAAAATTTGCCAAATTATATCTACTATTTTAGAGAATATGCATGCATATTCTCCAGGCTGTTGAAAGTTCCAGGGTTTTTATGTTTGAGGTTAAATTTTATATATTCTTGCTTTTGAACATTTGATCTATTATTTAATATAGTTTAGTTCAGTTCACATAGGGTAATTTTATATCTAATTAACTCATTTATCTTTTCCCTACTTTTAAGTATTCAAAAGAAAGTGTGGTTTGGGAAATGCATTTTTAAGACTCAGTGAGAATCCATGGCAGAACTGCTATTTCTGAGTTTGGTTTTTATACATAATTTAGAAGGTAGATATAAAGAAGTTCTATGAAAACTTTTCCCCCAGCAGACAGAATGCTATCTAGTTCATACATAACATCATACAGGCAATGTGCTCTTCTGAATAGAGGGATAACTTCATTTCTTCATGTTCTTTTTGTTGTATGAAATTACAAAATATTGTTGTAGTTACCTGGTGGTTGTTGGTTAATTCTCGGTGATCAAGAAGAAGGGAGGACGTGTTTTTTTTTGTTTTTTGTTTTGAAGAAGATTGCCTCATGGAAGATGGATCAGCATGGAGTTGCTTAGGGTCTAAGGACCTTTTAAATACAGGAGTTATTCTTAGTATTTGCATTAAAATTGAGTCTAGTTATATGAGTCCCACCATTGGAGATGGAATTTGTTAGGGTAGGGTGTACTAATAGAGGACATACATTGCAGTTTGAGGTAAAGTCCTAAATATTAGAGTTCAACAATAAGACAACTATGAAAGATATGCTATCAGATAGTACATGCTTTGTTACTAGTTAACAAAGTAGTAGTTAAGTAGTCTTTGGCTAAGTAGTCTTCTCAGAAGATTTGGAGATTGATCTGGGCAAGGAAGGTATGTAAGAAGAGACTCCCAGGCAGGAGAAACATAAGAAAATATATGATTGAGAGGCTTCTGGTCAAGGTGGTGATATAGTTAAACATAGTACTTACCTTCACCCTTAACTATATAAAAAATACAACTAAACTACAGAACAACCATCCTTCAGAACTGTCTGAACTCTGGCTGAATGGAAGTCCTACAACTAGGGAATTAGAATGAAGCCACATTGAGACTGGTAGGAGGGGAACAGGCACAAAAATAGGCTGGTCCCACATCCACATGTGGCAGTTTTTTATCAGGGATATCTTGGCTGCTGAGGTCCTTCCATGAGGAGCGAGGGGTCCCAGCCACATACCAGACAGACCCTTCTGCCCAGGGTTCCAGTGCTGAGAAGAGAAGTCCCCATATCTCCAGACTGTGGAGAAAAGAAATGATTGCAAATGGAAGACAAGGAGAAATCTCCAGAAAAAGAACTAAGTGAAATGGAAGGAAACTACCAGATACGAAATTCAAAACAGTGGTTTTAAGGATGCACATGAAACTTATTGATCAACAACATAAAAAGGACCAGTCGGAAATGAAGGATATGCTAACTGAAATAAACAATTCATAGGGAATCAGTGGTAGAGTAGAGGATGCTGATAATCAAATCAGTTATTTGGAATATCAGGAAGGGGGAAAATACCCAATTCGAATAGCCAAAAGAAAAAAACTATATGAAGACAGTATAAGGAGCCTCTGGGACAACTTCAAGCCTACCAACATTAACATCATGGGGGTTTTAGTAGGAGAAGAGAGTGAGAAAGAATTTGAAAACATATTCAGCATAAACTTTCCAGGGCAGAAGGAATTGGCAAGAAATAATTCATATTCAAAGTGATAAAAAGCAAGGACCTACAACCAAGATTACTCTATCCAGCAAAGCTATCATTTAGAATTAAAGGTCAGATAAAAAGCTTCTCAGACAAGAAAAAGCTAAAGGAGTTCATCGCCACCAAATCAGTATTAAATATAATGTTAAAGGTCTTCTTTAATAAGAAGGGGGGGAAATTTTTAAAAAAATGAACAGTCAAATGGTAATAAATACCTATTAACAATTGAATTTAAATAAACAAAATAAGTGAACCAGCAGAACAGATACAGACTAATAGATACAGAGACAATTTTGACAGTTGCTGGATGTGAGAGGTTTTTGAGGTATGGGTGAAAAAGGTAAAGGGACTAAGAAATACAAATTGGTTATTACAGAATAGTTATAGGGGTGTATAGTACACATAGGAAATATAGTCAGTATTCTAATAACTATGGTATCAGATGTGTATGCGATTTTTGGGAGTGATCATTTAATAAGTTTTTAATGTCCAATCACTGAGGTGTACACCTGAAACTAATATAATATTGTATGTCAACTGAAAAATAAAAAATGATTGGAAAGTGTAACATGTTTGGTAAATAATGAAAAAGCTAATTTGTACAAATAATGGAATTATCTAAGAGGTTAGAAAGTTAGCTTGGTAAAAACATGGGAGGACCTGAATACTAGGCTTCAGGTGTTTGAAGATCATCTCTCTCATTTATATTTATTTGTTCTCATCATTTATTCCCTGTTCTCATTTTTTTCTCCTCCCCTCCTCCCCTCCTTTCCTCCCTCCCTCCTTCTGTGATTTTAGCTAGATTATGAGTAGTCAGAACCATGTAGAAATGGAGTAAGTTTGAAGAGTGGATAGGAAAGAACATCAGTTCAGTTTTACTTTGGGGTTATTGTGGGGTGCCTGAAGGAAATTCTTTACCTTCAATTGGAGGTAGAGATATGGGACTCGGAAGAGAGGCCCTTATGACATTGTATTGAGAAATGGCTGCAGACATTCTGACATCTAGGACAAGCTAAGACCAACGTGTGTGCTTGTGGGCTGAGAGAGTGAGAAGGCAAGCACAGGAAACAACAGTAATAACCAGTCAGTAGGGTAGAGTTATGCTCTGTCTTTATGATATATATAATTTGTGATTCAAGTGATAGTGGATAATTAACAGGTGTATTGATAAAATAATTTGCTAATACTTAAAGCTTCGGTCAGTGTTTTCAGGTTATGTTGAAAAACCCATACATATGGCACTATCAAAATAAATCAATCACTGGGCAACTAGAAAATTATATGGTAAAATGTTGGGTACGGTGTTCTTTTGGAATCACTGGTAGGTTCATGTTGGTCGTTATCCATGATAGATTATTTGTAGCTCCCAGATTTATAGATAATTTAAATACAGTGGACCAGCATATGAATTTATCTTAGGGAAAACACTAAATTTCCATAACAGTGCAAATCCTAGTCTACTTCGTGTTTTTAATACTAAAGCATAAAAATGAATATTACAAGAATAACACAGTATAATATGCCTGAAGCATTACACCATAATTAGATTGGGGTCACAGAGAAAAATTGAATTGATTTTGTTCATGGATGGAAGAAGGGCACGTTGACACTAGGGGTTAGCATGTACAAAGACATCAGTATGGAAAAACACAGCCATTAATCCCTGTCTAGTGATAAGACAGATATCCTGATTCTAGAAAATAGATGAATCAGAAATGGTAATGATGCTCAACAGGGTGTGAAAAGCACTTCTTAAAATATCTTTTTTTGTTGTTGTTTAAAATATGAGATTTAATTTATCCAAGAATTTGATATTTATAGTTTTTAAAGCACTACAAGAATGACATCACATGTTATAAAATGGATCTCTTGGGCTAAACTTAGCAAAGCTATTTCTGTGGTGTGTTTAAAATGTTCTTAGCTGTCAGATAGTTGGCCACCAACACACGCTTTTGGTCTCCCTGGGACGTCTGCAAAGAGATATTTGCTGGACATCTCTGAGATCTCTCTCTTCTCGAAGCTGTTTCCAGAGATCAGGGGAGGCGTGCGGCATGGACAGCCCGGGTTTGAGATTTGTAAATCAAGCCTAACAGACTGCTGCATCAGGTCAGCGTTTCCTCTACCCCTCAAGCTCCGTTGTTAATATTTCAGTGTTCATAGGTTAGTCTTGTTACTGTCAGCCGGGAAAAGCATCTCTGCCATCACCAAATCCCCACAATACTTGACCAGTAACTGTCTTGTATCAATTATATTGCTTTGCATACAGTTTTTACTGTTTTCTGTATAGAGTGTGAACTTCTGGAAGGACACACTTTTTGTAGCTGCTGAAAACTTTGCAATACTGCCTGCTGTGCATGGAGGGAAAAAAGCAAAGTTAAATGAAAAAGTCAAGGGCCATTCAAGTCAACATTGTTAAGAGCCTATGTCTTACTGTCCCTTTCCAAAGAACTTAACAAATCTCTGTAAGGGTCGGGTTGATGACGTGTAGGTCTGTGGTGGCCGTTTTCCATGGCTTATGTTTGAAAGCCATTGCGGACTCTTTTACAACAAATAAGCAGAAGCTTCTATACAGAAGTTTCTCCTAGAACATGGCTCTCTGCCTCTTTCGAGTTAACCACCCCTTTGAGAATCTTTGGTCAGCTATGAAATTTAAACAGATCCCAAAGGGAAAAACACATACATCTTCACCACAACTTGAATAGGTTCATAGACTCCCAAAGGTCCAGATTAAAAACTCCCTGGCCTCTAGAAGTCTGAGTGTGGAAACAGTAATCCTGTGTAATGAACAGGAGGAAAATACAACTCTATCTTCTGTACTACATATTTGTCAAACCAGTGAAATATTTTGATAAGTTGTAAAAGGCTCTGTGTAATAGGTACTAGCGGCATTGCAGAGAGTAAAGATACATTTGGGGCATCTGTTATTGTCAGGGTTGAATGACCCTCTTTCAAAGATTTGGAAAACATCCTGTGCCAAGAAAGGCCATCTGTGAGGCAGGTAATCTGTCATCACATAAACTTGAAATCAGAAATTTAAAGTAAAAGAAAATGGAGTTAAGGTGAAGTCTTTGTGGAGTGAGGACTTGGCTCTGGCTCCTACCACAAACTCCATATCCCCCTTTTCTCTATCTTGTAGCCCAAATCTGGCACCAGAGGCAGGTGTGTGACCACCATCACAAAATCTAATGCCTCTCATCCACAAGCCATCCATTCAAGCTTTTCTTCTTCCTTCTCTCATTGTTTGGGGCTGGGGAGGGAGTGGTATACAAAACCAAGTTCTCTGGAGGGTTAAAAAAGAAAAGAATATTCTCACCATGACAGCGTGTACAACTGTACTTGCAAAATGAGATGTGCTTGCAGTAGCCAGGGAAACGCTCCACCACACTGAAGTAGAAAGAGTCTTGGTCCAGGGCTCAGAGTACTTTATCTCTGGTCTCCTTCAAGTATGTGATTCTAGCTCTTACTCTACATGACTAGTGTGCGTTGGATGTGGGCTGTGAGGGAAAGAGTTCAATGATGACACCAAGGTTTGAACAACTGGGTATATAGGCATGCTGTTTACATGGCCCAACATTACAGGAGTCCCCTTACCTGCAGGGGATACATGCTGAGACCCCCCCCAATGGATACCTTAAGACCATGGATAATATTGAATCTTATATATACTATGTTTTTCATATACATACAGACCTATGATAAAGTTTAATTTGTAAGTGTGTTTTTGAGATGGCAGAGAAACTCCTTTGCAATAAGGATTTCGTTTACGAAAATCTTGCCTATTTTTAACTTTGTTTTAAAATGAATTTGATTTTTAAAATCAGCTTGGGAACATATTTTTTTAGAATGGTAACCCCAGTTCTTCTTTTAAATAAACAATTAGACTTCCTGTTTGTGCTGGAGACAGAGTGATCTCTCCTTCCCAAAGCTCAGATCTGATCATGTCCTTTACCTGCTCAAAACCTTTTCTGGGGGGTGGAATGTAAGCATCACTTTATTATTTCTTTGCTTGGTGATCTGATCCCCCCTTCTCTGTGTTTCACTGCTGAAAAGCTGTATGACAGCTGACCCAATTTTTAGCTCCATGCAATTCCTTTCCTTTTCTTCTTTATGATATGTTTCTACGAAAGAGGTAAAACCTTCTAATGACTTCTCATTGATGTAGGAACCCACTCCATGCCCCCTGGCCGTGAAGATTAGCTCATGAAGTAGCCCTTCCTCTCTCTCCAGACCCATCTCCCAAGTCCCCCTCCCCCCACCTCGAAGTATTTCATTCCCCAAACCATTGTCTAGTCTCAACTCCAGACTCGGTGCCTCTTACTGGAACATCTTCCCTTTTCTTTGCTTTCCATGTACATTCCAACACCACTATCCTGTTGACCTGGCTTGTTCCTACTTATCTTTTTCTTGTTAAGGCGAGTTTCAAAAGGTAACATGGTCAGTTTTTAGTTTTTTTAGCAAATGGACAAATTAATCTGCATGCTCCTGGGTGTTTAATGTACTCAGTACTAATTCGATCTTCAGATGGATCTTTACTAAGACATGGTCATATTGTGTCGTGCAGGCCTCTTAATGATAGGAATGGGAGAGGGGGAGGAATGAGTTCAGAGAAACACCCACCCGGTTCACATCTGTAGGCCCCAGTGCTTCCCTTGTTGTGCCTGACTCATAGGTCAGTTTAGCAGGTTTTATAATGGATCAATACAGGGTGATTGAATGAATAATTGGGGGGGGGGATCATGAGGAAAGTGAAAGGAAGTTATAGAAAAAGCTAAGGATTATTCTAGTGGAGAAGTGAAAGTAATTTTTCATGTAAGTGGCAGATATCTTAAAAATGATGATAGCATGCTTTTCTTGCTTTCAGTCCAATTTAGAACAAGACTGAAATTCTAATGTACTGCCAGCCCGTGAAAGAATGGAAGGCTGTCTTGGCAGTGTGAGTTTGTTGGTACTAGAATGAAGCATATATAAAGACTTGAATGGTAGAAAATTATTTCAATCAAATAGTACTTTTATAGTTTGGCACTAATACAGACTTGCTATAAAAATGAAGGGGCTGTTTTTTAAAGAACAAAGAAAGAAATGAATTATGATTCAGTATCTCACAGTCCAGAAATGCATTCTGGGAGTTCCAAAGAGCAAAACATGAGATGTATCTCTCTGGAGCCATTTAGGACTGACCTTCATGAAGTCAGAAAGCTGAGCTGAATGAACTTCATGACAATTCAATGTAACCTGAAGGAAACGAGGACTTGTTGGTTTAGAGTTGTGCACAGTTTAATTGAAGAATTGTTATAATTAGGTGTTTTGGTAAACTGAGCTATTAACCTCAGAGATTTATTAACTTTTATTGTGAACCAAAACACAATGAGAAGAGCCCAAGAAATTTAATTGGAACGGTAACATAATTAAATAGTCTTCGCTGTTCTCTTTTCAATAGGTAGCTGAGAAAATTTATTTTAAAAGGTTTGAGTCATTTAGTTTTTACTTTAATCTGCAGGCCACTGTAATTAAGCAATCACATAGTATAATTTCTTTATTGTTGTTATTGTTTTTTGTTTTGTTTTTGTTTTAGTTGGATAATGCAGATGAACAAGCAGCCCAGATCAGGAGGGAACTTGATGGCCGACTGCAATTGGCAGAGAAGATGGCGAAGGTAAATTATTAACTTGAACATACTGTACAATATTTCTTTCTTTACCAAGACTTCTGTGAGCTGAAAGAGTTTCGTATAGATAAAGCCAGTATAATTTTATCACTTTTTCCTTGACGCACATACTTCTTAAGCCAAAATATCTGAATGTATATGATCTAAATGGAACATACTCTCTATTTTACATAGCCAACGTATATGTGAAATGTTTAAATTCAATGATAACTTTTGCAGATATATTCTTAAAACAATTTCTCAAACTGCAAGATTTACATGAATTTTAATATTGCACTAAACATAACATAATCAGGGAGAAAAATCTCCCTCCTGTGAAATTATGTAATATATCTCAAAGTGTTCATCACAGTGTTTGACACACAGTAGTAATCAACCAATATTTGATTGAATGATTGAGTGGATGAAAAATACCATTTGAAGTTTCAAGTACAGAGTCTGGCAGAGTGTGTTCAGTACAATATTGTAGTTATTTTATTTGTGCAATCATTGTTTCTATGAACAGAAAAAGATTTTGAACGAAAGCCATGAGTTTCTTTTTCAATTTTGGAGATATGTTAGAGAGATTTGAACTTCATTGTCTAAATTATTCTTTAGTAAATGGCTATGTTAATGTACTTTAGTGACTTAAAAATTTTAGTCCTTGCCAATAGACTTGAGGTTATAATGCTGTTGATTTTTCTGAGAATAAGTCCCCCCCCCCCTTTGCCTTCTCCAAAGCAAAAACATTGGACATTTGATTGATAGCTTCTCCTCCTCTCTGTCTCTCTGAAGAATCCTCTCCACTTAGGGATTTTTCTTCATTACGAAAATTGGTGTAACATGTACACAGCAAAGTGTACAAATCTTTAGTTTACAGCTCGATGTGTGTATATATACCCTGTACAACCACCTCCCAAATCAAGATATTGAAGTTTGTAACATTTGAGAAGACACATATTATAATGATTTGTTTAATATTTTTTTTTTTGCAAATAAAATATGTGTGAATCTATAACTTTTAAGAATAATATTGTGTTTACCTAAATGTCTGTTAAATAACAAAGGAGAGAAATTGGAGGTGGTTAGGAAAATAGAAAAAAAATTAAAATGTAAAAGAAATGGGTAATAGAGATGACAATATGTTTTAAGAACCAAGTCAGAGATATACAGGGCAGGAAACGTTATGTTTACAGCTGTGAGTAGATGAAGCAGAGTGTATTTATTCACTACTGTAATAATCATGGCCTGCCTGTCTTTTTCCATACAACCAGCTGTAACCAACTTTTGGCCACCCCTGTGTATGGAGTAATCTCTAGAGGAGAGAGGTCACAGGATGATGTGAGTTGGGGCTCAGACATTACATTCACAAGAAGAGCAGTGTTTGGCAGCACAGTTTGCCGTGTTGACATCCCCTGGATTTCCAGAGAGGCACCACATAATCTAGAGATTGGAATATGGGCATCATAGGATAGAAATCAATAAGCTTCAGGCTTTTGGAAGCTTTAGAGAGAAAAACACTTTCCTTGAAACCCTAACCTAAATTGGCAGCTGATTGGGAGGGCATTCGCTTTTCTTAAAACCCCGAGGCTGAGAGAGAACCCCGAGGGATGTGCCAGACACCTTGGGGCAGGACTCTGCTCCTGGGCTCAGCATTTGTAAGTTGCTGCTTTTGTGTAGACTGTGCACATTGTCATAAGTTGGGCTGGCTGACTATCTGAAACATTAGAATAAAGTTTAGATAGTTTAGAGTGTTTATGGAACAGAAGGAAGGCCTTTGATATGCTTGTTTCTGTTTGCAGAGGAGGATGTGTGTTAATAACCTTAGGGCTGAGTCAGAGGGGAAGGGACTGAGGTTTACATTCTGAGACTTGTGTTTGAGGGGACCCTGATGGTTTATCAGAAATGTGATAAAGTAGGACATTTGGAGAAGGAAGTGAAGCCAATGGGATCACATGGGGAAAAACACACAAAACACACAACACAAAAATAAGATGCCTTTCAGCCCAGTTGGTGTGGCTCAGTGGTTGAGTGTCAACCCATGAATCAGGAGATCATGGTTCAGTTCTTGGTCAGGGCATATGCCTGGGTTGCGGGCTCAATCCCCAGTACAGGGCTTGCAGGAGGCAGCTGAGTGATAGTTCTCTCTCATCGCTGATGTTTCCAACTCTCTCCCTCTCCCTTTCTCTCTCTGAAATCAATAAAAACAAAAATATTTAATACAAAAATAAGGATCTTTTTAAAAAATAAGATGCTTTCTGTTGAATAGACTACTGACATAGAGCATATTTAATTGTTTTCTCCTTCAATGTCACTAAGTTTAAGCCATCTTCATAAAATATTTATAAGGCTAATTACAACTTGCTGACCTTGTTGGATTATATTTCTACACTAATCCTGTTCACCCACAAAGGTAGATGATATAATGCATTTATTTTATAGACAAGGAGACCGAGGCTTAGGCAAGATGATTGATTTCACCCAGGTTCTGTAACAAGTAAATGGTGGAGGCAGGCCTCAAACCCTTGTCTTTTGACTCCAGAGCCTGTCCCCTCTCTCTGAGACCCAGCTGACTCTTCAGTCTGATAGATCTGGAAATATGTATTAATAGTTAGTAGTTCACAATCAGTCACGTCTCCTACCACACTGCTCAACAACATGTTACAATAAAACCACAGGACAGAAATTTCTGTTTCAAGAGATAGAAATATTGATCTTAATAGCTCAGAAGAGGGATAATTAGGAAGTAGGAGAAAAAATGTGGACGGGGCCAGAAAGACCTGTCGTCAAATCTTTCATTATTGGTTCCTAGATATATAACATTAGCCATATTATACCTTTTGGAGTCAAAATATTTTTTGAATACCTATAAAATAGCCAGGCTCTGTTTTAAGTGCTTGGGATGCATCTGGACAAATGTAGTTGCCTTGGGTAAAACCAGAAAAATATATTTCTGCAATGCCATGATGGAGCTTAAATTTTATTTGGGAAAGCACCGGTACTATAACTGAATTGTGGAAGGTGATAATTTGATAATCTGGAAAATACAACAAAGAGAAAGGGTGGTTACAATTTTCGGGCAAGTGGTCAGAGTAGGCCAGTCATTGGCAGTGCTATATTTCCAGTTACTCGGTCCAAAACTGTGGGATCATCTTTGACTCCTCTCCTCTTCTCACAGCTCATGCCAAATTTATTAGGAACTCTAGTTGCACCTGTGTTCAAAATATTTTTGGAACTTAACAGTTGTCACTGTTTTCCACCTGTCACTCTGGTCCAGTTACCACTGTGTCTCACCTGAACAACCATTCTGTCCTTTGGCTAGGCTCCTACTTTCCACTTCCCAACAGACATCTAGTGATTCTCTGCACAAAGACCTCTCCCCATGTCACCAAGAATAAAATAGTGAGTTCCCACAGTGGCCTGCGAAGTCCTTCTCTGACCTTGTCATGTTTTAAGCTCTCACTTTTGCTTGGTCCACCCCAGCTGTGTCTGCCTTCTTGGTCTTCCAGCCATAGGATCTTTGGTCTGGTTACTTTCCCTTCCTGCAGTGGTTTCCCCCTGGCATTAACATGCTTTTCTCCCAGAATTAATCAGGGTTCTCCAGAGAAACAGAACCAATATAGATATATGATCTCTTATTGATTATCTCTGGACAAATATATACATAATAGCTATATAGACTTGCCCCCACATGTCTTTGAAAGGAACTGTCCCCTCAAGTTTTTGCCCTATTTCTGAGTTTTGGTTGCTGTTTATGACAGCTTATAAAATTGGTCCGCAAATGTAAAATTCAGTTATTATGGCTTATTTTGCTTTGTTGTTTTTTTTTTTCTTGTGTGTACTGAAAAGCCATCCCAAAGCATTTTATTTTTTCAAAGGTAATCAAAGTACTCTGTAATTGTGTACTTACATTTTTTTTTTACTGTGGAGGCAAACTTACTATTTTGGAATGTTGCTTAAAACTATAGAGGAATGCTAAAAGGATACTTAATCCTCCTTGGGGAAGTTAATTATGCATGTAGAATTTCAATCATTCTGTGATAACATGCAGTTTAATATTGATTATGTGTAAATTATTGTAAGAGAAACACGTGGATTTGATGTTGGGGGAAAGCAGAACAGGTGGCCTGGGAGTCTGGGACCGGTTTGAGAAGTGACGCCAGATGTTCTTCCCATCCTGAGACCGGACTGGCGCCGGTGAGGCCGAGACTGCTGCCGGCTGAGGAGCGCACGCTGGAGGCGGTCCATACGGAGGGGCAGGTCGTAGTTATGTCTAGAGAGGGGCCAGAGGAAACAATAGGGAAGGCATCGGTCTTCTGGAAATTTAGGCGATCATCTGAAAGATGTCTGCTTTGCTCTCACCCCAGCCAGTTGTGTACAGTGATTGTTATGTGACACTGAACTTGACGTTCTAGGGCTCTATACCCGCTTCCTTTAAGAGAAGAGCTAAGGGTCGGGCTGTCAAAGATTAGAGACAGAGCTAAGAGTGAGAGGAAGCCTCATTTGCTGTGTGTGGGAAGATAACTGTGTATAATCTTCTCTAAAAACAATTTGGCAGTCTCTCTCAGTATCTTATGTAAATATCAACAGTTGGAATGTGCTTTTAGGTGAGTGGAAGAAACAAGTTGAGTGCAGCGGTAGCAGGATTGAATGGCAATGCTCATGTAGTTCAGAAAACAGAATCTTTAACTTGGATATTGTTACTTTCTTACTTTTAGCTTTTATCATAAATTGTGGTTTTTTTTTTTAAATTTGTTTTGTCTTTGCTTTAAACTTAATATTTTCGAAGGCTTTCCTAAAAATCTGAATTCATGGTCATAAGGGATCTTGACACATTTCTGTAACATGAAAATTAAGCAGTTTTAGAAATATGACTGTGTTGCAATTTAATATTCTGACCTTCATAGCTTTATTATTATTATTATTATTATTATTATTTACCTTTGAATGCTTATTTGTAAAAAGCATACCCTCCAAGCAATGCACATGTGTGGTAAGAACAAAAGATACTGTTAAAAAATGTGTTTCCTAAAAGACAAAGCAACGCACAATGAACCTTGTTCTCACCGGCCAGATACCCCTAGAATTTCCAAGCTCGCAGTGGCTGATTAAGATTCATCTGTACACTAAAACTTCTTACAGGCATATTTTCAGAGTTTGTTTATCCTTTAAGCAAACACCTCTTCAAAAATAAAGTTAATGTGGAAATGTATATGCAGTTATTCATTTTGTACCATAAAGATCCTTAGCAGGGTATATCACGTGCCTTTCGGTATAATCAAATATCCCAGAGCCTGAGGCTTCCAAAGCCTGCAGACTAAAGTAGATGCATTATCCCTGGTATTGCAATTTCTAAGAGTCAACATATGCCAAATGTGTTTTATGTTAAACTGGAAATATGACTTGTGTAACATCGTTATTTTAAAAAAAATTTCTTTTCAAGGAAAGAAAATTCCCCAAATTCGTAACAAAAGAAATGGAGACTATGTATATAGAAGAGCTGCGATCCTCAGTGAATCTGCTAATGGCCAATTTGGAGAGTCTCCCGGTTTCGAAAGGTGGTCCAGAATTTAAACTGCAGAAACTAAAACGCTCCCAGAATTCTGCCTTTTTGGACATGGGGGACGAGAGCGAGATCCAGCTGTCCAAGTCCGACGTGGTGCTGGCCTTCACCTTGGAGGTAGGTGGCCGTGTCCCCTGCCCGCCTCTGACCGCGTGCGTGGGGCTGCAGGTCGTTTCTGCTGACCCTTGTGGTAACCTTCCACCTCTAAACTGTATGGCATATATTGAAGACATCAGATCTCTAATTTTTTCCTCCGCTTCTACATCTCTAAGATACACTTAAGCTTGGGAAAAACAGCTGCCTCTCACTTTCTTAACTTCCAGGCTAACGATTTTTGTTGGTTAGTGGATTAAGTTTGGTTTCAGAGTAGGAATAAGACGTTTTCTTCTGACGCAAGACAAGGTGTGGGATAGTAACCTCATGGCTTAGCAGTGGCTTTGCTGTGTGTTAGGTTTCCTCTCAGTCTTTTTAGCCTCTTCCCCTGAGGTTGTTCACTTCGAAACTACAGAGTGGATGTCCTTCTTATTCCCGCCTGAGGTTTCCTGCTGACTATACTGCAAAGTGCCAACACCCTTCCCCCCCACTTTTATAGGTTTTTGTATTGAATAACAGCATAACTTTTCCTGCAAGTTGGATATTTACATCCATTCATGATAAAAATAATGTGTGAAGAAAATTATTTTTGTAATGGCTAAATCTACCATTACTTCTATAAGCACTCAGAACTGAAAACAGTTCAAAACATCTTCTCTGTTTAAAAATCTCAGATGCTGTGAGTGGGTGCTTAAGTGAAACTAAGAATTATTATTCTGAACTTTATTGCCATTTTGTTAAATGGGGTGGGGTCTGGAGAGTCAACAATAAAATAGCCTTATGGAATACAAGTGAAAACTTAATTCTGCATGGTATAAGAAGTTTTCATATTCATAAAATTATTATTTTTAATTTATTTTTATTGATTTCAGAGAGGAAGGGCGAGAAAGAGAGATAGAAACATCCATGATGAGAGATGATCATTAATTGGCTGCTTCCTGCAATCCCCCACTGGGGACCAAGCCCACAACCTAGGCATGTACCCCTGACCAGAATCGAACCTGGGACCCTTCAGGAGGACACACCATGCACTGAGCCAAACCAGCTAGGGCTATAAAATTATTTTTATATTCTTGATTGCTCTGTCTATAAGAGGCAGATTATTTTCCTACCAAAACACCATACAGATTTATTCCCACGTGCTCACAGTATTTTGAGTAGAAGTCACATGTCTAGTAGTAAACTGAAACCACATGAAGAACAGTCTACACAGCGCTTGTCTTTCGGACTCCCTGCGACCCAGGCCTAGCTAACCTGAGTAGCTAACTCAGCCCATTCTCCAAGCCTCCTCCTCAGGCCCCAGATCTCGCCCAAGAAACTCTGAAAGGCAGCTAAGGGCCTCACACATCGCTCGGGCTCGGAGTGGGTCCAGTGGAGAAAGGCATGTAAGCACTGAAGTCGGAGTCTAAGGAAGACGTGCAGATTTGAAAAACTTTTCCAATTTTGTTTTCCAATTGCTGCCCACTCCTCCCCCCTCCCACCACACCTTGTTCCCTCACCTAGCTTAATCCTTGCCACGCGCTTATCACCTGACATATTCAGACATTTGTTACGTGTTTTCATTACCGGAATTTTTCTACTTAGAATGTAAGTTGCAGGAAGGTAAGATATTTTTGGTCATTTTGCTTTTTTGTTTGTTGAAGTATATAGCGAGAGCCTACAACAGTGCCTAGCACACACTCCACTTGATAAATATTTATTTAATTAGGGGCTTTGGTGGTACCAAAAAAGCATCAGTTAGCCATCCATGAAGCCTTCAGAGAGAATAAAGCAAGAGATATGCTAACCCAGTGGTGGGCAAACTCATTAGTCCACAGAGCCAAATATCAACAGTACAACGATTGAAATTTTTTTTTGAGAGCCAAAATTTTTTTTAAATAAATCTTTACTGCTCAGATTATTACAATTGTTTCTCCTTTTTCTCCCCCAAAGCTCCCTACCACCCAGTTCCCATCCCACTCTCTGCCCTTACCGCCCCCCCCATTGTCCTCATCCATTGGTTATACGATTTTAATCCAGTCTCTTACTGCACCCCCACCCCCTTATCCCCCTGATAATTATCAGTTCACTCCCTTTCTTTGCCCCTGATTCTATTATATTCACCAGTTTATTCTGTTCCTCAGATTTTTCTTACCTTCTTTTTTTTCCTTTTTTTTTCTTCCATATTTGAATTTCCAGTGGGACACTCTCTCCCATTTGTTTTTGTAGGGAAATACAACAAAGTGTTCTGTAGCTAATTGCTGCAGACTGTCCAAATTTCTCAGGACCACAGGAATAGAATCCGCTCCTCCTCTGGTTCACACCGCCCCTCCGGGACACACGGCTCCTCCGGGTCACAGGGCTCCTCCGGGACACACGGCTCCCCTGGGGCACGCCTCTCCCCCGGGGCACACGGCTCCCCTGAGTCACACAGCTCCCCCGGGGCACAGGGCTTCCCCGGGTCAAGAGCCAAATTTTTTAAACTTCTTCTAACATCATTTCTTCAAAATAGACTCACCCAGGTCATGGTATTTTGTGGAAGAGCCACACTCAAAGGGCCAAAGAGTCCCATGTTTGCTGACCACAGCACTAATCCACAAAAGAGGAAGCCATAGGAAGGTATGTTAAAACTACATATAATTAAAGCCAGGAAAGCAAATGTTCATCTCTGAAGTTATGTTAATAGGGGAGCTGGGTCATGGCACGGACATAGTTGGTGTTCACACAGCATTTCCTTTGGATTAGGCTGGCAGACCTGACCTCCTCTGTATCTGGGGATACATATCCCCGTTCACCGTCCTGCCCACTTCATTTCCTCACAGCCTACAGATGTCTGAGTGCCCAGAACACTTGGCATCGTGTTCCTCAGAAGTGCGTTTCCTAGTCCGTGCTTTGTATGTGTCTCCCCTCCCTTTGCCTCTAGGATAACTTGATCTGTTTTATCCTTATTAAATCGGTCACAGAGAGATCAGGGAAGAGAAGATGAAACAGAACAGTTTTATTTTCTGAAGCTCCATTATCAGGTGTTCCTAGGGAATTGGTTCGAGACAGTTACCTAAATTAGGTTAATTGAATGGTCCATAGAATTAATTCATGGCTGTCTTCTTTATCATTAATGATTCAGACTGGCTGTGTGTGGCTTTTTTTCTTCTCATCCTTTTGGCAGTTATATCTGTAGAGTTGTGCTGTTTTATTTATGTGTACGGATTCATAACAGAAGTTACATCCTTTGGAAGTGGCAGTTCTGCAGGCTACAACCTCCCCTGCACAGATGGGAGTATTGTTTTGAGGGGCGGCTGTGGTTTCACAAGTCGGATGTTTTAGGAGGTCCTGTTTACAGCAAATTGTAACAGAGGTGACAGAAATAGTGTCTAGCACATGCTTCCTTCCTTCCTTCTCTCATGCACTCGGCTGTTAAACGCATCACAGAGAGGTGCAGTGCAAACAGTCCCGTGCCCAACCATGAACCAAGGCCTTCAAGATTTCTAGATTTCTCTTGTGGTATATACAGTTCTCCTATTTCACACATTTTAAGTGACCATCTGGAATCGTTGTCATTGAATTAAGAAGTCTTTAGAGTCATGGTGGTAAGTTAGTTGATACGGTTATAAATTTCATTGGTATCAGCTTCTGGTTGTTATAGTTGGATTCTAATGAGTTTCAGTATTACAAATGTAGTAAATTTGATTATTAAAAATGCAGAAAATTTTTTGCTTATTTTTCTTACACAGGATTTAGTATTCTACCCCAACTTCCTTGAGTATTAGAGCAGCTATGAAAGATAATAGCTATTCGCTATTAATTTTCTTAGTCTGTCTTAAGTTCTTATTTTTATTCATATGTTGGGATGCACTTCAGTGTGAAAAAAAGTGACAAAAAGCTTAGTGGAGGAAGGAAAGTGCTCCTGAATTTTATCTTTATTTTTCTGTGAACAGTTAACCATACATTTTAATGGAAAAAAAAACACAACAACAACAAAGCAATATGCATTTGTATTTATAAACATGACACTTCTGTTATAGCAGAGCTGAAAGGAAAAACAGTTATTTTAATTTCGTTTGTTTCTTTGAGAGCTTGGTCTTAAGGTTCATTTCACAACTCAGTGAAAAGTATCATGACTATAATCAAGTATTGAGTGATCAAATAAGTAATATACAGTATGTTTTGGTGAAGATTTTGGAAGCTGTATAGCATTAATGTTATGAATCTTGAGTATATAAATACAGCATGAGAAAAATATGGAAATTAATGTGCATACATGAAAATGCCATTGAGTATATTTTATAAATTAAAATTGGGAATTTAGGGAACTTCATGATTCAGGTTTGATGGGAAATAACTGTGGCAAATCATAGTATTTTATGTATACATCCAGTAAGAATCTTAAGATTGGCAGCCTTTTATGAAAACACCAGAGACCCTATGCATGAAAATTCATGCAAGAGTAGGCATCCTTCCCCCGGCTGCCAGCACCAGCTTCCCTCTGGCACCTGGACCCGGGAGCTTCCGGGAGCTTCCGGGACCCGGGCTGGCTTCCCGGCCCGCAGGCACCCTGGACTTGGAGGAAGGAAGTCCGGAATGATGTCCGGAAGACATCTGGTCTAATTAGCATATTATCCTTTCATTATTACAGCTAGAAAGCATGCTTGAAAAACGGTTTCCCTTTCCCTCAGGAATGACAGCTCCATAATGTGGTACCAGTGTCTGCACCCTTTCCCAGTGCATGCATTGAACTAGTCTTTAACGGGTGGAAAACTACCTTTTCCCTTGCAAGTTGCGTTAAGATGTTTAGTGGCATCATACTTTTCATTGTTTTGATAATGTTATAAAATGGCCATAAAGAAAATTCTTTTATAAATACCTTGTATAATAGTTAAACTTAAATAGTTTCATTTTCTTTCATAATGTCACCTGAAGTGAGTGAGTATAAAAATTTCTGATGCTGTCACTTATTGACATCGGTGAGTTGGTTTGATGGTGACAGTGTCTGCCAGTAATACATGTTGTAACACTTTCTGTGAAACTTAACGTATACTCCTATCAAATGCACTGGCTTTTCATTTGTCATTTTGCTGTACTTTATAAAGAGTGGCTGTAATTGTTTAAGGATCTGAGTTTAAATCTCAGTTGATTGATTCACTGGGGGTTATATTTAGGGACTTCACCTTATTCCTTTAATTGTTGTCAGGAGATACCTCTTCAGATGCTCAGCATGATTTTTTACCATCCCTAACATGAATAGAGGGGCAGTAATAAGAGGGATTCTTGGGAAGACAAAGTTCCATTTATATTATGAGATAATTTTTTCCCCAATTGATCTATCCAGTTGTTTATGGCGCGGTCTCTCTCAATAGCTAAACGTTGTCAACTTGACGTGTCATTTCACATTTTTCTTACCTTTAGATTGTCATAATGGAAGTGCAAGGTCTGAAGTCAGTGGCTCCCAATCGAATTGTTTACTGCACAATGGAGGTGGAAGGAGGAGAGAAACTGCAGACAGACCAGGCGGAAGCCTCAAGGCCACAGTAAGCCAGCTGAAAAACAATGTGTTTTTTATTTTCCTCCCAGAGAAAACAGGCTTTATAAATTTGCACATTTGTATGGTTTGACACCCTGAAATGGTTACTTGGCTCGCTTTGTTCCAACTCTATTAGAATCAGTATGTGCCTTTCTGGATAATAATGTTACAATTAGAACTGTAGCAGAGAGTCCCCTGTAGTTCAAACGGAAAATCCAACATGCAAATGTGAAGGTATTGTAGGAGATAAATGAGGGCTTGGGCCCACTCCCTGTGGGCATTCGGACATCCTTAGCACTGACAGGAGGCAAGAGAGGCTCCCTCCACCACTGCTGTGCTCCCCAGCTGTGATCCCTGCTCAGGGCTTCTGGCAGAGTGGAGCTCCCCCTGGGGGAGCACACTGATCACAAGGGGGCAGCTCTTGCATTGAGCATCTGCCCCCTGGTGGTCAGTGTGCATCATAGCGACTGGTCATTCTGTCATTATATAGGATAACACTTTTATTCCTGTGTATGAGAGCTCTGTGTGAAGGTGAGGGAGCTGCCACGATTGTGCACAAGGACTCGGGAAACTTTAGGGGAAGGTGTGAGTTAGAGAACCTGTTAGTAACTACTGTGCAGTAATCAGAGAGGAAAAAGCTGTTCTTTGCTGGCTGTTCTATGTTTCAAATTCTGGGATTGTTTTTTTTTTAATAACTTATTATCTGTGTACATATATTACCATTGCCCCCCCCAAACATGCCCTCCCCTCCCCAGAGTTTTGTGTCCATTGGTTATACTTATATGCATGTGTACAAGTCCTTCAGTTGATCTCTTATCTCCCCCACATTTCCCTCCCCTCCCCTCTGTATTTAGACAGTCTGCTTGTTGCTTTACTGTCACTATATCTATCTTATGGTTCATCAGTTTATACTGTTTTTTATTATCCATAAATGAGTGAGGTCATGTGGTATTTCTCTTTCATTGGCTTATTTCACTCAGGATGATATTCTCCAGTTCCATCCAGGTTGCTGCAAATGATGAGAATTCCTTTTTTTTATGGCTGCATAGTATTCCATTGTGTAGATGTACCACAGTTTTTTGATCCAATCATCTGCTGATGGACACCTAGGCTGTTTCCAAATCCTAGCTATTGTAAATTGTGCTGCTATGAACATAGGGGTGCATATATCCTTTCTGATTGGTGTTTCTAGTTTCTTGGTGTATATTCCTAGGAGTGGGATTACTGGGTCAAATGGGAGTTCCATTTTCAGTTTTTTGAGGAAACTCCATACTGTTCTCCACAGTGGTTGCACCAACCTGCAATCCCACCAGCAGTGCACGAGGTTTCCTTTTTCTCCACAACCTCGCCAACACTTATCATTTGGTTTTTTTTTGGAAGATGTTCAGTTTAGCTGATTTCAATATGGGAAACTTTATGGTAGAAATAACGACACTGGCCTGAGGAATTCAAATGAAACTTGCCTGGCCTTCATTTGTATGCTAACTAACTTTAGAAATACTCTTTCTTCCACTTAAACTTTATTCAAATTTTCTTGCAGGATTTAGGCTTGTTACCTTATTACAGAATCGATATATGTGGCCTGTTAACTTCTGTTGAAATTCTGGGTAGACACTGGTCATACCCCGAAGAGGAAGGTGAACAGGAAACTCACTTTCTTTAGGACAGGCACAGTCTAAATCCTCTTCGCTTCTCACGTGGGACTTCTGCAGCTGAATATACCTTCCTGTGTCATCTTCTCTACCACTGATTCTTTCATCTTCTTAGTATGTTGTCTTCTGAGGCACAGCTAGATAGGGGTGGGTACAGAGGGCTAAATGGAACAGGAGAGATGTGCACAGAATCTTAAAAGGATCCAGCAGAAGGAAGTTGAAACTTCTCACCTGGCCTTCCACACCCCTACAAGTCTGCCCCTGACCACTCGCATTGGCTCTGGGACCTTCCCTGGTCCACTATTATTCAGCCACCCTGGGCTTCATGCAGCTCCTCACATGTATCAACCTGTTTTCAGCCTTGCACCTGCTTTCCCCTCTGGCTGGAGTCGCCTTTCCTTTCACCTTTTCTGGCTGGATCCTTGGTAGCAAGAATCTTCACTCACACACCACTTCCTGAGAACAGCCCTTCCCTCTGATTCACCCAACAAGAAGCAGGCATTTTCTGGCTCATCACTTTTAAATGTTTACACAGATGTGTATCCTAACTGTTTATTTTGCATCGTTGTTTTCACTTGAGAAGAGGGGTCTTGTCCTGTGTGCTTCTATATCCTAGAGCCTGTTGGCACGCTCCGAATTCATTAATTCAAGTCTTGAACTTCCTTTTATGGTTATCCATAGTAAATATTTAACAGTGTGGTGTTTACTTCACCATATAGAGTTGATTTACAGTGTGACAGTGAAGTGAAAGGAATGAGGATCAACAATTCGTTAAGAGGTGAACACCTCCCCAGAGGAGGCTGTGAGAGAGAGTACATACGGACTCAGGGAGAGGTGGGCGTATGTTTGTTCCAAAGGTTAGCTGTTTTAGTATTGCACTGTATATTAGTTATTCACAGAGCAGTCCAACCACAGCCCATTTTAAAACATATCTGCCACCTTAAAAAGAAACTCTGTACCCTTGACTTATGAACCTACAATCACCCCAGCCCTAAGCAACTATTAATTGACTTTCTGTTTCTATAGATTTGCCTATTCTGGACATTTTCACATAAACAGAGTCATACAATATGTGGTCTTTCTATGATCGGCCTCTTTCACTTAATATAATGTTTAAAAGATGTACCCATCTGGTAGGCTATGCCAGGAGTTCATTTCCTTTCATGGCTGAATGGTATTGCATTATATCTATATATGATGTTTTGTGGATCCATGCATCTAGGCCAAGCAATTTTCTACCTTTTTCACCTCATGCACACATAAACTAATTACTAAAATTTCACAGCATACTAAAACATATATATTTTTTGCCAATCTGACAAAAATAGAGATAATTTTGATTCATTCACACCAGATGGCTATTGTATTTGGCTGTTGTTATTTTTTTTTTTACCTTGATCATAAGGGAAAAGAGGTCAGTGCCCCTGACTAGTCAGGCATCGCCTGGTTTAAAAATTCTTCCGCACACCTGCTGAAAATCTCTGATCTAGGCTAATGATACTTGGATAGTTTCCATCTTTTGACTACTGTGAATAATGCTGCAAATTAAACTGGGTGTACAAATACCTGTTTTAGTACTTGTTTTTAATTTTTTTTGGTGTAAAGCTAGCAGAATTTCTGAATCATATAAAATTCTATATTTATTTATTTTGGAGGAGGGTTTTTAAAAAATAATTTTTATTGATTATGTGTCCTTATCCCACCACTGCCCTCCACCCCCTCCCCACTCATGCCCTCACCCCCCTATTGTCTAGTGTCCATTGGCTAGGCTCATATGCATGCATACAAGTCCTTTGATTTCTGCCCCTTACCCCACCCTCCGCTACCTTCCCTCTTAGGGTTGACGGTCTGATCGATGGTTCTCTGTCTCTGGATCTGTTACTGTTCATCAGTTTATTTTGTTCATTATATTCCACAAATGAGTGAAATCATGTGATATTTATCTTTCTCTGACTGGTTTATTTCATATAGGCTGTATCCAAATTTTAGGTATAGTAAATTGTGGTGCTATGAACATAGGGGTGCTTATATCCTTTCTGATTGATGTTTCTAGTTTCTTGCGTTTTTTTTTTTTAAGTATCCACCAAAATGCTTTTCCTGATGACTACACCTTATTTTCCCACCAGGATTATGTATATGAGAGTCAAGTTTCTTCACATTCTCATCAGTGCTTGTTATTTGAATTAAAAATATAGATAGCCAGCCCATCAGTAGATGAGTGGATAAAAAAGCTGTCGTACATTTACACCATGGAATACGGTGCAGCTGTTAAAAAGAAGGATCTCTCACCCTTTGAGACAGCATGGGGGGACCTGGAGAAGATTACGCTAAGTGAAATAAGCCAGTCAGAGAAAGGCAAGTATCACACGATCTCACTCATATGTGGAATCTAATGAACAACATAAACTGATGAACAAAAAATATGCAAAGACAGGAAAACATGGAACATATCAATAAATCTCAGAGGGTGGGTGGGAAGAGATTAACCAAAGAACTTGTATGCATATATGCTTAACCCATGGATACAGACAATAGTGTGGTGAAGGCCTGGGCAGAGGAGGGCTAGACGTGATCAATGGGGGGAAAGGGTGCATCTGTATAACTTTCAACATTAAAGAAAAATTAAAAATAGATGCTAGATAGATAGCTATAGAGATGGACAAATATAGATTAGATATAGACTGAATAAAGATATAGATGATTTATTTAAAATCTTCTTCCTAATAAGGGTGAAGTGGTATCTTATGTGGCTTTCATTTGCATTTCCCTAGTGACTAATGATGTTGAACATATTTTCACATATTGTATTAGCCATTCGTATATCTTCTTTAGAGAAATGTCTATTCAAGTGTTTTGCCCATTTTGAAGTTGAGTTGTCTCTTGGCTGTTAATTATAAGAGCTGTTTCTATAACTCTAAATCAGTAATTTTCAACTGGAATACTACACGAATTTTTAAACCATACAATGCCTGACTATTTAATCAGGGCACTGACCTCTTTTCCCTTAGACTGTCAAAGAAAAAAATGACAACAACAAAAAGAAAGGGGAAAAATGTCATAATAATAGAGTTATTATGTAGCATAATGAGATTGTACACAATAGAAGGGAGGAAGGGAGAGGGATAGAGAGTTAGAAACATTAGTGAGATAGAAACATCAAGCAGCTGCCTCCTGCACACCTCCTACTGGTGATGTGCCTGCAACCAACGTACATGCCCTTGACTGGAATCGAACCTGGGACCCTTTAGTCCTCAGGCCTATGCTCTATCCACTGAGCCAAACTGGTTAGGGCCACATATATTATTTTCAAGTGTTTTATTTCATTCAGAGGATCTTTCATTTTCTTCATATATTGTTTTCTGAAGCATAAAGTTTTAAAAAAAAGGCCAATTTATTTATTTTTTCTGTGTTGCATGTGCTTTTGTATTATATCTAAAAATCCAGTGTCAAATCCAGGGTCACAAAATGTATCCCAACATTTCCTCCAAAGACTTCCATAGTTTTATCCCTTACATTTAGGTCATTGATCTATTCTAAGTTAATTTTTGGACATGATCTGATGTAAGGGTCCATCTTCCTCCTTTTGTGTGTGACAGTCAGTTGTCCCAACACCATGTAATGAAGAAGCTACTCCTTCCCCATTAAATTTCTTGATATCCTTTTGAAATCATAGATACATATGTTTATTTCTGCATTATCAATTATATTCTATTGATGCATATATATATATATATATATATATATGCATCATCAATAGAATATATATATATATTCTAGTATCACATTATCTTGATTACCAATTTTAAATCAGGACTCTGTGTCTACCAACTATACTCTCCTTTTTAAAGATTATCTTTGTTCAAGTATAATTCTCTTCTTTAAAAATTCATTTTATATTTTTCCAATTATAGTTGACATACGATATTATATGTTTCATATGTACACCCCAGTGATTAGACATTATATAACTTGCTAAGTGATCATTCCGATAAGCCTCGGCCCCATCTGACACCATACATAGTTAGTTATAATATTATTGACCATGTTTCCTATGTTTACCTCCCCATGACTATTCTGTAACTACCAATTTGTACTTCTTAATCCCTTTACTTTTTTCATCCATCCCTCCAACTACCCTTCCATCTAGCAACTGAAAAAGGTTTTCTTCACCTATAAGTGTTTCTCTTCTGCTTGTTCATTTTTTTTTTATTCAACTTTTGGTAGATATGTATTTACTGGTGGCCTGTTGCAGGACAATCCCTTCAGTAGGGCTTCCTGCTGCTGTCATTGTTCCACCCACTGTCCTCCCTTTTCCCCCAGCCCACCTGCTGTCCTCCCTTCTGGGCTGCCCTGCTTGCTTCTCCACAGTTTTGCTTCCTTCTGTAGGCTTGGCTTCTTTCTATGCTGTCTTGATCTGCAAATCAAGTGCCATCTTGGTTGGGTTAATTTGCATGTTCACCCTGATTGGATGATGGACATGGCTTGGGCATACTGAAGGTGTGGCCAATTTGCATATCACTCTTTTTTTAGATAGGATTGCCATTTGATTATTTACATTTTTTATTTCCCCCCCCCCTTTTTTTTTTTTTACAAAAAAGACCCTTCAATGTTTTGTATTTCTGGTTGTGGTGATGGGCTCCTTTAGCTTTTTCTTGTCTGGGCAGCTCTTTACCTGTCTTTTGATTATAAATAATAACTCTGCTAGGTAGAGTAATCTTGGTCATAGGTCCTTGCTTTTCATCACTCTGAATATTTCTTGCTACTCTTTTCTGGCCTGCAAAGTTTCTGTTGAGAAATCAGCTGACATTCATATGGGCACTCCCTTGTAGGTCTTTAACATTTTGCATTTTAATTATGATGTGTCTTGGTGTGGGGCTCTTTGGATTCATCTTGTTTGTGACTCTGTGCTTCCTGGATTTCTATGTCTATTTCTTTCACCAGATTAGGGAAGTTTTCTTTAGGTTTTCCATTTCTTGCTCTCTTTCTTCTCCTTCTGGTATCCCCATGATGCAAATGTTGATAGACTTGAAGTTGTCCCAGAGGCTCCTAACACTAGATTCATTTAAAAAACAAACAAACAAACAAACAAACAAACAAAAAACCACCTTTTTAAAAATTTGTTGCTATTCTCATTATTGGCTGTTTTTTGCTTCTTTATATTCCAAATTACTGATTTGAATCTCAGCTTCATCTTCTCTACTAGGATTTCCTGTAATTTATGCTTCATTGCAGTTAGTGTATCCTTCATTACTGACTAGTTCTTTTTTTTTATGGTTTTCCTGTCCTTTGTTATGCTGTTAAAGTTCTCACTGAATTTATTTTCTATTCCCCTAAGTTAATTGAGCATCCTTATAACCAGTGTTTTGAACTCTGCATCTGGTAGATTGTTTGTCTCCATTTTGTTTAGTTCTTTCTGGGGTTTTATTCTGTTCTTTCATTTTTGACATTTTTCTTTGTCTCCTGATTTTGACAGCCTCTCTGTGTTTGCTATTGTTATTAGGTAGAGCTGCTATGCCTCCCAGGCGTGGTTGAGTGGTCTAAGGTAGTAGATTCCCTGTAGGGTCCAGTGGCATCGCCTCTCTATTCACCTGAACTGGGCACTCCAGTTACATTCTCCCCCTCCTTGGCCCCCTGCTGGTTTTCTCAGCCAAAAATTATGGGAACTTCTCTTCCTGGCACTGGAACCCTGGCTGGGAGGCCTGGTGTGGGCCTGGGAGTCCTCACTTCTCATGTGGGACTTCTGCAGCCTGGATATCCCTTCCTATTTTTATCCGCCACATGTGGGTGTGGGGCCAGTCAGTTCTGCATCTCCGGACTTTCTGCCAGTCTTGAAGTGACTTCTTTTTTATATCCTTAGTTGTAGGATTTCCCTCCAGTTAGATTTCAGGCAGTTCTAGGTGATGCTTGTTCTGTAATTTAGTTTTAATTTCTCTGTGGTTGTGGGAGGATTTGCATAACGAATTTACCCACACCACCATCTTGACCAAAAGCCAAGAATAATTCTCTCTGGCTCGATGCTTTGCCTTTTGACTTATTCAGGTGGTTTTCCCACTCATGTAACTCAGGTGGGTGGGTGCATCCTGATAGCTTTGCCAATGAGAGTTGTGCCCCTGCAGCTCTGAGGAGCTGCCCTCCGGCTTGTTGGAGCGAAGGTGTACTAATCCCCAAACACGTGGCTTTGTTGGCAGAGCTCTTTCCCTTTGAAGCCAAGGTGGAGACAGCCCTATTCCCATGTACTGTGGGCCTGGGCTGGCACTGCAGCTCTAAGGTGCATGGATCACTTTCAGGGCATTCTTCGCCTGTCTTGAATAATAAATTATGTTCACAGCTGAATCTGTGGTGCAGTCTTGTAGATTCCAAGAGGCTTAACAGTGTTCTTTCATTTTGTCTATTTTCTTCACTTCCCACTGGGATGGTTGAATTGGTGTGTGGTTCATACTCATATAATCTTAGCAAATGGTTGGTTTGCTACACCCTAACTGTTCTCTTCGGAACACACTTTCTAGATTTTTGTAATGTGGACAGGCTAAAAAATTTTTTCTAATCTGAGTCCTTTTGCTTTACAGTTCTGTCTTTAATGTCTCTCTTCTTGCATTTTACTATCAGCAGGCAGGAAGAATCAAGCCACTCCTTCAGCATTTAGCTTAGGAATTTCCTCGGCTAGATCTCCAGTTTCTTGCTGGCAAGTGCAGCCTTTCACAAAACACTAGAACACACATACAATTCAGCAAGGATTTCTACCAGTTGATACCAAGAATCACTTTTCTTCCCATTTTCAGTAACAGGTTTCTCCTTTCTGTCTGAGAGAGACCTCATCAAAATGACTTTACTGTTCATATTTCTGCTAACATTCTATACATGATTATTTACATTTTCTATAAGAAGAGGAGAGGTTTCTCAGAGCTTTTTTTCCTGCCTCAGCCTTCATCAGAATTGTCTTTGAAAGTCTCCTTATTGTAATACTGGCTTTTGGGGGGTCAAGCACCTCAAAATTCTTCCAGCCTATACCCAACCCAGTTCCAAAGCCACTTCCACAGTTTTAGGTGTTTGTTACAACAGCAGCACATGTGTCAGTTCTGGCTGCTATTATAAAAACGGCATAGACTTTAGTGATTAAACAATGAATATTTATTTCTTATAGTTCTGGAGGATGGAGGTCTGAGATCAGGGTCCAGCATCTTCAGTTTCTTTTCTTTTCTTTTTTTTTAATATACTTTTATTGATTTCAGAGGGAGAGAGAGGGAGAGAGCAACGATGAGAAAGAATCATTGATTGTTGCCTCTTGCATGCCTCACACTGGGGATCAAGTCCACAACCCGGGCATGTGCCCTGACCAGGATTCGAACCTTGACCCCCTGGTTCATAGGCCGACACTCAACTACTGAGTCACACTGGCTGGGAGCATCTTCAGGTTGTTGATAGGGGTTCTCTTTCAGATTTTCAGACGGCTGCCTTCTTGTCTTGTTGTGTCCTCACAGTGTGGGGAAACAGAGCTGTCTTTTCATTGCTTACCAGGACACCAATCCCACTGTGGGGGCTTTACACCCATGACCTCATCCAAACTTAATTACTCCAAACAGCATCACACTGAGGACTAGAGATTCAACATAGGAATTTGGGGGAGAGGGCCACAAACATGTGCCCTAAGGGTCTCAATGTCATGGTATTTTCTACAGAATCTATTTGAAAAGATGTATGGAGATATCATTGATGTAGCATAAAATTCTTCTGTTGCAATCCAGGTGAGTTTTAGGAAGTGGACACACTTGTGCCTCTATCATTACAGTGCAGTTGTAAACGTACCACTTCAGAAACTTCCTCGTGCTCCTTTGTGTCTGTTCTTACTCCCACTCTTGGCTCCAGGGTATACTCGTGCTTACACTCTCTGTACTGTAATTTTGTTTTTCCTGGACGTTTTATATAAATGAAATTGTGTAAGTCTTTTGTATTTAGCTTTTTTAACTTAGCAAAATTTCTACAAAATATTTTATTTAATTGATTAGAGGCCTAGAGGCCCGGTGCATGAAAATTCATGCACTTGGTGGGGGCGGGGAGGGGGAGTGTCCCTCAGCTCAGTGATGGTCAGTTAGCATGTTCCCTATTTATTAGGTAGGATACTTAATATTTGATCAATCAAATAAAATAACGTTATAAGAAATGGTTATATTATTTCAACACTAACTTTTTTCACAAATAGAAGTTTTAGAGGATGGATCTCATTTAATTTTGAATATACTCATACTGTACTTGTAAGGACATTCTGAAGGGCAGTTTAAGCAAATTAAAATACTTGGAAGTTAGAAAATATTAACAGTAAGCCTCCAATAGTCTTTATTATTCTTACCACAGGGAAATTTGACTAAAATGCCTTATCTGTGTTTCCTCATGAACACTGAGTTAACTTCTTAGGTGAATGAAAAGATTTTTATTTATCATCCAATCCTGGGGCAGATTACCTCAAAATTGTATCTCCTGGGTGCTGACCAACTGCAGTTTTCAACAGTGTGGTTACATTTATCTTGTACTCATCTTACACAACAGGAAAGAGATTTATCTTCTCCATCATCATGGCGAATTATGCCTCGGACACGTTTTCTAAATATTATTCCTTTAACAGTTTATGCTTTGTTGGAGATCAATCCATCCTTCTGTCTGATACTAATTAAAGTACTTTATTTAGTCCATATTTCCAATAAATGTAATCAAGATTTCTAACCATTGCCTATTTCATTCCTGTTGCTCAGATTTCCTGCCAGCAATTAGGTGGACACAGCATATGACATCAGAACATAGCTTTGACTAGAGAAACGGGGGTCCAATACAGGTGGTGGTTAGAGACAAGCTTTGTTTGTAAAGAATGACAGTGAGGTAATCTGTGTAAGTCCTGTTTTTAGTCTTTTAACATAGGAGAGGGAATATAGATAAGCTGTACTTTTTTTACTTGTGGAACAAACTCGATGGATTTTTAACTCATTGTTTTAGTTTCTCAGTTGACTGTGAAAGGTTCTATTCTCTATGAATGAGGTAGCGAAGCATTGTTGCTACAGTCTTACAGCTTTTTAACCATTTTCAGACATGTCATTGTTTCAGTTGTAGTCTGTACCCTTAATGATACATACCCCTGAAAGGAAGCAGAGGGATAGCAACCAGAATGACAGGCCATCCGGTATAGTCATGTTGTAGTCACACATCTCCTGATAGGGACTGATCTTTAAAATGTTTCCCCTACAGATGACGAGCATCCTTCGAGTGCCTCAGGACACAAGAGCTGACATTGCCCTATGGAGGGCCAACTTAGCTCTTGGTACTGATGAGATAAAACCAAGGATATTTGTTATTAAAAATAAACCAGGGTTTGGGGAGAGAGGGAAGAGGGAGTTGCTAATCAACAGGTATAAAGTTTCAGTTATGCAAGATGAATGAATTCTAAAGACCTGTGCCTACAGTCAACAATACCGTACTAGATTGTATATTTAAAAGTTTGTTAAGAGCCGAAACCGATTTGGCTCAGTGGTAGAGCGTCAGTCTGTGGACTGAAAGGTCCCAGGTTTGATTCCGGTCAAGGGCATGTACATTGGTTGTGGGCACATCCCCGGTTGGGGGGGGGGGATGCAAGAGGCAGCTGGTCAATGTTTCTCCCTCATCAACGTTTCTAGCTCTCTATCTCTCTCTCCCTTCTTCTCTGTAAAATATCAATAAAATATATTTTTAAAAAATAAAATAAAGTTTGTTAAGAGGGTAGATCTCATGTTAAATGTTTTTAGCACAAAGAAATTATGGAAAGAATGCTCTTCCCCCCCCCCCCCCGTCACTTCCTCTGTATCTCTTTTGTCCCATGGTGCTATTTTATTAAAAACATTTGAAGGTTAATGGGTCTTTGTTTCCCACCCCCTTCAAAGTAATAAAACAGAAAGGCAGGGAGCGATAAGAAAAACTGAGGAATTGCATAATGACAAACTTATTTACAGATGTTGGGACAGGACATTCGTCTGCCTCATGAAAATGATGGGAAATTCAGGCTTCAGTACCTGTCTCTGGACACTTTAAATTCTGAACCAGGATGGTAACAGTCTGTCACATTATTGAAATAGTATTGCAAGTATAAATGGGAAGCTTATCAGAATGACAAGCTACTGGAACAGTGTTAGAGAATAAATACAGACTGCATATAAACAAGAGAAGCTAACCGTGCATTATAAAAGGATGTTAGTTTTCCTTTTAATTTAGTAATGGCAGAATTGGTTTTGAAGTATAATTCATTAGACAGTTATTCTTGCAGGCTAGAAGAAAAAAAAATACTGCATATTTAAATGATCTATCAAAATGTGTGCCTGTATTAAAAAACTAAAGGGAAAACACTCAAGCTGTATCTTTTAGTTTCATCTTTTCTCATTTCCATTTTTAAAAGCATGAGATTTCTTCCTTTTATATATATATATATAATACACCAGAAGATACTGGTGCAGAACAAAATACAGCCAAAAGAGAATGCATTGGCAAATACAGAAATTGCATTCATTGAAATTTTATTTTCAGTTGAGGGAAGGTAATCTGGGGATCATCAAAATTAGGGCATCCGAATCAAAGGGAAGATATGATGGATTAAGATTGCAAAGGCTGGTGGAAGAGCACTAGTGAGAAACAGTGGTGACAGAGCTTGCGAGAAGGTTTGTGCAGCTAGAATATCAACACCTCTATGATACATTTATAGCTTGTAAATAACTTTTCATAGTTTGTGACTTTTTCAGAGCAAGCTTTTGCAGCTCTTTTCATTATTCATTTGATTTATGTAACCGATTTATTGCATGGTCTGCGTTTCAGTAGCAGCTAACTTAATTTTCATCCGGTGCTATGAATTCCAGCTGCACTCCGGGAGTCTTTGAAGACATCCTGGCAGGAACCATAGTTTTTCTGGTCATTTTCAGGTATCAGATGATATGTTTAGGTGTCAAAGTTTTCATCTCAGTTTAAATTAAGACTTATTCATTTAAAAAAACTTTTTTCCCCCTTCATTTTATCCAGAAACCTATAGCAAGGGAAAGGGTACTGTAGTCTGTGGTTTTCACTCTCATTTGCCTACTTATATATTCTTTTTATAACTAATTTTTTTATTAAGGTATTTCATATGTGTCCTTATCCTCCCATTGCCCCCAAACCCCCACTCATGCCCTCACCCCCTAGTGTCTGTGTCCATTGGTTAGGCTTATATGCATGCATACAAGTCCTTTGGTTGACCTCTCCCCCTTACCCTCACCCTCCCCTACCTTCCCTCTGCGGTTTGACGTCTGAAAGATGCTTCTCTGTCTCTGGATCTGTTTTTGTTCATCAGTTTATGTTGTTCATTATTTTCCATAAATGAGTGAGATCATGTGATAGTTATATTTCTTTGGCTTATTTCGCTTAGCATAATGCTCTCCAGTTCCACCCATGCTGTTGCAAATGGTAAGAATTCCTTCTTTCTTACTGCAGTGTAGTATTCCATTGTGTAGATGTACCACAGTTTTTAATCCACTTATCTGCTGATGGGCACTTAGGCAGTTTCCAAATCTTAGCTATTATAAATTGTGCTTCTGTGAACATAGGGGTGCATGTATCCTTTCTGATTGGTGTTTCTAATTTCTTGGGATACATTCCTAGGAGTAGGACCGACCACTGGGTCAAACGGGAGTTCCCTACACATACAGTATATTCTTCCTAACACTTTGGGGTAGGACTGAGGTGAGGAGAGCAAAATGTCTTCGTATGTTGTGCTCTTGGCAGCCCTCTCTTGGTTAGCAAATAACTTCTGTCATGCACCTGCCCCATGTATCTTCTCTAGTCAGCCGCGTAATGATGCGCCACGCGGCCTGGAACTTCTGACGTCACACTGCTCCCTCACAGAAAGGTGCATCCTATAGCTGCCCTCCCTCCCCTTCCTGCGAGCTACTGGTTTAATGACATCACCCACACATCCTCATTCTGCTTGAATTTAGTTTCCTCAGCAGATAACTCCAGGTAGAAGCTCCTTGAAGACAAGGGCTGTACGTTAAACCTCTAGTTCCTGTCTAGCACCAGTCATAGCAACAGGACCAGTGGGTGGTCCGTTTCTGATTAGCCTGCAAGTAGGCCTTGGGGCCTGACAGTTGAACCAGCATCTACTCATGGTAGTAGGATGTGAAGTCCTCATTCTCCCACAAGAAGTTCCCATTTGTTCTGGAAGTTTCTTGGAAAACGCGTGTATTCATGTGAAAGGGTGTGTTCTTAGGTTCGTGTGTGCTAACGTGCGGCTGGGATTCAGAATCACGGAGAAGGGATGTCCATGTGGGTGAGAAAGGCAGCTCCCCAGGAGATACACAGGCACAAGAATAATTTTAATAGAGTTGATTAAGTAGATATAATAGACTGATTCCTCTAGTTCATTAGTATTCTTTCCTAAAGCCCCTCTGTCTAGTGAAGAGCCTGCTCAATGCAAGTTCCCTTTCTTCACCTCCTTTTCACAGTCCCCTTCTTTGCCTCTGCAAAAAAATGGCACACTCTCACCCAGCCGGAGTCTGCCTGTGGCTCTTGTCTCAGAGCGGAGGAACCTCCAGCTCACCATTCAAAAGGAGAACTTGTAATGTTGGAGTTATTTTTAAGAAAGTGACTTACAAATGATGTAATGGATCCTTCTGTAAATTAAATGGCTTCTACTGCTTTGCTTTTCAACAAAGATGATGAAGGATTTAAAATTTCAACTGCTAAGTGATTGAAAAATACATTTGTCTTATCAATCACTGTGTTGTTTGGAACATTTAAATAGGAAGATATTAAGCAAATTGATGGATATTGCTATAATAATGTTCCATCTACTTATTTTTCTAGCTTAAAATGGAAAAACAAAAACCTGGATTAAAATTGATGCTGAAATATAAGCAAAAAGAAAAAAGAAGAAAAAAATGTATGCCAAGCTCTTCTCAGTCTAGAATTGAGTAATAGGCACCAGTGGATATGTAAACTAATTGGGGAAAAAAATAGTACTATCAGTTTAAGTAAGAGATACATATCTAATCAACTATTTTATTTTCATATTTACTAATAATTTATATTTATTTGGATTTATTTGCATACTAGTGAACAGTAATAAAAACTAAGTTTAGAATGAATTTTATGTTTTTATTTTTGACAAATAAAAAGTATATAAAGTATATAAAAAGATGTTTTGGTATATGTTCTGAAATGATTATTCCAATCCAACTACCATATCCATCACATATCATTGTTACCTTTTTGTATGTGTGTGTGTGTGTGTGTGTAGGGAGAGCTGTCTTAGCAAATTTCAAGTATACAATACATTATTATAAACTATAGTCACCCTGTTGACCATTTCACCTTCAGAACTGATAACTAGAAGTTTGTACTCTGGGAAAATTCTCTCCATAGTTCCTACCAGCTTCCAGCAACCACTTTTTTGTTATTACTGTAAGTTTGACTTCATTTGTTTGTTTGTTCTTGAGTTCCTTCTATAATTGAGATCATACACTATTTGTTTTTCTGTGTTTGTTTTATTTCACTTAGAATGCCTCTAAGTTCAGCCATGTTGTTACAAATGACAGGACCGACTTTTTTGTGTGATTACTTTTATTTATTTGTTTTCATTAAATTTATTGGGGTAACATTGGTTAATAAAATTATAGAGGTTTTAAAAGTACAATTCTATAATATATTATCTGTATTTTACATCATGTGTTTACCACCCAAAGTCAGATCTTCTGTCACCACATTATTTCACTCCCTTTACCCTGTAATACCAACAACACACCTCCTTTCCTCTGATAATGACCATACCATTGTCTGCATCAGAGATTTTGTTTGTTTGTTTTGTTTGTTCATGTGTTGCTTTCAGTTTTATATCCCACATATGAGTAAATGGTTCTTGACTTTTTCTGCCTGACTTATATGCTTAGCATGATAGTCTCATGAGCTATTCATGTTATCATAAATGGCAGTATTTCATCTTTTCTTATGGCTGAGTAGTATTTCATTGAATATATGTACCATACCTTTTTATCCAATCACCTATTGAAGGACACTTCAGTTGTTTCCAAGTCTTGGCCACTGTGAATAATGCTACATTGAACTTAGGAGTTCCGTATATCATTATGAATAAATGTTTTCAAAATTTTCAGATAACCCAGAAGAGAAGTTGCTGGGTCATTTCTTCATGTCAATGACCCGGTTCATTTGTATAGACAACCCTAAAGACTCCATCAAAAAAACTATTAAAATAATAAAATAAAGTTGCAGGATGCAAAATTAATGTACAAAAATCCATTTCATTCCTTTATATTAACCATTAAATTTCAGAAAGAGAAATTGAAAAAAAGGACCATTTCTTTTGAAATTACAACAACAAAAAAGAATAAAATACCTAGGAATAAACTTGACAAAGGATAAAAGTACCTATACACTGAAAGCTATAAGACATATAGCTTTTAATTGATTTTAGAAAGAAAGGAGAGAGACAGAAAGAGAAACATTAATAGCTTGCCTCCTGTACACACCCTGACCATGAACCAAACCTGTGTCCTGGGCGTGTGCCCTGCCCCAAAATTGAACCTTTAACC
The DNA here is from genome assembly GCA_963924515.1 of Vespertilio murinus. Classification (NCBI taxonomy): domain Eukaryota; kingdom Metazoa; phylum Chordata; class Mammalia; order Chiroptera; family Vespertilionidae; genus Vespertilio; species Vespertilio murinus. The sequence goes on from OZ004712.1 coordinate 61,810,985, forward strand.
TTTTGATGCATAAGACAACACTCAACTGAGCCACACTGGCCAGGGCTAAATAGACATTTTTAAAAGAAATTTAAAAAAGACACAAAGAAAAGAGATTTTGTGTTCATGGATTTGAAGAATGAACATAGTTTAAAGCATATACAGAGTAAATGCAATCCTCATTAAAATCCCAATAGCATATTTTAAAAAAATAGAACAAAAAAAATCAGATTTCTATAGAACCACAAAAGACCCTGAATGCCAGTAGTCATTTATTTGAAGAGTCTCTCCTTTCTCTACTATATATCAACTTTGTCAACAATCAGTTGGCTGCATGTGGATGAGTTTATTTCTGGCTTCATCCTATTTCATTGATTCATGTGTTCATTTTTATGTCAGTGCCATACTGTTTTGATTACTATAGTTTTGTAATATAGTTTGAAGTCAGTATCTGTGATGCCTCCAGCTTAGTTCTTCTTTGTAGGTACTTAAGGTCTTTTGGGCTTCCAAACTAATTTTAAGATTCTTTTTTTCTTTGAAAAGTGCCAATGGAATTTTTATAGGAATTGTTTGTACTTTGGGTAGAAAAGACATTTAAATGATATTCTTCTAATTCATGAACAAGCAATATCTTTCCATTTATTTGTGCCTTCTAAGAGCCTTTTCATCAGTATCTTATAGATTTCAGGGTTCAGATAATTCACCACCTTTGTTAAATTTATTCCTAAGTGTTTTATCCTTTTTGTTGCTGTTGTACATGGGGTTGTTTTCAAATGTCTTGATGGTTAGTTCATTATTAGTGTGTGGAAATGTACTTGATTTTTATGTTGATTTATATATCTTGCATCTTTACTGAATTCATCTATTACTTTTACTGTTTTTTTTTGTGTGTGTGTGTGGCATCTTTGGAGTTTCTATGTCTTCTGCAGAGACAATTTTACTTTCTTATTTGGATGCTTTTTTCCCCCTTCCCTAATTGCTCTAACTAGGACTTAACAACATTATGTTGAATAAAAGTGGTAAGCTTGCTTGCCTTATTCCTGGTCTTAGAATTAAAGCATTTTGTTTTTAACCACTTAGTAAAATATTAGTTTTGGTCTTGTCATATGTGATTTTTATATTGTTGAAATACATTTGTAAAGGAAATCTATCTATCATCTATCTATTTATGTGTATGTATAATTTTCTAGGATTGTAAGGCTCTATGTAACACACATGTAAATTTGGGATGGGGTCTTCCATAAAACATAGTCAAGTATTCAAATATATTACCACAGGATAAAATTCTGAATATATGAATGGGAAATGGAATCAAAGTAGAAGTTCATGGTAAAAAATGTCAGATTTCTTCTGAAGAAGATTAGTACAGGTGTGTCTTTTTTAATGGGTTGTGGTGCGATCTTATTTCTATGATAGTTAGAATCCATCAGATCCATTTCAGAATGACATCACACTTTTATATTAAATGTCAGTGTATACAACACGCCAGAAATTATACCCTTTGCATCTCTTTACATTTACATTTAAAATGTCTAGATGTTAACTTGAAAATGTGTGAAGGGAGTATATATGTTTCAACATCATTTTAAGAAATGCATCATGGAAAGTTTGAAGGGTGCTTTTCTAAGACATGCCATGTATTGGAGCCAGGCTAAGTTCTGAGTTCAGAAGACTGCTGCCGTGCTTCACATGCAAACCGCTGAATGCCTACACTCAGCAAAAACGCCTGCGTTCTTAGCTGCTCCTGTCCTTCATCTAGGATTCAGCCCAGCAGTCCAGGAGCAACTGGTCTGATACTCTAATCCCTGAGCCAAACTGGCCACGGCAGACTTTCTTTTCTTTCATATATATATTTGATTCTTTACAGAGAGGAAGGGAGAGGGATAGAGTTAGAAACATCGATTAGAGAGAAACAACAATCAGCTGCCTCCTGCACACCTCCTATTGGGGATGTGCCCACAATCAAGGTACATGCCCTTGACCAGAATCGAACCTGGGAACCTTAAGTCTGCATGCTCTATCCACTCAGCCAAACCAGTTAGGGCTGTTTTTTCTTTTAATCTTTGCTTTATGTGCTTGTTTTCAATTTTTTATTCATGTGTTAATTTTTCTGTATCCTTTAAACATTTTCTCTTAACATCCTGTCCAGAAACCTATCAGGACGGGGGCTCACACTCAGTGAAGGGTTGACAACATGAAAGAACCTTGTTTTATGAGGTGTCTCCCAAGCCCTACCTGCGATTTTTGCTTGTGTTTGTATTGGCATGTATAAGTTACTTGGTAAGACCCCCCTAGACACCTTCCTTTGTTTTTGTGTTGTTTTTGATATTCAAGAGTTAGTTTCAATCAAAGTAAAATAGTTTCCAACGTGAATAATGCCCTCCTGGTATTATGAAGGGGCAGCATTCTTGGTTGCCATATATTTACTATCAACATTGGTTTTGTTTCTCAGTTGGTGTCTATCAGTGAAGATGCCTGTCTGCTCTGTCACTGGGTCCCTGATGCCGTGCAGCCCGAGGGGCGTCCTGCAGTTGCTGATGGTTGCTTTGCAGCCTTGCCCCCCGTGCTGGCTCCGGTTAGGGCATTGTGTGCAGGACACTCACTGCAACCTGAACTGGATCTGTGGGACCGAAATGCAGCCTGTGGCTCCACAACGGTTGCCATGCAGATCAAGAAAAGAAAGGCTAACTCTCAATTCAGGATACCCTATATTGTTAGGATTATTTCAGACATAGGGAAATCTAGAGGAGTTTGTAAAGATTATTATGGAAGCCAGGGCAGGATCTTGGCGGTGAGAAGGGCATACAGAAGGATGATTCTATAAATCAGTGTGTTCGAGTAGCCTTGGTGAAATGGAGGTCCCAGCAGAGGAGGCATCAGAAATGCTGTACTCTGCCATGCCTTTACTGAGAGCAGGGTGCCGCCTGTGGCCTGTCTCTGCCCGGGAAATGAGAACAATGGTCCAAAACCAGTTCGTATTGAAGGTTTTGAACCCCAGTTGATGTTAGCGCACACTCTTGTTCATTCTTCATTAGCACTTTTAAAAATGAATCTTTTTAAAAAATATATGTTTTCATTCATTATTCATGGATCTGTCTTTTCAAGTTGTGCTTTTCTAGAAATCCATTTCTTCTGTTACTCCATTTGTTGGTGTTACAATTGTTCCTTGTAGTCTCCTATGATGCTTTTTACTTCTGTGGCCTCAGTTTTAATACCTCCTTTTTCACTTATGATTTTCTTGGAGTCTTCTCTCTCTCCTACACAGTCTAGCTTAATATTTGCCAATTAGATTTAAGAAATTTCTGCTCAGACCACCTAACTGATATGTTTTCTTCCTACTAAGACACATGATTATATTCATGACAGTGACTTTCCTCAATGTATTTGTATTTATCTTGTAACTAATTTAGTAATATTGATCACAATGATGATTGTTTTTAAATTAATGTAGTATCTTTAAAAATCATAATTTCTAAGCCTTCATGTGTATAAGGAAGTGGACACTTAAATCTTTATAAGTATTGGCAGTTTTCAGGTGTCGTTTGCAGATTGAGAATCCTTTAGAATGCAGAAGCCAAGTGTCTGTGGCAGTGACTCTCTCTGTGAAGTTTAAAGAGACTTGTAAGTACAGGAGCACTGCTTCCTCGTAGAGAAGGCAGAGTTTTCCTTGCGTTTTGTTTTAAGCAAAGTCGTCTTATGTAAGCTTCGGGGCTGTTTTTCCCTTGCACTTGCACACATTCCAAATTAACACTGTAGCCTCTGGAAGTACTGCCGCAAAGATGTTGACATGGCACCATTTAAAGGGAGTTTTGAAAGATGGTGAGGCAAGCTTACTTAATTTTTTTCTTTTCTTCTCAGGAAAGACTTTGACTTAACACCACCACAGTGATGATAAATTTGGCCAAAGAAAGAAAAGTGAGGAATTAGTCAATTTTTAGACAAGTAACACTTTTATAATCCTGGCTCAGATTTCTTTATTACATAAAATGCAAGATGGATTTGGTTGTCAATGGTTTGAAATCTATTGGTTTATAAGATAGCAAAATTTTACCTGGAGCAATTTTGTTAAATTCTCACTCTCTTTTAATGTTTAACTTGCCTTTTCTTGCCATGGTAAAGCTTTTCTGGCAGATGGCAATATTTGGATGATCCTGAGTTAGGCGAGTTTTCATAAGAATCCTCAAAATTTTAATGTTTGCATGTGTACGAAATCACACATTTTATATAGCTCTGCCAAAATGGTGGGGGCAGAGTATTCTTAATTTTTTTACTCTGTATTTCTTCACATGTAAATAAGGTAGATGTCTGGGAAAGAACGTGAACCTCTTTATTCACCATGAAATAATAATCTGTGTGTATAAAAACCTCACTTGCTGTCTTTAACATTTAAAAGCTGTGTGCCATAGTGTCATGTGTTACTGCTAAAATAAAACCAGTAACGTTCAGCATTTACATCAACATTAAAAAAACTTTTTCCTGTCAATTTCCTCTAAAATTCAAAACATTCATATTCAGTTGTTGGTTCAGATTGCCTCATTCTCATGTTCTCTCTTTGCAAATACTGGATTCTGGGTGAAGGCCACAGAACCAATTTCTAGGGGAGGGATTTACCAGTTCTTTAGGAGATAAGACACTTTTTAAGCAGGACCAACACAGACCTGAGTAATTCCAAGTTCAGTTCCAAACAAATTTGTATCATACCAAGATTTTGGTGGACTTTGGTATTTCTTTGAGCTGCTTGATTAGGCACACTTGCTACTTATAGTAGAAATCTATAATAATAAAAGTGTAATATGCAAATCGACCAAACAGCTGAACGAGCATCCGGACAACCATACTATGATTCGCACTGGCACTGAGCCAGCCAAGGCAAGTGTGATATGATTGGTCAGGGGGTCGGGGGTCGGTGTGCAGGGCTGGCCAGGGATCACCCTGCAGAGGGAGGCTCAGGCCAGCCAAGCAGTCTCCCCCCACGCATGTCACCTGCAGAGGGAGGTGACCAGTGGTGGGAGAGGGGGGTCAGCACTGCAAAGATGGAAAGCAGTGGCAGCAGCAGGAGTGGGGCCAACTGCCAACAGCCAGGGTATGGAAAGCCCTGATAGGCCCTGATCACGAGCCAGGCCTAGGAACCCTATCAGAGGTTTCCTGGATTGTGAGAGGGCGCAGGGCCACCTGAGGGGCACCCCTTGCCCTCGAATTTCATATACTGGCCTCTAATATATATATGGCTGAGTGTCTGTCCTTCCCTCCAACTGGTAGCTATGATGCGCAATAATCACCAGGGGGCAGATGCTCAGCACAGGAGCTGCCATGATGCACACTGGCCATTTAAAAATAAATGGCACCAAGGACCTGGCACTGACAAATCAACACTCGGCTTCTCCCAAGTGGGACACAGGCCCCACCACCACCCCGGAGCGACACCCACAAAATTGCAGTCAACACTGCCAAGAACCCATGGCACAAAATGCAGCAGCCCACAGCCCAGCCCTGGCCAGAAAAGATGCGGTGGGTGCTGGGTAATGACATCACGTAGCAACTCAGCTTCCTTTCCCTAGCTACTAGCCTTCTTGCAGTTTCTTCAGCCCAGGAACCCAAATTGCTTTATAGCCAGGTGCAAACATTTTACACTTTAACCAAATGTCTATGAAGCATTTCAATGTGCCTCATGTCATTTGATCCTTACACAAGTCCTGGAATAGGTAGATAAGAGACTTGATAGAATCCTATTTTTTTTTCATTTGCCAGAAAATGGAGATTTAGAAAGATTAGACACTTTGACCCAACTGAAAAGAAGTAAGAAATGGTGGACCTTGAAAATGACTTCAGATTTTCTCACTATGCAGAATATAGTCAAACACTGCTGCAGTTAAATATTTTACCCTTTGTTCTCCCTGCGTGATCTACAATAATAATCTGCTTCATGTTGATATTTACTGCTGTGCTGCTGACAGATACCTGAAAGAGAAGTTGGGGTGCTTCACTGGGCTGGGAAAAGTTTAGTTAAATCAGAAAGCAGGTCTAATTAAGCAAGTTTATATCTGTAAAAGCTAAGTTGACTCACACATGCGTGATACATATAAAATTCTCTCTGGCACCAATTGCAAGCCTGTGTTTTGATCTGTCCTTGTTTATCATGCATTTGGTTGGCACTTCTATTATAAAGAAAGGGTGGATAACAATATTAAAAAATTTTTTTCTAATTAATTTCCTTTCAATGTGCATGAATCAGGACACTAGTAGAAATATAAAAGGCTTAGAGTAAGGGTCTTATTTCTGTAGCAAACTCATAAAAATAGCAAAAGTAACTGTTTCTGGGCCAGAGGAGGTTTGCGGGCCTAATGTGCTGGTCACTTTTCTGATGAGACTTAACTGACAGATGGACCTCTTTCCCCCTAATCAGATTGGTGATTGCATTAAAGTTTTATCATTAATTATTTCTTGGTTATATCTGTGAGTGTTTCCTGGCTTAATTTTTCAGAGAAGATCCCCAACCTAGCCGGTGACCTTTGCTGTTTCCCCTCAGCTGGTGGGATCTTCAGAAAGAGGAAGCTTGTTTATACCAAGCTGAGCTTGGCTTTGTTGCTTTGACTCCGCAGGGCACCTCTTTCTGTTCATAAAGAGACCAGTTCCTTTACTGAGCTGCTGCTTGTGGGGTTTTTGTTTTCTTCCCCATCATGTAGCTTGTGATGTCCTGGACAGAAAGTATACATCCACTTTATAATTATCTTTTTTTAAAAACCAGTCCATGTTGTTATACCTTCATCAAAATTGCACACAGCTTTATAATACCACTGTAAATGTCAGTTAAGATATATTGCAAATTGATAATCTGATTTAGGAATATTTATCCATATGGCATGGAAGAGTCAGAATTTCACAGTAGGATATAATCACTCACTGTTATTAGAAAAGAGACAGATACAATTTATTCTGAATTATTATAATAGGTGATTCATATTTTATGTAGTTGTAGTATTCATTCTCAAAGAGACTTTTACAATGGCCCACCCTGAGATAGAATACAAAGAAATAGGCATGCAGGTTCAGATGAGTGTTTAAGTGATTCTGCAATAGACCCTTTTTTTCATTTTATCCAGGTTGATACTGGATAGTATATTCTTCTGTCTGAATATCTTCATTCAGTTATCTGAGGTTCAACACTTTCAAAATAGAAATACTTTTTTTTTCACCTTGAACCCACCTTTTTATCTGAGGATGTGGTATCTTTTTATGCCTGTTTAAAAAATATTAAGGAGATGCCAAGTCTGGCTTTGCTTCATGAAAAATTATAAAGTTGTATACCTAAAATATATAATGTTGTTTATGAGAGTTACCCCAATAAATTTAATTTTAAAAATGTTTATTGAGTTAATTATGCAAACACACCTGTTCCTCATGAACAAATTTTGCCAAAAGAAAGTTTCACCACTTCACAGCAGGCCGAGACAGAGAGATTGGGTAAGATATGTACAGTGGTTCCAGGTAAACACATTTAGAATACATGTGGTTGATCAGCCATGACAGTTCTGACATGTAGATCTTCACTTGTTTTAGAATCTTTCTGAAATACTGTAACTTTTGCTAAAAATACTAACGTTGTTTTGGTTAAATGTGATGGCATATTTTAAAATACAGAAGTGGCTTTAAGATTCAGCTGATTGCTCTTAGCAACATCACCAACCCCCACCTTGATTTGGTTGCATCATCCATAAAAACTGTTCATTGCTAAACATGATGTATTTTGCATAGTTTGTATCGATCAATGGCAGTCTGATCCAGAGCTGCTGTTCATGCACTTGGGCAACTTTCCAATGTGTCAGTCATTTAAGCAGCAGAGAAAAGGATATGGATCTTCCAAAGGCTGAGCCACGTTAGCCCAGTTACTGAGGGGAGAAATGAGTTTTCTCTCCCCACACACTCCTCTCGCATGGATCTGTATATGTACCTGTTATGTCAGGAGCACAGTGGGGACTGCCGTGAGGAACGTGGCCGTAATTGCTAAGACTAGTAAAAAACGTAGAAATGTCATGTGGTAGACTTGGATCTTCAAGTGAAGGCCACTAGGTAGCTTTGCTCGGTGCTGTGTTTGTTTATAATTCAAACTTGTCCCCTTCCCATAAGGCTGGCTCTCTGGAGGCCAGAGACATTTTTCCTTCATCTTTGTGTTTTCAGTATTCATCCTCAAGATGGGCCCATTTCCAGGTGCTTACTAAATAGCATTCTAAAGATTGCACAAGTGAGGACAAGAATTATTGAAAGTGTCATTGTTTAATTGCTCCTCAAGGGCCAGGGAGGTTAATGATGGAGAAACACGGATCACAGCTACGATCTCCACTCCTTTCAGATGCTGGTAGGGTCTCTTGAGCATCAACATTTTTTTCCCCAATAAATGAATTTCAGTGTGCTTAATTAAAAAAAACAAAACATGTGTGTTGCATTTGTGTTCCAAGGCATCTCACATGTATGTACTTGCTGTCCATCAGCACTTCACAAGTGGGGATTTCTGTTCCTGGGCAACATGGGGGAGGGTCTCCTAGGACCAGGAAGCAGCCGGTGCCATGGTGACCGGTTAGCCTGTGGAGGTTACCAGACCTCACTGTTGACAGCTTCCTCCTGAGGCTTCTGGGACCATGTCTCCTCTATGCAGTGACTCTACGCCCCGCCCCAGGGCCGGGTTTCAGGCCCCCACCGTGCTTTATGCATCTGCTGGTCTCTGCGCCATGCGTGGTGCCCTGTTGAAAGCATGCTGCTCTGGCTGTCTTCTCAGCCCCTCAGGAAGCGTCTCATGCAATTCAGCCCTTTCTGGAACCGGGGATATTTGTATAATTCAGAAACTTCTGTGCCAAACTTCTCCTGTGCAATTGGAAAGCCTTTTTTATTTTGTCTAAAAAAATAACAACTATCATTTAGGAAAGGAAATAAAATGTTTTATCTGCAGGAGACCCCAGGGGAACGATTACCTAGGAGAAATGAAGGGAGCCCGTGTGGGCAATTCACTGCTCTGAGACAGGACCCAGAGCCGCTCACCTTCCCGCAGCAGGAAACAGCTGAGGAGCCTTTGCTTTATTATTATTTTACTTGTAAGCCATTAAGAATAGGATGCCCTGGCCCAACAGTCATGGCTCAGTAGGTTGAGCGTTGACCTATGAACCAGAGGCCATGGTTTGATTCCTGGTCTGGGCCTGGGCCTGGGTTGTGGGCTCAGTCCCCAGTGTGGGACGTGCAGAAGGCAGCCAATGGATGATTCTCTCACCATGGATATTTCAGTTTGTCCCTTCCCTTTCCTCTCTGAAATCAATTAATAAAAATAAAAGAGGAGGATGCCCTGACATTATAGTACTTTGGCAATCCCAGGGCCTTCAAATTAAGAAACTTTTCATATGTCTGGCTCCAAAGAACATTAACCCACTTTACTTATAAGTTCTACCAAATTAGAGATCAGCTGTTGGAAGATCAGGTAAAGCAAGTGTGTGGTAGCGCATGATGGACACCCCAACTTACTAATGACGATGTGCTGTGCTGATTAATGATCATTATAACCTAATCGTTTCAATCCCTATATTGTAAAGTTTTATTTTCCAGCTTATACAACACATCCATCTTTACTTTAGGTCATAAAACAGGAACAAACCAGACTAATGTTCTCACATAACCCTCAAAGTTGAGGGTCTGACAACAGTATGAACATACATTGATAAATTTCTGTGGATCACTTAATTGATGGTTTATCCAGTATAATTGTGCTCATTTACACACTATCACATTATATTATTTAAACCTCTTCATCGGGATTTGTGTGTTATACAAACTTTATGCATTTTAGTTGTATCAAGTTATATAGCAATTACTTACCCTGTCTTCCTATATTTACGTTCTTAAAAGTTACACGTTTTTTTTTTTTGGTACTGTCTTGTCCAAGTAGATTGTAATGCAAGATGTGACAAATGGTTCTCTTTAAAATTAGATGCTTCCAGCTAATGTCTTTGAACTATCTTGCTGTAAGGGGAAGAAAGGAAAATGCTTGCAAGAGATTGTATCTTCCGTCTTTTCTAAAACCTGATTTTGTTCTGACATGCTTGCTAGACTTTCTCAGAAGAAAATAGTACCAGTAAAATATGATCTCTCTACTCTAGGTATGGGAGTTTAATGGCATGAATACTTTACAAATGGAATACAGACTTTAGGGGATAATTTTGTCCTGCTATTCTTGAGGTTTAGAGGGACAAAATGGAAGCTGTCTCTTCCGAGGGGAAGGGAAACATTCAGGAGATGACAGGGGAGAGCATGAAGATGCACCCAGGGGATTTCTTTCTTATTACGAAAGTGATCCTTACCCTCCTTAAAGCGCAAGATGGCATACCCGGATTTCTTGTTCCTTTGTCATGTATGAAGAAACAGATGACTTTGTATTGTCTTTACTTTGTAATGAAAAGTTAAATGTGGTGTTTTGGAAAGATAATCCTCAAAGTTTAGGGTAATTCAACTTTGTTACTTTAGAGGATATTTTGTAGTTTTTCTATTAAAAATGTATCATGTCAGCATTCTAGGCTTTAAATTATTTTTAAAGGAAGATTAAAGATAACACGCAAAAAATAGATTGAAATTCAGAGTAATGCCTGGGTTAGAACTGTCTACCCTATCCTTGTTTGGTCTTTTGTTAACCCTCCCTTCTTTGCCCCTCACGTTCTCTTTCTCTGTCTTCTCTGCTTCCTTGTGGTCCCTCCCTCCCTCGTCTTTGTCTTTCATTCTCTCTTCTCCTTTGTCGTGTTTTGCTATTAGTTGATGTCTGTCATCGTAGTTTCTAATACTGTCTAGATTATAATGTCACCATCTTGTAAAACATTAAAACTTTAATGTTTATGACTCATTTCTTTTTCAAGGAGGTATTGTTTTTACTTAGACAGTAAAGCTATGGTAATACTTCTTGGATACTAATCATAGTTACCCTTCTGCGTGCCCTTTCTGGATGATAGGTGCTGTGCTATGAGGGTGTTAACGAATTGTTTTCACTTGTGCCTCAACAGTTCCTCAAGAAATGTATTGAGTTATGATAAGTTGCTTACCTAGCGTTCTTTTGCATCTTAGTATATGTACTTTGATGTCATAGATAACAATGTAATTAATTGGATAAATGTTATCTTCATGACCTAGAAAATCATGCCATAATTTAATTAATTGCTATAGCTATATTGCCTATGATATATTATTAACCTCTATGTGATTCAGTTTATATACCACAAATTTAAATTTCAAATTCTTTTAAAGTATGTCAACAGTAATAACAAGTAAGGCAATTTTTATAAACACTATTGATCACCCAAATTAAACTAATTTAATTTAATATATGGAAATTTTATTTAATAATATATTCAGTATATTTTAAAGAAAACTTAAATTTGTTCTATAATTATTAAAATTGAAGTTGAAGAAGTTTGTTCACAGTAGAATCTTGAAATTCTAGCAAACCTTGGTTTTTGTATTGTAATGAATTTTAAAATTTGGCTGTTTGTGATATATATATATATATATATATATATTTAATTTTTTTTTATATAGGAAGATTTCTTACAACTCAACCTTTTTAGTTACTTAGGATAACCTTTCACATTTCAGAACAGTTTAAAATCTTGAGCTATTTTAGAATACTGCACTTGTTCTTTTGTTTTTCTCAATATTCATGTAAAAACTATTGGATAAACAGAAGGATATCTTCTGCAGCATTTTTTCACTAGTTAAAATTGAAAATAACCTTCAGGTCCCTCAGCACAAGAGGGTAGACTAAATTATGGTATAGGCATACAGTTTTAGAAAGAATTGTGTACATCCATGTACTGATACACAAAGAGGAACTGTATATAATGTTATATAAAAATATGTTATAGAACAAGTTGACTGTCCCATTAATTTAGAATAAATAATAAATATACATTGGATACACACCCATAGGCTGGACTTAGAAGATACACATCCCTTCCATCATGGGGTTTTAGTGGTCACCCTTCACAAGCTCATTCATTCTTGTTGCTGCTACGGCTGCTGCCTCTATGTTAATAACTCAAATCTGTATCTTCGTTTGCGGCCTTTTAGCAGAAGTGTAGCCCGTATTTTCAGCATCCTATTGGAGTCGGACATTAGAGTTTTTCAGCTAGATCCCTTCACCCCGTGTAGTTCTGACCTTGGTAAATGATGTGTCACCAGCCATCTAATTCCCATGAGAATTGTAGTTTTCTTCAGCATTCCCTTAATCGTTGGCATAAGTCCATCAGTATTAGATAAAACTTTTATATGCTTGGCCCTAGGAAATTACTTAGAAATCTTGAACTTTTCAAATATCAAAAGCTGCTTTTCCAAAAGTGTCTTCTACTTAGAAAAAGCTTACATGGCTTTCTTAATTGCTCATATTAATCAGAAATGCTCTATTTGAAAGTGTCTTTTATTGATGATAGCAATGGGGGTGGGAAGGGTGAGGAGAGATTAACCTGGGAACTGAGATACATATATGCACAGCCCACGGACACAGGCAGTGGTGTGGTGAAGGCCTGGGAGGGCCTGGTGCAGGGTAGAGGGTGCCAGTGGGTATAAAAGGGGACATTTGTAATACTTTCAGCAATAAAGATAAATTTAAAATAAATAAGTAAGCAACATTTTAAAGTGGTTAACACTCTTTTTAAATGCTTTCAGTGTTTTATTTTAATCTTAATTTATGTGATAATCAGGCTGTTAATTTTTTTAATGTAACCCCCAATTTTAAGTTATTCAGTTAAAAAGTTATAGCCCAGTATATGCATAACACTGAGGCCTTGTAGTTACTTGGTGTATCTTACAAGTCCCATGAATACACCTGCTTTGCATGCATATTGTTTTAGAATGGTTTGGGGGGATTTATGGCCATCATGAGCAGGGCAGTGATTGATATAGACCAACAGATGCAGGGAAGGGCCAGCTTTCTTTATGTAACTGAAACGTGTTAAAGCTCACCTGCATCAAAGACACAGACAGCCCTGTGCCCTCAGTCAACCAGCCAGGTCCCCCTGGCACCCAGTTCCCAAGAAGGCACTCACCTCATAGTCCCTCTTAAAGAGCTAGTGAAGCGTGCCCATCGAATTTGTTAGCAAACACAATTAATTCAAGACAACTCAAAACAATCCTTGAGTTGGGTGAATCCAACTCATTCTCTTGGGCAAATCCTTTATAGGACAGCGGAAAGAGACCATGGACCTACTTGAAATGGATTGCAGAAAACCTGGGAAGATTTTTTTTTCTTTTTACTTTCCCAAAAGGATATCGAAATCAGTGTGACCAAGTATCTGGTGCTTTGGGTATTTAAGTTATGAACCAGAGCTTTTATTGAAACACATATTTTGGGGGAATGTTTTAGCATGTTAGTCCTTAAAATGCCTAAATTCTGAAAATAATTTATCTGTAGTTGGATTGTTTGTTAAAATAATTATAGCATCAAAATCTTAATTATATGTAATTTATTTTTAAAAAATTTAAGTTATATTTATTGAAGTGACATTGGATAATATGATCATACAGGTTTCAGGTGTGGGTTTCTGTGTTACAAGATCTGTTTATGGCTCCGTGTGCCCATCACTCAAAGTCCAGTTTTCTCTTGTCACCTTATATGAGGTCCCCTATACCCTCCCCCTTCCCTCTAGCAACCACCACATTGCTGTTTGTGTCAATGAGTAGCAGTTTTATATCCCACATCTGAGTGAAATCATAGGGTTCTTAGCTTTTCCTGACTGACTTATTTCACTCAGTATAATGTTCTCAGGGCCCATCCATGTTGTTGCAAATGGCAGGATTTTATCCTTTCTTATGGCTGAGTACTATTCCATTGTGTATATGGATCACATCTTCTTTAACCAGTGCTCTGTAGAGGGACACATTAGTTATTTCCATGTTTGGGCCACTGTGAGTAATGCTGTAGTAAACATAGGGGTACATATATCTTTATAAATACATGTTTTTGAGTTTTTCAGGTATATACTTAGGAGATGGAATGCTGGGTCATATGATAGCTCTACTCTTAATTTTTGAATTATATATAACTAGAGGCCTGGTGCGTGAAATTCGTGCACGGGGTGGGAGGGTGTCCCTCAGCCCAGCCGGGATCGGGTCTAAACGGGCAATCAGACATCCCTCTCACAATCCAGGACTGCTGGCACCCAACTGCTCACCTGGCCTACCTGATTGCCCCTAACCGCTTTTGCCTGCCAGCCTGATCACCCTCTAACCACTCCCCTGCCAGCCTGATTGATGTCTAACTGTTCCCCAGCTAGCCTGTTTGCCCCCAACTTCCCTCCTCTGTTGGCCTCGTCAGCCCTAACTGCCCTCCCCTGCAGCGTTGATCACCCCCAACTGCCCTCCCTTGCAGGCCATCTTGTGGTGGCCATCTTCTGTCCTCATGGGGACAGGATCTTTGACCACATGGGGTTAGCCATCTTGTGTGTTGGAGTGATGGTCAATCTGCACATTACTTTTTTATTAGATAGGATAGAGGCCTGATGCATGGGTGGGGCCAGCTGGTTTGCCCTGAAGGGTGTCCTGGATTAAGGTGGGGGTTCCCTTGAGGTGTGGGATGATCTGAGCAAGGGGAGGGTGCTGGTTTGCAGGCCAGCCATGCCCCTTAGCAACCTAAGACCCAAGCAGAGGCCCTGGTATCTGGAATTTATTTACCTTATACAATTGAAACTTTGTAGCCTGGGGCTGAGCCAAGCTCTCTGCTCACTCAGTGGCTGCCGCCATTTCTGTTTGGATTTGTTTACCTTTTATAATTGAAACTTTCTAGCTTGGAGTGGAGGCCTAGGCTCGCCAGGGCTGCAGAAGCTTGGCTTCCTCTATAGTGTGGGAAACCCAAGCCCCTCTCCTGCTCTCTTTAGCCACAGCCATCTTGGTTGGGGTTAATTTGCATGCCCATTCTGATTGGCTGGTGGGTGTGGCTGGTGGTGTGGTGGAGTGATTGGTTAATTTGCATATTGCTGTTTTATTAGGTCGTATTCTTCAAAGACTTATATTTCTGCCCCTATAGTTAGATGTCCTTATTTCATGTTTTCTGTTACAAAATGAGTGATGTATTTGGAATTATATGTCATTGTTAACTGATTATTTTAATAACTCCATCTTTGTAATAGAATTATGATAATTTGGAAAAGAAATCATCATTTAAAAAAGCAATTACTAAATTTTGAAATAAGGCAAAACTATCATATGACAAAAGAAGAGAGCTTATAATTTTCTTGCATACCAGCAATAGTCAGAGAATATAAAGGATACATTACTTAGAATTCCCAAATATAAAATACTATAAAATGAATTTAATATAGAATGTGTAGGACCTTCCTAGAAGAAGAAAGTTTAAGACCTAACCAAGGAATGTTAGAACAGATTCTAATAGAGAAATCTCACTTTTTCTTGAATAGAAATATAAGTAAGTTCAGCCCAGTCGGCTGAGCATTGACCTGTGAACCAGGAGGTCATGATTTGATTCCCAGTCAGGGCACCTGCCTGGGTTGCAGACTCAATCTTCAGTGTGGGCATGCAGGAGGCAGCCAATCAATGATTCTCTCTCATTACTGATGTTTCTGTTTCCCTCTCCCTTCCCCTCTGATATATATATTTGGTTTTTTTTTAAAGTCATATAATGAGTTCAAAATAAAATAGCTATTTCCTTTGTATTCTAATAATACTACAATAATTCAAACAGTATAACACTGCTCAGGAGGTAAATCTTTACCACAGAATATTCAAAACCAAACCCAAGTTTGTAATTTAATCTTATAAATCATTTGACTTCTAAACCACATGAGATTGGTATAGATGAAGAATCAAATGAAACTGTCATTTAATATCACTATTAACACATTGTAGACCAGTATTTTTATCACTAGCTTTACCCAGTGGCCAAATAAGTTTCTATTGAACAAGTATAAAAAATGTTTTACATAAAGGTTAAAGGCACACTTCAAAATTAAATATTCATTGCACTTGAAGTTATTTATTACATGTTCTCACAAGCTAATATCTTTTTAAAGTATGATACTTTGTAAAACACTGTATAATATGAAGTGAGAATTCTCGTGATCTGTCTGCAATGTGATCACTTCCAGAAAACTCGAAGCTCTAAACTATAGGAATGTGTAAGAAATATCCGTTAATATTCATATAATTTTTGGTTAAGGAGAGACTTTTGAGGATGTCAAAATCAAACCCTATAAATCAAATTGATAGAACTATGCTACCTAATATTTTTAACTTATGCATTTTCAAAAGCCATAAATAAGAGTTAACTAGAAAATAACCAATTGTGTCAGTATTTACCAGATGTATCAGATACAGTCAATGTCTCCAGCATAGAAAGAGTTCTGTTAAATCACTGATTAAAAGAGAGTTTACTAATAGATAAATCGACAGTGGTAATAAAAAGTAAGTCATAAGAGAAATGGAGATGACTAGTAAAGAAAAAGTTCCCCATCTCAGAAGTAATTAAGAACTGCAATTTCTGCAATTTATAACCCTCTTTGATTCTGAATATGATTTATTTTGTATACTTATGAACTTAACATTACTGTCTTCCCTACAGTCTGAATACATTTAGTGCAGGATCCACACCATCTTGATTTTTTAAAATAACCATCCTTTCCCAATTCTGGTCACACAGTTGGGTGGATAAAAGGATATAGAGATGGATGAAATAATGCATGCCTTATTTAATTTCCAGAGCTGGTCACAGATAAGGAATATCAGTTCAGCATTTTTTTTTCTGTTTTAGCTTCTGTAGTCATGGGTACATTATATGTTCACAAAAAGAATTTTAAAACAGGATTTGCATGTTTTATAACACTTTTTTTCCTGTGCATGATTTTCAACATGTTTTCAAACAAATATGCTAGTAATTTTTGAAAATCCTTTCAGGTTGCAATTTAAATCTAGTTCTCTAGATATTCTGAGAGACCTGGGAAATACCAGGCTATTAAAGATTGAGGGAAATGAAGCCTATTGATTAGGCTTTATTTATGACTAGAGGCCTGGTGCACGAAATTCATGCATGGGATAGAGGGGGCACTGTCCCTCAGCCCAGCCTGCACCCTCTCCAATCTGGGATGCCTCAAGGGATATCCGACTATCCATTTAGGCCCGATCCCAGTAGGGTCAGGCCTAAACGGGCAGTCAGACATCCCTCTCACAATCCAGGACTGCTGGCTCCCAATTTCTCACCTGTCTGCCTTCATGATTTCCCCTAACTGCTTCTTCCTGTGCCAGCCTGATCACTCCCTAACTACTCCCCTGCCAGCCTGATTGATGCCTAATTGCTCCCCTGCAGCCCTGGTCCCCCCAAACTTCTCTCCCCTGCTGATCTGATCATCCACAATTGCCCTCCCTTGCAGGCCTGGTCCCTCCCAACTACCCCCCTCTGCTGGCCATTTTGTGGTAGCCATCTTGTGTCCACATAGGAGTAGGATCTTTGACCACATGGGGGCAGCCATCTTGTGTGTTGGAGTGATAATCAATTTGCATATTACTCTTCTATTATATAG
Organism: Vespertilio murinus; assembly: GCA_963924515.1. Classification (NCBI taxonomy): domain Eukaryota; kingdom Metazoa; phylum Chordata; class Mammalia; order Chiroptera; family Vespertilionidae; genus Vespertilio; species Vespertilio murinus. The sequence goes on from OZ004712.1 coordinate 61,828,510, forward strand.
GATAGAGGCCTAGTGCATAAGTGGGGGGTGGCTGGTTTTCTCTGAAGGGTGTCCCAGATCAGGGTGATATTCCCTTGGGGTGTGGAGCATCCTGGGTGAGGGGCCTGTGGTGGTTTGCAGGCTGGCCACACCCCCTGATGATTCAAGAGGAGGCCCTGGTATCTGGGGTTTATTTACCTTCTACAATTGAAATTTTGTATCCTGGAGCAGAGCCAAGACTTCTGCTCCTCCATGGCTGTAGCCATTTCTGTTGGGATGTATTTATCTTCTATAATTGAAACTTTGTAGCCTTAAGCAGAGGCCTGGGCCTGCCAGGGTGTGCAGAAAGCTTGGCTTCCTCCATCACTGGGAGCAACCCTAGCCTCCTATTCTCTCCAGCTCAATTGCTGCTGCCATTTTTGTTGGAACTTATTTATCTTCTATTATTGAAGCTTTGTAGCATTGAGGAGAGGCCTGGGCTGGCAAGGGCAAGTGGAAAGCTTGACTTTCTCCATTGCCGGGAAAACCCAAACCTCCCACCTACTCTCGGTGGCCGAAGCCATATTGCTTGGGTTTATTTGCATATTTTCTTCTGATTGGCTTGTGGGTGTGACTGGTGGGCGTGACTTGTGGGCGTAGGAGAGGTATGATCAATTTGCATATTACTCTTTTATTATACAGGTTTATTAGATAGGATGAGTGATGTTGGGGAAGGAGTGATGAGAGAAAATAAATTGCTAACAGGAACAAAATAGAATGCAAGGCCAGAGTGGGAAGTATATTACTGTGTATAATAATAAAATTATCATCTCTAATCTTGTATTAGAATATACATTCCAAGACGATAGAGACTGTGGTTGCTGGCTCTATAGAATAGTGATGATTGGCACATAGCAAGGTTAACAGATTTTTTTTTTTTTTTTGAAAGAATAAAAGATCCACATCCAGCTTTGTGCCCTCTTTTTTTTCATGTTACATCACATATGGTTTCACATCACCTTTACAGCCATCATAAGTAGCAGCAAAATATTCCATTGTATGCCACATAATGTACCTAATTATTCCCTCACTATCAGTTGCTTGCGTTTGCTGTTATACACAATGCTACAGTGAATATGTTCCAATACTCCAGATCATTTTGTTAGGATAAATTCCTAGATATGGTCTGACTGGATTAATAGACGTGAACATACATTTTGGACCCTGATACAAATATCCAGTATACTTTATTTAATCCAACACATTAATTAGCATCAGTTCTTTCAGTTGGCTTATGAACTATCCTGTGTTGTCAATGCCAGGAAGTCCTGCTGTCCTCATCAGGGTACTTTGTAGATATTTTATTCATCTGAAGATTTATAGTGGAAGTCTGAACCCTCATAAATAATACATAAATAGAACTAGAGAAAGGCAACTGTATTTTGAGTCAAAGAAAATTGACAGCAAGGGTAATGTATTCTTTTATCACATAATACAGAGAGAAGAGTAGGAAGATAATTGCGGGCATGAATTTCTAAGCGTGTGTAAACATGCCAGTTAGGTAGAAAACTAGGAAAGATGGTGGCGGATGCTGAAGATTGACATGTCATCTTCCTCCCTCCTTCCCTTGCCTTTTTGGGGAAGGGGGGAGAAAGGGCTTTGGCCTTTTAACTTATTCGCTATAGAATCCACAAGCATTTTATAGCTGTACATTTTAACTTTTATTTTTTAATAGGAGAAACTGTCAAAGTGGTGCCAGTTTAAGTTTGTAGCCTGGAATGTTTACAAAGACTGTTAATTGTCACTATATTTATATTTACACTGAGTGCCCAGATTATGATGATCTCCGAACACAGTAATCTGGCCACTCAGTGTATATCCTATATAATAAAAGGCTAATATGCAAATTGTCCCCTCGATCAGGAGTTTGACCAGCAGGCAGGCTGGCCAACTGCTCATGTCCCCTCCCCCTAGCCAGGCTGGCCAGACCCCAACCAGTTATGAATTCATGCACCAGACCTCTAAAACACACACACACACACACACACACACACACAAACAAAAACACACACAAACACACACAAACACACATACTGAGTGGTCAGATTATGCATTCAGAGATCCTAATAATCTGGCCACTCAGTGTATGTGCCCCTTTAAAACTGCACATTTTTGTCAAGTGTCAGTAAAAGCTTAGTCTATCCAGCTAGGATCTGCCAGTACCTGTACCTAACATCTCCCCATCTGAAAGCACGAAGCTGAGGCCTTCCCCACAGGAGCTGGCCATTCATATTGCATGCTCTTGACTCAGAGGTTCCAGACCGTGTAGGTAGATAGACAACTAAGAGTACCTACTGGGTCCTGTGATATGCATCTGTTTCCTGCCTTCATTGGCATGTTGGTTTGTGGAATGGATATCCTGGATTCCCTTCCAGGTCCTACATTACTAATGACTTCCTGTAAATTTTGGCCATCTCTTAATAAATTCTAATAAATTCCTAATAAATTACTGCCTATATTTGCAATGTGTTGATTGGGTTATTTGTGTGACTTCTCTAAGCTGGTCTGTAACTCTGGCATATGACTCTAATTTCACCCTTCCTAGCACAGTGTGAGTTCTTTAATTTTGCAGAGGTCCAGTTATTGAACAATAACCATGGCCCTGGGCTGGGCAAAAGGAAACAGTTCACATTGCAAAGAACATGGCTGCTATTGAACGTTTTTACATCATCAAATAGACAACAAAAGTTGAAAAAAAAATAAAGGTAAATGAACAAAATCTCTCTTGATGGGAGATTGTAATAGTTCTACCTTGCTATATAAAGGACACCAAAAATCAGTAAGGATAAAGTAGAGCTATAAACAGCAGAGTTAACAAGCCTGATCTTATGGCTGGTCATACATACCACATTGTACTCACAATGGAGAATATGTTTCCCCCCCTCAAGTGCACATGGAAGCATGTGCACATTTTGGATATATATATATATATATATATATATATATATATATATATATATATTATTTTTTTCCCCCACCACCACATAATACCAAAGACATAGGATACGTCATGGGAATCTACTGGAGTCTCATCCAGATTGCTCGGATATATTCAAGGCTTCAGGTTCTACACACTAAATTGAGAAATTTATTTTTACTCCTATGTAGCTCTATTTTTCACAGACAATCTTAATTCTATGAAATGGCAAAAGAATCTTTGCTAACTCCATTCTAAGTGGAAATTAAGTTGCTTTCCCATCCTAATGGAATCCCTCTCTTTCCTCTGGCATCTGATGCTGGTTTAAAAACATCAAGCTGTATCTGGATGCTAGTTTTCTCAGTCATTGAAATGGCCTCGGGTTTACTGTACACATATTGTGGTGTAACTGCATTGGAAGGGAAGGCATCACAATTATTTGTTAAAGTTTTATTAAATTTCTCAGTTTTCTGTGTTTCTCTAGCTTTCTGAATAAGGTTTATAAAATAAATTTAGGTAGTTCCATAAAAGTGTTATTTGTTTTGTTAAACCATATAAACAACACAATTGATATTTTTATTAGGTGTCTTATTTTAACTGAAAGCTTTACTTTGTTAAATATCACTTTTCTTTCTCTTTTGTATATTTTTCTCAATGGCATTTTCTTCATGCTGTACCGAATCTCATGCCTGTGATCTCTGAGAGTTATTGATAAGATTTTTTTTAATATCAGCTATGTGCCAGTTAAGTTTGTAAACATACTAGAATGAATTGGTGCATGGTAAAGATGAAATGCCATTAATTAAAAGATAAGCAAAGAAAACATGTTTTTTTTGTGGTTTTTTTATGAAGATGATTTGAAAAGACAGCTGTTGGCAGACTTATCCTGTTCTCAGGAAACTGTACTGGGAAATTAACAGAAAAACACTCATTTTTATGATGCTTATTTCTCTTTCACCAGAGCTTTAAAAAATCAGGTAGAGTAATAGGCTTGAGATAATTAGCTTCACTTTTTAAAATACAAATTAAATATCTAGTCAAGACTCCTCAAGAAGAGATGGCGCAAAATCGCAAAATTCTCACTATGCAAAAACACTTTTCTGGGAGACAGCCTCTAACCTGAACAAACCCTTAGCATTTCCCCCTTCACACACCCCCCCACCGGCATACATAAATAATGGTGTAGAATTAACCAAACAATAGATTTTAATAGCTGCATCTGCTCTGCTGCACCTTAACCTAAATTCTTATCACACACTTGTTTTGTATTGTTGTGTACGAATTTTCAGAACGGCTGAATAATTATTACAAGCTGTGAAGCTTATTGTTATTTTCCTTCTTGATTGAGCCATCTGTCAGACACAAAAGCAAAGATACAAATCTCATTGAGCCACCAAAGATTTGTGTTGCTTAATATGTCTTCTAAGGAGGCACGTTTATCTGGGGGGGACAAATAATGCTGCATTTCAGAGGAAACTGTTTTACTTCTCTGCAGGTGGGGAACTCAAGGAGATTTCACCACTACCCACCCCAGGCCCGTGGTCAAGGTGAAGCTCTTCACGGAGAGCACTGGCGTCCTGGCCCTGGAGGACAAGGAGCTGGGAAGGGTGAGTTGCCATCAGCTCTGCGTGTCCGAGGTCATACAGTTGTAACTCCTTTTCATTCAGAGTCGTTCTCCGGGAGCCCAGCTTGCAGCTCTAATTTATTAAACATAATCGTTAATACCATAGTGTTGTGATGGGCTTTGGGTGTGTAAGGGGTACATACAAGACCATCATCGTCACAGACTGGGGTCATTCTTCTCACACGTGCCCTCTACAGGCCGACCTGTGCTTCTTGGTAAAAGGTCATTCTCATTCAGACATCTCCGTCCTTGGGCTAAAGGCATCATCTTTGTGTTTGAAGTTATCTGCTCTTTATGTTTATTATGGCTAGACTAATTACATAGCTCTCTTATATGTATGTCTCTCTTTTAGCTCACCCTCACAAGTTTGCTTAGTGATTAGAGCACCGGCCTGCAGACTGAAGGGTCACAGATGAAATTCCATCAAGGGCACATATCTATCTCAGTTGCAAGCTTGATTCCCCAACCTGGTTGAGGCTTGTGTGGGAGGCAACTAATTAATGTATCTATCTCTTCCCCCTCCCTTCTACTCTCTCAAAAAAAATCAATGGAAAAATATCCTTGGGTGAGGATTAACAACAACAACAAAGAATGGAAATAATAAATATATGTGTAAAAAAAACAAATGTACTGTGGTGTATGCTATTAGTTAGGAGGCATTGTCAGCAGTATACCAGAACTTTCAATATCATCTTTGCAACTTTTCTGTAGAAAAATTATTTCAGAATGCAAAACTTGGTTTTAAAAAGATTTATAAGAAATAAGGATTTAAAATTAAATGTTATTAAAATATTTTTTCAAAACACTTTACCATGTATATTCTAAGAAATAAGTATTTTCTGACACTTCAATTCCTTTATCACACCTAGGAAATTTAACATTTATTCAATAATATGTGCTAGTCAACATTCAGAGTTCTCTAATTATCCCAGCATTCTAGAAAAGCTGGATTCCTTCTGATCCAGATTACAGTCAGGGTCCCGCCATGCATTGCATTGATATTTATGACTATTTAATCTCCTTTAAAATGCCCGCCTCTATCTCTCTTTTTTTTTTTCCATGATGAAATTTTTGAAGAATTTGAACTAATGTTGTAGAAGGGTTTTTATTCAGGACTTGTTTTATTAATAATTTTTCATCATTAGATTCAGATTAACACTTTGGGGGAAAGCACTACCTTTATGATGTTTTGTGCTTTTCGTTTTAATTGTGTCCTATCCAGAGTCAGATAGTGGCAGGTTATGTTGACATTGATGGTAATTAAACATGGTCTCATCGGTCTTTGTTTCCTGGCACTTGGCCTGATAGACTGAGCCTGGTGTACCCTCTCTGTCCTCAGCCTGTAATCAGCACTCCTTCCTCTTACTAATGATGGGATTTAGAAACCAGGATTCTTTGTATCATCAGTTCTGTGTATCCTGAGTTTCCTGGTTCCCCACAGCATTGATATAGGTTCTCATTTTCTGTCTTAGAATACATACAAAATCCTTTCAGAAAAACCACAACAGTACCAGAGCCAGTAACAAGCTTACAAAGTAAAGGTCAGCATTTCTTTGCAGATTTTTTTTGTCCTTAGACTATATTCCAGTAAAGGTATATGTCTGATTGCTGTGTCAGAAGCCACCCAATGCAATGCAAGATCATAAAACTTCTTATTAATTGTCTAGAAAGTGAAAATTAATAAAGAAATTGCAAGTTTAGTTATTATGGGGATTTTTGTCAACAAATATATCAGATAATACGTTTCATCTGAGCTACAAGCAGGCTTATTTAATCAGTTTTTCCCTACTGAGGAAGTTTCACTCCACTCAGCTTTTAACTGTTATCTGGAAGTATTGCTTCTCTGGATCTCGACCCCTTGTCTGTAAATTGAGCAAGGGGAAATAAAAACTCTGTTGTCATTGCTAGTTCCAGTTCTCTATCATACTGCTTACCATTGAAACTAAACCCCATTTAATCCTCTTTAAGGCTGGTAGTGACATTCCATCCTATATACTAAACACCTAATGTGCTAAGTGTCTGGTTGTGTGGTCATCCATGCAACCAATCAAAGTATAATATGCTAATGATATGCTAAGGTCTCCCAACCACTGACCACCAGGGGGCAGACACTCTGACTGCTGGGGTCTGGCTGATTGGGACTGAGCGAGATGATCTGAACACACCTTGGAGTCCTCCCTTCCTGGCTGGCCAACCTCCCACATTCCTCTCTGGTCCCAATCATTCACCAGTGGGGTCCCTCGGCCTGGCCTGTGCCCTCGCAATCTGGGACCCCTTGGGTTTTGGCCCAATCTCGCTCAACGTAGGAACTGCCCCCTTGTGGTCAGTGTGCTCTCAGAGGGGGAGCGCCACTCAGCCAGAAGCCAGGCTCATGGCTGGCGAGCGCAGTGGCGGTGGCGGGAGCCTCTCTGACCTCTGCAGCAGTTGAACATCCCCTGAGGGCTCCCAGACTGAGAGAGGGCACAGGCTGGGCTAAGGAACCACTCCCCCACCCCCCACCCCTGACAAGTGTACAAGTTTTGTGCACTAGGCCTCTAGTGTTTAGATGAGGAAAATGAGAATCAGAGAGGTTAAGACCACCTTGTAAGTGCAAGAGTCAGGATTGGAACTCAGCTTACTTGACTCCAAAGTCTGCATTCTAAAAAAGTTATTAAACTGACACCTGATAAAATGAGGAAATTTGACAGTGTTTTGGAAATCATGTTGTGGGTGTAAGGCCAGTTTAATTTCATGACTTAAAGCAGGAACCAAGTATTTTTTAAGCTAAAGTCCTTTTATGCAAGCCATTTAATATATTTTACATCATTTCATAGGATGATTTGAATCTTACGAGGGTTCTCCCTGGATGCCAGTGTCTTTTTATTTCCGTGAGTGCTTCTCATCTCTGTGTGCAGATGAGAGCCGCATTGGGGAGTGTTGGAAAAGAAGCAAGTTCTGGGCCCACATTTGTTTTTTAGTTGATTTGGGGTGAACTCAGGAAGGAATATTTTAAGCACTCCCAGGAGATACTAATGCACATTTAGGGTTGAGACTTGCTGCACGCTGATACTGATGTGTAGCCAGGGTTTAGAACTGGTAATTAATAAGGATAAGAATAAACCTATCATAGCATACAATTTTGTGAAATGGTAGCTCAAAATTGGGCCTGGGCTGTGGAAGATTGTGCTTTTTGGCAAGTGCTTGACATGCAGATTATGTCTATAGATGGCAGGTGCCAATACTTATTTATGGAAATGGAGGTACAGATGGAGATTTTCCATCTGAATTGGTTGCCAGCCCTCCTCCAGGTACTCCGGGAATACCTGGAGGCAGAACAGGAAATGTTTTGTATTGTGGGGTTGTCCTACCAGGTAGACAGTTGACCAGTCAAGCATCCGACATTCTGAAGTTTATCATAATCAAGATAGTTTTGTCCCGGAAACCTTGAAAAGCAAGTTTAGCCATACTAACACAGCCACACAGAAATGTAAATGACCATCCCACAGGGCATCTATGTGTGGGCAAGGCAACTTCCACCAAGAATTTCAGAATGAATTGTACTCCCCGGTTGGCATTTAACTTGCCAAAAGGTGTTCTTGAATACAAAATGAACTTTTGCGATTTCTTCCCAAATAACTTTTTACTTTTAAAAGTGTTGCTGTGAGGACATTCTTTCTGCCAGTTTTTAGAAAAATAACTTGTTGGCTGTTCATACACTCTGCGCTCATGGCCTTGGTACCACCTCAGCACACCCAGAAAGAAGGAGGTTGTTCTTCTGCCTCCCCGAGGATGAAGAAGCATGCAAATCAGAGAATTTTTTTTTTTTACAGTAGAGAGGAGCCAGAGAGTACACTTTTTTCTCATTTGATTAAATAATATTTCAAGATAGCAAAAAGCTTAAAGTTTGTTCACCTTTAGATGCAGTAGTGATATTCATGACACTAAGGCTTCCATTTTATGTATTTTGCTTGTCTTTTTCTTTTTGAATACCTATACTTCTATTCAGCATATCTTAACCTGGAGATATTCTTACCTATAATAATTGGCAGGGACATGCATTATGTTTCTTTTACAAATTACATACTACCTGGAAGCAGCAGGTAGTGGTTAATTTCAGATACATTTTTTAATGTTAAGATAAATTAGCCTTGCTGAATTTATTGTTCCATTAAAATGAACTATTATCTTTCCAGCAGCTTGTTACATCTTAATTTAGTAATAGCCCATATCTTTGCCTTTTTCATCAAGCTGTTTCTTCTTTTTGCTTTATTAAGCATGAGATGAGAGTCATTTGAGCAGTTATCAGAATAAGCATGATTTTGTTTCTGAAACTTGACAAGAGAGAAGTGATGTAGTGGAGTGTTCAAATATTTGTCGTCTTGGGAGGTTTGAGAAACTATCTTAGAATGTCTAATTCACTGGCCAATCTAATTTTCTTTTCTTTTTTGCCTTGTGTTTCTGAACTATGTCTTTTTAGTTTTTCTCATTTATATGCTTCTAGTTAAGTTGAATTCTCTATAAAATAATTCTCATTTAAAAAAAATTAGGAGTATGTGAATTACTTTACCCAAATTCAGCATATTTAACTGATTACCCAATACATATAATTGTGTAGGTGCCATAGAGTTAAAAGCATGTATCTGATTGCCTGTTTATATAGGCAGTCATTATAAAACTTCTAAATTCAACATATAAAATAATAGGTCAGATCTATTATTGAAGAATTAACCATCCTAATTTTTCACAAATAATGAAACAGTTAAATTCATAAAAATTACCTAAGACAGAGTTTAAGTAACTTAACTCAAACAGACAAAGCTTATATTTGAGGATTTAATAAAAGCTTTCAGCATTTGATGAATGTTATTTATCTACACATGAATCAAAAGCATTAGAGAAGCAAAAATCATAGGTATTTTTCTTCAATTTTAAAGCAAAACTTAATATCTAATTTCATTGAAATAGCCAGCACTAGATGACTGCCAGTTTAGTCAGTAAATTAATATCATTTGCTGCAAAACAGAATGGAAATTCATTTGCATTTTATTTATGTCTCATTTAGCTTGCCACACACAGTAGACTTTTATTTTTTGTAGTTCTACCAAGTCGTATAACGTTTCTGAAAGGGAAAATCACAGAGAAGGTCTCCTTCCTCTAATCCTTTCACGTAGCCATTTCTGACAAGAGTTTGTTGCCATACCTCAGAAGCCATGTGGGTGACAAGAAACAAGACCACCCATGTGAAGGGTCAGAGATGATTCATACATGATGCATGTATTTTTTGAAGTATTTTTTTCTAGTGGCAATTAATTATGCCTAGCTCATTAGTAAAATGCTGTGAAGTATTAGAGGAGGCTACTGATCAGTCCAAGTCTGACTTTGAAGGAAAGGAGACCTTGACAACCTCCATCAGGTCCTCAGAGAGAGTTGGCCACCATCCTCAAGGTAGAGGCAGAGGAACGCATTTTCTTACCTTTCTCACCACTGAAGGAGGGTGAGCAAGTGATAAGCAGGCATCCTTCATGGTGGGTCTGTGTGGGCGATTATCATAGAAGTTGATATTTCAGTTACCTCAGCACAATAGATGGAACAAATGTTAGACATATATTCTGTACTAATTAATCTTTCATTTCTAATAGGTGTGTTATAATGTTTCCTTATGATTTTAATGTTTACTTCTCCGTCAGCTGGTACTGATCATTTTGAACATATTTTTGCATGCTTACTTTCATCTGTACATCTTTGCTGAAAAATCTGTTCACACATTTTCCCCGAGTTTTACTTATTCTTAAGTTTGGAAAGACCATAATATATTGTTTACATATCCTTTATCAGATGTACAATTTTTAAATATTTTTCTCCTAGTCCTCAGCGTTTTTTTTTCTTTTCATTTTGTTAACTGTGTTTCAAAGAGCAGAAATTTTCTTTAGATTTTAAAGTCCAATTTGTGAGGGGGTTTTTTTTGGTGTTTTTTTTTTTATGGCTTGTACTTTTGGTGCCATATCTAAGACATCTTTGCCTGACTCAGGGTCAGAATTATCCTTTGTTTCCTTGAAGCTTTATACCCTGTTTTCCTGAAAATAAGACAGTGTCTTATATTAATTTTTGCTCCCAAAGATGCGCTAGGTCTTATTTTCAGGGGATGTCTTATGTTTCCATGAAGTAGGTCTTATTTTCGGGGAAACACGGTAGTTTTAGATCTTTACATTTACATATTTGATCCATTTTTGGTGAAACTTCTTGCATTTATGACATGTTGGAATTAGCTTCCGGGAGTCAGGTGCATAAATATTTAGAACCAGTATTTCCTCTTCATTAACTGATGCTGTTTCACTGTGAAATGACCTCCCTGCTCCCTGGTGATATACTTGACTTTAAAATCTACTTTATCTTAGCTACCCTAGCTTTCTTTTATCCACTGTCAGCCTATATCTCTTTCCATCCTATAATTGATTTGTTTCTTTATATGTAAAATATCTTGATTTTAAATTTATCATTTTGTTTCATCATCATTTATCCCCTCTACGCCCACTTCCACCTCCACCAACCCCCTACCTGCTACCATCACCACACTGTTGTCCACGTCCATGAGTTCTCTCACTTTTTCTTTTTTTTGCTCAATCTCCACCCAATACCTTCTCCCAAAAAGCAGTCTGCCTGCATTCTATATAGAAATCTATTTTGCTCCATACTTCAGGTTTTTTGTTGTTGTTGTTGTTGTTTTCATTAAATTCCACATATGAAGGAAATCATATGGTACTTGTCTTTCTCCAATTGGCTTATTTCACTTATCATAATTTCTCCAGGTCCTTCCATGCTGTCACAAAGGCTACATTTTTCTTTCTTTTATGGCAGTGTAGTATTCCTTTGTGTAAATGTACCACAGCTTTTTTTTATTATTATTCACTCATCTAATGGGCATATGGGCTGGCTTCCAAATACTTGCTATTATAAATAATGCTCCAATGAATATAAGGGTACATATATTCTTTCAAATTAGTGTTTCTGGTTTCTTTGGATAAATTCCCAGAAATGGAATTGCTGGATCATAAGACAGTTTCATTTTTAAATTTGGGGGGTAACTCCATACTGCTTACCACTGTGGCAGTCCACAGTCTGCATTCCCACCAACAGTGCATGAGAGTTCCCTTTTCTCCACATCCTCACCAACACTTACTGTTTGTTGATTTATTGATGGTAGCCCTTCTAGCAGGAGTGAGGTGATATCTCATTGTGGTTTTAATTTGCTTCTCTCTGATGATTAGTGATGTTGAGCATCTTCCCATATGTCTAATGGCCACCTTTAGAGAAGTGTCTATTCAGGTCTTTTGCCCATTGTTTAATTGGATTGCTTGGTTTTGTTGATGTTGTTGTTGTTGTTGTTGAGCTTTATAAGTTCTTTATAAATTTTGGATATTCATCTTTTATCAGATGTGTCATTGGTGAATATATTCTCCCATTCAGTGGGTTGTCTTTTCACTTTGACAGTGGTGCCTTTGCTATGCAAAAGCTCTTTAGTTTAATAGTCTCATTTGCTTATTTTTCCTTGCCTGAGGAGGTATATCAGAGAAAATATTGCTATTAGAGATGTCTGAGATTTTACTGTCTATGTTTTACACGAGGATTTTAATGGTTTTGAGTCTTAATATTTAAGTTTTAATCCATTTTGAGTTTATTTTCTGGGTGCTGTGGAAGAAGGTGGTATAGTTTCTTTCTTTCTTTTTTTTTTTTTTGTTTTGCATGTATCTGTTCAATTTTCCCAGTACCTTTTATTGAATAGACTATTTTTAGTCTATTGTATATTTTTGCCTCCTTTGTCAAATATTAATCGACTATATAAGGCATGGATTTATTCTTGGGCTCTCTATTCTGTTCCACTGATCTATATGTCTGTTTGTTTATGCCATTTCCATACTATTTTCATTACTATGGCCTTGTAGTGTAGTTTGATATCAGGTAAAGTGATTCCTCCAAACTTGTTCTTCTTTCTCAAGATTGCTATTGCTACTGTATTTGGGGTCTTTTGTGGTTCTATTCAAATTTTTGAAACATTTGTTCTAGTTCTGTGAAGTACTCCATTGGTATCATGAAAAGAATTGTGTTGAATCTGTAGATTGATTCGGGTAGTATGGACATTTTAATCATGCTAACTCTTCCTACCCGTGAACCAGGTATATGCTTCCACTTAATTTGCATCTTCCTCAATGTCATTCCTTAGTGTCTACTGAGACACTGAGTTTTCTGAGTACAGCTCTTTTACATTCGTGGTTAAACTTATTCCTAGGCATTTTATTCTTTTTGAAGCAATTGTGAATGGTATTGGTTTTTTAGTTCCCCTGTCTGATAGTTCATCATTGGTGTATAAAAATGCAACTGATTTCTAGATATTTATTTTGTATCCTGCTACTTTATTGAATTCATTGATAAGTTCTATTATTTTTTGATGGAATCTTTAAGGTTCTCTATATAAAATATCATGAAACCTATGTAATTTTTAATCAATGTCACCCCAATAAATTTAATTTTTTAAAAAGAATATTCACCTTTACTGTCTTTAGCACCTGCACCTAAAAGCTATCTACTTTTATTCTCTGCTATTTTTTATAGCATGTGATCTATGAGTCCGAAAAATAAAGTCCTTAGGTCAAAGGCACCAGATTCTAATTAGCTGCCTATTGGGTATTACAAACTAAAAAGCTTGAAACTGCCGAGACCAATTTGGATCAGTGGATAGAGCATTGGCCTACAGACTGAAAGGTCCCAGGTTCGATTCTGATCAAGGGCATGTACCTTGGTTGCAGGCACATCCCCATTGGGGGGTGCAAGAGGCAGCTGATCGATGATTCTCTCTCATCGATGTTTCTAATTCTCTGTCCCTCTCTCTTTCTCTCTGTAAAAAAATCAATAAAATATATTTAATAAATAAATAAATGAACAAACAAACAAATAAATAAATAGCTTGAAACCTCTTTCTTGGAGACATTGATTCTTGTGGCTCTGCAGCAAGAGCCATTCAGGCATGAGCCAGTCTCGTAACCTCTCTCCCTCTGCCCTGACCTTCATTCCCCACCACCCTTCCATCCTGTTGCATATTTTCTGAATTCATTCAATTTTTTGGAGCATATGAAATGTATCACCAATATTTCTCAACCTCATACTCTTTTTTCTGTTTTCCTTTTTTATTATTTGAATGACTACTGACTTAGTTTGCTGCGTTATATAATTGCAAATTGAAAGGTTTTTCCTGAGTCTTATCATTTTGGCAAATGGTTAGGCTATGATTGTTATAAGATCCATAGAATTCTTTTACAAATGAAGAATAAGAATTCATCTTCCTTCTTCAGGGCAATAGTTATTTTTTAATGTAAATAACAGCACTTACCCATAAATTAGTCAATCCTAAAACGTTTTGCTGTACAATTGACTAGTTCATGTTCTTCAGTTTCAGGGTGCAGGTGAAGTTATTAAAATTTAGATACTGTACATAACTTCCTCCTTTCCATCTTTCCATCATGTGTTATGGATTGACAAAAATAAAATTGACTTGGTTTTAAGAATTCTTATGGTACTTAATGACCAAAGAGTAAGGACAAGGTCAATTTAGTTAGCCTAATGTTTGTGAAACAGCTAATGGAATAATATGTGGGGTGAGGGAGAGGGTGTAAAATTGAAAGTGTCTGTTAACTTGATATAATTTTTCTTATAGGTATTAATTTAACTTCAATGTCAAGTTATTTACATAATAAGAGTAATGCCTACTTTTAAGGATGATGTGAAAATTAATTTAAATTTTGAAAAACACTCTGAGACACTCAGTTGAAAGGTTCTCTGTAAATACCATGCATTATAACACAAGTAGTAAAAAGAAACATGATAAAATTACTTGTGCAGTGTACTCATAGAAACTATCTTGGTAAGGAAATTTGAAGGTTATTATGTTCTTAATTTATGGCTGAGGGGAATCAAGGATAATAAATAGACTTTCCTGTCTGGATCAGTCTTTAAAAAATACAAAGATAGCTGTGATGGAATGAATATATGCTGCATCCAAGGAGAAATATGAAATTGACACCTTACAAGCAATAAAACTGATATGTGAAGATGAATAAAGGCTGGTACTTTTAATTGAGTCATGACAAAAATACAATGACAAACCTGAATATGTCTTTCAAAATCTTCAAGGGAAGACTGACAAAGAAGAAATAATTCTGGGTCATTTGGGTATGTGGAATTTGTCAGAAATATATGCGTGATTGTGTTCATTCCAGTAACCAAAATATTCAGCCTCATTGTTCATCTATTTACAGAATTTTTTGATCCATGATAAGGAGATTAAAAACATTGTTTGCAGAGACCGGTTTGGCTCAGTGGATAGAGCATCAGCCTAGGGACTGAAAGGTCCCAGGTTCGATTCTGGTCAGGGGCATGTACCTTGGTTGCTGGCACACTCCCAGTAGGGGGTGTGCAAGAGGCAGCTGATCAATGTTTCTAACTCTCTATCCCTCTCTCTTCCTCTCTGTAAAAAATCAATAAAATATATATTTTTAAAATTGTTTAAGTGAAAAAATTTAAAGTGAGAAAAAAATTTTTTCTAAAGATTTCATACAAGCATAATGCTTTAGGAATGTGAAATTATCTCACATACAAATATAAACATATAAAACCTTTCATTAAAATAATCAGACAAAAGTAATGATAGAAACATTTATGTAAAGATATCTTTGAATTACAGATTTAGTGGAAATATCTGAAAGGTCAATTTAGTGTTTTATATTATCAAATCTCAGCTTTTAGTGTTCTTTTATGAGGTAGTTTCAGCTTTTATTGTTTGTGTGTTAGTTTCCTATTGAACTTTAATAAGTTACTAAATACTAGTGGCTTAAAACAATACACATTTATTATCTGACAGTCATAGAAGTCCAAAATGAATCTCAGTGGGCTAAAACCAAGGAGTTGGCAGGGTTGTGTTCTGTTCTGGAAGATCAGGGAGAGAATGCAGTTTTCACCGTTTCCAGCTTCTGAAAGCTGCCATTACTCCTTGGCTCATGGCCCCCTTCTGTTTCCAACGTTTGGCAACGCTCAGTATTTCTCACAACCATTCCAACACTCACTCTTCTGCCTTCCTTTGCAATACCTAAGAACCTGGTGGTTGGATTGGACCCACCGGTAAAATCTAGGATAATCTTCAGCTAATTAGCAACCTTAATTACATCTGCTACCTCAATTCCTCTCAAGTCAAGTATTCACAGGTTCTGGAAATTAGGACATAGGCATCTTTGGGAAACTTATTCTACCTGTCACAGTCCAGAAATGGAAAGATGAGAGGGACATACATTTTTAGAAACTAGTAAGTAAATGGCATCCGAATTCTTGCATTTACTACTGTCATTTCCCAAATTTTGACATTAATTGGCAGGCCTTTTTCTCTTTTTACTTCAGTGAAAATAAACATTTACATTCTCATTTTTATTTCTAATCTCTAAATATTCAGTCAGTCAACCAACTAACCAAGCCAACAAATATATATCTACTATAGTATAGGAAGGGAACCTGGTGGGGAAAAAATGGCTTAATTAAAGATAATGGCTTAAATCACCCTGTGAGCCATAGAATGGCTTCTGCCCTCAAGTAGCATACTCTGCTAAATGCATTCCAAGAGCCCCTTTATATGTTGATTCATTTTTAAGCAGAGATGTCAAAAAGAATTGGGAATATTTTTATACACCTTGGTTTTTCTTTTCCATAGCCTTTCCTCAGTCCCCACCATGCAACTAACAAAACTTTTAATCTCTTTAATAAGCTAATGCCAGAAAAAAAGTATATAATTAAGATAATACTTTCCCTTTTTTTCATTTTTACTCAGTTTCTTTTTCTTTTTGTAAAAGACCTCATAAAAAGTGTCCTGTGTACTTTGTGTGGTTCTGTCAGGTCAGGAAAACATTTAGGAAGGGGTTGGAAGTTCGATCAATTTCATATTGTAAATTCCAGGATTCTTCCCCGCTTTCAAAATAAAGGAAACTGGATTTAGCCCACTGACAACAGGGTTGACAGAAGACTTATTGCTAATCTTTCAGTATACAAAAGAGCATTGTGTTAGTGAGAGTGAGCAGGTGTTCTTTGTTTCAACTAAGTAGGACAGGGAGTGTTGATATTAAATCAAAGAAGAAGTAGTTTAAGCAACCTCAAGTGTATTGAACACTGGAAAATGTTACTAAAAGGGCTGCAGATTTCTCTCAGAAAAATCATCCAATTCATCTTTTCCACACACTGAAAATAGAGGGCTCTGATAGTGGATAAAATACATGCTAGTTTTTAATATCCTATATAATATCCTATAGTATAAAGAGCTAATATGCTAATTAGAATGGACAGCGGAACCACCTTCCAGAGTGACCAATGGGTGGTGGACGTGGCTGTAGCCCATGCACTGGGGCTACGAAGGTCTATCCATCGGGCCTCTGGTGCTAAATAAAAATTTACTGAGATGAAGTACATTCACTTAGTCTTTCACAACACACACTCTCTCAAGGTCCTAACTCTCAAGGAGGTACTTGAATCTTTGCTAAACTATAAAAACTCTTGTCAGTTGAATGAGAAAGAGAAAGATGTAAACCAAATCAAGGTTTCTCATAGAAATACTTATACTCACTTGGAGAGATGTCCACGTGGCCATTTCCTTAAAATACCTTGTGTCTCAAGGATATCTCCTTATCAGCAAAAATGGTTTTTAATCACAAATTGAAACAGGATTCTAGCTAATCACATTTTTAGTTCCTTCTTACCCTATTTTAAGGATGTATTTTTAATGCCAATTCATCTCTTATGTGAATCTTAGAATGCCTGGCCACACACTGGGTCTTATGATTCCCACGGCTCAGTAGAAGGGCATTATTCTTTACTTGAAAGTATGAAAATTTGATTTTCATTTATTGGCTTAAAAGCATCTTTTGACTGCATGTTATGGGATGGTTAGTTATAAACTCCTTAACTAAACACTTTCTTTCACAGTCTACTCCTAGACTTCTTTATTGGTCTCATCCGTCAGTGCAACCTTCTCATTTCCTTAACCTCTTCAGCCTACCTGGCCATATCCTCATTCTGCTCTGCCTTTGAACACAAGGTTCCTTCTTTCCAGCTAAAGTGATCTTGTCCATCTTGCCCAATCTTGCTCATGTGAGAATTAAGTGAAGTCTTCCCCTGTTCCTCAGATGGATTTCTTTGTCAAGCCATCATAGTCTGGCCTCACCTAAATTTTCTCTTATCAGAGATCTTGTGACTTCTCTTTTAAGCCAAGCAATAGCCTTCCTGCTCTGACTGTGCTTGACCAATTGGCCAGTTTCTACTTCCTGAAACACAGCTAATCTTGACTATAGGCACCACAGCCTTTCTGTTTTTCATCGGCTTCCTTGGCCTCTGGTCTCAGTTACAGAGTTCTTTTCCTTTTCCTAGTCCTTAAAAGTTATGTTCCACGGGGTTCTCTCTCCTTGCCTTTTGTTGAGATACAGAATTGACATGGCAGAAAGTATAATGAGCATTTGTATTGGTTCAAGTTCTTTTCATGGCCAGCAGTGGAAACTGGATGAGGTTCAGTCAGCCCAGGGAACAAAGAAAGCGCTGGCCTGCCTGGCTGGGAGGGAGGCTTTGAGAACTAAAGGTAGTGGTGAGAATGTCAGCATCAGGATGCTGGGCCCTTTTCTAGGTGCCTCTCTTAGAATGGTTCCATTGCAATGGCCTCATGGATTAATGTCTCAGTCCCTCCCCATGTCTTTGGCTTTGTAAATCTTTTGTTCTTTTAGGTTCCCATCTGAAACAGTCATTCTTCTATGTGAGTCTGTCCTGATTCCTTGAAGAACTGCTCATCGTGCTCATCTTTGAGATAGACTTTTATGTGCTTCTCTATTATTTTAATATAAGACTACAGTGCAGCTGTTTTTGCTTTCTCTAGGCTGCTTGTGGGAAAAGGCAGAGAATAGTTTACTTACCTCTAGAACTTATCTAGCCCCTATCAGTTCTTCTAGATTCCCTCCCCCTAGTTTTTTTTAGTTTTTCAGGTCTTTGTTAAATAATTTAGAAAGGCATGTATTTATAGGTCACAAAGTTTAATTACTTTTTATATCCACACAAATGCATGTGATTTGGCTTTAAGTGATTTATCTAAATAGGAAGGTAAACAGTGGAGAGGTGCCTGCTTGTGCAAGTATATATATATTTTTTAATATATTTTATTGATATTTCACAGAGAGGAAAGGAGAGAGATAGAGAGCTAGAAACATCGATGAGAGAGAAACATCGACCAGCTGCCTCTTGCACACCCCCCACTGGGGATGTGCCCGCAACCAATGTACATGCCCTTAACAGGAATCGAACCCGGGACCTTTCAGTCCGCAGACCAACGCTCTACCACTGAGCCAAACCAGCTTCGGCATATTTTTTATTTTTTTATTTTTTACTTCACCCCACTTTATTTATTAAATTTAAATTCTTTTTTATAATGTAACAACTTTACATTTTACGTTTTTAAATTTTCATTGAAATTCTTTATTGTTTAAAGTATTAGATGAGTCACCGTTTTTCCCCCCACTGACCTCTCCCTGGCCATCCCCACCCCAAGCACATGCCCTTACCCCCTCCCCACCCCCTACTGTCTGTGACTATTGGTTATGCTCATAGGCATGCATACAAGCCCTTTGGTTGATCTCTTACCCTCATACCTCCTGCCTTCCCTCATAGATTGTGCAGTCTGTTTGTTGCTTCTATATCTCTGATTCTATTTTTGTTCATCAATGAGGTACCATCTCACTCCTGTCAGAATGGCTAGTACCAACAAATCAACAAAGCAGCAGTTCTACGCCGGTGCTGGCAAGGATTCAAAGAAAAAGGAACACTCGTGCACTGCTGGTGGGAATTCAGCCTGGTGCAGCCACTGTGGAGAATAGTAGGGCATTTCCTCAAAAAATTAAAAATGGAACTTCATTTGACTCAGTAATTACAATTCTAGGAATATATTCCAAGAAAACAGAAACACTGATCAGAAAGGATATGTGCACCCCTATGTTCATAGCAGCACAGCTTACAATAACTAAGATTTGGAAGCAGCCTAAGTGCCCATCAGCAGATGAGTGGATTAGAAAACTGTGGTACAGCTACACAATGGAATACTATGCTGCTGTAAAAGAGAATGAATTCTTACCATTTGCAACAGCATGGATGGAACTAGAGAGCATTATGCTAAGCAAAATAAGCCAGACAGAGAAAGATAAATGTCACATGATCTCACTCATTTATGGAATACAGTGAACAACATAAATTTAAATTCTTTATTGTTTAATGTATTATGTAAGTCTCCTTTTAAGAGAAAGATCTTTCTGGACCCCATATGCTCTAAATATTATGAATATACATATATTCACACTTCATTTTTAAGGTTTTTTTTCCTCCCTGTAAATTCAATTTGACAGAATTTTAAACAAAATCTAAAAAACCATTTCATATTTTTCATTACACCTTAGCAAAGATGACAAGCAATGTTGACATTTTATTATGAAGAAGATACATTGGCTCTCAATTTAAGATAAGAAATCATAAAATGTGTTGTCATGCTAAGTGACAAGACATTTAAAGTGTTGCTGACAAAAATAAAATAGAAGATTGAGTGTGAATAGAAAGGTTAAGGATAAAAGGATAGGGAAAAAAAACCTATGTTGCTAAGTAATATAAGAAGCTAACTATTTTGTACAGACATATAATTTAATATAGATGCAAACCTACAATACAGAAGAATCCTGAGAAAATTTTTATATTTTTGATATTTTAATTGTTATACAGTCAACATCAGCCACACCTCCCTGACTATGAACTAAGTCCTATGAAACAGAACTATTTATCATGAAATAAAATTCTTCAAGCACATTTTTACTTGTAAAAGACTTATGAAGCAAAACTCTGTTCAAGTTCTAGTGAAGATACTGCCAAATGCTGTTAACAAACAAATGGCATCATTTCAGTCATTTAAAACAACAACACCTATGTAACAGGTTAGTACGGGTGTTCCTGCAAGATGGGCAGATTTCCTTCCCATGGTGGGTGACCGGGGCTCTCTGCTTTCCATTTTATGGCTCTCTCTTGTCTCCGAGAGCATTGGAGTCCTCTGCAATTGGCCATCAGGTTAGTAAAGAAGAATGAAGAAGGCATGTCTGTATCTGAATCAGCCTTCCCCAAAGGGACCCTTACCTCTTCAGACTCCGTTAGCTAGAACCATGTCCCTACTCAGATGCGAGGGGAGCTGGAGAATCCAGTCCTGGGCTGGGCCTGTGCTTCCCGCAGCAGTTCTACACCAGTGGGAGCGTGAGTCTGGTTAGATGACCAGCCCTACTTCATCCCTGTAGCCCAGGATAACGACTGTGTCACTGTTTCTTCTGCACACCTGTGTGCTTCAACGCAAGGGAAACAACCCAGCTTCTCATCCTGTCCTACATCCACTCCAAAGCCCAGCGTCTCCCTCCCGGCCAGCTGTGGGCTCTTTGCAGCCTCTTGACTGCAAAGATGCACTGAAGTTCAAGTTAACCGCTCACGGCTCCACCTCTCCTCCCTGCCAGTCCTACCACAAATCCAGTGCACCGCAGTGAGGCAGGGGCGGCAGAGGGACCATGGAGGCTCCCGTTTGAATAGCGGTGGAGCGGGAAGCACAGAGGGATAACTGGCAGTGACAGCAGGGAAAGCCTGTCGTGGCAGGCACTGTGAGGACATCCTGGCAGGGTTCGTGTTCGCTTGACTCAAGAACTCTCTTGTCCTTTGTTCTCCTTGACCCTTTGGGCCACCTGCAATGAGAGCTTCTCCCTTGACCTGTTATCACCATGGCTACATCATGTGAAGGACTGTGAGCACTTCCTGCCTGTGCCACTTGGGAACCTGGAAGTTTATAGGACATATTTAAGGCTATGTTAGGGCTTTATTTGCCAGTACAGTTCTTTTGAAACTGTGGATTGAGAAACACTAGCAATGATAGATTTGTGATATACAGGAATAATTCGTATCTGTGCACCTCTGTTCATGTGCCAGTGTCTATAACTTTATCAGTCAGAGACTGTCCAAAAAAATGAGATAGTTCCAGGTCTTTCCAATGGAGAATATTTAACACAGGAATTAGCTACACAGGTGACAGGACAGAGGAGACAAACAAATGATGGTGAATAAACTCAGACACTAATGAAATCAGAAAACTGCTATAACCCCTAGATTATAATGCCAATATTACCAGATATTACCTGAGCTCTTAGATCTGATAAGAAGGGTATGTGAGCTCTTTGGAGGACTGAGCCACTTATATTTTTTTTCATCTTTGTGTGTCTCCACATCGTGAGCACGCAAATGTTTGTTTATTTGAACAGAGATAAGTAGCTGACTTCATTTAGAATTACCCATCGGAGAGCTGAAATGTGGCAGAAATGATGGCAGTCAATCCGGGGATGATCCTTCATTAGCAGTTCAGTTGCAATTAGTTATTTTGGGACCTTGTTTAATTAACCCATCATTGGCATTCAGAGGATGAGAAATTGTCAGAAGTTTTAATTTAAATATTCCCTTCCTGTAAAAGACTTTTAGAGTTTGGAACAAAACCAACTTTTGTATAAACATAGAAAGCAGAATTACAAAGGAATAAAGTCTCATGTCAAAATATTGGAAGGAAGGAAGGAAGGAAGGAGGGAGGGAGGGAGGGAGGGAGGGAGGGAGGGAGGAAGGGAGGGAGGGAAGGGAAGGGAAGGGGGAAGGGAAGGGGAGAGGGGGGAGGGAGGGAGGGGAGTGGAAGGGAGGGAACTCTTGAATGGCTGGGGCAAGTAGCAGAGATAGCTCCAGAAGATATCTACTGTATTTGCCGGCGTATAAGATGATTTTTTGACCATGAAAAATACCGTATTTGCCGGCGTATAAGAGACTGGGCGTATAAGACGACCCCCTAACATTTCCACTCAAAATACAGAGTTTGTTATATACTCACCGTATAAGACAACCCCCCACTTGGAGGCATATTTTTCAGGGCCAAAAAATCGTCTTATACGCTGGCAAATATGGTAGCTCTTATTCTTTGATTATTTTTAGGATTCATCTTCTAAACTGATATCCCTTTGTCTACTGGTTTGAGCCAAAAAGTTTCAACTTACTTTCATTTGCTGTTATTTAAGAAGGAATCTGTAAAATATTATATCGAATATTTTAGCAGTCAAAAAAACTTATTCTAGAATATGATCATAATTTTTCAAAACATCACAATTGCCATTTAATCTGTTCTTGGATGTGCCTTTCTATGCTCAAGGGTACAAATATGCTGGATTCAATTTAGCTGTGGCTTTTAGAACAGGCTTAAGAAAAGTCTCAAAATAGTAGGTACATTTAACAACTTGGAAGTTGAGAATAGTTTGAGAAGCTTTTTGGACTGTGTTGCCTTTCCTAGAGAGAAAAAGAGCCTCGCTTGAAGATTTCTCAGTGAATATTCCACTTACACATAAAAATGAAGATTTTTTTTTGGGGGGGTGGAGGGCAGAGCACGTCAAATTCAGCTGTCAGGTTAGCACCACAGTACCAGACCTGAGCATGTTAGCATTCTTCCATCACACAAATGTCAGGCTTATTTACTTTTCACATTGGTTTAAAGTAAGAATTATTTGAAATACAGGGCACTGGGTGTCATTATTTTTTTTTTCTTTCAGAAGTTAGTGTTCCCATTTTAAAATACCCCTGAAGGCTTGGGTATTGGCTGTGTCTAAATGGTGTCATGACTGTCGTAAAAGGGGGGCAGGCATTGGTGAGTCTGTTCAGCACCCCACATCTGAAGAGGAAGCTTTTTCCTTCTTGGGGTGGCTTTGTGGACCGATGGTGTTGTGAAGTAATCACGTGGTAATTTGGCAGTTTTATCCAAAATAATTACTTTGTTTTAGTCATTAAACATCATCTTTATAGTTTTGAAAACATGTAGTCAGGGTGGGAAATTCCTCTTTGATACTGACCTAGAGCAGAAAAATGTGCTATGCTCAGTCTCTTCCACCTCTAATTGAGTTGATTTTCTTTAATACTGTTTCACAGTGAAAATATTGAAACACGAGGAGTATTTTTGCTGCTTAAAATAATTGGTTTTTCTTTTTAAGCATGCTACCTATAATTTCAAAGCATATTTCTTTCTGAACTTCTTAGCCTGACGAATTCAGAATGTTCTTGAAATTATAGGTGTCTATTAAGTATTTTTCAACTGTCAATTCAACTGTTGTCATGGTGCTGTTAATTCATTATGAAGTGATACAGGAAGAAAACTTGATTTTTTTTAGGGGGGGGATTAATCCTCACCTGAAAAAATATATTTTTATTGATTTTTAGAGAGAGATGAAGGGTGGAGAGATAGAAACACCAATATGAGAGAGAAAAACATCAACTGACCATCTCCCATATGCCCTCCAGTCTGGGACGGGACCCACAACCTAGTAATGTGCCCTAACCAGGATTTGAACCAGCAACCTTTTGGTGTAGGAGATGACGCTCCAACCAATTGAAGCCACCTGGCCAAGACAAGGAAACGTATGCGATAATATGAAAACACATCTTTGTCTAAAAGATAAATGAGTCTGTGTTGAACCTGTCTGCTGTGGTGGGAGGGAAATGGCGTATTAGGCAGGTTTTGGCATGGCATCTGCTTTTCAAACAGGAAAACATACAGAAAAGACTTCAGAAAAATGAGGAACATTTGTAATAATATGGGCAATAAAGATTTATTTAAAAAAAAAAACTTCAGTGCCAACCCTTAGGCACTTTGTATTATGCACTTAAATGTTTTCATTTTTGTCTCTTGCAGGTGATACTGTACCCAACTTCCAATAGCTCCAAGTCAGCTGAGTTTCACCGGATGATAGTTCCAAAAAATAGCCAGGATTCTGACTTAAAAATCAAATTGGCAGTGCGAATGGATAAACCGCCACATATGAAACATAGTGGGTGAGTGCGTACTTGATTTTTTTCTGTTGGGTTACTGGATTTCATTTCAGTGTATCACTTCTGACAGTTTACTGAGAGAGCCAGGGTATCAGGCTTTTAAATGGATTTCTCCCTCCACCCCCATCCATGACAAACATAGGTTAATGAACTTGATTTTTTAGACCTGCGGACACATTCAGAGCCAAGTATATATGATTATTTAGTCAAAACAACTGTTTTCATTGCTAACATAATAGTGGCACTTGATTGCATTGGTATTACACATCACTTATATTGATAAAGAACAGCAATATTTGGAGATAATGTCTGAGCAGTATTTCTCAAGATACAATACTAGTTGAGACAAGCTTCACATTCAGGTCCCCAGGAATAAACTTACATGAATGTATTAAATCTAAAGTGTGGTTCAGGTATAACTCAGGAGTCTGAGTACACTGTGATGGGTGAGAGCCAACGTGGGCTTGAAAAACCAGATCCACGGAGGAAACAGAAGCGCGGTGGCTGCCTCCTGGGGTTGCCATGGGCCAGGCATCTCGGCCAGGGATCGCTTTCCCTTGTTGCTGGTAAGGTAACAGGGCTGAACGCGTGAGTATAAGGAAATGGATTTTTGACAAACCCAGGTCTCTCTCAGGTTAACACGTCAGGACTCACTACCACCAAATCCCAACATAGGGGATTATGTTAGCCATTAGGAAAGAATGTGACCATTTTTCTTACATGGGTGGGCAATGTAGGTACTAATCTCCCCGAAGGCGACAGTACTCTGGGTGGCTCACATCATGGCCTCTTTAGTGTGGAATGCAAAGTAAAGCCTGCAGCTCCGCTCAGAGTGCAGTTGTCATTCCTGGGATTTAATATTGAGAATCCTTTCACTCAACCCCTGCCCGCTCGCCAGGGGTGGATGCTGCAGTGTGACGTGAGCACTTACTCTGCTGAATCCGGAGCAGGCCTCAGTGAGATAGTGAGCCAGGCCTACGAGAACTGGCTGGTGGGGAGGCAGGCTCATCTACAAATAATTCTAACTCTAAGGCATAAGTGCTGTAAGGGAGGACTGAGAGCTGGGGGACATCCGCCTGGTTCCAGCTGCAGTTAGTCCTGAAAACCTCACAAGACAGCTGGCCTTGGAGATGAACTCTGACCTGTTAATTCAGCAGGTGAGCCGTGGGGCAGAAGGGCATGCCAGTCACATGGCAGAGCTCGTAAATTGAGCAGGAGTTGTGGGTCATGATGTCACATGACAGAGCATGTCCTGGGCGGGAGTTGCAGATGATAATGACCAGTTTGGGGCAAATTTGAGGTTAGGGAGTTTTACTACTTCTCTAAAGCGATGGAGCATAGTTAAGAATATTATAACTTTCTTAATATTCTTAGTTATAGTTTTTAATGGTCATTCACAAGTTATTTAACACTGGTGTCTGGGCATAAAGATAACGATCATCCAAATTGGAAGCTTCCAGCCTTGCTGTAGTAGAGTGTACCCCTGTGGGCAGGGGTAGTGCAGTGCCTCCCCACCAGCCAGGCCTCTCGGTGCCTGTGCGGTAAGTTTTAAATATTTGCAGTATCACCCTTGTGTACAGTCGTATATGAGAAAACATAATTTGACCTACATATAGCTGTGTTCATATTTTCTGAGGTGCTTCATAAATAGATTTTACTGAACTTAATTACATTTAAGAAGGGAAACAACTATAATCTTTTTTCCCCCAAGTTGCTCTATCACATGCCAAAGCAATAATTGAATAGGAGCACATAGGAGATTAATAGCGCTTTGCTTTCAGACTGAATTGTATTCTGTCAATAATTCATCTTATAATGAATAATTAACAGATGCATCATGAATAATTGAAAAAAGAGACAACTCAAGTTAAAATTAATATATCTTTAAAATACGGCAAACTCTTACAGAAAGAGCTATCAAGTAGATTAAATAGGAGGGTTATGGGCCTTTATTTTCAGAGCAAGTAGCCTTTGACATGCTTTTGGGTTTTAGTCATGAAACCTATTTTCTGTTTTAATAAGGCAGGCTCAAGTATTCCTTCTCATGTGAACGGTTTTAACACTTATTTTGTGTTTTACTCATTCATCCCATGTGGCCCCGGTATTGTCCCTAAATGAATGTTTTTATCGGTGTTATCTGTATTTGTGTATGTGTTCCCGGGTAGACTGAGCTTCCCAGACCTGTCTGGGCCCCAGTGCCTCCACGGGGCGCGATCAAGGACAGACGTGAATAATGATGATGATGAACAGGAAAGCAGTGTGCTCTGTAGAGTTTTCAGGGAAAAGTGGTGATAATGGGAGTAAGCCGAAACTGAAAGGGTTCTAAGCATAATTTATACAGAATGGAGTATAATTTTAATGTGAAAAACGCCTAAGATGAGTGAAATGAATGGTGCTTGGCTCTCAGCTGTTTACATTTTAACATGACCTTTTTTTTGAAGCAGAAAAATATATATCTGGTTTAAAGCTCATGTTTCTGATAACCAACCAGCCCATGACTGTGTACGTGATAGTTTATAAAAATAGAATTAACTATATGCAAATGAAAATAGATATTTAATTTGGATAAGTTAAGCGTAATTATGATTTCATTATTTTAAAATCTAATTAGACATTACCACAAGACATCTTTGGTAAAACAAATTTTAGAAAAGGGTTCATTTATTCTTTTGGAGTATGTCACATAAAGTAATTATATAAACTAACTCGCATAAATCTGTTAAATGAATTACCAGCTAGATTTTGAATGGTTAAATAATTCATATCCAGCTTTTGAATTAATCTGCCTGCCTTCTTAGGCGGCTGGAAGACAGCGTGTTCTGGAACAAATGCGCTGTCCTTTAGCATAGCCTAGTGGCTAAGTAACAGTATTAACTTCAGTCTCAGAAACACTCTCCTGGTTTTTATTAAATAGCATTTTCCTAATTCAAGTGATATTTCCTAAACCAAAAGAAAGCGAAAATACAGTGGAACTAATAAAACAAATGACTGTCAGAACGATTACATCTGCAGCTGAAAAGGAGAGAGAAAATTAAGTTGGCCATCACAAATATGTGGAGACATTTTGACCAGGACCGGACCGATCAGAAATCTGCAAGCAACTGGTTATCTTGCAGTTAAAAATGAATGAAACTTCATGACTATATAACTATAGAATAGCGGTGCAGTTTAAGAATCGGTAAGATGATAAAATTGTAGTTTTATCGCTGTCATATGAATTTCCTTTCTCTAATGTAGATCCATAGACATATGTTAAATTAATAGAAGTATTGAAATACTTTGAAGTTGTCATATATGAAGTCTCTGTTGAATTGACATCACGGGGTATTAAGGGCTTTGGGCCCGCCTCTTGCTATAGGGGAGGGGCAGCAGCTCAGCTCCAGCAGGGGGAATGGGGCAAGCACCCAGCCACCACATTTCTCTCTCCTGCTCCCCCAGAGCGAGGGCCAGCCAGGCGGTTCCGGCTGGGCCGTCATGCCCACGGACACTTTTAGTCACATACTTAACATCCAGACAGGGCATTTGCTCATAAAGTGAAATCAGTGCACGCTAATAAAGTTACAGTTTTTTATTTCTGAGTTAAGGTTTGTGATCTGCAACTCATTGAAGGGACAGTCTGATGACCAAGGGGAGGAAAATCTTTTTTTTTTTTTTTTCAGGACGGCATTTGCCTGGAGGGTCCAGGCCTTACACAAAGGACAAATCTGCTTTTTTCCCTAGGAAAAATGGTTTCCTCGTTTTGAAGCAACCTTGTAGAATGACTTCCCCACACATTCTTCTCTGGAATAAGCATGTATTGGCATCAGTCCTTCACCTGAACCTATGTTTAGCTGTGTTTGCATTCCCAATTTGAATTTCCCTCATTTTGGCTTACCCTGATTTCATAGAAACCCCACTTCTTGTTGCCTTGCCAACACTTCTGACAAAGTGTTTGCTAGGTTCTTTATACATAATTGATTCTTTTTTCCAAATACAACTTCTCTTCAGAAGTCCATCAGTGGTACTTGATAAACATTGATATAGTCATTGTATAATGATAAAAAGAGGAAGTCAAAAAGCCAACTTCCTTTTTCCAAATGCCTTTGTATTTAGGTTGTTTTCTGTATGCTGACTTAAGTCATTAAGAACTGGTTTTTTTTTAATTAATTTCTTTATTGATTAAGGTATCACATACTTGTCCTCAATGCCCCATTCCAATCTCTCACCCCCCACACACTCATGCCCCCCCCCTCTTGTCCTTGACCACTGGTTAGGCCCATATATATGCACATAAGTCCTTTGGTTGATCTCTCCCTTTTATCCCCACCCTCCCTTTGAGGTCCAACAGTCTGACCCATGGCTCCTGATCTCTGGCTCTGTTCTTGTTCATCAGTCTCTGTTGTTCTTTTCATTTTAATTTACTAGTGACTAATAAATTATGTGATGATAGAAACATTTTAAAACTTTATTCCTTTGCAGAACCTCTCTGATTGTTCCTGTAATAAATGACCCCTTAATGTCAACTTGAAATGTGGCTTTTCAGTCAGCACCCTTTTACTCTCAAGATTTTCTTCAGGGGAGTAACATCTTAATATATATTATTTTCTTCTTTACTTTCCATACCTCAAATAACTGCTTTCTTTTGGTTTTAGACAACCTTAAATGCCACATCTGAGCATCTTAAGCAAAGGCAGTTTGGGACAAAAAAAAAGAAAGAGGGAATATGAGGTCCTTTTTTTATTTTCTTTCAGAAACCACAGATCCATATCATAGTTTATATTAATTAAGTTGGGGTACTTTTTTAAAAATTACAGTGAAAACTATTCAGGAACATTGTACAATTCTATAATGACTTTATGTATACAATTATAAAATAGTTTCATTTTCTTAATCCATTCCTTACTATAAAATTTTTGTAGCATGTCCTGATACAGTGATACTTTTTATTCTTTTGCACACATCCAGAAGTTTTAAAATATTAACACTGAGTTAACAAGCACAAATCTTGGGCTTGTTGAATGCTCGAGCACTTTGGGAGGTCAAGAACAATTGGACATTATTTAAAGATGTTAATTCTTCGTTCATTCCTCTGATACATGTAGGTGAATGTGGCCCATGCTTGGTCTTAGCCTAAAGTAGCCAGGCCGAGAGCTGTTGTGAG
The DNA here is from genome assembly GCA_963924515.1 of Vespertilio murinus. Classification (NCBI taxonomy): domain Eukaryota; kingdom Metazoa; phylum Chordata; class Mammalia; order Chiroptera; family Vespertilionidae; genus Vespertilio; species Vespertilio murinus. Next base: position 61,858,162 of record OZ004712.1, read on the forward strand.
AATTTAAGAAGTGAAATGTGAACCTGGAGCATATGGGCAGGCTGAATAGCCATCTCAGATGGTGATTAAAGAAAAATGGAATTTATTTAAGGGAAGGGAACAGGAGATGGGGTATCCAAATGGAAGGGCTGCACAGCACTGAGCCAAGGGGCCATTGGGTGGATGATGGCAACACCCAGGAGGTGGAGTTCCATCCTCATGTGGAATCACTGGCCTGGAACTCTTGTCCGAGTGGGTCTGGGGCTGCGCTGGTGGGTGTGGAATGCAGGTGGGCAATCACGTGCCTGTAGGACAGCTTCTCTTCTCTCTGTGGTCTGACTCCTGAGGATTTCTCCTGCTCCTTTGTTCTCCTGTGGCAGAAAGCTTACAAATGGCCATTAAGGATTGTATTGCCTACAGACCAAACAGCCCAGGTAGAGACTGTGCAGTGATAGTTATGTGGAATGAGCACTATTTAAGAGCCAAGGCACTTGTATTTAGGTCTCAGTTTTTTTCACCACCTTGGTAAGACACTGCATCTTTCTTGGCCTCAATTCCGTCAGTTGCTAAAGGAGACATTAGAACATTAGAGTAGAAAAATGTGAATGGCTCCTAAGCCCCCTGGGAATTCATGACTTAGCAAATCATTTCCTCCCTTCACCCTTCATTAGCAGACACACACACACACACACAAACACAAACACACACACACACCCGTCCATGGCATTTCCTACAGATATACATGTTCATAGTTTTGGGAGAAGTGGGGGCAACGTGGAAAGAGATGACAAGATTTATTCAAATTTTCTCCAGGCAAGAAAAGGAAGTATGAAGACTGACTGAAACAATAGGCTTTATGTAACATTAATTTGAAAAATACACATAGAATTTTAGAATTGTTTATACTCTGGTAGTATTAAAAAAAAAAACACATGCATATAAAAATTCAGAAATAAATAAGTATACTAAACATGCTACATTGAATAATACAACTATGAGTAAAGTTTTCTAGTTTCCAGATTTTCTATGATGTAGTTATAATACTTTTATGATGAAAAAATGCAGTTATCACACTAAAATGTAAAGAAGCAAATAGGTTTCTTAAAAAATAGCTAATTTTTTTTAACCCAAAATCCGATTATTACGGAAATTCATTTGAGAGGATTCCTTAAGGTGAGCCTTGAAGAAAGACTCTTGTCCCCCCAGTCTTCAAAGGAGCAGCAGGGTGTAGGAACTTGAGCTCTGGGGCCAGACTTCCTGCCTCCACTCCCCGGCCTTCTCACAGATATATGCAGTATGCCTCAGCCATTGATAAAACCCTAAAAAAGTTATACCTTTGAGTTGAGACTCTAGTCAAAGAAGGAAAAATAAACATTTATTCTGTGAAAGAGAGCAAAAATCACGTTAATAATAATAGAGCAGGCACATCCCCTGATCTCTGGTCCCTTCCTCTTTCCGTCTCAAGCATCCACAAGCCTGGGAGACCTGGGCTGTAGCCAGTTCTGCAGGCAAGTTGCTGCTCTGGGTCTGTAGCCACATGCCTCTTCTGTTTCCTCATCTTCCCTCAGGTTTCTCTCAGCTCTGAAGTCTATTCCTTTTGATTCTTTATTTTAAACCTAAAATTAAATCTCTCTTAAGGAAAGTAAGAAGGACATGCTCATATTCTTGGGCAGGATGAAAAAAAATTACTTTCAAGCCACCGTATTCTTTTTTAAAAAAAATATATTTTATTGATATTTTACAGAGAGGAAGGGAGAGAGATAGAGAGCTAGAAATGTCAATGAGAGAGAGACATCGATCAGCTGCCTCTTGCACACCCCCCACCGGGGATGTGCCCGCAACCAATGTACATGCCCTTGACCAGAATCGAACCCGGGACCTTTCAGTCCGCAGACCGACGCTCTACCACTGAGCCAAACCGGTTTCGGCGTAGCCACCGTATTCTCTTTAAGGACATCTTCATAACCAGGAAGCAAGATACAATGTGGTCACCCTGGCCAGTTTTGCTCAGTGGATAGAGAATCGGCCTGCAAACTGAAAGGCCCCAGGTTTGATTCCAGTCAAGGGCACATATCTGGGTTGTGGGCTCGATCCCCAGTGGGGGACTTGCAGGAGGCAGACGACCCATGATTCTCTGTTATCATGGATGTTTCTCTCTCTCTCCCTCTTCCTTCCTCTCTGAAATCAATTTAAAAAAAAAAAAAGATACAATGTGGTTAAGAATACAGGCTTTGGAGTTAGACAGACCTGGGTTCAAATTCTAGCCCTGTCCTTTTTATGCAAGATTGGTCAAGCTATTTTACTCCTCATACATAGCCTCATGTTTCTCAACCATAAAGTTAGGTTGCCCTGAGCATAGAATTAGATATACTCATAAATCATGTAGCTCAATGCTTGTTACATAATAAGTGCTCAATTAACTAGTGACAGTTGTTATTAAAATAAACATATTCCCATGAGCTATAATAAAACCTGGTTTTAACTATGTCATTTGATTTCATTCAGAAGAAGATGTTCAGAGTTAGATGGGAAAATAGAAGTGTACAAGTCCTCCAGTAATTCCTGGAGAGTGTGAGAATTATATCCCTTGTTAGGGCCTTCTGTTTAATTGTTGGCTTTTATTTACATTTTATTTCACAGCTATTATGTAGGTGTTGGCAGTGGTATTTTGCTTCACTTTGTGTGCCTGTGTATGTTTTGCTGCTAGCTTTCTTTTGTCTTCCCTATGTCCAAAGTTAGAAAAATAGAGATCTTGTATAATAAAGACCTAAAATGCAAATAGTCATCACACCCTCACACCCTGTGTCTTCATGCCCTCATGCCCTCATGCCCTTACGCCAGGGCTGGGGGACCTGAGGCCAGGCCAGGGGACAAGAGGCAGCACCAGGGGATCGGAGGCTGAGCCCCCACCCCGGCGGGGCTTGACAAGGAACACGAGGCTGCACCCTCCACCCGGTGGGGTTGGCCAGTTCTGGGTCTTGCACAATTTTGAGGTGCTCATGGGTAGACGGGAGCTTGACTCTGGGGCCCATGATGTGCCCCAGATTCTGACAGGAGGGAGATTTTCATATAAATCTTAATAATTTTCTTTCATCTCTGACATGTCTATTATAGAGAAAGGGCAAATAGCAATATTAAAATACTTTCTCTAATTAATCCTCTTTAAATGTGCATGAATTTCATGCACTGGGTCACTAGTATTACAGTAGAGCTCTCTACTGTGCCTGAAGAGCTGTCTTGACTGATTTATCTGATAAAGTAAGTTCACATTCTATAAGAGGTGGATATTTCATATCAAGTGCAAAGAATAAGATAGAACTTCTCCCTTTATTTCAGCCCAATGCTGTATAATGTATTAAAAATGGCAAATGCTGCTTTGTTGGAAGCCACCCATTGTCCTCACTAGCAGAGAGGTGTGGACAAGGAACCCATAAGGCTGGTCAACCTTGAAGGTTCTGAAAGGTCAGAGCGGAGCACCCACTGTTTAGTTGAGACAATGGTAGCTAAAGCAACTTCCACCTTTTAGTTTTATGTAAATCATTGCAGATTGGAATGGTTGTCAGAATTGCCTGCCTAAAGGCTATGAGTGTATCTCATAGTCTTAATAAAAGGGATAGCTGAGCCAGAGCGGGGTGAAATCCTTCCCCTTGAGTTGGGCTAAATATTCCCAAATTTATACTTTTTTGTCTAGTCTCATTCATTTGCATGCGGTCTCCTCCAGACCCTGAACCCTGAACCACACGTGATGTGGGGGTAACACTCACAACTAGCAGCCCAATGTGGGGCACTCGCATTGTTTGGCCAGTGTGGCTCAGTGTTTGAGTGTAGATCCATGAATCAAGAGCTCATGGTTCAATTCTCAGTCAGGGCACATGCCCTTATTGCAGGCTCAGTCCTCAGTAGAGGGCATCAGGAGGCAGCTGATCAATGATTCTCTCCCATCATGGATGTTTCTATCTCTCTCTCTCCCTTTCCCTCTCTGACTTGAAAGAAAGAAAGGCAAATGCTTTCAAAGAATATTTGAAATAACTAGTAGTGTCTTTGGTATGTTTAGTGCAATTGCTAGTTTTACTTTTAATTTTCTTACCTGCATCATTAGACAAATAGTACTTGACCCTACATAGCTCTAAACAGTCAGTCTATTAGGTTTTGCTAGTATTAAAATGTGTCCACTTTTTGGTAAATTGTTGGTCTTAATAATTTTTACATTCCAAATACATTAATTTTAACTTCCTATTAGCTGTTTTTGTGTTTTAATTATAACTTATACATGTTAAAGGTGGGATTGATAAGCTTACTTAATACTAACTAGCTCAAAGATAGTTATTTTGTTGTTACCTTAGCACCCAAGACATTTGTGTAAGTGAATAATTAGCTTAATTATATATGTTAATGTTTTATGAAAATAATCACTGGGAGAGGTTGGAGTGGTTGAGATGAGGGTTATGAAGTGGCTGCTTGGGTGTTCCCAGCTGGTTCCGAGGACAGGACCTTGGCAGTTGCCAACACTGTTAGAGGATGCCCTTCCCCCCAGCCACTTCCTCACTCTGTCAGTCCTGATGGTGTCATCCTGCAGAAAGAGAGGCCCATCCTGACCACGCTCCATAGAGTCCTGCCTCTCTCTCTCCCGAAGGCCAGCGTTCTTTTTAACCTGCTTCATTCTTTCTAAGCTCTTATGAGCAGCTGATATTACATTGATTGGCTATTGTTTATTGACTGTTCCACCAACTAAAATTGTGTCTCCATTTAGGTGACTTGCTGGTGACTAGGTCTCCAACCAAATCTAACTTCAGGAGGATAGGAACCTTGTCTTCTCTCTGCTCTCTTTTAAACCCACTTTTTAGAAAATTGCCTACACTTAGTGGAAGCTCAATAAATGTTGGTTGAACGAATGAATGAATAAATGTGTTCTTTCATAAAGAAAAAACAGAACTTATGTCACAGCTCTTAAATATTTGAAATAAGTGTTAGATTGATTTTTTGGATAGAAGCCTCAAGTTAGGTCATTATCTAATTGGTAATATGGGAATGATAGTTTGTCGGTGTATGCTTCAAAATTTCATTGCCCCCAAAAGAATGACAGTGTTTCATTATTCTAAAATTGTTTGTATTAGAAATCTAAAGACAATACTATGGAAAAAATGTATCCTTGTCTAAAAACTTTAAATTTAAAATCATTGTTTTCTATAGTGAGGCTTCCTTTTTTAATGAATTTTTGCCTAAATATGATAAAGTAAATTTCTAATATTATTTATTATGTCACCATTTATAGTTAAACCACTCCTGTAATATGTTATTGAAAGGTAGGAAGTTTTAGCAACTTTTCCTGTGGGTAACAGTATATCTCAGGGTTCATTTGTTTATAAGGATGATGTTTTACTAATATGTAACCAATACTTATTAAAGGCAAAAAAGAAAACTAGATTGAGCTTTGTACATACAATTTTGTGGAATCAAAAGTAATTTACTTTCTCCTATGGTGATTGCTGATTTGTAATAGTCATATTTATTTCAGAATTTGTCTGTCAATTGTAGTGGATGAATACTACTCCATTTTAGATACTAGGCACAAAACACTTCGTGAAAATGTTCTTTCCAACAACTGACAAAGCAGACGGTAAAGAGAATTTTTGCCTTTTGCCTTTTTTATTGAATTTATTGGGTTGACAACTGGTTAACAAAATTATACAGGTTTCAGGTGCACAATTCTACAACACTGCCCCGACCCACAGGGCATGACAATGCGGGAAGAGGGAGAACCTGTGGAGGACAGAAGGAGGACAGGAGACGTGGAGAAATGGAGACAAGACAGGATTCTGATCAAGCCTCAAATTTTATTTCAAAGTTTCTGGTATATATACAGTTTCTTGGGGCCGGGCAAGGTCAGGAGGATGCAGCTGCTTGTGTGATAGCAGGATGTGAGTCTTAGCTTTGTTATTTCTTGCTATCAGCCAAATCTGTGTAATGGCAGGTTGTGTTGTGTGTTATCTCTGTAAGCAGCAGCTGCCTGGGGGAAACAGAGACCTAACTCTCCTGGAATGTAAGGTTTTTGTTAAGATGAAAAACTTTAGTCAAGGCTCCCGACACAACACGCCATCTGTACACTGTATTGTGTGTTTACCACCCCAAGTCAAGTCTCCATCCATCACCATTTATCCCCCCATACCCTCCTCCACCTTCCCTGCCTGCTTCCCCCCAGCTATCACCACACTGTTGTCCGGGTCCCTAAGTTTTTTCTCTCTTTGTTTTCTTTTTGGCTCAATCCTCCTCGTAACCCGGTGCCTCTGCCCCTCCCCCCACAGCTGTCAGCCTGCTGTCCAGCTAAGAGTCTGTCTCTGTTTTGCCTGTTAGTTCCTTTTATTCATTCGATTCCACATATGAGTGACATTGTCCGGTGCTTGTCTCATTTTAAAAGGAACCAGCCAGTGCCTTGCTCAGAGAGAGAGGCCAAGTTGTGGGCCTATACGAGAGAGAGAAGCTGGAGGAGCAAAAGGATGGGCTGACTGCTCCAGGGTTTGTACAGATTTCAGAGGGTCAGTGCATGGCTGTGGGCCAAAATGAGGAAGAAATGGAGGAGACTGAGGACTACATAAATTAGGAAAGAGCGTGAAGCATAGCAACAGAGAAGGGCAGCAGGAGCAGAAGAACCTGATCAATACTGGTGGCAGCCACGCTCACCTCCTTTGAAAGCACTGACTATAGGAGGTGTAAGGCAGCATGGAGGACCTGACAGGGGTCCACCAGGAAAAAAAGGGTGTTAGTGCAAATACTGGCGGGTTCACTAGTGTCTGAAAACACAGAAACTATTATATTTCTCCGGAAGTAGTCCCAATGTCTAACAATGCATTTAATTCTGGCATTCTTTTCATAAGTGATAACCTATTGTCATAAGGACTATTTCCTGATCCTCTCTCTTATGATCATAGCTAGAGTTCACTAGAATGGGGCATGGGTAACAGAATTTAACAGTCAGCTACAGGTCCATATCCAGATTATATTTGAGACGAGTGGAAATCATTGTACGTTTATGATAATGGGGATGGTAGCAGATGAATTTTAGCTGGATGAATGTGTGTCCTGATTATAAAAAGAATCATAATCACGATGTTCACTGATTTTAATTAATTTCAGTGTTGAGGACATGAACAGAGAAAGCAAAGAGTTTTTAAAGTATTAAAATTTCTAATCATTTATCCTGGAGTCATTTATAGCCTTAAGGATAGTATATTAATATTCAATTCAGAGAAGGAAAGCACATCTTTTGTATTTCTATCACCATTTATCACACACACCATTTTCCACCTCTCTCCTGCTCTCTCCCTGGAAGTCACCACACTGTTGTCCATATCCATAAGTTTTTTTCTTTTTTTCACTCATTCTTTTCACATACCCCAGCACATCCCCCAACCAGAGCTGGCTGCCTCTTCTCTATGAGTGTGTCTTTTTTGCTTGGTAGTTCAGTTTGCTCATTAAATTCAACATATGAGTGAAATCATACAGCACTTGTCTTTCTCTGACTCGCTTATTTCACTTAACATAATGTTCTCCAGGTACTGTCTTCTTTTGATACTTCTATTTTCTGATGTGTATGTCTCAAATCTATAGCTATATTGTTGTCTCCTGAAGACAGGGATACTAACTTTATTACTGTATTTTTCTATGTATATGATGCTATTTTTTTTCTAAAATCATCACACTGAAAAATCGAGGGGTGTCTTATACATGAAAGTCAGCCGAGGAGGGAGCCACCTAGGTGCACTGCTGCCCATACCTTGTCAAACAGGCTTCCTCCAATCAGGAGCCTTATTGTTACTGACGTCCGCTGATGCCGCACTTGGAGGTGGAAGTGGAGAGTGTGTAGTTGCAACAAGGGACCGGAGCATTCTGAGCCCATAAAGATGTCAAAAAATAAAAAGAGATTAAATACAGGTAAGCGGTTGTCTTACTCTAGAAAATCCAAACTGAATGTGATCAGCTATGCAAAAGAGCATGGAAATAGAGATGCAGAGAGACAATTTGGGCTTCCTCCCACTGAGTGCATGATCAGACAGTGAAGAAAACAAGAACTCCTTAAGATGCCAAAGAAGAAGAAGGCATTAAGAGGAAAACCAGCAAAATGTTTAATATATTGATTTCTTAATTTTGGGTTGGAAAAATAGCATCTTATACATGGGGGTGTCTTATTCATGGAAAAATACTATATATATTTGTGTGTGTGTGTATATATATTTATATGTATATATGTGTGTGCACATATATATATATATATATGTGCACACACATACATATATATATGCATCTTCCTCTATAATAAAAGCCTAATATGCTAAGTGTCCAGTCAACTGTTCAGCCATTCAACCAAAGTGTAATATGCTAATGATAATGAGGCCCCTGGCTGATTGGCTCAGTGGTAGAGTATTGACCTGCACACCAATGGTCATGGGTTCAGTTCCAGGTCAAGGACACATACATAGGTTACAGGTCAATCTCAGGCCCTGATCGGGGCACATGCAAGAGGCAACCCATCAATGTGTCTCTCTCACATCCATGTTTCCTTCTCCCCCCAACCCACTTCTACTCTCTCTAAAAATCAATGGGAAAAATATTCTTGGGCAAGGATTAAAAAATAAAAAAGAGTATTGTGAGGGTTATTAATTACTTATTGTTTACTATGAAAATAGTTAACACTAAATACATTTTAACTATTAAAAAACAATAGGTTACTCAAACTGATTTACAAATAAATTGTATGTTTTAAATTTATGATATAGTATTTTGATATGTCATATGTTCCATGTAATGTTGAGGTGTTTTTCTATTACAGTGATAATTCAAAGAACATAAAAGTAATTTTTTAAAAAATATATTGATTTTTTTTACAAAAAGGAAGAGAGAGGAATAGAGAGTTAGAAACATCGATGAGAAAGAATCATTGATCAGCTGCCTCCTGCACACCTACTGGGGATGTGCCCACAACCAAGGTACATGCCCTTGACCGGAATCGAACCTGGGACCCCTCAGTCCACAGGCCGACACTCTATCCACTGAGCCAAACTAGTTTTGGCCACAAAAGTAATTTAATAATACCCCTTTTAAAAAAATAGATATTTAAAAGTTAAAAATGAAAGTGTTTCCTTTATTCTTTGACACTTCCCTAAGCAGTATAAAAATTTTGTGCAAATATCCTTGTTATATTAATATATTCAATTTACAATAATTTTAGAGTCTGATATTTTTAGCACTAGAACTTTCTGCTAGAATCAACCACTTTTTATTTAATGTTCTGACCATTAAAGTCATATCACAAATAAGTGGGTTAAAAATTATTTCTTAATTAAAATTATCCCTACAACTTATATTTCTACAAAATCAATTGATTGTAATAAGTTATAAAAATGAAAAATTGAACTTCGTGACATTTAATTACATTAATGATTGATAGGTAATATTATGAAATGAAAATTTACTAGGCAAGGAGGAGAAAGTGTTTATCCTGCTACCAAATATTCAGTGAATGGATTTTAGCTACAATCTTGCCTTTAATGTTTTTCATGGTAATTGTCAGGAAGAGGTATGAAGAGTCATGGGACTTTAATAACATACCTTGCCATTTTAATTGCTGAAAGAGAATCTTAATTGCCAGGAGACACCTTACTAATTAAAATGTCATTTACATTCATTTTAAAATAATTAGTTTGAATATATGTAAGAGCTGAGATATATATTCCAAGTTCAAGAGCATACTTTGTTAAAATGTATGGTTAAGAAAGGTTAACAATCAAAATTTTTTTTAATTTTAATTTGGTACAATTTGATTTTTTATTGGATTATTAAGCTTGAAAGAATGGAACTCACAGTATTTTATTTTATTTATATTTCATTTCATTTATTTATTTTTATTAATTACATTTGTTGGGATGAAATTGGTTCACAAAATCATACGGATTTCATATCCTTATAAAATCCTTGGGTCATAACGACCAGTAATGACCAGAAGTTGACCAACTGGAAGTCAGTGCTGGCCCCGCCCCCAAGCAAGCAGTAAGCAGCAATCAGGCAGGCAGAGGAGTTAGAGGTTACCAGGTAGGCAGACCAGCAGTCAGGGGTGATCAGATAGGTGGGCGAGCAGTTAGAGGTAATCAGGTAAGCAGATGGCCCCTCGCAGGGCCCCCAGCAAAGAAAGAGGGAGGCCCAGCCAAGCCATTGCACCCCAGCCTGTTGCCTACAGAGGGAGGCCACCGCTGGCAGGGGAGAGGGGGGCACTCTGCACAGATGGCAAGCAGTGGCAGTGGCTGGGGTGGGACCAGCTGCCTGCAGCCTGGGGAAGGGAAGCTCCAATAGGCCCTGATCTCAGGCCAGGCCTAGGGACCCTACCCAAGAGGTCCTGGATTGTGAGAGGGTGCAGTCAAGGCTGAGGAACTCCCCAAGTGCATGAATTTTCATGCACCTGGTCTCTAGTAATTCCATAAAACATCATCTGCACACTGCATCCTGTGTATGCCCATCACCCCAGGCAAAGTCTCTTTCTATCCCCATTAAACCCACCTTTAGTCACCTCCACCCCATCCCAGCCCTCTTCCCCTCTAGCTATCACCAAACTGTTGTCTTTATCTGTGTGTTATGCATATATGGTCTTTGACTAATCCTTTCACTTTGTTTCATTCAGTCCTGGACTCCTTCACCTCTGACATCTGTCAGTCTGTTCCATGTATCCATGCCTCTGTTTCTGTTTTGTTTGTTTGTTTGTTTGTTTTTGTTTTAGTTTATTTCATTCATTAGATTCCACATATATGTGAGATACATGCTATTTGTCTTTCTCTGACTGGCTTATTTCACTTAGCATAGTAATCTCTAGGTCCATCCATGCTGTCACAAAAGATAAGATTTCCTTCTTTTTTGTTTATGGTGATGTAGTATTCTATTGAGTAAATGTACCACATTTGGTACATTCTATTGAGTAAATGTACCACAACTTTTTTATCCACTAATCTACTGATGGGCACATTAGCTGTTTCCATATCTTGGCTATTTTAAATAATGATGCTATGAACATAAGGGTGCATATATTCTCTTGAATTCATGTTTTGGGATTCTTAGGATGTATTCCTAGAAGTATGATTGCTGGGTCAAAAGACAGTTCCATTTTTAATTTTTTGAGGCAATTCTATACTGTTTTCCACAGTAGCTACACCAGTATACATGCACAGCAAGAGGACACGAGGGTTCCCTTTCTGTACATCCTCACCAGCACTATTGCATGTTGATTTTTGAAGATAACAATTCTGGCATGTGTGAGGTGATATCTCATTATGGTTTTAATTTGCATCTCTGATGATTAGTGATGTTGAGCATTGTTTTTTCATATGTCTAATTGGTCATCTGTATGTCCTCTTTGGAGTAGTGTCTACTTAGGTCCTTTGCCCCATTTTTAATTGGATTGTTTGTCTTCCTGATATGGAATTATATATGTTCTTTGTTTTGAAAAATTAACCCCTTATCAGATGTATCATTGGTAAATATATTCTCCCATTCAGTAGGTTGTCTTTCCATGTTGTTGATGGTTTCCTTTGTGGTGCAAAAGCTTTTTAGCTTGGTATAGTTCGATTTGTCTGTCTTATCCTGTGTTTCTATTGCCCTTGGAGACATATTGGCAAGACATTTTGAGTTTAGTCTTATGTATGGCATAAGTTGGTGGTTTAGTTTCATTATGTAGTTTGCAATTTTTTTGTCCAATTTCTCCAACACTACTTTTTGAAGAGCCTGTCTTTACTTCATTGTATGTTCTTGCCTCCTTTGTCAAAGAAAGGGCTCTTCATTCTGTTCCATTGGTCTGTATGCCTGTGCTCTTGCCCCTACTGAACTGTTTAGATTAGAATGGCCTTGTAGTACATTTTGATGTCCATCTAGTATAATTGGTATCCCTCCAACTTTGTTCTTATTTCTCAAGATCGTTATGGCTCTTCAGGGTCTTTTTTGGTTCCATGTCAATATTTGGAATATTGTCTCTAGAGCTGTGGAATATGCCACTGGTATCTTGATAGGAATTGTATTGAGCATATAGATTGCTTTTGGTAGTATGGACATTCTAATGATGTTAATTCTTCCAATCCGTGAACACTGAAAATCCTTCCACTTGTTTGTATCTTCCTCAGTTTCTTTCTTAAATGTCCTATAATTTTCTGAGTACACATCTTTTACCTTCTTGGTTAAATTTATTCCTAGGTACCCTACTTTTTTGTTGCTGTTGCAACAGTAAATGCGATTGTTTCCTTAATTTCTCTTTCTGAGAGTTCATTATTGCTGTATAAAAATGCCACTGGCTTCTGAATATTAATTTAGTAGCCTGCTAAATTCATTTATTAGCTTTTGTAGTTTCTTGATGAAGTCTTTAGGGCTTTCTAAGTACAATATCATGTCTTCCATGAATAATGACAGTTTTACTTCCTCCTTTCCAATTTGGATTCCTCTTATTCTTTTTGTCTGATTGATGTTAAATAAGAGTGGTGAAAGTGGACATCCCTGTCTTGTTCCTAATCTTAAAAGAAACACTTTTTGTGTTTGTCCTTTGAGTATATGGTGGCTGTAAATTGTCATATATAACCTTTGTTATATTGAAGTGTAATCCCTCTAGTCTCATTTTGTTGAAAGTTTTTATCATAAATGGGTTCTGGACTTTATCAAAGGCTTTTTCTGCATCTACTGATTTGATCATGTGGTTTTTATCCTTTGTTATATGTGACATATCATGTTTATTGATTTGCAAATATTATTCCAACCATGTATCCCCTGAATAAATCCCATTTGATCATGGTGTATGATCTTTTAATGTATTGCTGAATCTGGTTTGCTAATACTTTATTAAGGATTTTAACACTTGTGTTAATAAGGAATATTGGCCTATAATTTTGTTTCTTTGTAGTGTCTTTATCTGGTATTAGAACTAGATAATGTTTCATAAAAAATTTGTAAATCTTAAATTTTTGGGGTTTGAGAAGGATATGTATTAGTTCTTCGAATGCTTTAGTAAAAGTCTCCTGTGAAGCCATCCATCCCAGGACTCTTGTTTGCTGGGAGGTGTTTGATTGCTGCTTTGATTTTATTAGTTGTAATTGGTCTATTCAGTTTTCTTCTTTTATTCCTAATTTAGTTTTGTAATATTATATGTTTCTAGGAATTTTTTACCATTTCTTCCAGGTTGTCCAATTCATTGCCATGTAGTCCATAGTATTTTCTTACAATCCTGTGTATTTCTTGCCATCAGTTGTTACTTTTCCTCTCTCATTTCTTATGTTACTTATTTGGGTACTTTTTTTTTATGAGTCTAGTTACAGGTTCATTAATCTTGATGGTTATTATTATCTTTTTAATCCTCACTTAAGAGCACAAGCCCTGTTTGCTGGCTTGATACCCCAGTGGTGGTGGTGGGGGAGATGCATGCAGAAGGCAGCCAATCAATGATACTCTCTCATCATTGGTGTTTCTTTCTCTCTCTCCCTCTCCCTTCCTCTCTGAAATCAATAAAAATATACATTTAAAAATATTGAACTATATCAAATGATTTCTCTGTATTTATTAAGGTACCAATATTATTTTTCTCCATTAAACCATCAATAGAGTGATTTATGCTTGGTGGTTTTTCTGATATTAAATCATCCTTACTTTCATGGAACACAATGTTTTATTATAAAAGTTACTAATAATTACATAAGTTAAATATTGTCTTTAGTTTATCTGTCTGATGAATTTGAGTAAGTTTTTACTTGCTTTTAACTACCTGAGCTCTTCTTTCTATAATTCATATGGTCATCTCCATTGCCAAATTTCTCATCTATGTTTATAGGTGAAATTCTCCAATATTTTTTTTTCTTTTAAAATTCTCATCTAGTTTGAAGTTTGGAAATAAAAGTTACAGTGATCTCATTATATCAGTTGATCAGCTTTACTCTGTTTTTATTCATTTTCTTTCACTTTCTCTGTTTTTTATAATCTTTTTATTAGAACAACCTTTGTAAGATTTTCTATTATTGAAAGTTTGTTTAGAATGTCCAAAATCTGTAACACTGATAACAAATGCTGGCAAGGATATGGAGCAACAGAAACTCTTTCATCACTGTTGGGAATGCAGAATGGCACAGCCACTTTGGAAGACAGTTTGGCAGTTTCTTACAAAGCTAATTATATTTTTACCATTTGATCCAGCAGTCATGCTCCTTGGTATTTACCCAAAGAAGTTGAAAGTTTTTGTCCATACAAAACTTGCACATGGATGTTGATAGCAGCTTTATTCATAATTGCCAAAACTTGGAAGCCACCAAGATGGCCTTCAGTAGGGGAATGGATAAATAAACTGTGGTATATTTTTAAAAATGGAATTAGCCCTAGCCAGTTTTTCTCAGTGGATAGAGCATCACCCTTCAGACTGAAGAACCCCCTGTTCAATTCCAGTCAAGGGAACATGCCTGGGTTGCCTACTCAGTCCCCATTGAGGGGGGAGTATAAAGGGGGGAGAGGGGAGAGAGTAGCGGGGACCCATGCAGGAGGCAGCAGATCGATGTTTCTCTCTCACTGATGTTTCTAATTCTCTCTTCCTCTCCCTTTCTGAAATCAATAACAATATATTTTGAAATAAGAAATTGAATTATTCTGTTCTGCTGCAAAGAAATGAACTATCAAATCATAAAAAGACATGAAGGTATCTTAAATACATATTACTAAGTGCAGGAAGCCAGTGTTTTTTAAAAGGCTATGCTCTGTGTGTTTCCAACTACATCACATTCTACAGAATGCAAAATTATGGAGACAGTAAAATCTATGGTTGCCAGTCATGGAGGGCAGCACAGAGCATTTTTAAGGCAGTGAAAATACTCTGTAAGACACCGTAATGATGGATATGTATCATTATACATTTGTCCAAATACATATATAGTGTACAACATCAAGATTTAACCATAATGTAAACTCTGAACTTCAGGTGATTATGATACATAAATGTAAATCAGTTATGACTAATGTACCACTCTGATGCTGAATGTTTACATGCATGGGGTCAGGGATTGTTAAGAAAATCTCCAAAAATATTAAATGGGAAATTCCATAAATAAAGAATCCTAATTTTTAAACTGCAACCCCTTATGAAGTCTCTTGACCTCCCACTCCATCCTACCCTGTACGTAAATCATTCCTTTGTCCAGCATAACTATGCTGTATAAGCTACCCATCCATCTAATAGTCACTTGGTAACTATCTTGGTTATTAGATCAGTATGAGAGACAGCATATTCATGTAACTTTTTTACAGTATATTGTTATAATTTTTCTATTTTATTGTTATTAATCTCTTACTATGCATAATTTATAAGTTAAACTTTATCATAGATATGTATTTATAAGAAAAACAACATATAGCATCCTATATAATAAAAGGGTAGTATGCAGATCAACCAAACAGCTGTGGAATGACCAGT
Source organism: Vespertilio murinus (assembly GCA_963924515.1). NCBI lineage: Eukaryota > Metazoa > Chordata > Mammalia > Chiroptera > Vespertilionidae > Vespertilio > Vespertilio murinus. The sequence continues at coordinate 61,873,604 of OZ004712.1, forward strand.
CACTATGATGCTCACTGAACACCAAGGGGCAGACGCTCAATGCAGGAGTTGCACTCAGCCCGCATCCCTGCTCACCAGTGGGAGCCTGCTGGCCAACCTCTTGGTCCCTTCCCCCTGGCCCACAGGCTCTGATCCCTCATGGGGAATAGGGAACTGGAGGTGGGTGGCAGCAGACATGGGCGGTGCTAGGCCAAAGCCCTGGACCCACTGGTCGCCCCACACACAGAAGGCAAAGGGCAGCGGGGGGCGGGGCTGGCGAGTAGGTGGGAAAAGCTCCCACCCCACCAGTCCCTCCCCACAGCTGGCTGGCTCTGATTGCCAGATGGCAAATGAGGAACCTGGTGTGTGTGGAGGCAGGGGGCAGGGCTGGTGAGCAGTCAGGAAAGGCCAACCTCTAGGTCCCTCCCCCTGGCTGGCAGGATCCAATGGCCTGGAGAACAGGGAACCCTGGGTGGGTGGGTGGCAGAGGCTGCACAGAGTGATGCCCAACCAATGGAGCTACACCGGCCAGGGCTTATCTTGACTCTAATATGTGTGTGCTTTTTAATTTGGGTTTGATTTGATTTTGTTTGTTTTATTCCATCAGTCGAGTTAGATTTTCCCCCATCTCTTCAGGAAGTTTTTTTTTTTATATCAAAATACACTTTTCTATTTATAGCGATCCTTTATTTTTCTCACCTAGTTTTATCTTTAATTGCCTTCTATATTGGCATAAATGTGATTCTTCTTAGCTATTGTTTTACACTTCATAATATTTTTTTTCAGAATTTTCCCTTTGTATGTATTGTTTCTATACTCCCAGAAGCATCATGTTTAGTTTTTGTTTTTTTGTTTTTACTTGCCATTCACAGATACTTGTGCTAACTTCCTAGGACATATGGTTGTACATATGTTTCTTAGATAAATACTTGAACACTGTTTATCTTCAGGAAAGTCTTCTCAGATATGCAGCTCATCCATTTTAACTTTTCATTACTCCCATTGATGCATTATTGGCTCTAATCAGAGATGACCAGGTCTGACCAGCTAATAACTTGGGAGGCTTGGTTGGCCTCCCTTTATCTTCATTGGCACCCCTTCCATATTGCCTATCCAATAGCTTAAGTTTTTGTTGTTGGTTTTTTAATCTTTTTTATATATATATATATATATATATATATATATATATATATATATATATATAAAATTGATTTTTTTACAGAGAGGAAAGGAGAGGGATAGAAAGCTAGAAACATCAATGAGAGAGAAACATCGACCAGCTGCCTCCTGCACACTCCCCACCAGGGATGTGCCTGCAACCAATGTACATGCCCTTGACCGGAATCAAACCTGGGACCTTTCAGTCCGCAGAGTGGCGCTCTATCCACTGAGCCAAACCGGTTTCGGCTTTTTTTAAATCTTAAAGTGCTGTGAATACAGTTACTGAAAACATCTTCCAGACCCCCTTTTCTTTTCCTGCCACCCCACTCACATGAAAAGACTGTTTGCCGAAAGATCCATCTGTGTAGAAATGTCCCTCTACCCTTTCTAACCCTCGTCAGTGAACGGTCTCAGCGGATTAAGTGTGATGACTTTTCTCCCCCCGTAAACTTCCAGTTTAAACATGTATTGGATTTGGGTACCTTTTACTGATTTGATAAATATGATTTCTACTTAAAGTGGAAAGTAATTTGGATTTTTCAAAATGCTCAAATGATGGAAAAATTACAGTGTTCTTCCTTGAATTCCATAGAGCTTTCTACTGTGCATTTTAACAATGTCTGAAAATGCCTTAGCTGCCCTACTTGTATCAGCCCTGGGTCCGTGATCTGTGTCTATTTCATCTTTAATTCCTCATTGAACTCTTAGTGCACTGCTTTACAAAGGATAGGCATCTAATTGACAATTATAACTATAAAAGCCTCCATTTGTTGAGTCTGCTTCATTTACTGTTCTGTAACTATAACCTCCAACTATTGATTATTCATAAGTGCAAAAGGGCATTCTTTATCTAACATCGTCTTGTGTCTTCTTCCTATTCTATGGAGATGATATTATGGTAAAATTTGGGTTTGGAGAAATGGAGCTACAGAGGTGATTCCAGTGAGGGCAACTTGTCCTGACACAGATGCCCCCCTCCCCAGCCGTGAGGTTTGGGTTAAGGTTCCCTTTAAGGTCTTGTTATTCTCTCTTATCCTGAAGTACGGCTGGGAAAGTAAAAGTAAGACTTACATTTACATAGCAGAATTTTTTTTTTTAAACTTTAAAGAGGCCTCAAAGTGCAGATGAGTCACGTTTTCTGATGTTGGACTTGATGTAACATTCCATGGACCTGCACCTTTACCATTAGCCTTAAAACAAAATCTGCTTGCCAGGAATGTCTTGTTGAAGTTTCGAACATACTATGTAAGTTTCCTCATTAGTTTCACAGTGATGGTTTCCATTCGTTCTCAAAGGAGTTTGTGGCCAGTGTAAATAGGATAACGTCAGTAGTTGTGCCCTTTCTGTGGAAGTCATGGGAATGTAACGGAGAGATGACTTAGCAGCAGCGGTCAGTTTTTAAAGTGGCTCTGGGTTCGTTATCTAGTAGACGGTCAGTCACCCTTCCAGCGTGATCATCTGTTATTCTGTTAATTAGCAAGCTGGTGAAGTGTATGACTTCCTATAGCTGTGACACCAAAATAAAGCAGAGTGATTGCTTTAAATGCACTTAAAGTAGCTAAGTACTTTAAATAGGTATCATTTTAATTCGTTCTCACAACTCTGTGATATATTTATATAGTTATATATTTGTGTGATATAATTGAGATCACTTTTATACCAATTTGCTGAGAGGTTACTGGGACATAAAGAGGTTAAGAAATTTGACTGGTCATACAACTAGCAAGTGACCATGACTTAGACCTCAGTTTGTCGGATTCCAGAGCTTATTCCTAAACCTCTAGGCCCCACTAATAGTACACAATGCTTTTTTCAAGTGAGTATAGCAGGAGCTCATAAAACTCAAATGCCACCAAAGGCAAAGCAAGCCACACAAATGTGTGAAGTGATTAAATATAAAGTCATGAAGAGTAGAATAATCAGCATTATGAGAATCAAGAGGACACGAAAAGAAATTCAAAATATACATATATATATATTTAATGCTGTGCTTTCAAAGCACATCTGCAGGTCAGACTTGACCCACAAGTTCACCACATTTTCGTCTATTTATAGAAATTATTCCTCTCTATTTTACCTTCAAATAATATTTGAGGCTTTGCTACTTGCCACACATTCAGAAGTAGCATTTTATTTATTTTCTTAATGAGTAAAGGACTATAGTTAGATATTTTGAAATTGATTTCATTGAAATAAGAATGAAAAAAAAATAATTTCTTTCTTTCTTAAAATGTACTTTGTTTTTATTTTAATTAATGAATTCCCAAGGGTCTACACTGCTATTACTCTGCCATTTGACACTATGATCCTTCCCATCCTTCCCCTGTATTTATCTGACATTAAGGTTTGTGAGGGATAGCCTGTTAATTATTGAACAAATAATTTTCAAACTCTAAATTTTGGGTCATAAGATAGGACATAGAATTCATTATCAGTCTGATATTTATTCATCCTCTCTGAGTTGTATCAGACTGCGGGCTTGGCATGGTGACTATCTTAATTCATAAATATATTTTTAATATATGTTTTTATTGATTTTAGGGAAGAAGGGAAGAGAGTTTAGAAAAATCAGTGAGAGAAAAACATGGATCATCTGCCTCCTGCACACCCTTTCCCCCCAGGGATCAGGCCTGCCATCCAGGCATGTGCCCTGACCAGGAACTGAACCAGCAAACTCTTATTGTATGGGTCAGTGCTCAGCCACTGAGCCACACTGGCTGGGCAATAAATACATTTTAAGCCTGTGTCTTTGTCGTAATTTATATAAAAAGCAAAAGTGATCATGTCTTTTGTCCAACTGAGTACTTTTGATAGCTTCTGTGTGGTTATTTTTCTAAAATAACACTTAGACAATATAGGGGGAGGGCTTTGTTGAAATAAGCTTTAACTGTTAGACGTGTATAATGGTCCCAGTTTAAGGCATTTGCCTTTGTACAAAAGCAAGTTATTTTGATTATTGAAATGTAAGATTAGGAAACAAAATTTCTCATGTTTAAGTTCCCTGAAATTTAGATCAAAATCAAAATCATTCTTTTAAAAAAATTCAGGTAGAGTAAATGTAATTTATGTGACCACATATTCAAACTTCCACATCAGTGGCACACAGGGCTGGAGATGTGAATATTCTATAATGAGGATAATAAAGGAGTGAAACGCGATGTGCCTCCGGTGCATATTAGTAGCTAATTCCAATATGAATGCTTTGCAATCATTTGTCGGTTGAGATGCATGTGTTCAGCTAAATGGAAATCTTGGCCGTTCTCTCATACACCCCATTATTTGTAATTGAACACCTGATTTCCATCATGCAACAAATTAACATCTGCACTAGATCTGCCGTTTATGCATATGGATACACTGATTAGAATTTTGCGGATAGATACTTGAAAACAAAAAGACAACATTGTGAAACACTTCCAGCCATAATTTTTGATTACATATTGAGAACCGTTTAATTATCTTACTCCATTTAATTAGCCCTTCTACTTAGGTCAATTGCTTTTTTTATTAACATGACATGTTAGCAATTTGTTAATTGGCATGAAATAACATGAGGCTTTGCTGAGTGTTTCATATGTGCTTAAGGAAGCTAAGGAAAAGGCAAAGTGGTAAATGTGTTCATTAGCCCCCGTTAGCATTTACAGTGCCGCTGTGTGGTGCCAGCAAATTATGTGGTTCTGTCCTGTGAATGTCTTTCCTTTATTATACCAGAGGAGATTGTTGATTTGAGTGATTACCAAAATTAACACACACAAAAAAAAACCAAAAAAACTGTAAATATCAATATGCATTTCAAATATATATGAAGATAAGAGAATGATGAAAAGTGAAGAAGATATACGTATATAAATGCCTGGAGCTAGGAGGGGAAATAGGCAAGAGGCACATATATGTGTGTAAGGAAATTATTAAGAAAAAGATTGTCAGTATCAAGCCTTTAAGCTCCAGCAAAGCCTCTTTACTGTTATGTTAAAAATTATGTTAAATAATTTTTAGATATCAACAGTATTCAGTTTGCGACATTGACTAAGGCTCCTTTGTGTATTGATTTCCACATATCCCCATCAAAGTAAAAAGTATATTCAGCTGATAAGTTTTTAGGTAAAGTACCACAAAATATTGTGCACGTTTCTGTGGAGTGGAGTGTAAAGGTATTATTGATTACACCTAGGAAAAACTTGGTTTTATCCTAAAGAATTCCTCGAGGATATGGCGCAAATAGACGATTGCCAGTAAAGCTGCATTGGGGAAACAAGTTTAGGCAGAACACATGTAACCACCTTGCCTTACAGTCATTAAGCACAAATGATTTTCTTGCTAACCTCTAAGTGAGTTGTTATTACAACGAGAGGCCCAGTGTACGAAATGTGTGCACAGGTAGCATCCCTAGGCCTGGCCGGCAATCAGGGCCTATCAGGGCCTTCTGGCTGCCTGCTGTGGCCTTCCTTCATCCTCTGCTGCCCCCTGGTGGACAGCACATCATAGCAAGCGATCAATCTCCCGGTCAAACTCCCTCAAGAACAATTTGTGTATTAGACTTTTATATACACTAATGAAAGAGAAATATGCAAATTAACTGTACCTCTGCAATGCCCATCAGCCAAGCAAGAGTGAGTATCCAAATTAACCAAACAAAGATGGCTGGTTAATTTGCATATACAGGTGTGGAGCAGCTGGGCGGGGCGGGATGCCTGCTATGAGGGGGAGGTCAGAGGGTGGAGTGAGCTAAGGAGTGGCGCTCCAGCTGGGAGCAAGGACATGCAGGCTCCTGGGCAGCTGGGAGCGAAGCCCGGGGAAGGAAAGCCTGTTCTTGCATGAGTCTTTGTGCAACAGGCTTCTAGTATGCATAGAAGCCACCACAGCTTTGAGGAACTTAATGATGGTGAAAATGGAGAGCATAGAGCAGTATTGGTCTTCCTGTTACTTCCAGCTTTTCTGGCGGCAACCATGGAGGGCGATTACAAGAGAGAAAGAGAGGGAGGGGGAGAGACTGACTAATATATATTCTACTATATTCTAAATAGGATTACTTCATGCCAGAATAGAAGTGAAGAGCTTAAAGAAATTTTGCAGTTCTTGGCAAAACACATTAGTGTTTTTTAACTAAAACATTGAGGGTAAGAGTGGCTGGCATTTCTCAAGTATGTATTGATTCCATGAACCGGTTCTGGGTGTATCTGGGCAAAGCACCAGGTTGAGTATTCTGGCAAAAACAATGATAAATTCACAGTGACTTCATCCTCTTGAGAATTGTTCTAATTTCTTTCTTGTCAGTAATGTTTCCATCCACGTGGGGGCACTATGGCCAAATACAGGATGGGCAAAAGTAGGTTCACAGTTGCGAGTCAGGGAAGATTTATTCTTGTATTAATTAATGTATCATTTATTTCTATTATTTCTGATATGGACAGCCATAAAACTACTTTTCTCCATGCCTGTATAAGAAGAAAAGAGAAAAATTGTGTTGATTTTTGTTTGTTTGTTGGTTGGTTTACTTCAGTTAGAAAAGTTGTTCAGAGTACTACTGTCGGGAAACCCTAACTAATTATATACTTGTAGGCAACGGAACTTTTTAAATGTGCACATGGCTGTGATTTTTGTTGGTATTTGTTGGAGTTGCAGTGGGTATAGACTGACCGGCGGCCAGCCCGCGGTCTGCACTGGGAGCCCAGCACCCCCCGGGAGCTGTAGGAAAGGCAGGTGGGCCCTCAGGCCGCTCCACATCAGAAAGCAGGGTGCCAAGCTCAGAGGCGTGGCTTTCCCAAGCCCTGTGCAAGCTCCAGCGCTGGCTAACATTGGAGAACCACAGAATAGGTGGATTTTGGCACACTTTAAAAGCTTCTAACTGTTGAAAAGTTATTAGGTTAAAAATTATCAAATGGGCTTGAGATACTGTGAAAATGTATTTCTTAGGTTGTAAGGTTCCTCTCCTACATGAACAATAAAGGAGTCTGAAGAATTAAACTCCCCGCCCCCGCTCCCTCTCCCCTCATGATTATACAACTAGGGTCAGATGAGTAAAAATAGTTAGTTGATTAGTCACTTTCACCCTTTCCCCCAGCCCCCAATTTTCAATCAAGTGAAACTTAAGCTAAGTCATTTGTTTTCTATTATATAGATAAATCCGCCTAGTAATTTAATTTCTCAAATATAACTCCTTGTGATGATGTCAAGACATGGCCTAGATTTCAACCTATTACTGCCAACAGTGTTTATTTACGTCTCTATAGTATCTTTACACTCATTGAAAGAGCTATTATACCTGCCGGGTCATCTGATCCTTGGAATAATTCTTTGAGGCAATTAGGAAACCAAACATTGCCTGTTTATATTTAGGAAAAGCTGAGACCGGTTTTAGAATCCTAAGTGTAATATTCAGATAGAGACTATACTAACCCCTTTTTAATAAACAGTTAACTTTGTTCCCCTGTTCCTGAGAGTTAGTGAGAGCTGCTGGAAGGGAATCCTGCTGCCTGTGAAAGAACCATACGCCTCTAATGTGTTAGTTAGGAAGGAGAATATGCTGAGATATGGGTTTCCCTCCCTGGAAGTATTCTCTCACATCCTTCCTTCTTACCCGACCAGGACTCAGAAGTGCCCTGCCTGCCCCTCATTTTCTCTCTTCCATCTGGACTCTCCTTCCTTGTTTTGCAGTAGTTAGAACTTCCAATGCCTTCATGCTGAGGAGGAACAAATACAGTCACCACAGAGAATAAGCCAGTCAGAGAAAGACAAGTATCACATGATCACATTCATATGTGGAGTCTGATGAACCAAATAAACTGATGATCAAAAGTAGACCCAGAGGCACAGAAGCATGAACAGACTGTTGAACCTCAGAGGGAAGGCAGGGGAGGGTGGGCGGGAAGAGATCAACCAATGAGCTAGTATGCATGTATGTATAAGGCATGGACACACCATGGGGTGGTGAGGGCCTGGGGGGAGCGAGGAAGACGTGAGCCATTAAAGGGGGAAAGGGAGACCCTGTGTAATACTTTCAACAATAAAGATTAAAAGAAGGAAGAAACACCAGTAAAGCTTGCCGTCAGCTGGTGGGTTCTGACTGTTTATCTGCTGCCGTGCTCTACCCAAAGGCTGGCCTGACTTAGCTGGCTCCTCACAAAGGTTTTTTTGTTCTTAGTCTTCTCTCCAAATGAAGACTCTTACCTTAACAGCCACCAGCAGGGAATGGCCTCCTCTGTAAGTGACCAGTTTCTCATTCACAACCAAGTGACAGCTAGTCCAGGATGCATCCTCCCAATATGCAAGGAGTGGTCTTGGTCTGATTGTTCTGAGATCAAGGCCGCCTTCTCTATATATAAAGGTTAAAATCATATGTGAATGTGAGTGTTTTATGTACACATAGAGGCCTGGTACATTAAATTTGTGCACTCGGTGGTGGGGCATGGGGGAGGGGGAGGGTGCCCCTCAGCCCAGCTTGCACCCTTTTGCAGTCTGGGATCCACTGCTGCAGTCGCCAGCCTTGAGCCCAGCTCAGGGCTTCTGGCTGAGCGGCACTCCCCCTGTGGGAGTGCACTGACCACCAGGGGGCAGCTCCTGTGTTGAGCATCTGCGCCCTGATGGTCAGTGCATGTTATAGCATCCAGTTGTTCCACCATTCAATTAGCATATTAGCCTTTTATTCTATAGGATTAGGTGGTGGCCATTCCTTTACAATCTATGCTAATAAAAGGGCAATATGCTAATTAGACCGGACATCTTACGGATGACTTTAAGGACGTCCTTTCAGACAAAGCTACGCTGGCGGGTCAAAGTAGAGGCAGTTGGGGGCGATCAGGTTGGCAGGGGAGAGCAGTTAGGGGCACCAGGAAGGCATGCAGAGTAGCTAAGGGTGATCAGGCAGGCAGGCAGGTAGGTGAGCAGTTAGGAGCCAGTGGTCCCAGATTGCAAGAGGGTGCAGGCTGGGCTGAAGGACCCCTCCCCCTCCCGTGCACATATTTCGTGCACTGGGCCTATAGTTAATTATAACCACAAAGTGAATCTGGTGGCAAAGTTGAAGTATAAATATTCAGTGGATATTTTAAAAAATATATTTTATTGATTTTTTTTACAGAGGAAGGGAGAGGGATAGAGAGCCAGAAACATCTATGAGAGAGAAACATCGACCAGCTGCCTCTTGCACACCCCCTACCGGGGATGTGCCCATAACCAGTGTACATGCCCTTGACCGGAATCGAACCTGGGACCTTTCAGTCCACAGACCGGCGCTCTACCACTGAGCCAAACCTGCTTCAACTCAGTTAATATTTTTGTAGTGTTAAAAGTATCAGAAGTGTTAGCTACATTTATGATAGTTTTATAATAATAGCTATATCTACCTTATAGGTTGTCATATTAATTGGCATATTATATGTAAAGTATAAAATAAAATATCTAGAATTCAGTAAATCTTTAAAAATGTAACCTGTTATAAGGAAAACTATGATTAAATGCATTGGAAATAGTTATTTGAAAAGTAGTAGTATAGAATGGATGCTATCACAGAATACATTCTATTGTAGTCTGTCATTTTAAACTTTTAGGTTGAATTAAAAGGTTAATTAACTTGAGTGCTAACTGAATAAGTCTTACTGGAAATCTTTTTTTTTTATTAAACATATTTTATTGATTTTTTTACAGAGAGGAAGGGAGAAAGATAGAGAGCTAGAAACATCTATGAGAGAGAAACATCGACCAGCTGCCTCTTGCACACCCCCTACCAGGGATGTGCCCGCAACCAAGGTGCATGCCCTTGACCGGAATCAAACCCGGGACCTTTCAGTCCGCAGGCCAACGCTCTATCCACTGAGCCAAACCGGTCTTGGCCGCGCTTACTGCACCTTTGCCAGATCTGCAGTGGCACCTTTGTGAAGCTCCACTGGCTTCAATGAACACGCGGAGGATTGGGAAACCATGGATTGCATGGGGTACCCGAACCTGCAGTCAGTAAACGTATTCATCTTCAAGCATGGTTAAGGCAAAAATCAACAAAAAGCGAATTGCCCCGACAGAACACACATATTGCTCCATCTTTTGGTAAATACCGCATCGCCTGCCTAGGGGATCTGACTCGTGAGATCTGCACTGTTGGAAAATGCTTCAAAGAAGCAAACCGCTTCCTGTGGCCCTTCAAATTATCTTCCAAGAGCTAGAATGGAGAAAAGACCACCCACGTTGTGGAAGGCAGAAACGCTGACAGCAGGGAAGACCAGCTCAACAGATTTATTAGAGGGATGGACTGAGATACCTACCATGGTTATTTTTGTCATCTGGCCAGTAATAAACAGTGAGTGCTTTAAAATTGGGGTGAGGGAGCGAGGAGAGAAAAATTCAGAGATACCTTCAGAATGGCTTTAATTCCTTTCTGTGAAGTAATCCTTATATTTTACGTGTTCACGTCACAGAATTCTCATCTTGAGCCCTAACTGTATGGTTACGTGGGAGAGGGCCTCTGTGATACTTGGTTTAGAAACTTAGGTGCAAAATGGTTACCCATCTCCTTTTCTCCACCTGCTCTTCTCTTTCCCTTTATTTTTGCCTGTGAATGTGTAACTGTGAAGTTACTCCATGAAGATGGGAATATCGAGTTATTTGAATGAATGCATATTTTTGTTACATCGAGGAAAATGTTTTTCCTACACTGACACATGCCTTAAAATGGGAGGAAGCAAAAGGGCCTGATTTTGTTTCAAAGTTGCAGTTACAGTTCTTGTTTGACAAGAGTGGTAACATGTTTCTCCAGTAGATGGCGCAAGCATTCCCTGAAAATAGAAAATCTTTTTGTCTGGACTAAAGAAAGTAAAGAACTTGGTAATAAAGGTAGCACTGTTTAAGCAGTAGTAAGTAATCTTAAAGACATTTTCTTTTGGAAGAAGCATAAGAAAGGTTAAAAAGAAGGTGAAGTCATAGTTCACTTTGCACATATCAAACTTGTCAAGACATTTTATCAAATTAATGCAGGAAAACTTTAATGTAGTATGTGAATAATCAAAGATATATCACTGCTGTCAATTTTAACTAAAACTATATGTTTTGTAAATGATAAAGGTTATTTCTTTTGATTACCTTAGTTTCATTTTTCTTTGTATCCTGCATTTGTAGGCAGAAGCATTGTGAATATAGTTTAACCGGTAAATAAATAAATAAATAAATAAATGTAATTTTTTTAGCACCAACAGTGATTATAATTGGTATTTGAAATTACAGATTATTTTATTTTTACTATATTTTTGTTGTTGACAGTATTACAGATATCTCCCATTTTCCTCCCCCCCCCCCCCAATGAATTCTTAATGTTTAAATTTAAGGAGAGAGAAACATTGTATAAGCCTCATGAATTTCAACCTGATTGTAAGTGCTCCCCTGATTACTATTGCCTTTATGTATTTTGCTATTCATTCTCCTTCAAATAAGTAAATGTGTGGGAAAAAGAAACTGATCACCAAAGTACAGTTTCTATCTGTAGTAGTCTGGAATTTTCTCCTGGTTGGTAAATAGAAATTTCTTAAGAACCAAAGGAAGCAAGTAGCTGGGAAGCATAAAATGTATACCCGATAGAAATACTGCTTGTATCTGATGGATGAGAACTAGTTGTAACTTATGTGTTATCATAGTTATGTTTATTTTTTTTTTTTAAAAGCCTCAAAGTTTTGCCCCACGGTTTGGAAGGTCTTTTTTCTAAATGGACAAAGTTGAAAAATTACTGCCACTCCAAGCTTTCCGAAGAGTCTTTTAAAATTGTTGGATTGAAATATTTCTGGAATATTACACTACTAATATAATATTAATGATGGTAAAGAAGTCTTGATATATATTGTGCTTTATAGTTTCAAAGGCTCTCTCACATATATCATTTCAGTAGATTTTTGTAATGACACTGTGTATTATAGAGCAAATATTGCTATTGCAATTTTACAGGTGAAAAATGTGAAAGCCACATTGGGTACATAGCAGTTACTAAAAGTTAAAGAGACTCAAGAGAATCATCCGTTTGTGTTCTTGTTCTTTGGTTTTCTTTGTTCTCTCCCTCCCCCCATCATTCTCACCATTTCATCTCTGTTTTGGAAAAGTACTTAGTCTATACTTCTGGTATATGCTTTCATGTGAAAGGACAGTAATCCCCCTGGCTTCTCTCCCTCCTCTGCCCTCCCCCTCCTTTTTAACATATCTGATTGATTAGCTTGAGAGCAGGAATTAGGCATACAGAGGCCAGCCCTTTCCTCTCTGTCCCTTGAAGGTGAGTGTCCATAGCGAGCAGCAGCTTCTGCTTTGCCTGCATCTGTGCCTCAGCAGTGGGGCCTCCATGTGGACAGGCCTAGCCTCTCTGGCCCTCTCTGTGACTGGAGTGCGGAAAGTATGTCTAATGGGAATACTGACCCTGGTAAAGGAGCCTCCTTCTTATGGAAAGAAATACTTTTCCGTATTAACTTTATAAGGTGACTAGAGGCCCGGTGCCCTGATTCATGCACTGGTGGGGTCCTTGCCCTGGCCTGCAGGGATCGGGCCAAAACTGACTCTCTGACATCCCCCAAGGGGTCCCAGATTGCAAGAGGTTGTAGGCAAGACCAAGGGACCCCACCAGTGCGTGATCAGGCCCAGGGAGGGACCACGTGAGGGCTCCAGAGTGTGTCCGGTCCATCTTGCCCAGTCCCAGTCAGCCAGACCCCAGCAACAGCTAACCTACTGGTTGGAGCACCTGCCCCCTGCTGGTCAGTGCTCATTATAGCGGCCAGTCAAATGAAGGGTCGGACACTTAGCATATTGGGCTTTTATTTTATAGTATGTTTTAGCCTCTTGTTAACTCTTTTTATCTTTAGCCAACTGTTTAGAACTTAGGTAGAGAAAAGAGCTCCTAAAGCTTTGGGCCTCCTCAGAGATTCCAACACTATTTATATGTCAGAAAGGGGTTTTTTGTTTGTTTGCTTGCTTTTTATATTTTTACTGATTTCAGAGAGGAAAGGAGAGGGAGAGAGATATAGAAACATCAGTGATGGGAATCACTGATCAGCTACCTCCTGCTGCCTCTATGCCTCCCCTTTTCCCCCTCTCCTCTCCCCCCAGGATCAAGCCCACAACCGCAACCCAGGCATGTGCCCTTGACTAGATTCAAACCTGGGACCCTTTAGTCCTCAGGCCAATGTTCTATCCACTGAGCAGAACCAGTCAGGGCATGTCAAAAAGTTTTTTTTTTTAATGAATGTTAGTGAGAATTATAATGTCTGGTGGCATTTTGAGATCTTTAGGCATAGAATATATCCCATTTCTCTTGGCCTTAAAAGGTCCTTGTACTACTGTGACCTTGGGGCTATTTTCAGCTCTGGGTCAAAGAGTCCCATCTAAAGTGCTGCTTGTCCCTTTTCCAGATCCTGGGATGGTGGGTGGCGTGGACTCCTGACATCTACCTGTTCCTGCTTTCATAGGAGCCACTTTGTGCTTCCTTTATGCTATTCAATATCCTCCCATTTTAGGTTAAACTTTAGGATATCATTCTGCTGCCAAAACTATTTGAATACTCTTTATTTTTTTATTGTTTAAAGTATTACATATAGTAGTACATATATTTCCCTTTTTTCCCCTCATTGACCTTCCCCAGCCTCCCCTACCCCCTGTAGCATACCCTCATATCAACTTTATGGAAAATCTGAAGTCTATACAAAGTGTTTGCTTTTACCTTTATATAGACATTTTTGCTAGAGTTTACCTTCTTCATCAGGTTTTTATTGTGATTGTTCCTAATGACAAAACTAGCAACAGCCACTTAGTCATTCCAAACAATGTGTGTGGAATATCTGCTCTCCAGAGGTACTGTGTCAGAATGAGTGGTCAGTCACCTGAGGCCCTTGCCTTCACAATCTTAGGGCCTGGATTAGACATTAGTCCAGGCTCCTGGCTCTGGAGAAGTGCCCACATCTTACTCAATACATGTAATAGGGAAATGTGTTCTTTTTAAAAATATATATAATTTTTATTGATTTTTACAGAGAGGAAGGGAGAGGGATAGAGAGCTAGAAACATGGACAAGAGAGAAACATTGACCAGCTGCCTCCTGCACACCCCCCATCGGGGCTGTGCCTGCAACCAAGGTATATTGTTTTAAGTATTACATATAGTAATACATATATCTCTTGACCGGAATTGAACCTGGGACCTTTCAGTCTGCAGGCTGACGCTCTATCCACTGAGCCAAACCAGTTTCAGCAGGAAATGTGTTCTTATTGGGGATGTCAGAGAGGACTTCTCTGAGAAGGGAAGAAATTGGAAATGTGTGATTCAAGTATTAAATTTAACTTGCTGGAGAAGGATACAATTGTAAGATGTGCAGGACCGATGGGGTCAGACAGACAACACACCAACCATTAGGAAAGCCATGAGAAGGCTGCGTATTTCTGTAAGGGAATGCTTGGTGTCAAAGTAAGCCAAGGAAATCACCAGGATCTCAGCACAGGCGGTGTTTACAAATGTGAGCAATCAAAGAAATGTCTGCGCCCAACTAACACCTCCAGAATTCGAGAACAGGGTATCAGAGGAAGATTAGCAAGAACAAGAGCAAAGCGGGGGCCAAACTGGTTTGGTTCAGTGGATAGAGCATTGGTCTGTGGACTGAGGGGTCCCAGGTTCGATTCCGGTCAAGGGCATGTACATTGGTTGCGGGCACATCCCCAGTAGGGGGTGTGCAGGAGGCGGCTCGTCGATGTTTCTCTCTCATCGACGTTTCCAGCTCTCTATCCCTCTCCCTTCCTCTTTGTAGAAAATCAATAAAATATATACTTTTTAAAAAAGAGCAAAGTGGGGTCTTCATCCCAGCGTGGTGGGCTGCTCATCAAAGCAGCCACTGGAACACTTAGTTCAAGGGTGAAGGACAGGGACGGAGACACAGAGGCCAAGGCCCAAGGCCGGAGCTGGAATGATGGCTGGGGGATCTCACTGCCCAGTCCCTGGAGCCTTCAACCAGATCTCCACCCTCCTTGGCTACAGACAGGATTGATAGGAAGCATAAGATTGAGAGTTCAAGTGGCAGCTCCGGTAGAAGAAGGCTGCTGGGGAAGAGAGCCTGTGAAACACGCTGGTCATCGGAGAGAATCAAACACATTGGAGACAACTCACAAAAAGATAGCTACTTTAAATGTGGGCTGACTGGTTTGTTTTCCAAACCTCAGCGCCCTCCAAAAGGGCCCTTGTTAACTAAGATCAGAGAGGGGCATTACAGAGGCCTCTCTGGAATCATACATTAGCCATGAAGATTAGAATTCACATTTCACCAAAAAAGCTTTTTCCCCCCAAACATAAATCTTTATAGTGAAATGAAGTGAGAATTGAAGAATACATTGAGTTATGATTAGGGTGTTAGTTAATTCCTAGCAGAATGCAAAAACATATAATTGTATTGCCTAAAGACTCATTGGTAGTCAATAATCCTGCTAATGGCCTGAAGTGTAGGCTAGAAGACTTTCGGTGAGAAGATTCTCTGATTTTGGAGACACTATGCACCCTGTTCTCTCCACCCACCCCCACTCCTCAGCATCTTCTTTTCCAGGTCTTTTACCGGCTCTTGCCAGTTCACACATGGAGACCTCAGCTCCCGTTAGCTCAGCATTCCTCACATCTGCCCACCCATCCCATTCTGTTTCTGCCCAGTACTTCCTTGTATCCAGATATTCCAAGGCACATCGTGAGCAATATTGAATCTCAAATTACCTTCTCCAATGATTTTCTTTTTAGTGTAGATGCAATTCGTAAAATGGGCATTTTATGTATATATCTCACTTGAACTTATCCTAAATAGGAAGAGGGTATGATAGTATCTCCATTAATAGATAAGGAAACTGAGGCCTAAGTTATTTGTGTTAACTCAGGATTACCTGTGGCATATAATGTTTAACAGTGTTTGATTATTTTGTTTTCGCTTAGGAATACTGCGCCTCAAAGGGGAGGCATTTTCTACAGGCAGTATTATATACTTGGGTACATACATAAAAGCCTTTGCTGAAACTTTTGTTTATCATTACTGGCCCATTTTTCAGAAAGAGGAAAGCGCAGTGGAATATCTTACACAAATATCTAGGATTATGCAAGTGGATTATTTCAGCTTAAATCTTTCCTGTGCCCTAGAGCTTTTGTAAAGGAGTGGAGTGTCCTTCCCTTCGAAGAGTATTGTAGCCCGAACCCCAGGGATTCAGATCTGTGCAGCCTCTCCCTCCTCTCTTCCTAGGGCACGCAGCATAGACGTGATTCTATGCAAGTTTTTCTTGTTGGGACGGGTTGCTTAATGTATTCTTGGGATACTCCCCCCTCATATCCTCTTCTGAAACATTTTATAATTAGCTTGGAAAGTCCACTAACTTTCTTGAACTTTTAACACAGCAGTGAAGATTCTGCAGATTAAAAAACACACACAAAGTAATACCATATTTTAAAGAACGTTTAAACTGAGGAGACACATGAAACCATGCTGTACAGAATTAGAACATTAGCCTACATCGTTGTATAACTTTGCAAACACCAGTGTTGATGAGATCACGAACCATTGCAAAGTATAGATTAGGGCACTTTTTCTGCCAATGGAGATGTGAAAGAAGGCTGATCAGTTATCAAAGCCAAACTTAGGAAAAGCTTCCTTTTTAATAAGAACGTTCTCTGTGGAGTTTGATTTAGTGTTATTGTTTGGCTTGTGTTTAGCTGTTCATCGCACCACTTCCGTGGTTCCCACGTCAGCTGTGTTTCCTGGCGGCTTGGACTTCAGAACTCCCCCCTTTAAGAGGGACCGGTGGTGGTTCTCGGTGTCTGACCTGGGGTGGGGTGGGGGTTTATGGCCTTCTCAGCTTAGCGGTTTGCCACTATTCATATTTTAGGTTGTACATTTGCAAGCCAATTTTTAAAAGCGCTTTGATACCTTAGACCAGGGGTGGGCAAACTTTTTGACTCGAGGGCCACAATGGGTTCTTAAACTGGACCAGAGGGCTGGAACAAAAGCAACCTGACCATGCTGGCACTCTCATCTTGGGCTGCTGGTGAAGGAGCGGAGGGGAGAGCAAGAGAACCCTCCGCTCTTTCGGCTCACGGGCCAGATAGAACAGCCAAAGGGGCTGGATCTGGCCCTCAGGCCGTAGTTTGCCCACGGCTGCCTTAGACTGTTACACTTAATCTGAGATTTAACTCAGATTAAACTAGCAGATGATGGGATTTAGGAAAAGAAGGGGTGACAATATTTATATTATTGAGTCTACAAAGTGATACAAAAAAAATGAGTGGAGAACTCTACATTTTAACGAAGTTTGTTTTTATAAATCTCCTCTTTATACAGCCCACACATGTTAACTTCTTGGTCAACAGTAGGAGAGTCTGAATGTTCTTCATTCATAATTTCCCTCAAAGGTTAACCTAATTTGGTGATGATCCTGTCCCTGCCTCCCCACCTCTGTGCTCTTCCCCATAAGAATCAGGAAGTAGAAAAAGCCAGCTGCAAAGTATTTATACTTCTGGGTTTCTTAAGGCCCAGGTTGCACTGTTGTCTGGAATCAGATTCTTTTTCTCATCCTTAGCTGAAAACAAAACAAACAAACAAACAAACTGCCCTAATGTTACGGGGCTCAGTAAAAGAGAGAAGGTAGTGAAAGGAAGAGTCCCTCCGTGCCAGCCGTGGAGGGCTGCAGGGTGACTGAAAGTGCCTGCGGGCGTTGGGTCCTATCGGTTCTCACATCCAGCGCAGGGGTGCCCGCGGATAGCCCGCATTGTTGTCAGTTAAATGGGATCATGAGTGTCTGAAAGGTGTTTGAGAATGAACCGAAAATCATTTTCACAAGTGGATGATTACTTCTGCCACATGTTAACCGAACTCTATCAGAATGGCCCAGATTCTTGAGCCTGCATTAATTGCTCTTTCAACCTTGACTGAGGTTTCTCTTTAAGAAAGCCCTTTCCAGGACTAAACTATTCTATATATTGATTTTTTTTCCTTTCTGTATTTTTTCGTTGAGAAATGAAGGCTTGTAGGAGAAAAGGCTTTATCATTCAACATGTAGATTGATCGTTCCAGTTCCTTGAATTAAAAGGCAGACTCATAAGTGATCTACTAAGCATAATAGTCCTTTTTTCAAACACTGAATAATTCCCCTATTCTGTATACAATTATGTTTTTCAAATATTCATTAGTGATGATTTTTCATCATAAAGTGAAACCATGAACTCTCACAGCATGGACTCGGTGCAGATAAATTGTCATACTCTCTTTTCTATTAGAAGAGTAGGCCGCCACTCTAATGACAGCTAAACTATAATATTTAGTAATATGTTTGCAAATTTTTGTTGTGTGGAAGTATCCTTTTTTATTGTTTAAAGTATCACAAAGAGTAGTACATATGTCTCCATTATTTCCCCCATTGATCTTCCACCGGCTTCCTCTATCCCCCGGCACATGCCCTCACCCCCAACCCCATCCCCAGTGTCTTGCATACATTGGTTATGCTTATATGCATGCATAAAATTCTGTCAGTTGATCTCTTACCTCCCCCAACTCTCCTCTGCCTTCCTGCTGTAGTTTGACAGTCTGTTCGATGATTCTTTGCCTCTGTATCTATTTTTGTTCATCAGTTTATGTTGTTCGTTATATTCCATAAATGAATAGGATCATGTGATATTTATCGTTCTCTCACTGGCTTTTTTCACTTAGCATAATGCTCTCCAGTTCCATCCATGCTGTTGCAAATGGTAAAAATCCCTTCTTTTTTTACAGCAGCATAGTATTCCATTGTGTAGATGTACCACAGTTTTCTAATGCACTCATCTGCTGATGGACACTTAGGCTGTTTCCAAATCTTAGCTATTGTAAATTGTGCTGCTATGAACATAGGGGTGCATATGTCCTTTCTAATTGGTGTTTCTGTTTTCTTGGTACATATTCCTAGAAGTGGATTACTGGGTCAGATGGGAATCCATTTTTAATGTTTTAAGGAAACGCCACACTGTTCTCCACAGTGGCTGCACCAGCCTGCATTTCCACCAGCAATGAAGGAGGTTTCCCTGTTCTCTGAATTCTCTCCAGCACGTGTTTGTTGATGTGTTGATGATAACCATTCTGACAGGTGTGAGATGGTACCTCATGGTTGTTTTGATTTGCATCTCTTGGATGATAAGTGACTTTGAGCATGTTTTCATATGTTTCTTGGCCTTCTGTACGACCTCTTTCAAAAAGTTTCTAGGTCTTTTGCCTATTTTACAATTGGATTGTTTATCTTCCTTTGGTTGTATAAGTTCCCTGTAAATGTTAGAGATTACACCCTTATTGGAGATAACATTGGCAAATATGTTCTCCCAGGCAGTGGGCTTTCTTGTTGTTTTGTTGATGGTTTCTTTTGCTGTGCAGATGCTTTTTATTTTGAAGAAGTCCCATTTGTTTATTTTCTCCTTAGTTTCCATTGCCCTAGGAGATGTATTGGTAAAGATATTGCTATGACAAATTTTCTGCATCAATGTATATGATTATATGGTTTTTATCTCTTAATTTGTATATGTGGTGTATCACATTTATTGATTTGTGGATATTGTACTATCCTTGCACCCCCAGAATAAATTCCACTTGGTCAATGTGTTTGATCTTTCTAATGTATTGCTGGATTCAATTTGCTAGAATTTTGTTGAGAATTTTGGTGTCTATGTTCATGAGGGATATTGGCCTGTAATTATCTTTCTTTGTATTATCTTTGGTTTTGGGATTAGGGTAATGCTGACTGTAAAAAGAGCTTGGAAATGTTACTTCCTCTTGAATTTTTTTGGAATAGTCTGAGAAAGATAGAATTTATTTATTTATTTATTTATGAATGGTTGATAAAACTCCGTTGTGAAGCCCTCTGGTCCAGGCTTTTGTGTGTTGGAAGTGTTTCTTATTACTGTTTCAATATTCTCCATAGATATCAGCCAATTTCTATTTTTTTCCTTCTGATTGAGTTTTGGAAGGTCGTATTTTGCTAGGAATATGTTCATTTCATCTAGATTGACCAGTTTGTTCCATAGAGTTGCTTATAGTATTTTTTTTTTTTACGATTCTTCGTATTTCTGTGGAGTCTATTGTTATTTTGCCTCTTTCGTTTCTGATGTTGTTTATTTGGGTCCTCTCCCTTTGCTTCTTGGTGAGCCTGGCTAGAGGTTCATCAGTCTTGTTTATCCTTTCAAAGAACCAACTCTTGATTTCATTGATCTTTTGTTTTGTTTGTTTGTTTTGTTTTATTTTGTCTCTGTGTCATTTATTTCTGCTCTGATCTTTATTATTTCCTTCCTTCTTCTCACTCTGGGCTTTTCTTGTTGCATATTTAGATGATTTACTACCATTTTTTGTTGTTTTTTGAGTTATGCCTGTAATGCTATGAACTTTCCTCTCAGGACTGCTTTCACTGTGTCCCAAAGATTTTGGATTGTTGTGTTTTTATTGTCATTTGTTTCCAGTATGTTTTTTATTTCTTTGATTTCGTTGGTAACCCATTCATTGGTTAATAGTATGCTCTTCAGCCTCCAAGTGTTTGAATTTTTGTTATTGTTTTTATTGTAGTTGATTTCTAATTTTATGCCATTGTGGTCTGATAAAATGCTTGATATGATTTCAATCTTTTTTGAATTTGGAGAGACTTTGCCTGTGTGCCAATATGTGGTCTATCTTATTCCTTAGCATTTTTGTTTGTTTGTTTGTTTGTTTGTTTGTGGAACTCCTAATTTCCCCTTCAATTTTGATTTATAGCATTATTGGATAGAGTATTCTTGGATTCAATCCTTTGCTTTGCATCACTTTGCATATCTCCTTCCATTCTCATCTAGCTTGGTGTTTTTCTGTTGAGAAACCATTTGATAATTTAATGGGAGATCCTTGGCAGGTAACTCTGTTTCTCTCTTGCAACCTTTAAGATTTTCTCTTTGTCATTGGCATTTGCCATTGTAATTATGATGTGCTTTGGTGTGGTTATTTTGGAATTCATCTTGCTTGGGACTCTGTACTTGTGCAACTTTTTTCTTCACCATATCAGGGAAGTTTTCTGTTATTATTTCTTCAGAATCTCTAATACTTTCTGCTCCTCTTATCCTTCTTGCAGCCCTGTTTTTACATATATATATATATATATATATATATATATATATATGTAACTTAATTTTCATTGTCCCAAAGTTCCCTTAGGCTTTCCTCCTGCTTTTTAATTTTTTTTTCTCCAGTTGCTGTTCAGATTGAGCTTGTTTCTCTACCTAATCTTCTAACTCACTAATTCGGTCCTCTGCTTCTTCTAGTCTACTACTGAAACCTTCAGTGGTGTTTTTTTTTTATTATTATAGCTATGTCACTTTTGATTTATTCCTGATTTTTGCATAGGTTGTTGACTTTCTTGTCCATCCAATTTATGAACTGTATGACCATTACTCTGAATTCTTTTTCTGTCATATTGCATGCCTCAGTTTCACTTATTTCCTTTCTTGGTGATTCCTCTTTTTCTTTCCTCTGGGAATTGTTTTTGTTGTCTCCCCATTCTAACTATCACCAGAAGGTGCAAATGCCAAATTGTATGGGCCTGAGCCAAGTTGCATGTGCAGTGAGAGTGTCGCACTGCCCAAGTGTCACTGAAGAGCTCCAATACCGAGATGTGTGTCTGCCAAGGGTCAATGGGAGCCACACACCCCAAGAATCAGTCACCAGTGCTCAATGTGGCCTCGAACATGCACCTAGAATCAGGGACCCCCACATGCACCACACTGAAAAAAAGTCCCCACAGGTTATGCTAAAAATCAGTCTCTCCTGGTGCATGCCAGGAGTCAGAGACCCTGTGTGTATTTGCTGAGAATTGAGTTTCGGAGTCTCTGTAGCTTGGTGAGGCCTCACGCCATGAATCAGGGTCCCTGTGTGCACATGCATTGTGAATTGCAATCATAGGTTCTCAGTGTGCATAGACTGAGAATCAGGGATCCCATGCACACACGATGAGAAACAAAGTCCCTATGTTTGCGCACCAAGAGTTACGTTACTGGTGCTTAGTGCTGCTGCCTCTTGCATGGAGAATCAGTGTCCCCGGTCTGCTTAAGGTGCCGGGTTGCACAGTCACCCTGTGTCAGCAGGAGGCCTGCTCCTGCACAGCGGTGAACAGACTCCTGGGTGCACACTGCGCCCAGAGTCAAAGTAAAATCGCACAGCTGCCCTGAGTAGGCAGGAATCCTGCTCACGCAGAGCGGGTCTGCCAGTTCCTATGCTGCTGCAGTGGGCCAGCGGGGAGGGAGATGGACTCTGTGACTTACAGTAACTTGCAGCCAGGATATCCAGAGTCTTGGTGTGAATCTGCAGGTCTTTGTCCTGAGTGGTTGTGGGATGCCAGCTTGCATCTGAGACCAGATTGGGTGGTGCTGAGGCTGGGGTCCTAGAGGCAAGGAGTGCTGCTCTTCAAGAAGGCGTGGTCTTTGTAGAAGTATTCTTCGAACAGTCTTCAAATTAGAAATGTTTTAAAAGTGCTATTAATGTGTTTGAATAAATGACAGTATTTCATATTGTCCTTTGAGCTGTTTCCTTCCTGGAATAATGTGGGATATATTTTAGTCCCAATATATTGTGTTATAAAGATGAGTTAAATCTCAATTTTTAAAACTAATCAGAAAATGAAATTTCATTAACTTTTGTGATTATATAGTATTTATAGAAAAAATGTCTTAATTTGTTAGTAAAACTAATTTCTGAGTTCTTTGGTTTAAAGTAAGACAAATCACAGCATGTTACATGTGAATCTATTTTTTTTAAAAAAACATATGGAAAGAAGTGTGTAAAAAAATCCACTCAAAATAATTTTATAAGCATTGCAGTGTGAACATGTTATGCAATCTTTTGAAAGTTAACAAAAACAAGCAAGGTAATTTTTTTTCTGATTTTTGTTTCGCTGAAGTTTATTTTTACCTAACTTTATCTTACTCAGTAAATCTATTGTTGAGATCATTTTATTAGAATAATGCATAATTGTAAGGATCAACTTATATCTAAAGAAAAGTTTTTATTCCTGTTGTCAGAACATTCTGACACATTTCATAAGGACTCTGCTTTTGTTTTTTCACAAGTGAAAACTTTTTGAAGTAATTATGGCTTATTAAGTTAACATAACTCTTTTAAGAATCATGCTGATCCCGCAGAGATTATACACTTTTTAGTGTAAGTGTTGAGATACTCTAAGACCGTATATAGCTCTTGATATAGAAGATGAAAAACAATTCTGTTTGCCTTGTCAATAATAACTACATTGGCTTGAAGTTCGGCCATAGCACAATTCTTTTGTTTTCTCTTTCTCTTCTCTTGACTTTTATTTTTTTTTAACAGCATTATATCTGATCTATTCATTCACATTGTATTTCATATGTGCAATCAAATATCTTAAAATTCAGTTTCTCAACTCTTTGATACTTGAGGATAGAGCATGACCAAGGAATAGTTAGAAGTGCTAAAGAGATAGTCACAGGCGGATGGAACATTGATACACATTCAGCTGGTTTGGTTGTTGGTTTCTAGCATTGATTTCTATGTTTCTTTGGAGCAAATAGTGCTCTCCATTAGAAACAACCCTAGGAGAGGGATTAATACTTTAAGATTATTGCTGTGTTTGTACTGATTTATAAAACCAAATGCCTTACAGCTTTGCTCTTCTGCGCTAAATCCTAGCTTTGTGCCTGTGCTGCTAATTTCTTTGTTACCTAATCCTGCGTAAGAAGAGAAGATTTTAAAGTTAAGCAGGCATTTTTTGTTGTTGTTGTTGTACAAAGGGAACAACTTCTTAATACCTTACTTAAGATGGATGTGCTGGTGAAAGCAAACACTTTTAAATAGTATTGGAACAATTATTTTTAAATAACTTTAAATGCTATAGTTACATTAGTATTGTGATACATTAGAAATATTTCAAAGTGTTATGCTTAGTACAAATTAGCATTGGAAATATGTGCTTTTGGAATGTGTTATGTACAACAGAATAGCCCTTTTACTCAATTAATAATGCTTGGATCCAATTTAACTTCAAAAGTTTTTTTTTGTGTGTTTTGTTATCTTAGGGCCATACTCAAATTGATTAGTGGAAAATATGGTTAAACTCAGATTGTTCCTTAATTTTTCATTCATTTTATACTTTACTGAGATAATTTGACAAACATGAGAAAAAATGCTATGTATTGAACCAAATTCTTTAGGATGATGAAAATGAATACTATTGAAACACACACCGCAAAAAACAAAGAATAAAAAACTTATTTTCTTCTTTAAAATAAGAAGAAAAAGATTCACAATGCCCATTAGATAATGTTGCTCTCGTGACACGTGATAGATATTTATTTTATTGGAGAACACTATAATTGTCACATAAAACCCAGTTAAATGTGTGGTCCAGATTGATTGGTATTTGACAACTCTGATTTACATACCTTTTAAAAAACTTTTTTTTTTTTAATCCAAACCCAAGGATATTTTTTCCTTTGATTTTTAGAGAGAGTGGAAGGGGAGGCAGGAGAGAAAAGTGAGAGGAAGAAAACATCGATATGAAAGACACATAGACCAGTTGCCTCTCACACTTACCTCTGGAGCACAGGATCGAACCTGCAATCAAGATACATGCCCTTGTAATCAAATAACTTAAATATATGTGTAATATCGTAATCAAACCTGAGACCCTTTGGTTTTTGGCTGAGGCTCTAACTTTTGAGAAAACTTGACCATGGCAAACTTTGTTGTTTTTATTTAAGTTAATCATACAATCATAAATATAAATATATATTAATCCTATATATTAAAAGACTAACATGCAAATCCACCAAACGGTGGAATAACTGGTCACTATGACATGTACTGATTACCAGGGGGCAGATGTCCAATGCAGAAGCTGACCCCTGGTGGTCAGTGCACACCCAGAGGGGGAGCGCTCTCAGCCAGAGCTGGCTCATGGCTGGCAAGTGCAGTGGCGGTGGTGGGAGCCTCTCCTGTGGGGAATGGGCCTAAGCCTTCAGTTGGACACCCGCTGAGGGTTCCCAGACAAGAGAGGGCACAATTCCAGCTGAAGGACCTTCCTCCCCTCCGAGTGCGTGAATTTCATTCACCAGGCCTCTAGTATGTATGTATGTATGTATGTATGTATGTATGTATGTATATATGTGTGTACACACACACACACTAGAGATTCGTTGCATGATATTCATGCAAGAATAGGCCTTCCTTCCCCTCGCTTCACTCCCAGCTGCCTGGGAGCCTACACATCCCCAGCTCCCTGGCCGCCCCTGAGCCAGCACCTCCTCATTCCTGGGCTGCCCAGATCTGGCAAGTCCTCTCTTCTGTCTGGAGCACCACTCCAGTAGCTCCCTCCGCTGCCCCCCATCCCCACATAGCAGACTTCACTCCACTCCTAGCCTGCATATGCAAATTAACCGCCATATTTGTTGTGTTGATTTGCATGCTCACTCTGATAGGCTGTGGGCATAGCGGAGTGATGGTTGATTTGCATATTTCTATTTTATTAGGTAATATATTCAGCCCTAGCCAGTTTGGCTCAGTGGATAGAACATAAGCCTGAAGATCAAATGGTCCCAGGTTCGATTCCAGTCAAGGGCATATACCTTGGTTGCAAGCTCCTCCCCAGCCCAGGCCCTAGTCTGGGCTTGTGCAGGAAGTAACCAGTCGATGGGTTTCTCTCACATTGATATTTCTCTCTCTCTTTCCCTCTCTCTCTCTACTCTCCCTAAAAATCAATGGAAAGATATCATCAGGTGAGGAATAACAAATATGTAGATACTAGAGGCCCCTGGCAGGACATTCGTGCATGGGCGTGGAGGGGTCCTTAGCCAGGCCTGTGCCCTCTTGCAGTTCAGTAACCCTCAGCTTAGGCCCTCTCCCACCTCCATTGCTGGGCTCACCAGCCATGAGCCTGGCTTCTGGTTGAGTGACACTCACCCTTTGGGGGCACACTGACCAGCAGGAGATACCTCCTGCATTGAGCACCAGCCCTCTGGTGGTCAGTGCATGTCATAGTGACCAGTTGTTTCACCATTCAGTCAATTTTACTTCATGTGAACTATACAAGTAAACATTAGTTTTTTAAAAATTGGAAGGCATGCTCAGTGTAGAAATGTGGAAATGTAAAAAGGCATAATGAATATGAAATTTACAATTTACATTTAATCTCACCAGCCAAATTATTTTGTATTACTTTTTATATTTTGTGTTATCAAATATTTCTCAAGATTATTTTGCTATATCTTTTGAAGTATTTTCCATACATATACTATAAGCTCATGCAACTGCTTTTTTTTTTAACTTAACATAATATTCTTCCATATCATTCTTTTTTTTCATATTCTTTTTTTGGAATCACTTTTCATGACAGGCTTATCATTTCTTACTATTTGATTATTTGATGGTTTTTAGATTTTGCTCTAAAATGATATTAATGAAATTTTTTTTCTTTATCCTTCGCTCAATTATAATTGTGTCTATTATGCCAAGAATCTGCTCTTATACCAGTGGGGGGGGAAACGCAGCTAAACAGTGGTACTTGGTACCTAATTCCAGAATTCATCAAGTAAGTTAAAATACTAAAGTTTGCTGTGTTTTTATTCAGTATAGTTATCTTTTCTGATGTATTTTATTCACTCCATTTGCTGTACATTAAAGTTTTATCTGGCTAAGATGAAAACGAAAGGACAGAAACTAACATTTCCTTTATGCAGTTAATCTTTATTGAATGTAATTTCTTTTCTTATGCGGAGACTAAAACTCTTTGACCAGTTACTTTCTAGATACATTAGGTCAATTATGACTTCTGTTTATGTTCAGTTGAGCTCTTTTTCTAATTCCTCAGCCCAAAATACCCCAAAGCCCAACATTCAAATGCTTACACCTTGCTTCCAGTCTCGAATTGTCCTTCATTCTACCTTGGAACATCTTCCAGTGTGCACGTGTATGCATCCACCCACCCCTCTGCTTCGTGTCTTCAGAAAATCCATCCATTTTCATTCCAGACTTGTTGAGCCACCGTGTGAATGATGCTGCAGCTGACAGTGTTACCCCCTCTGCAATACCTTCACTGTCAGCAAGGCTTACCCTTGGCTTGCTTGTGGTGTTGATGGCCTGTGTATCAATATTCACTTTCACTTATGTATGACCCAGATGCCCGCAACATGCTAAGTGAGATGCTTTGAGGGAGCTGAGAAACAGGCTGTGGTCACAGGGAAAGGTCATTCCCAATGACCCCTGTGGCTCTGAGGCAGCTATTTGGCGCACATCTTGCTACTGCCCTTTTATAGAGGGCATCTGCTGTGTCCACAGCATGGCGCTCCCAAGGTCATTGCCGTTAACCCTGTAACAAGAGGTTAGATATGTGCATTTCAGGAGAGGGGAGCTGCATAGGAAAGACAGAAAGAGAGCAGCTCAACACCTCTCCCTGACTCACAGGACAGAAATCAGAGGGTAGAGCAAAGGTGGGGCCGAGGGCTCCCGGGACCTCCGGAGACCAGAGTGAGCAGGTGGGCACAGGAGCGGAAGTTGTCTCTGTTGGTAGCTGAGTTCCCATGACATGCACAAGCACAGACGATACAGCATTAAGGGTATTGTGAGAGCCAAATACAGGTTTGCCAAGCTCTTCGGCTAGCTGATGCGTCTGGAGGAAAATATCTAATTGATTTGGGCCGCGTGGGGGATGCTTTCCAGTGCAGGAGCCTCCTTTTTATTTTGACTTTTAATCACTTCATCCTTTTTTGTGTGTGTGATTCTGAAAATTTATAAAATACAGAGACGGAAATACAAAAGAAGGAAACTTGAATCATCTGAAATCCTACCACTCAAAGATAACTATTACTAATATTTTCAAATGTTCCTTTCATATATACATGTTTTACGAATTCCATATCATCACCTACACTTGTAGTTTTGAACCTGCTTTTCTCACATAGCATCCTATGGTGAAATAGTCTTTATGATGCTAATTTTATCAAAAACATAACCTCAGTGGCAGTGTGGTTATTTCTATGTATATGCCATTTTTCTTAAATGACTCACCTGCTGTGGGACACTTAAGATGTGGTGTTTTCAGTAATGTGAGCAACACTGTTCTGTGTATCCGTGTGGCATACTGATGATTTCCCTGGTCATCTCCAGGATGACAGTCTGGGGCCGTGCCTACATACCGCCATGCTAGCCTGGTGCTCTGCGCTAACAGTGGATGCGAGCGCCTATCCATTTCAACACACCTTAGCCAACAGCCCCTGTTACATTGCAAAAAGGGGACAGCAGTACCTTTGCTTTGTTTTGCATGAGAGAATTCTTTTCACAAACAGAAACTAAAAGTTGAAGCCACGATCTCAGTTCTAAATATTGTAGAAGTCTAGAGAATCCAAGCCAGTGGTTTTTAATGCCTTTTTAATGCCATTAATGAACTGTTAATGAATGGTGATGTAAATATCTGAGTTTTCTGATGCTCTTATCCACAGGTTGAGAACCGCTAGCAGGGTCACCTAAGACCATCAGAAAACACAGATATTTACATTACAATTCATAACAGTAGCAAAATTACAGTTATGAAGTAGCAACGGAAATAATTTTATGGTTTGGGGTCACCACAACATGAGGAACTGAATTAAAGGGTGCAGACATTAGAAAGGTTGAGAACCACTGCTCTAAGCCCTTAAATAAAATATTAGCTGCAGTGCTTTTCTATATATAAATTGGGTTTATTTGAACAGCATCTACAATGTTAAACCTTCATTCCAGGAAAAGAGATTGTGATAAAATATTGAAAAAGCTTACTTTAATTTAAAAATTAAGCTTCTCTTAGTCATATTTTAAAGTTTTAACAATGTTTTCTAGTTTTATAGGTGGTGTGTGTGGAGTTTTGTGGTGTAATTTTAAAATAGCTCTCCATGACATACTCTCCCTTGATTAATTTTTAATTCTTTTTCCTTGATACTTAAGCTTACATCTGTATATTCCGTAAGAACATAAGTTCTATTTTCAAATGATTGACTACTTTAATCATTTTAATTCAAATTGCTAATAGCATTGCAGAGTTAAACAAAAGCCTTGATTGAAACTATGCTAAATTATACCATGTTACCTTCATTGTTATCAGAATTTTATAATTAGGGAAATTTGCAGCAAGATGATCCTATAAACCAGGTAAACCCCCAAATTATGGGGCTGACCCAGACCTTAGAAATCGGCAACACCCATCCTTTCATCTGGTCACTGAGGACATGGTGGTGAGATGGGAACAGGCACATGTCTGGGTCACTCTGCTGGGCAGTGACCCTTCCCTTCACTCTGGGTTTTTAACTCTACATCTGGGTCCTCACAGGCCCACTGACAGCTGAAACATTTAGTACTCTGTTCTTATCCCTAGCCTTTGTCTCTCCTGGGAAGTATCTACAGGAATAAAGTTCCTCTGAAAGGCATATGAATCAGTCTGTAGTGAGTTTCTTTCTTGGCCAACAGTTCTTTTGAGACCCAATTTCAATGTCAAACAGTTCCTTATGTGTACCTGTCAGCAATGACATGATCTCACTCATCTAGGAGAAATGGTGAACAGCATAGACTGATGAATAAGAACAGACCCAGAGATAAGGAGCCATGGGTCAGACTGTTGGACCTCAAAGGGAAGGTGGGGATAAAAGGGAGAGATCAACCAAAGGACTTATGTGCATGCATATGAGACTAACCAGTGGTCAAGGACAATAGGGGGGTGGGGGCATGAGTGGGGAGGGGTGAAGGATTAAAATGGGGGGTTGAGGACAAATATGTGATACCTTAATCAATAAAGAAAAATTTTAAAAAAGAATAAAATTCCTCCTGGTTCCCTGATTATCCTTTCTAACTCCAGCTTCATTCTAATTTGTGGTGTGAACGTTAGTTGGTAAACTACATAAAACAGTTGCCTTTCAGGAACCCAGAATAAGCCCAGTCATTTTGTAATACCGAAGCTGCGTATGTCTGAGATTCCAAATTAACTAGACTTTGGCTTTAGCAGGCTGGTCTCAAGGATAAAGACGGTGGGAGGAATATGATCACACATGTGAAGTATGCTTTGCTTGTTTTTGTTTTTCTTACCAGGTATCTGTATGCCCTTGGACAGAAGGTTTGGAAAAGGTGGAAAAAACGTTACTTTGTTCTTGTTCAGGTTAGTGAATTTCTTCCTTTTACTTAATTGCTCTAAGAGAGCAGCTCTCGAAATTTTCTTTTTGTGGGTTGTATCTACCAATATTCACTTGTATTAAAAATTAAAATTGAAGTAAAGTTTAAGTATTTATTTTGAAATAAAGTAGTAAGTTCATGACTTACTAACACAAATTACATTTTTATATACAGCAGCTATTTTCCAAAACAAACTATTTAGTGACATCAGTGACCTTCATATTTTGTACATCTCCTTAGTGTCTGCTTTAATAGAAAGAAGCTGGATTTTTATGTCAGCTCCTACACTCAGTCTGTTGAATATCGGGTCAAATTTAACCTCTGGAAAACTCCACTATACCCTCATGAGAGAATAACTGAAAAAGGCAGATGATACCTGAATATTATAAAAATAGTTTTGACCTTATAGGTCCCCTGAAAAGATTTGGAAGGTCTTCTGGATTATCAAATAATACCTTTAGTACCAATGCATCATTCTGATGTTTTAAAGGTAAACATACACAAAAGCATGCATTTTATACAGATGTGCCATATATGTCACTTACTCACATAGTTATGTCTTCAAATCACTTGACTGGTAGGTTGTTTGTGATAGGATTCTGAATGTATACCATTACTAGAATATATAGTTTGGCTGACACTTTGGTTTTGTAGATTTATGTTTTGTTCTTTTTATATCAAGGGTAACATATGCTCATATAATATATTCAATAAGTTAAATTTACATTAAAGAATAACTTTCTAAGTAGTAGTCATTTTATTCTATGATAAGCTGAAGGTATTTTATTTCCAATGGGAATACATTAAAAAAAAACTCATTTTTAAAATTCTTAACATAAAACTTAACACAAAACTAATTGATTCCTACCCACACATTAAGCAAGCTTAAATGATCTAAATCAGAATGATATGATGAAATTCCAAGGAAGGAAAATTGTCAATTGCTATCTTCTAGCAATATGTCCACCTATCAATTGCTAAATAAATTATTTGCCATATGGCATAGAAATTTCATGGGGAAAAAATTTAGTCAAAAGTAGCTTTATCAACATTGCAAACAGCCAGTCCAGCTTTTATTTTTAATGGCTAACATGTAACTTTTTCTTGTGTGATCAGAACCAGTATTTTTCTTAGTATGTATTACCATTGTTTTTAATATGATTTATTTAGTTGTACATTTATGTAATTTTTTATTGTTGAAAGTATTATATATGTCCCCTTCCTCCTCCCCCACATTGACCCTTCAACTAATTCAGTCAAAAGTGTACACACATGAGCACACATTGACAGTCTTTTGATATGAAGCCCAAAGCATTTTCTTGGAGTAAGGGCACCGTTTGAAGTTCTTGGTGATCTGTCTTCCAACCCGCCCCCCCCCCCCCCCTGTAAGTCATGTTCTTCGGTTTACAGATTTAATTTCTTCCTGTTGGCACAAGAACTAAAATGCATTTACCAAGCAGTTTGAGTGCAGACCTTGCTGGACATTTTGATTTTGTTCCCAGCTATAGATGTCTTGCTCTACATCTAATTTGACAAGTTTATGTTGGTGACTTGTCTTTATCAAGTCTTTTTAAGCATTCAACTGATTTTTCATAGAAACAGCAGCTTCTTTTACATAGTCATATTTCATACATTTATTTAGAAACCTAACTCCATAATTTCAATACCTTATGTTACTGCCATAAACACATCCAGCTGATTCTTAATAAGCATAAAGTTTTACAAGTAACTCCTTTTTTTTCCTTTTTTTATGTAAGACTTAATTTTTAAGAGCATCTTTAGGCTAAAAAGTGAGAGGAAGGTACAGAGATTTCCCATATAACTCCTGCCCCCACACATGCATAGTCTCTCCTGTTATCAGTATCACTTGATACATTCATTTCCAAGGATGAACTGACATTAACATATCCATGATCCCATAATTTATGGTTTACTCCTGGTGTTGTGCATTATGTATACTTGGATAAATGTAAAATGACATGTATCCATCATTATAATACCATGCAGAGGTTTCCACTGCCCTACACCTGCCTGTGCATTCTTCTTCTTCACCAGGCAACCACTGGTCCTTCCTATTGTCTCCGTAGTTTTCCTTTTCTAGAATGTCATATTGTTGGAGTCAGACAATATATAGACTTTTCAAATTTTTCAGATTGAGGCCTTTCCCTTAGAAATATGCATTTAATGTTTTTCAATAGCTTGAAAGCTCACTTTTAAAAGGCACTGAATAATATTCTACTGTCTGAATGAACCACAGTTTATTTATCTATTCACCTACTGAAGGACATGTTGGTTGTTTCCAAGTTTTAGCAATTATGAATAAAGTTACTTTAAACATCCATGTGCAGATTTTTGTGTGTGGATATAAGTTTTCAACTCCTTTGGGTAATTACCCAGGAGCTCAATTGCTACATATATTTATTGGAGATTGGTTAAGTGACAATAGGCAAAAGCATAGCTAATATACTGATTGCTTTAATATGAAAATGGCTTTATTAGATGAGTTCCGGTTGGGGGGAGGGGGTGTTTATTCTCTTTGGAGAAATGTCTACTCAGGTCCTCTGCCCATTTTTAAATTGGACTGTTTATCTTCCTTTTGTTCAGTTGTATGAATTATTTATATATATTCAAAATTAACCCTTAATCCGATATATCATTGGCAAATATTCTCTCCCATACAACGGGACCCCTGCATCCTTCACACGGACTCCACGTTCTCCCTGCTTCCACTTTCCGCCACTCTCCTTACAATCTTTTCATTGCCGGAATAATCTACTTGAACATTACTCTTATTTTGCCAAGTGGCTGCTGAAATCCTCCCATGACTTCCCCTTACGCTTAGAATACCCCTGCCCATCATCTGGAGAAGGTCCTGCATGTTCTGGCCCCTGGTTTCCTCTCTGCTGGATCCCTCCCTGCTACTGAGCAGCACCTTTATTTATTTATTTATTTATTTATTTATTTATTTTTTAAATATATTTTATTGATTTTTCACAGAGAGGAAGAGAGGGGGATAGAGGGCCAGAAACATCGAGGAGAGAGAAACATCAATCAGCTGCCTCTTACACACCCCCACTGGGGATGTGCCTACAGCCAAGGCACATGCCCCTGACCAGAATCGAACCTGGGACCTTTCAGTCCTCTGGCCAACGCTCTATCCACTGAGCCAAACCGGTCTCGGCCTGAGCAGCACCTTTAACGTGTACCATTCTGTGCCCAGGTAAATGCCAATAATTGGAGGTTAGCACCTCCAAGTCATCAGCCCTGCTCTCCAAAGATACCTCCACTAAATGTGTAATATGGGTGTGCTTTTTAAATGTGATTTCTATGCAAATATGCCTTTGACTTCAATCCCCTGTTGTTGTTTGTTGTTGTTTAACCCAGTTGAAGGTTGGCTAGCTGGCTTTCATCTTCTCTATGGTGGCTCATTCTGCCTTCCCATTTGAGGGATCGGGTCACATGCCACTTCAAATGGGCATCTTCTGTCCTCCCAATCTAGATCACCCCTCAACTCACTCCTATCACATTATATTTCTCAGAGCATTTATCTCTAATCAGAATTATGTTTTACTTCCATAATTATTTTTTATTATCTCTTTAACCTTTTCTAGAATATATGCTCCATGAAACTAAGGACATTGTCTGCCTTATAAGCTACTATGAGTAGAAACCATTTGTTAAATAAATGAATATATCTGAATAGCTCTGAACAGTGTTTTTGAAAGACTGCCTTTTCTCTTTCTAATTCATACACACTGATTGCTAAGTCTTTTTATGCCATTCAGTCAAGGCAATAAATATATCATTCCCCTAAACCCATCATGCTCTTGAAGATATATTCATTTTCTTTGATTAAATTAAGCTATGAGATTAAAAAAAAAAGAAATTCTACCAGCACCTTTGGCCTCTGCCAGGAGCATTTCCAGCTAAGGATTTTAAGCCTTAATCTTTACTGAAATTAGACGGTGGCAGTTGCTAAGCTGCCAGCTGTTAACATGATCCCTGCAGCAGGAATACAGCCTGCTCACCCGAACGCTGTGGTCTCTAAAAGCTCACAGCTAGTCCTTAACCATGTGGACACGGGCAGGTGTTGAACAGGTTGGCAATTGAAAACAAAATGGGAGCTTGCCCCGACCAGGTGCAGACACCTCGTGGGACCTGAGCACCTTCCGTTACAGTGACCTGTCGTGGGTCGTGATGTCAGACCCTGATTTAGCGCTGCTGCCCTCAGATTTAAGTCAGTTTAAATCCCCCTATTCTCAACAAATCCATTATTTTTGGAGTTGTTAAGAGCGGGTTGGGTTAAGGACATTGAGTGTATAGCATTGCTCTGCCTTTTGCTGAAAGGATTTTTCATTGCAATGTAGTATAGTATGTAAGCTTTGTTCAGTAATATACTAGAAAGCTTAGAGGAGAAAACAAAGACTAGATCAGAACAGGTCAGGCCACCTGTTCCTCTTTCACTCCCTGGCATGTGGTGATGGGGCCGCAGACTGCCTCCAACGAGGAGCACAGTGGGCAGGTGACCCCCTGGTCCCTGATGTTTGACTTTCAGCAGCTTCGTTTGTTAGTGCCAACAGATGTTGACATTTTATTTTCAGAGTGTAACTTCGCCACATTACCCTTCGTCTGGGTACTGCCTACCAAGGGGTAGCTGCCAGGTGTTAGCACTATCCCAGTGGTTCGCTTGAGCTGGCCCTGCAGACTGGGTGTGGGCTTTGCCTCAGGAATGGGATTTAGCATGACCTTGCAAAAGAGAAGGGCACAAGTGAAAGGCATTGGAGACACTAGAGGAATCCAAAAAAAGGTAGCACCATTTTCTGGGAATAAGTAGTTTCTGGAACCAACGTATTTGAAAGCCACACTGCACGTGTTCAGTTGTCTCCAGGGTCGGGTTTCTTAATTGCCAGTGACAGCTTTGCGGGTCGTTGGTGTCTTGTTCCTCTTCCAGCTGCACTCTTCATTAACTCGAGGCCCAGGTATCTGTGACAGATTCGGGGTGGGCCTGGTGACTTTTGAGATGTTAAAATTAACAGAATATTAAAAGAAGAATGAAATAAAATGAGCATTTAATACTTTGTCATTTAAATCAACATGGCTTCTAAAAGTAGGTGATTCCTCTACTTGGGTCTAATTAACTATGGAATACACTGTTTATCATCAGACTAGGTCATGGACTGCAATCTTCAGCTGAGTTTCCGTCCCCACCAGTTATATTTGGTGACCTAGAATAATCAAATATAGTTTATTAAATCCAGGTTAAATAAATTCTAGATGGCAATAACACCAGATATTAACTAATAAAAATTTAGCTGACTCTAATGGATTTTTATCTGCATCATGATAAAATATATGGATGTTTGTGTCATTTTTTTTTCTTCAGAAGTCTTTCTTAATCTACTGGTTTTTTGTTTGGGGGTTTCTAATGGAGCACCTCTAAAGGTCTTGAAATTGAACTTATAATTTTGTCCATCATGTTAAGAAACAATTGTATTATTCAAAGCTAGTTCAAAGTACCATACTTAAACCTGAAGCATAGCAGCTGGACCTTGTGTTTAAGTTACTGGTATATGAAGAAAAGGCAGCGTTGATGTAAGCATTTTACACTGCATGTAAAAAGACAAGGAGCCCTTGGCAGGGAATTTTTAAGACTAGATCTTACATAGCAAGCACATTTTTAGCATTTTTGTTGGGTTACACCTGCCAAGTATAGATTCTTTAATGCATGATAATATATGAACATGATTTAGGTAAAGAGCTTTGTAGATCAATTATTTTTTGAGAGTACAATAATTTTGAATATATACATTGAAATATATATTCAAGATCATGTCCATTAGAAATAGAGGGGGTAACATAGAAACTATATTTAGCCAGCGGCATCCCTACTTCTTTCTCCCTCCATTTCTTTTTCATCTATGTATTCATTCATCTATGTATTCTTCCACAATGTAGTCACTGTGCTCTTCATGTAAGGAGACAAGCGATGAGTGGGGAGAGGGGAGAAAGAGAAAGGGAGAGAGAGAACCAAGTGAGGCTGGAGGCAGAAGGCCAAGGCATGAAGGAAACCAGTCCCCAGACCAGGAGGTCACGACTTGACTCCCCGTCAGGGCAGATATGGAAGGTTCAGGGTCAATTCCTAGTCAAGGTGCGTACAGGAGGCAATCGCTGCTTCTCTCTCATATTGATGTTGTTCGTTCTCTCCCTCTCTCCCTCTCTCCCTCTCCCCCTCTCTCCCTCTCTCCCTCTCCCTGTCCATCTCCCTCTCCCTTCTTCTCTTTCTAAAAATATAAACTAAACATTTTTTTAAAAAAACACTTAAAGGTTATAGATACACAAAAAGTTATGATTCAAAAAAAATGGGTGAAGTATATATACACGTTAGAATATTATTATACTTCTGTTTATGTTTGAAGTATCTGACCCTGTTTTAAAGATAACACTGCATTAAACCACTTTATGGAAGAATAGTGGAACTTTGGACTAAGTTACTGTTCTTGGTAAGAGAATGCTCTTCTTTTTAGAATAAGTGATAGAATATGATGTTATTGTTTACTGCTCAACACCATCCCCCAAGAAAAGCCTCACAATCAGACCGTTTTTCCACAAGAAAGCTGAAGCCTTCTTTAATAACAAACCACTGTGTAAACCACTGGGTTTTATCTGCAAGCCTTAGGCATAGACAGGTGAAAAGTAAATTCATCGACAGTCTGTGAGGTGAAAAAAAAAAAAAAAAAAAGAAAACCTTCAGAGTAGCAGGAACCACAGTGTCTCAAGTTATTAGCTTAACTCTTTCCAAACAAGAATCTGTTTGTTTGCTTGTTTTCCAAAGTGGAAATAGCTGTACTTTTTATAAATTATAATAATTCATAATCTTTGGGGGGAAAAACTCAAAATACTAAAAAACAATCTAAATATATAAAAGCCTAAGCAACTGAATGACCAGTCGACCAGTTGCTATGATGCACACTGACCACCAGGGGACAGACGCTCAACACAGAAGCTGCCCCCTGGTGGTTAGTGCATTCCCACAGCCAACCTTTCATAGCCAGCCAACCTCCTCTTCCCCCCGCCCCCTCCATCCAGTTGGCCGTCACCCCACTCCCCCCTCATCAGCCCTGATCACCTGCCAGCCAAGGGACCCACGAATTCGTGCACCAAGCCTTTAGTAATTTATAATAACCTAGAATGACTCCATCCAATAATAACCATTATTAATATTTTGTAAATACCCTTTCTATTTGTGCATGTATAGTGTATACTGTGAAATTGCACTCGGTATTTTTGTTTTTAACCTGCTCTTTATCTTATAAGATATCTTAGAAATAGTTTCATGTCCAGAAAATAAAATCTGTCACATCTCTTTAATGGCTATGGACCATTATACTGTGTGGTCCTGCCGTAAAGTATTTGAACCACTGTTGGCGTTTCTTTTATGCAAGGCTGCAATGAACACAGTGCACAAGCATCTTTGAATACTTGTCCCTTTGTCTCCTTGGGATATGGCTTTTAGATGCTTTGCTGGACCAAAGGGAATACACAGCAAATAGTCCTGTATAGGTCAGGACTCTCCAGACAGGCCAGCCCAGAGGCTGGACGCTCAGGCAGGAGTGTATGCTGCAGAATGCTCTCTTCTCTGGTAACCTCAGTGTTTGTCTCTTTACTTTCTTCATGATGCCCTTCAATAAGGACAGTTTCTAAATTCTACTGTACTCCATGTCATCACTTCTTCTGATATAACTAGTAGCCTGGTGCATGAAATTTGTGCATGGGGAGGAGGGGTGTCCTTCAGCCTGGCCTGCACCCTCTCCAATCTGGGACCCCTTGGAGGATGTCTCACTGCCAGTTTAGGCCTGACCTCTGTGGGACATCTTTCTCACAATCTGGGACCAATGGTTCCTAACTGCTCACCTGCCTGCCTGATCACCCCTAACCACTCTGCCTTGCCAGCCGGATCACCCCCAAATGCCCTCCTGCCAGCCTGATCGCTCCTAACCACCTCTGCCTCAGCCCTGCCACCATGGCTTTGTCCAGAAGGACATCTGGTCTAATTAGCATATTACCCTTTTATTAGTATAGATTAGGTCTTTGGAGTTCTCTTGAAGTAATGTTTATCTGTTGAGAGATGGTCTTATGTTTACTTAGTTTCATGTCATGTCTCAAAGTGGAAAGAGATACGATTCACAATAACCAAGTTGTTTTTCGTGGAATCCTGTGTGGTAGGGTATTTTATAATTTAGATTTTACTGATCCAACAACATTCTTGTTCTCCTGCTAGGAAACAGCACCTCCCCTAATTTTTGGAGGGAAGGGAAGGGGAGGGGACTTCTAAGGGCCTGCCTATTGTAGCATGTGAGCTCTTGACCCAAACAGGGCTAACTGGTACTTTTGTCCCCGCTTGGCCGCAGCAGTTGGTCCACGAGGGCCGGTGCCCCAGCTGGACCGGTCAGGGAGGTGTGCGGAGCTGCCCACAGCATGCTCCGCCTCTGCCAGGCAGCAGAGCTGGAAGCCAGTTGGCCGGAGCAACAGAATGCAGAGAGAGAGAGAGAGAGAGAGAGAGAGAGAGAGAGAGAGAGAGAGAGAGAGAGAGAGAGAGCAGGTCTCGGCCCTACCTACCACTTACTGCCCGCCAGACCTTCCAGTGGGTTTTGTAGGCAGGCCTGTGAATTCCCAACTTTTGTTGAGATCTTTTTCATTTAAAAGTTTTGAAGGCAGTACACTTGAAAGTGAAGTCCCATTGTCATAGAAGTTTGCGAATGCTC
The DNA here is from genome assembly GCA_963924515.1 of Vespertilio murinus. Lineage (NCBI taxonomy): Eukaryota > Metazoa > Chordata > Mammalia > Chiroptera > Vespertilionidae > Vespertilio > Vespertilio murinus. The sequence continues at coordinate 61,912,661 of OZ004712.1, forward strand.
CTGATATATCTCACTCCTAGAGATTCACGGCGTAGGTTAGCTAATCAAAGGACATAAAACCTGTGGTGAAAGAAGCCTGCTTATCTTTGTTTAACACAGTGATTCCACATTTGTTTTTAACATGAATACTTTTTTTAGGATGCTCTTATTAGCATCCCAGAATCCTGACTAGTGGCTCACTGGCTGGGAAATGCCGGCCACAGCCTGGAAGGTGCGATGGCAAGATGACAGAGGAAGGGCGCCTTCATCTTGGAGCTTGGTTCTGAAACGCGCTAACATTTAATACTTTATAGGGATATTATGTTATGTTCTATTTGGGCAGAGTCAGAAACATCTACAAGACAGATTTCATTCAAAGTTCTTTCTCGCGCAGGTCAGCCAGTACACCTTTGCTATGTGCAGCTACAGAGAAAAGAAGTCCGAGCCGCAAGAACTAATGCAGCTGGAAGGATACACGGTGGATTATACAGATCCCCACCCAGGTAATTCTGAGTTGAACCCCTTGCCCAGCCATTCATGTATTCATCAAATTCTCATAAACAGCCCGCCTCTGTTCTACAGCCTCCGCTCAGTGACCGGGGTGCATGTTTCGCTTCTATTCCTGATCAGGCTTTATGGAAATCAAACCGTATCTTTTTGAGGGCTACTTCACGGTAGCCATACTCATCATCTCTGCTATCTTTGTACAGAGATGTTCAGTCTTTTTCATCTCACAGCACACATAAACTACTTACTAAAATTCTGCAGCACATTAAAAAAAAATTTTTTTTTGCCATTCTGACCAAAAAAAAAAAGTAGATGTGCTTCCCACGGGATGGCTGCTGTTGTGTTGGCTATTGTCATGTTTTCATGTTTCAGTCTAAGGCAGGGGTGGGCAAACTTTTTGACTCGAGGGCCACAATGGGTTCTTAAACTGGACCGGAGGGCCGGAACAAAAGCAGCCTGACCATGCTGGCACTCTCATCTTGGGCTGCTGGTGAAGGAGCGGAGGGGAGAGTAAGAGAACCCTCCGCTGTTTCGGCTCCGCGGGCTGGATAGAACAGCCGAACGGGCTGGATTCGGCCCGTGGGCCGTAGTTTTCCCATGGCTGGTCTAAGGGAAAAGAGATCATTGTGCCCTTGACTCAGTAGTCAGGTATTTCGTGTTTTAGACATTCCTGTAGCACATCAGTTGAAAATCTCCATCTTAGTACGAGCATGAAATATGTAAAAGTTACTGTTAACAGAAAAACTAGATGAGAAATAGCATCAATGTTTACTTAAACTTCTTTACTGGAAAGCAAAAATGTGCAAGAGACAGAAACAGGGAAAGAAATGGCAAATGAATTATTACGTGTTCTCCCAGTTTTGTCCCCGGCACCACATTCTGTGCTCGTCTTCCCTCCCTCCATATTCACACTAGGTCCAGTACTAGACTCTTGGTTACTAAAGCTGGTGAGGGAGTGAGGGAATGAAACATGTGGAGATTGGTGAAATTAGTAAAGTGATGTTAAGAAAGATGTAAATGAATATAGAGATTGAGAAGTTCATATATAGAGATTAAAAATAGAAATCTGTGATCACATATACTAATTTTTCATTCATTTAAAAAGTGAAAAATACCTTCTGTGCGAAAGAATTTTGCAAAAGATAAAATGCCTTACAATGGGAAGTATCATTTTGTTGCCTATCTGTATTTTTTTTTCCAGCTAAACTCATCACATAGTTCTGCATAGAGAATGAAAAGCATACCTACAGATAAGCACTTCTCTGACATGAACAGTCAGACTGCAGTATGTGTTTCTGTGGGGTAGGCTTGTATGTCTTGCACAGTGCTGCCGTGACATGGACTGTTTATTTCCCTGAGTTATTTTTAATTTGCAAAGCAGTGTGGAGATACAATCCTTTCTCTTATTGCCTCTCCTACAGTTCTTGGTTTGATCCTCAACTAAAGCATTGTGCGGCTAATATCAAATCGATTGCTTTCCATGACACCATTTAGTGAGCAGGATTAAAATCTGTCAGTTGTGTGACTTTTCAGTGATGTCTTTCTCCCTCCACAGGCCTTCAGGGTGGTCGCATGTTCTTCAACGCTGTGAAAGAAGGAGACGCCGTTATATTTGCCAGTGATGATGAACAAGATAGAATATTATGGGTTCAAGCCATGTATAGGGCCACAGGTCAATCTTACAAACCCATTCCTGCAATTCAAACCCAGAAGCTGAATCCTAAAGGAGGTACTCTTCAACCAGATGCTCAGCTTTGTAAGTTTTACTTAAAAAAAATAATTTGATTATCAATTAATAACCTTAATGAGATATAAAATCATCTGAGACAAATTTGTTCAGTATTATAGTTTACATCATGAACTGATTCCTAATTGAATAAAAGTAGTTAATATTAATAGTCATAGAATTAGTTACCTAATTTTTCACACAGATCTAGAGTAAATGGTTTCCAATCATGAATTCGCCAAGCATTGGAGTATGTCTGGGAATCGCAACAGCTATATAAGGACATTTTCCAAAACTTCTCAAAAGAAATTTCAACTTTTGTAGTTTTAAGTACTTATGTGTCCTATAGAAATTTTAACTGTGTTTTATAAAAGTAGGAAAGTATTGCAAAAGGAAATTGACATTGATAGGATTTCTGAAAACCAAAATGATGAACTTTTAGAACTATTACTTTCTAGATTTGTTCTTCATAACTCAGAGGATAACAGGGCTATTTTCTGTTGTAGATTGGTAAAAAAAAAATAGTAAGTCATCAAGCCAACTTTTTTTTCTAAATAGCTTAATAGTTATGTTAATTTTGTATGCTAATTTAAATAATTAAGAACTATATTTTCTGGCCCTGGTGGGGTAGCTCCGTTGATTGGAGCATCATCCTGATATGCCAAAGCTTCAAGTTTGATCCCCGGTTAGGGCGCATATAAGAGTCAACCAATGAATGCAACATAAGTGGAACAACAAATTGATATTCCTCTTTATCTCTCTAAAAATTAATAAATCAAAACAAGAAATATATTTGTCACTTGAATTTATAAGTGATTAATAACAAATTATGGAACGATAGAAACATTTTCAAGCATGGCTTTTATAATCATTAGGCCAAATGTTCTAATTTGTTATGCTCTTTTGTTCTCTAGTTTCTCCTGAAATAAATGCATTTGTCTATAAATTTAAGCTCAAATGGTGACTTTTCAATCAGCACCTTTTACTCACAAGATTCTTCTTCTTAGAGGACTAACATCTTGACATGCATTTTCTTTTTCTACTTTTTATGCTTCAAAAAACTACTCCCTTTTCTTTTTGGCACCCTTTATTATCACATCTGGACATCTTAAAGGCACGTTAGTCAAATCATTACAGATGAAATATGAACTCCAGGCACTTTTGTGCTTTGGGATTAAATGATATACCTTTAAACTTACCACAGTCTATCATCATGAGATACCACTTGGTGCATAGTATGTGGACCCCACAGGAGTGGACTTCCATTTCTTCCCTCCTGGCCTCTGAGCTAGTCTGGTACATTCAACTTCTACCGCTGTGGGAAATCCCACAAAGCACTGCTATTACCATTATTCCTTAAACAGTTACCTCTTAAAGAAATTTAAATAATATGGGAAAATGGTATATACTCACCCACTTCTGGTGCTCCTCATTTCTCAGAGATATATTTTATTTCTTATGGAAGGCCTTCCTTTGACTTTTCTTGCAGTGCATGCCTTCTAGTGATGAATTCTGTATTATATATGAAAAAGTTTTTACTGTTGTTTTGAAAGACTTTTCTTTCACTACTGCACAGATTTTGTTCTACTCTCAACTGAGTCGCTTCCCCCACGACCATCACCACCATCCCCAATGAGAAATGTACTATCTTTTTTTGTTTTTTCCTTTGTATATAATGTGTATTTTTTTTCCTCTGGCTGATTTGAAATTTTTCTCTTTGTGCCAGTTTTGAGCAGTTTGATTATGATGTTAGTTGGTATGGTTTTCTTCATGAAAATGTTCTTGACCTTTATTCTAAGACACAGTTAAAATTAAGTTCCTTGGAAATCCTTGGAGCCTCTCAGCTTTTGCCTTTAAGTTTTGGCAGGTGGAGCCAAACAGGGTCTAATCCAGGGTTAATTTTCCCCACTCATGGACCGAGACTCTTCTTAAGGACTCAACTGGTGAGCCCTGGGTTTTGTGGTTTTATATTCGGACTCTTGGGAACAAGAGCTGTTCCAGGCTCCAGTCCTTTAGAATGGTTCTGCCCCTGGCCTTTCGGGTTGCCTCACTGGCTGAGGTGATCAGGGCTCACCTGAATCCTGAAGGGAGGGGGCGGGAACTACAGGGCTCACCTCATGTTTCCCATTGCTTAGGAATCTCTCCTAGTTTGCCTGATGCCCAATGTTTTGAGAACAGTTTTGTGGTTTTCCCCCCCTTAATTTTTAGTTATTTCAAGTGGGTGGGGGGGTAAAACTGTTTTTAGTTATACCATCCTGACCAGAAAGAAGTGTAGTGATTGTTTCTTGCAAGGTAGAACAAGGTTTCTCAGTCTTGGCACTGTTGACATTCTGGGCCAGATAATTCTTTGTTTCAGGGCTTGGGGAAGGTCTGTTCTATGTATTATAAGATGTTTAGCACCTTACTTGGCATCTACCCACTAGATGCCATGAGTGTACCCTCCCACCACCCACCTAGGTCTGACAACCAGAATATCTCCACACATGTCCAAATGTTTGAGAGGTCATGGTTCCGATGGGAAAGGGTTATCCCCATTTGAGAACCAGTGAGTTGCAATGACTTGAAAATTATTTTTGTAAAAACATCTCACTCGTCCACTTTTGTTGACATCCTAAGCGCTAAGAATACTCAAGGAGTGTTCTGAGCTCGTGGATATCACCCATCTTGCACAGAGAGGCAAGAAATGTGGTCAGGAACCACGAGCCTAGGTAATTAAGGCCATGACTGTACAATACAGACTTAATGAATTAAGGCTCTAATGACCAGTTGATTCCGAGCGCCATGCAATCTCTCTGTGGCTAAACCTTCTGTTAGATGTGTGCTGCCAGGGCCCTGTTAATCAGGCTAATTGGAACGGAATTTTCTTGTCCCTTGATTAACTTCTTCTGGAAAAGCTAACCTTGTTCTAAAAAGCCAACCTGTTTCAGTTGGGTTAACGACAGCTTTCTTGTATTGTCGGCTTGTAGTCAAGGTTAGAACAGACTCTGCTGGTTTATCTTTCTTTAAAGAGAAAAAATAAAGAAATAAAAAAAGGCAGGAAGGGAGAAAAATGTGTTTCTATCTCATGCGAATGAGAACGCTGAGTGTGGCCTGTCCCGGAGATGCCGGAGGACCACTGCGGACAGTGCTGCCTAGTGCTGCTCTCTTGGAAGGACAGTTCTTAGAAGCATTCTTAGGCAGCAAGGAAATAACAAAATTAGCCTGACGAGTTAGAGAAAGAAGTATGGTCCTAACCCACTTACCGATGCTTTGCTTTTTAATTTTTTGCTGACTGATAGCTGGTAAGGGTAAGTATTTTCATGGTTTTTTTTTTTGTTTGTTTGTTTTTTGCTTCACTATAAAATGTGGTAATGACACAGTTTTTAAAGGAGTATCATGACATTGTTTACAATGTCAGTCTCCTTTTTTCTAGTCAACCTAAATGTGTAGGTTAACTTTACCATTGAAACAAAATGTCTATTTTTGCCTAATAGAAACAACCCATTACCCATTCTTCATATGGTATAAAGGTAATGGCTGTAAAGGTGATAAATTAGCATGCAAAAAATGCTTAATAAGAGGTTAGATGGAAAAATACTAAATTATGTATCTGATATTATTTTCACTAAGTAAAAAAAAAATTTTTAATATACCTAAAATATTCACAGTGGGTGACTTTAAGTGGAAGGACTAGTTGCTAATTCATTTGTTTTCCTGAATTTTCTGGGTTATAACTTTCAAAAATAAAGCTTGTTTTCAAAACTAAGCATATCAGATATTTAGGGATAGTCAGAACAAAATAATGACTAATAAAATCTAGCTTATTGGAAGATAACTTCTGGGATATAAATAATGGTTTGTTCTTATACATTGCTCTGATAAGAGAATCTATTCTTATCTATTTCCTTGACTCTCAGGATACATATAAATTCTGAAATAGGGTGGACACTTCCTTTAGCCTGATTTATGGAACACTCTGGTTAAACTATCTTTCTTTGCTGTCTCCAATCAAACTAATATACAAGCACCTTATTTTTCACTTTATCTTTTAATTCATATATGTAGCATAATACAGTGTGCATGTTACATAATATAGAATTCAACACTGTGGACTTCCAGTCATAAATCAGTGTCAAAAATTAAACAGAAAAGTGATCTTCTTTTCCATTTTAAGCCAATTTTTAATCCTTAAATCAGAGTACACATTTACATTTAATTATATAAGCTAGTTTTCCTGATTGATCTAATAAGTTAAATTTCACACATAAGGTAAAATATGTCTTGCTTTACATTGAATATATTATTTTAACTAAATGTTGAATATTGGTGTACTTGGCCTGTGATTCTAGGTCTGTATGTGTTGATTAAAATTGTCATCATGTGAAAATATTACATGATACTTGCTTCAGAAAGCAAGATGTGTAAATCCATACATCAGTTTTTAATCAGTTTAACAAAAACAAGCTAGGAAATCATTTGGGTCAATAATAGAGGTGTGAACAAACTTCTGGTTAATATATCTGTCAGCCACTTCTCTTCGGTCTCAGCATAAAACATGTATACATGAAACACAAACATACCACCAGGATGAGCTACTAAAAAAATTTTAAATCTATCCTATTGTTAAAAGCATTACAGATGTCCTCTTTTGCCCCCAATGGCCCCTTCCACCCTGCTCTCCTCTCTCAGGCATATAGCACTAGCACTATCTGTGTCCATGGATATCACTTATATGTATATGCATTCTTTAGTTCATCTCTCCCTCCCCCCCCCATCCTTACTTTCCTCTGAGATTGACGGATCTCAGAAGGGATCTACTTAAACTTTTAACGACAAGCTCTTCCTATTAGCAGCTATAGGGATGTGATAAGGAGAAGTGGTGTGTACTTCTCTATGCCACCTTTAACTCCCTGCAAAGTTTTCAAGCTCAATGAGAGTTTTCGCTAAAAGGAAAATATGATCAGGTGTGGGTAGCAGTAAATGCAGCTCCAGGCCAGCTCCTAAATGTGGGACAACTTCTGACTAAGTTACTGTATTTGAAAATGTCCATAGCTGCTCAGATCAGCTGAGGGTTCTGCAGAGGAGGTGGCCATGAACTAGCAACACCATCTTTTGAGTCCATTTGATTCTCAGGTCCCAGGTCTGGACACTTGAGTAGTCTCGAGGCTAGTGAGTGGCCACCTCTTCTCCTTCTCAGTGTGATGGTGCAAAGTGAAGTATATTTGCATAAAATGATTTGAATTGTGCTTTCAGACATAGGAAGGAAGTAATCGGGGCGCTTCGTTTTTTTCAGCCTGTTTTGAAGATGGGATAATCCCTAAGAGTACATTTTACTTTCATAGAATTATAACCACGGAGGGTTATGAGGAGGTTTTTTTAGAGAATTTTTAGTGTGTTTGTTTTCTCACTGTCACTATAGAATTTGTATATGTGACTTAAATTTCTATCATGAATAATATTTTTATCACTAATGGCAATTGTTGGGAAAAATAATTATCCCTTTATGTATATGACTCAAAAGCCTTGTCACATTTATGGTTTAGAGTTATATTTTCATGAAGAAAATGCCTCATAAAGTACATTTATTTTTGAAAATATGATTAATTATAGAAATGAACCATAGGTTCGTTTTTTTCCAGAAACTTGTATATTTAATTTAAGAACAATTTATCTGTTGTTTTAAAATAGAAATTTTATTCTACAAACCTTTAGAGTTAATTGAGAATTGTGGATTTTTTCTTCTCTATTACATATCCTATTCTCAACAGATAAGCCATTAATGGGTGTTATTTTTAACTTCCTGTTGTGACCTTCTCTGGTGAAAAAAATAATGAATAAAATTCAGCAGATGTTTTATAAAACTAGTGATTTAATTTCATAAAGGTGATACTCAAAGATTTTGTACTCAGCTAAACGCAGAAATAAAGGTTCTAAGATACTTTTTAAAAATAAAACAATCTTCTGTGTTTATATGTGCCTTGCAGCTTTCAACAGTTTGCCTCATTCTCATGTGATATCATTTTGCCCTATCATTACATTTAATTTTATATTAAAAGTATCACACATAAGAATAAAATACATTGGAAGTTGAATTGTCTCATTTCAGAGTTCAGGAAAAGGAGGTTAGTGTGCACCTAACTAATACTAATTTACCATATGTACTATATTTAACCATCCAGGTGAGTATTACATGTAAAGATATACATATGCTACTTTTCCATGGATTATAACCCCCTACCTTTCATCATCAATAAATGGACATTCATTGCTTGCTACATCTACCTTTTGAAATTGTAAGATATATATTTGTATATCTCTTTTTTTTATAATGTGATTCTGAAGGCCCTTCAGTTTGAATTATGTAGTTCTTCCATCCATAAATATGGCTGAAAGTTGAAGCTGACATGGATCAATATGATCTGGGCTAAATATCTAAATGTGACTGATTATGTTAGCATCATGTCCACAGATCAATATTGAGTTTTATTATGAGCCTGACTCTATAATTGGGTTTAATCAATAAACTTTTGTCTCCTTTCCTCTGCAACTTTAGGATTGCACCATGCAAGTTTTAAAAACCACATTGAGCTTACATTTATTTAGGGCCCTGCTTCTTGTGATGACCAGAAAGGAGGTCTATCTGTGAATTTTAAGGAACAATGGGGCTTCAGCTCTACCATTATGAGGAGAGTCCCCTTTTATCTTGATAACTGATTGCTTGACCAATATGCGCACCATTTCCAACAGAGCTAATGTAGTAACACCCAGCACTTCTTTGGGGTGGTGTGTGGCTCTTTCTCTCTATCCTTAGTAAATAACTCACATTGAAGACTTTGACAAAACATGCCATTAATGAACGCAATCATAAAAGCTTGCCTTTTGATATACCCGCGGGGTCCACAGGCGTTGAAAGATGCAATCTGTAAAGAACAATGAACTTGGGCCTTTGATTGAAGTGCCATGTGGGACCTTAGGCTTTGTCTGCATATTTGCACAAACATGATGCTCCCTTTTTCCTGTCTCTTAAACTTGAAGCTTGAGAGCATTCATTGCCATTTCTGCATTAAGGTTGGTGCCATTAAAGGCTCCATACAAAAAATAAAAATAAAAAAGGACTGGAAATGATCCAGCTAAAGCTCGTGTGTTCATTTCTGTCCTAGTTTGCCATTTGGGAAGCAGGCTTCTGGCCATCGTTGCAGTTTTTTATGAATAGGCTTGGGTTCTTTTCCAGTCATTCCTCAGTCAATATGTGCTTAAAATGCATCAACTTTTCCTAAAATTGAAAAATACTATTATTTCTGTGATGAGTATTAGAAGTAGCTTTGAAAGAAAATAGGATTTTGTCACCTCATTTTCCAAATGACTTGTAAATTTTCCCCTGTCATTTTTATTTGGGCTCCCCAAAAATTGTAATTTATGTTCATATGCTGAAATCATCCTATTTTATGTAATATAAGGTAATCTTTTGTTATTATGTGTTGTTTTGTTTTGTTGTTTTTTTTAAATCCATTTACCCATTATTAAACCAGAAATATAAATTACATTATACATGCTTTTCTGAATTCACAGATGCAGACCGTTTCCAGAAACATGGTATGGATGAGTTTATTTCTGCAAACCCTTGCAAGCTTGACCACGCCTCCCTTTTCAGAATACTCCAGAGGCAGACTTTGGATCACAGACTGAATGATTCCTATTCTTGCTTGGTGAGTACAAGTCTTTCTGTCTGGTTCCCCACAGGTTAGAATTCAAGAGGTTTAAAAGTGAGAAATACTTGTTATGAAGCGGCATTTTATTCCTGACTTGTTTAATAACTGTAGTTGGAGTTAGGGGTGAAGGATTCCAATCGATTGCTTCCCAATTTGAAAATTATACACTTGAAGACCACTGCTGTGCCACTCAATAGACAGGAGAATAGACTCAGGCGGACTCTGAGCTGTGGCTTATCGGTCCCTCTGGAGAAGGTCGAATGAAAATAGAAGGCTTTAATGATGATAAAAAAAAAAGAAAAAGAAAAAAGAAAAAAGCTCTGTGACAGGATTTACCAACACCTGTACAGACATTGTAAGGTTTAAGTTCTGTTCACCAGAGGTTGATACATTTTTTTATTCTTTTTTTTGTTCCCAGAAAGACAATCTAATTAACGGGGAAAAGAAACAGTGGGATAAGGAGAACAGGGGCGATCTATTAACAGGGAAGGTTTAATCTCATGTAACCCTCAGAAGATCATTTGAATTCCTTCAGCTATGGAGAACGGGTTGCCCATGCCTTCCATGGCAATGAAGAGATAATGTTTTCAGGTTTCCAGTGTCCAAATCAGTTAAAAAACTGGTGACATTCAATATTCTGAAAATAACCTGAATCATACCATGAATGAAAAAATGTATAGCCCTCACTGGTTTGGCTCAGAGGATAGAGCGTTGGCCCTACAGACTGAAGGGTCCCAGATTTGATTCTGGTCAGGGGTACATGCGCTGATTGCGGGCTCGATCCCCAGTAGGGGGTGTGCGGGAGGCAGATAGTCAATGATTCTCTCTCATCATTAATGTTTCTATCTCTCTCACTCTTCCTTTGTGAAACTGATAAAAACATTTTTTTAAAAAAAGACACTTTAATTCAGCTTTTCTTTAGGATGCATAACAGTGCCTTCAGAAAGCAGATCTCAGTACTTGAAAAAAAATTTTTTTTGTAGGGTTGGTTTAGCCCTGGCCAGGTTTTCGTGTTGGATGAGTACTGTGCCCGGTATGGTGTCCGAGGCTGCCACAGACACCTCTGCTACCTTGCTGAGCTGATGGAACACTCAGAGAACGGTGCTGTCATTGACCCAACCCTGCTCCATTACAGCTTTGCATTCTGCGCCTCTCACGTGCACGGCAACAGGTATTTTAACTTGCAAACACACAGTGAAAGCTGGGAGGGGGATGACGACTTGGGAAGGATGAAAAGTGTGCTTTGTCATTATCACCTGGTAACATTTTAAATAGCAATCATGTCTTCGGAGAGAGAAAAAAAGATAACAAAATCCCACAAAGGGAAAATATATAGCGATATGCTGTTGATTTAGGTGGGCTGCACATTAATGTCCCTTTTGGCCGTTGAAGCCCCTTGGAAAAGAGAGTGAGAGAGAGAGCATAGCTGGGATTAGACGTCACCTCTAAGCTCTTAAGAAGCCACCTGGGACCGAGGTCTGCACAGCTTGAGTGTCATTGGTATTTCTGTTGTGATGAATATGGAGGTTTGCAGGTTGTGCTGAGAGGTTTGTGTATTCCTAATGATCCTGGCTGTTCCGTGTCGAATAAGCTTCCACTGATAAGGCTACATAAACAGTGGAGTTGATGTAGTGTCTTCTCCCATCCCCTTCCCTAGCCTGCCCCTTAGCACTCCAGTGACCTCTTCTCTTGCTTTACCAGAAGGGCAAGAGATCACTTAATGTAGACTCCCCAGTCTGTGTACCTCTGGGCTAAAAATCTCTCCATGTCCCTCCCCTGTCTTGTCTTAATCCTGTTCCAGAGAGCCGGGGACTCCTCCATAGATGAGGTACCACGACCCCATCCCCTTCTCAACTCGGTTCCAGCAGAATGCCATCTCTCCCTCTTGATGGCAAACGGGTGGAAGCAAGTCAATAAGGGGGTGCGGTCATGGTACCTCGTTTCCTTTCCTTTCCTTTCTTCCCACCAGCCTGGCCACGCTTCATCCAGCCTCACCTCAGAACAGATTTGTCAGGCTGTTCTGAAGCCAGACTTCCTGGCTTTCAGCTGCTACTCCCGCACTGTGTGAGGTAGGACACACTGCTGAATCGGTGCGCCTCTGCTTCCTTACCTTTGAGCAAGACATACGATAGAATCCCTCTCAAAAATCATCAGTTGTGGTCGGGATTAAGTACATTCTTATATATCAGGCACTTAGAACCGTGCCTGCCTGGGACATGGCCAGAAGCCGTTTATGTGACACCCTATGTCATCTTATGTATTGTCATCATGGCAAGCTGCCTTCCCACTGGCCTCTCCCTGCCTGGCCCCTGGCCCCTCGCTTGCCGGGGAGGCTTCCTGAGATGCAGTGCCTAATGACGGAACCCGATCATCTGGCCCAGCCTCACTCCCTGGCTCTCTTGGGAAGGCTGATGCTACGGCACATCCTAGACCAGACCCTGAGCTGCTTAACGTGCTGCTTCCCTCCCTGAGGCAGCACCACCTCAGCCTTCCTCTCATTTATTTTTTGACCATCTCTTTGCTCACAGGTCCTGTTCCTCCAGACACCAAGTGCAGGCTACTGTTTTTTCCCTCCGATCTGTTCTTAAACTTGCTCTATTCGTTCTGAGACCTTCCCTACTTCAGCGAAAAATTCAACTTCAGTGATATCCCAGCTTCAACTATGACCTCTCTCGGTGCAAATAATCCCGACCCCAATGCTCTCCTTCAGAACAGATCTCGGCCAACAATGGCTGGCTTGGATGTTCTGCCAAGACTTTGAGCCCTCATATAAAATTAAATCCATCATCTCGCCAAACAAGCCCCTCTACCTCTCTGAGCTCCCAGCAGAATGCCTGGCACAAAGCATCACAGCCGGCCCAAAGTGTTCAGTACCTATGTGATGAACGAGTGAATGGCTTTGTTATTTGTACTGCTGTGGCTTGCATTCATGGCCCGTTCACTGTTCATTCATCTTTTTCTTGACCTCCTAGAAAGACTCAGTTTGTATTCCGTCTGCGTAGTACTCCTCAAACTTGTCTTTCTACCATTTCCATGTACCTATCTCTATCCAGACCTTCCCTTTTTTCTTGCTTATCTGGGTTTATGCATCTCCCTACTGCTGCTTTTCTCCCTACAGCAGCCTGGCAATCGCCTTGTATGTTACAGGTTAATCTTTACTATACTCTTTCATAAAACTTCAATGATTATCATTTGGTTATTAAATTAAAAGTAGATCCTGTGCTATGTTTGGGTTATCTCAATATCACCATCTCATTCTCTCTACTTAGTATGAAGTCCAGATATTCTACACATGATCTCTACCCCCAGATAGCCTGTGTATTTTCACTGTAATGTTTCTGTTTCCGAGTGTTGTAATTGTTAGAATCACAAAACTCCTTTAAGATGACTTAACTTGTTCAAACACTAAACACCTTTTATCTGTAGCTTTCTTATGAAATGTATCATGTATACTTATATGCTATAAACACACACACACCCGCTTTAATTCTACTAGATCATATTTGGAAGGCAAAAACTAGTCTCATTCACCTATTATCCTCTGAGGGCCTTCCCTCAGTGGCTTGCATATTGTGGGGGCACAGTAAATATCTGTTGAATTACAGTTGCCATGTGTCACCCCAAAGTGAAATAAAAGCGATCCTAGTCTCAGAAGCCGCCAGGCTTTGCCCTCATTATGGAGCTCAGCCTTTTGTGGGAATCAGGGGGGTTTTGCAGGCTGTGGCTGCTTTTCCCATCACCTCCAATGAGCCCCCTGCACTCAGCAAACCTGAGGGGTGCAGGGAGTGAGAGGAGCAGGCCCAGTCGGGACGGCTAACCATTGATAACCAGCGTGGCGGGGCTGTTTTACTGCAGTGATCTTATCTCCTGGCTCCATCCTAATCCCCCCTGACCAGCGCTGTCAGAGGGCAGGCCTCCAGGGTTGGCAGCACTCCAGGAAGCAAGAAGAGAGCGTGGGTGCCATGAAACAGACGTACCCAGCAAATGTTGTATGATAGGATTATTTTTGTCCTTAGCACAGAGAGGTAACATTACATTGAAAACATTAAGTAGGAAATTCAGCTAATGCGCCCCCAAACTGTATGCGCTGGGGACACATTTTAATGGGAAGTTATTCAGGCAGCCGGGCGCTGCCGCCGCTGCCTGGGAGGCAGCCTGATTGGAATCCACAGGTTGCCATAGTTACTTGTGTTCGGTAAAAGTATTGTTTTCTTTGCCATTTACACTGTAAAGTGAAGTTTAATGTTTGTTTATATGTTCATGCATATGTTAATGGTACAGATTAAATCCACTTTCCAGATTAAAATATGTACAGGTACAGGTATCTCTGGGTATGTTTTAGAACAGAAATTTGAGTCAGTCTCAGGCCCAACATTTAGGTCACATGTAGCTTAAGTAACAAGAAAGCAAGACCCTGCCAGGTCGGTTTGGCTCAGTGGTAGAGCTTCGGTCTGCAGACTGAGGGGTCCCGGGTTCAATTCCGGTCAGGGGCATGTGCATTGGTTGTGGGCACATCCCCGGTGGGGGGTGTGCGGGAGGCAGCTGGTCGATGTTTCTCTCTCATTGACGTTTCTGGCTCTCTGGCTCTCTCCCTTCCTCTCTGTAGAATATCAATAAAATATATATTTTTTAAAAAAAAAAAAAGAAAAAAAAAGAAAGCAAGGCCCTGCTGATGTGGCTCAGTGGTTAGTCTGTCTATGAACCTGGAGGGCACGTGCCTGGGCTGCGGGCTCGATCCCCAGTGGGGGTGTTCGGGAGGCAGCCAAGCAGTGATTCTCATCATTGATGTTTCTATCTCTCTTTCCCTCTCTCTACCTCTCTGAAATCAATTTTTTTAAAAGATTTTATAAAAAAGCAAGAAGTGCAGGTTTTAGAGAAATTTGAACCTCATTGTAGGCTAGACATTATGCAGGATAAACTAAAAGGTATGATGCTCCCTGTAATTTTTAGAGTTAAACAGATGCTATGCTGTCGCAATGAAAGAATAAAAAGAGGCAGCTCTCTACTTGAATCTCGGCTCTGAAATTTGCAAACTGATCCCTGTCGGGCCAGTCATTCATCCTCTCTGAAACAGAGTTCAGATGTAAAAGAGGAAATACTGATGTGCAGGTACTGGATAGTTATAAAATACTATGTCCGTATTGATCAGTTATTATTCAAATATGCTTCTCTCTGTCACCCAGAGACAAGAATGTACATTGCGAGAGGAGGGAAAACATGAAAAATCGGTGGTTATGCCTCATGCTAAACGGAAATATTTCAGTGTGTATGTAATGACACTCTTAATTCCTTCGCTGATAGAACGTTCGGGTTTGAGCAACCTGTCCTTGTGAACACTAGCGTCGCTTCGCCACGCCTGCAGCATCTGACACCTACACAGATTTTCATTAAATGTCAATGTCAAGTCTGGCGTTCCAGTCAGAGTTAGCCATCGTCTCTCCTTTTATGATCATTTTTACGTCTGTCACGACACACATGGAGAGAGTCATTTTGTTCATTGCCTGCACTACCTCCGGCAAACAATGGCCGGGAAGAGAGATTGCCTTTTGTTCGGGACTGATGTGAAGGACGGCGGTGCTGTCTGGCAGGGAAGTTTCTCGGAAGCACATCCTCTTCCCGGCGTTGAGCGCTCTGGGCGTGTGCGTTCTGTGCAGACACATCTCTGAATAGCAAGCACTCTGAGTGTCTCGGGAATAAAAGAATAGAGCTCAACAGACAAGGTCTGGCTGGTGCTGGGACTGAGAAAGAGAGAATGAAAAGAAAGGGAGAGGGAAAAAGTGAGTCAAGGACAGAAACAGACACACTCGTTGGGATGACAGCCACACACGTCGTGAATAACACAGCCACTCGCTCAGCCCTGGCGCCCCGAGGACCGAGGGGAAGGGGAAAAAGACTTGCGGGGACAATGCACGGGGGCAGAGTTCTAGGCTGATCTGTGCGGCAACACACCCTGGTTTTGTACGTCAGGCTGAGGGTGGAGAAACGACAGCGGCGACACAAAATGGCTTTTGTGTTTCCGTGTAATGCAAGATCCGCGGTGTGTTCCCTGACCCCGGTGCACGGTGCAGGGCCGCTCAGACATGCCAGCTCCCGGGGCAGGCTGGGGGGGGGGGGGGCGTCCCTGTTTCCGGTGGGTGCCGGGCAGTAGCACAGAGCGGTGAGCGGTCTTCGCGGGCATCAGTTACATCACATCACGAAACCTCCATCTTTTCACCTGTCACCTCAGAAATTATGCTTCATCTTCCTGCTTCTAAATTTAGAGACAATGGTGCATTTTTTTTTTTTTAGCAAAATCATAATCACATCAGGTAGAATCATTAAGAATTTTCATCACCACATGTTTTTACTTTATATTTGTTGTTGACTCTATTACAGATGTTTCCATTTTTACCCACCCCCCCTTTGCCCACTTCAACCAGATCTCACGCCCCTCATTACCACATTACTACTTTATTTCCATTTTTTATTTATTTATTTTATTTTATTTTAGAAAGAGGGAGGGAGGGAGGGAGGGAAGGAAGGGGGGAGGGAAGGAGGGAGGGAGGGAGGGAGGGAGGGAGGGAGGGAGGAAGGAAGGAAGGAAGGAAGGAAGGAAGAAAGGAAGGGAATTTGTTGTTCCTCTTATTTATGCATTCATTGGTTGATTCTGGTACATGCTCTGACTGAGAATCAAACCTGCCATCTTGGCATTTTGGGATGGCACTCTAACCCAGCTGTCGCCAACTGGTGGTCCATGAGGTCCGCAAGGTTGGCAAGTGCTGCTCTAACTGAGCTACTGGGCCAGGGCAAGTCCTTATCACTTCTTAATTCTAGTCTTGGATATATATACGGCATAGAGAAATTCAGCATAAATGCCACACAAATCCTAAATCTGGAGACTTACTTCTGGGACAAGTGAACAATCAGGTCAAAAATCAAAGCAAGGTTATCCTCACGCAGTGTGGCCAATCTGACATAGAACCTTCTACAGGCTACATGTGCAAAGGTTGAAGGGCGGTTATCACAGAGTGCCTTTACAGTCTGCACAGAGGGTTCTTTCTTGAATATCAGAAACCTAGAGCAACCACAGATCTGCCTCAGACTTTCTCAGCAGTAATATCTCTTCCACCCAACCTCGAGTTTGGTACTCAAGCAAGATAATTGTTCCTTTCAAAACTAGGCAGACATAAACAGAGCACAGTGAATTGTATGGGGAGGAACTTGGCACCTTGGAAATAGCAGTGAGCTAGTAGTCGGACCATCTGTCTTCCTCTCCCGGGGGTTCCACTTAGGAGCTATTTCATGTTACTCAAATGGTCTGCACCTCAGTTTCTCATGGCTTCATTGTGATTAATAATATTAATGCTGTCTACCAGGCGTGGCTCCTAAGTAGGTCACATAAATCATGTGAACACTTTGTAAATGATGAAATAGTGTTTAAATATCAAGTTGGTGAAAGTTTGTGTTCAATAAGGTAGTTAAGTAAGCTTTGGGGAGTTATGGAGAAGACCCGACAGTGCAGAGGTGAACTTTGAGGGTGTTGTTGTTACAGCAGCAGACTCTCAACAAGTGTCAAGTAGGAGGTTGCAACCGGGAAGCATTGAGTAGGTGCCTCACCTCATGTGCTGTCCATGATCAGCAGGAGGGGCCGTGGTGAGGCTATTTTACCCCCACCCCATGCTGCTGGGAAACACAGTGGGCCTAATATGGGGGTGGCCAAGACTCAGCCAGAACAGGAGTAAGGAACCCCATTGTACAAGGTAATCAGGCACCAGACCAGAACTTGGGGAATAGTTACTAGTGTTACTTACCGTATTTGCCGGCGTATAAGACGATTTTTTGGCCCTGAAAAATATGCCTCCAAGTGGGGGGTCGTCTTATACGCCAGGTACACTTCAGATAGACTGCCCATAGTGCTTGCCCCGTGCCATAGTGGCTAGGGACTTGCCCGGCACTTGCTCTCTCCCTCTATTTGTTATCTTACTTCTATCATTGACAGTCCCTCTAGGTTGTGGGCTGCTTGCCTATATTCCTGAGAAGCATCTACAGCACCAGTCTATAGAGTGTGTTTTCTTTAGTGAATTACCGGTATGTTTACGGGTAATAAACTTGCACAGTTTTATGTATATGTTTGATTACATACAGCCTTGTGACAGTTTTCCTGCATGTCATAAGCATTTGAATATAAATTAAAATGTTGAAATCAAATCTGATATTGTTTTACCTTTTATTTGGTGTGTGGAAGGTGTGCGGAAGAGGGGGTAGTCTTATACGGCGAGTATATAACAAACTCTATTTTGAGTGGAAATGTTAGGGGGTCGTCTCATACGCCCAGTCGTCTTATACGCCGGCAAATACGGTAACCACTCTCCTCTGTTTTCCCTTCATACTATTCATTCACAGCAAACATCTGCTGCTGGGTTTTTCTGAAACAGTGCATAAGAGAGCCTGCTGACGGTGAATCGCTGAGGACAAGAGAAGGGGAAGGGAGTCAGTATGTGTTAGAATACAGGCTGGGTTAGCACGGATCGGAAGCAAGGCTACTGCTCTGGTTTGCGTGTCTTGAACTTGAGATCTTCAGAGCTGTCTCAGCATCGTTAGGAGGGGTACAGAATTTGGATTCTTGGGTTGGCTTTCCATGGGGTTTGCTAACATACTAAAGTTTTTAGAGAACATTGTACATATGTAATGCTGTTACTTAGAAATAATCAAACATGCGCATTAGGTCTCTGACCCGGTGGTCGAGTCCTTTGAGCATAGCTGTCAAGAGTCCTTGGTGTCAGCATTTGCTTCCAAGGCAGCGCTGGTGTTCGCTTTCACTCCTACTTTGGTTTTAGCTCCTGAGTCAGTTTTTGTCTTCCTGCCTTTTGGATAACTTATTTTTTTCTTGTTGTAAGTATAATACAATAGTTAACAGTGTGCCAGCTATAATTTATTCAGTGTTTAGGTGTTTTGTAGTGAAGAGAGATTTGGAGAGTAACAAGTAAGTTGACTATATTAAGAGCAGAAGTCACGTGATGAAATTTGCATTTTGGAAAAATTAGACCTCTCTGTGGAGGACCTCCTAGGACACCTCTGCTGCAGGTTCCACCGGATTAAATTGTTCCCAAAATGAATCATTCCTTGAAAATCTAAACCACATCAGATCTGTGTTCTTTTGCCCTTCTTAAACATAATTATACACTTATGGTTTGATTTTTCTTTTATATGCCTGCCTTTCCTAACTTTAAACTATTAAAGTAGGGATCACTTCTGTTGTGCTTATATTGTATCCCCAGGACCTAAGTAGGTCCTCAATATATATTTTGTTCAGTAAGTAAAAGAGTGATGTTGGCCATCTGTTTACAGATTTTATAAGTGACATGTTGGGACACTTCATAAGCATTCACAATTAAATGTTCTTAATTAAATGCAATGGTTTTTATGGCCCACAGAAAGACCCTATATAACCAGCAAAATTGTGTCATTTTGTACCATACAAATTAATGTATTGAAACAATGAAAGTCTTTTTATGTATAAAGTTGGAAATTATCATAACATATGATAAAAGTCCATGGGTGATGACATTGCAGGGTAATTAATAATTTCATGGACTATATAGGTCAGAGTATAAGCTGATAAGTGCTTTCTTAAAAAGCATTTTTGCAATATGTATTAAATGCCAAATAATATTCCATTTGTCTTGGTTATTTTGGCCATATCAAAATATCATAAATTAAACAACAGAAATTTATTTTATCACAGTTCTGGAGACTGGAACTCTGAGATCAGGATGTCAGAATAGTCAGGTTCTGGGAAAACTGTCTTCCTGGCTTGCAGTTGATTGCCTTTTCTCTGTGTCCTCAATAATAGAAGAGAGATCTCACTCTTCTACCTTTTATAAAACCACCAATCCTATCAGCTTAGGGCTTCACCCTTATGACCTCATTTAACCTTATTTATCTCATTAAAGCTTTATCTCCAAATGCAGTCACATTGGCAGTTAGGACTTCAAAGGTATGGATTTGAAAGAGGGACACAATTAAATTCATAGCACCATTCAACCTCGCAATATACTTTCAGAGTGTAGTTTAGTGATTGAGCATGGACCTATGCACAAGAGGTCGTTGGTTCCATTCCCAGTCAGAGCATATGCCCAACTTACAGGCTCAATCCTTAGTGGAGGGTATGCAGGAGGCAGTAGATTGATGTTTCAGTCTCTCTCTCTCTCTCTCTCTCTCTCTCTCTCAAAAGTCAATAAAAATACATGAAATATTTTTTTCAGAAATATATCCCAAGGAAACAATTAGAGGTGGGTTAAAAATATATAGTATTGCTTGTGTCCATAGGTTATGCATATAAATTCTTTGGTTAATCTGTTGAAAAGGGGATATCTGTAATACTTTCAACAATAAAGGTTATATTTATGTGTAAGATTTGTTATTGCAGCAGAATTTATGGTAGGAAAAACAAAGGGAAAAATGTCTAGATTTTAACTAGATTCTGTTAATAAATTCTGGTACATTCCAATAATAAAATAATATCCTTCCACTAAAAAGTATATTTTAGAAAATTTAAATGATGTAAAAAATATTTAGAGTTCGTTAAAAGAATCACCTTCTAAATCAGAATGTACAATACTATCCATAGATTTATAGAATGGAAAGTAGAATTATATTTACAAAATGGTACTCTATTGTAAATTATATTTACAAAATATCAATTATTTATGGTTGGGGCATTTATAGGAAATTTTAATTTTTGTGTCTGTGTTTTTCTGAATCCCTCCATCCACATTATAGTTTGTCTGTAGTCTTTTAGTTAAAAAACATGTATTTTAAGAAAAATGTTAGGTATGTGGCAGAGGGTGATGTTGGCATCAGAGAACACACTTGCTAACACTAATGCTTTTTATTTTTAGCATAAAATCTCTTGGACTAGTCCAGGAATGTGGTGAGTTTGGTTGCAGGTCAGGTCAGCTATCAAACATCCTTTGTAACTGTCCTCGGCATATCGTTACCTTAACACAAAATCACATACCCTCACAGTATCAGGTTGTTGCTTTCTCTGTGGAAATGTCTGCTCTTTAAAAACCTCCAAAGAAAATAGAATGTGGTAGGAAATCCAAATACAGAAAGAGTCGGAGGGAGGAGTGTTTGGAAAAAGAGAAGAGTGATTTTAAAATTGTCTTTAAAATATTTTTCTCATAGGAAAACTATTTCTTCTACCTCAGTGAATGTGAAGGGGTCAAATTAATGTCTTCTTTGGATATGTAAAATTTCAGGGAAATAAAAGGAATCTGATTATGTACTATATGAGCATTTAAATAATATGTCATTATATTTGAAACAATAGGAGGTGCTATAAGTTGGGGAAACAAAAATAAGAGATTTTTCTCCTTCCTCTTCCATCATTTCTTATTCTCATGCTGTGCCTTCTTCTCTTTTTTATTCTGTTCACAAATGGATATTGGTGGGAAGTACACGAAGTGCAAAGTGACTTTTACCTGCTGTGCTGCAGGCAGAATTGACAATTCAGAAACACCACACTCTAGGTATCTCTCCTCTCCTCATCTCTTAGAGGAAGCTACGATGTCATACATCCTCTTAGGAGAGGGCAGGTGAAAAGAGTCCTATAAGAAACCCAAAAGCACCATAAACTTAGTCATTTGTCCACTTGCTTGAAAAATGTCTTTAACCACAAACCATCAAAATGCCAGGACAAGCAAACTTACCTAATGGCTTGGGAAGGGAGGGGGTGGGCAGGAAAGGGGAAAGAAAATCTGTCTCATCAATTTCCCAGGCTTTTCTGTACAACTAGGGGCCCAGTGTGCAAAATCGCAGGAGACCCAGGACCTAGGGTCCTGCAACTTAGCGGTTCCCATAGAGTCCCGAGGCCTCTGCTGCTGTGGGGGGTGGGGTCCAGAAACCCGCCCGCCACCCCAGCGGTACCCAGAAACCCATCTGCACCTCCGGCCAAGTCCCTGCCCACCCACGCGAACCTCTCCACACAGGCAGCCCCGCCCACCCACGCACTCAGCCTCCTGCTGATCAGTGGCTATGGCGTGAGGGCATGATGGTGTGACGACCACAGCTTTTTATGTAATAATATGGTAATTCTGGTGTATTTAATGGTGATTCTCCTGAGCACTCTGTTCCAGACAATATGCAGACTCCTAGAGATGATAAAGACATTTTCTCCCAAGCAGCCTACTCAGCTGAGGGAAGTGATTGAGAAAATAACCATAGAAGATGTTATAGTTTTCATTAAAAACAAAACAAATAAACAAACAAAAACTGCTCACCAGCACTGAAGTGGGAATTCTGAGGCGATCCCGTGACTAAGTAATTTTGGGACGTGTTCTTTAAACAGATTTCTGCCCTACCTGGTTTGGCTCAGAGCATCTGCCTGCGGACTGAAAGGTCCTGGGTTCTAGGTTTGATTCCAGTCAAGGGCACATGCCCAGGTCGCAAACTCAATCCCCAGTAGGGGCATGTAGGAGGAAGAAGCCAATCAATGATTCTCTCTCATTGATGTTTCTAACTCTCCCTCTCCCTTCCTCTCTGAAGTCAATAAATATATATATATATATTTTAAAAAAAAACAGATTTCTTTACTATCAGGCTTCTGAGACTCTTTAATACACCTTGATTGCACTGTGATCCTCCAGGAGGATCTTACAATTTGTATTGTTCACAAAATGCTTGGGCGATTTAACCCTTTTAGTTGGAGCTTATCACAGGCCCGCTGTTTATGAAAACATGTCGACATTTTTATTGGCCTTAAGAGTCTCTGAAATTTGGTGTTAGATTAGGAAAAAGCACTAAAATGTGTGAGCTGTCAACAGTTCAACTAAGGGAAGTGAAGCTACTGATTAGTCCATGTCTGAACATGGAAGACCCCCTCACGGATGGTTTGTCTTGTGCTCAAGTGCCTCTGCTACCGGTTTTATACCATCTTGTCTCAGATCTTTCTTGAGATATAGCCTAATCGCCCTTTAACTTCATAGAAACTAATTTCTCATCTGAGCTATCCCAAAAGCCACGGAGATCATAGAAAATGGATCAGTTACTCTATGTATCCCTCTTGTTTTTTTTAGATGTCTTTAAAAAAAATAACAACCCACCTTTATCCCTTTAGAGCTTATGTTGTACTCATTACAGAAGGAACTGGTAACCATGCCAAGATGTCCAGTATAGATAAAGGATTCTGTTATTTTAAAATGCCTAATTTGTCAGATTAATGAATAGCACACATGATAAAATCCTTTAAATCACGGGGAAATTTAATGAAACTAATTTGGATAGGCCTTAGTATATGTGGGAACTGGTTTTTGGATGAATCTGGCTTTCAAAAAAATACTGTATGTATACAGCCAAGGTGTGATAATTTCTCTTAAAACAGAATGTGACCCATAGGCAGATGTAAGATCAAACCTATTAAGTGATACTTGCAGAAGGTGCTATTGTATGAATTCTGTTTTTTAAGAATCTTTGAGATATAATTAACAGGCACAACTGCATTTGGTGTTCAGCTGCTTGTGTAATGCCAGCAGGAAGTTCCATGTCATTACTTATTTGACAATATCTATAATTAAAAGATATGTATCTACTATTTATAATTTGTTCATATCTTGAACTTCTTTCAGAGAACACTCTGCTTTTATTAAATCATGTAGTTTCAATAACTCTAGGCCCCAGGAAAAAACAAAAAAATATTAAATCTTGATATATGAGAATACTTTCTTTCTCGCCAGAACCCCTTTAATATTTAATTATAAGTATAGAGTGAAACCTAAATTAACATTCAAATAATAAAATTGGTCTCTTATATTAGAATTTTCAGTAACCACATTTTCACAGCCTTTTAATCATTGTCAAAGAAGCATTGTTCTTTTTACTTTTATTATCACAGGGGGAAAAATTGTATCCTTGAGATTTAAAGTAAATCATTTTACTAATAACTAAAATGGCAGGTAAGCACTGAAATTTTTCTGCTGTGTAAATACATGCTAACTTTTGTTAGAGATCGTTTTACCCAGAATACTTAACTATAATACCTGCCTCTGTTTGCTTTTCAAAAGAAAAAATCCTAATTTACCTACTGTTACACAACAAATGTTCCAAATAATTTATGCCATGTTACCACTAATAAAGCAATATTTGCAATAGTACTATTTCATGAATTCTCATAATCTTATATAACTGATATTTTTATAGTCTATATATCACTCATTTCTTTGGCGTTTATGTAGCATTGAACATCAACAAGATGTTCTAAGCACTAGAGGTATAGCATGAAGGATGCAGACTATAAACAAATAAATATGCCACATGTTGAATGATAGCCTTATGTAAAATGGCAAGCCAGAAAGCCCGGTAAGGGAAAAGAGGCCTGTGGGCATGGGAGAGCCTGTACCTTTACTTCGGGATGGTTAGAGATAACCTCTCTAATCCTGAGCCACATCGGCAGAGATGAGAAGGAAGCAAGCGAGCTGGGTGTGCGCCGAGGGAGAGGGCTCCCGGCAGTGGAGACCGCACATGCAGGGGCCCGGGCCAAGCGCACTTCATTTGTTTGCAAATAGGAGGCCCCGCTACCTAGAGTGACAGGACTTGCTGGAAGGGGAAGAGGTCAGAGAGTCAGTGTGGGGTAGGAGGATCATATAAAGTCGCATAGACCAGTATAAGGGCTTCAGCTTTTAAAGTGGCTGCCACCATTACACAGATATGACTTAGCTTGAGAAGGGCTCACAATAGTGAGTTGCCAGAACTCGAACAAGAGACTGGAGGAGAGACCGAAGAGGCTGGCCTGGTGCTCAGGGGAGCACTGGCGGCTGGAACCAGAGGGGAAGTGCGGACGTGGTGAGGGCGGGTCAGGTTCTGGATAGGACTCGAAGGTACAGCTGATAGAAATTACTTTAAAACTGAGTTTGCGAACCTGTTACTCTAAGTCTTTTACTACCCTGAGTCTACTTGATAAATCATCATAAACTATAACTAGTTCAAGTTTTCCTCCAGGCTTCTGCAATAACGTATTTTGTAGTGTCTGAAGGAGCACATTCTGGGACTTCCTTTTTACGGCCTTTTTTTAATTGATTCAATGATTCAGTGATAGGCATTTAAAACGGTATGATTTTTTAAGTTCTTTGCTTTTTTAATACACATAACATAGAAAATGTCTGAAGTACATGTATTTAAAATAGTGCTGCCATTATAGCTTCTCAAATACAGCTTCCATTTTTCTAATGGGTCTTTAAACATTGCTCTTTATTCTTTTCTGGGAAAATGGAGGAGGGGGAATAGGCATGTACATTAAGGGCACTGACTGAAATGTCAGAGTTCGTGCTTTGGCACGAGCTGTGTGACCTGGGGGCATCAGCCTCGCCTCCCTGGCCCCGGCAGCCTCCTTCCGTGGAGACTACAGAAAGGGCTCTGTGAGCATTTCTGTTGTTCTGCATGTAAAACAGCTAGCACAGTACCAACCTCACATTTAACAGTGTGTAACTGATGATCACTACGTTTGTTTTGATGATGATGATGATGATGATGATGATGATGACGTGAAAATATTGATTGGCACAGGAAGTATTTGCACTTCTTGGGAAGACTCATTTTAGAAGGAGCTTTACCTTCAGGCTTGACTGCAGCAAAGTTACCATTTATTCCCAATAATTTAGATACAGAACAGCACTTCATAGACCTAATATTCAGAATAAGAGCGATTCCAACGCATTAAATGATGTGCTTAATCTGTCAGATATGTACCCAATTTAGTAAGAAGCTCAGTAAAATGATGACCCTTCACTGTGTATAAGGGTCTTTATCTTAGAGAAGGTTGGCATAAGTGACGCTCCCCCAGCTTACCTTCCTCGCTTTCCATTGCCCGAAGCCCCGGCTCCACCCCAGGTAGGCCGTGTGCACTGCGTTCTCAGCGACAGTTGAAGTGAACACCACCGTTCACTCAGGTAGAACCAGGTTGCACTCTCAGAGAGCAAAGCCGAAGGGCATGTCAGTGACCAGAACGAGTTCTTGGCCATTTTCTACCACGTTTGCATAAGTGTGTTTAGTGAAATAACCACCTACAACGTTGTGGAATGTGTTTTTATTGCTATATATTAGACAGCATAATGTAGTTATGATTTTTGTTGGAATGTCAGAATTCCCAGATTGACGAGTAAAATAGAACTCTCCGGTTGAACTTTTGTCATCATTGTCAATATGGATTCGGTCATAGGTTGCAGTCTGGGTTTTGTGATATCATTTGCTCCATGAGAATTGGCTCTGAGGTAATATGTGGGGGGAAATCCATTATTAAATGATAAAACACTGGAGCTTGCTCATACTTAATTGCTTTATAATTTATAAACCAGACTTTCTTTTCTTCGTCCTAAAAATATTTGAAAGGCCAATTTTTTGCCACTAGTTCTTCTTTAGTTAACACTCAAATGCATTCTGATGTGGAAAATGCAATGTATTACTCTGATTATATAGTGATATAATTGATCTTTCCTTACTTAGGAGCAAAATGTGAATTTTCACTATAGACACAAGTACAGAAATATTTTCAAAGCATAAATCCTAGCAGCACACGAGTTTCTGAAATAAATTATTTACTCTACACTGGAAAAAAAACTTCAAACTTAAATGATGCTTTGATATAAATAAAAGGTCTTTATGTCAATGAGATACAGATATAGCTTTAACATTTAATTGCTTTTTATCCTAATTGACTAGCTTACAAGCATCACACACACACACAGAGAGAAAATGGAGGGAATATCAAATAAAAATCTTGTTGGAAATTTATTTTAAGCATTTGTTTTTCATAGTCCTTGTTTCCACCTATTTTCACAAAAACATTAAAAATTAGTAAATTGGGCTTAATGGTTTGGCTCAGTGAATAAAGCATCGGCCTGCGGACTGAAAGGACCAGGGTTCAGTTCTAGTCAAGGGCATGTACCTCGGTTGCGGGCACATCCTCAAGTAGGAGGTGTGCAGGAGGCAGCTGATCAATGCTTCTCTCCCATCGATGTTTCTGACTCTATCCCTCTCCTTTCCTCTCTGTAAAAAAATCAATAAAATATATTTTTTTCAAATAGTAAATTGGAATAAAATGCATAAATGTTTTGAGAATTAAAATATAATTTTTAGGAAAAAATGAACTAATAGGGGAATAAATTATTGGTGTTAATTATTAAATGCAAAAAGATTTGTTGAAATATATAGATGTTGTAATGTATATGAGATTACTATACCTTTTCTCTATGTTAACAAAGACAGTTAAAATTTATATTTTCATATTTTTGCAATACACCAGAAACTTAAAATGATATAGAATTAATTCTAAATCCATGCCATTAGATATATCTTATATTTCATATGCTAATCTTAGTAAAAGACAATTTATGTTTCATCCTCATAGCTACTTTTAAAAGTCCTAATGAAAATTCACATTGATTCCATAGGGATATTGGTTAAAACACAAAAATCTTGCAACATTGATGGTCTTTTCTCTTTGTATGTTATTAAAATATTTATTTTCATTTATAAGCACATAAATGTAAACAAACAAAAAGAGTGGAACAGTAAACCACCACTCGTATCCAAATGATGTCTACATTTCTTTCAACAATTAAAATTAAATCCCTTACTCCACATTAGCTTAATTAAGAAAAGAAGCCGTTAAGACACTTCAGCTTGCATTCAGTATTTTTTAATAATATTTCCATTCAGGGGATATTCATTCAATTGGTCAAATGTTTGATACCGCTACAAAACACTTTTCACTGCCATTCTCAAGGACTAGCCATTGTTTTCTGTGGATATGGAAAATATGTATTGTAATCCTTTACCTTGAAGGCTGTCTAAAAGAGAATAATTCCATTCCATTAATTCCAGGTCAAAAATGAAGTAAATGGCTACAAGAATCTGCGATAAATTTTCACTATAGACACAAGTACTATGTATGCTATAGACCGCTGTGCATTTTCCTTAATTATTTGAATTTTTAGGGAAATATATATTTATATTTGTGCTGATGTAGATATAGATATAAAATATACAAAAGTGGAATGACTGATTCTGATTATTTTTCAGGCCTGATGGAATCGGAACAGTTTCAATGGAGGAGAAAGAGAGATTTGAGGAGATAAAAGAGAGACTGTCTTTCCTTTTAGAAAATCAGATAAGCCATTTCAGGTATGTACGCTTCATTAATACAAGTATTTGCTTTATTACTTCACTCAACCACCCAATCGCCTGCAAAGGTTTATGAGTTTTTGCAGCTACTCAACAATCAGGAGTAGCTTCTCCACATTCATTGGTCAGTGGTCTGTCACTCAGCCTGCCATTCAGTTTGCTCTGCTCATTTAAGTAAGCCCCTTCCCCTGCAATGTCTGTCCCGGAGTCCCTCTCACTGGTCTTGTGCATTTCTCCTCCTGCATAGCCTCTTCCCGGTAACTCTGGTGACTCTGCCTCCCTCTCTTTGTGTCATCAGGCTTGGAGACTCTCAAGTCCCGCCTTCACAGCAGAACCTTTCTCAGTTCTTTGGAAAAGCTGAAGTCCTACCTGTTCTGATACACACCTTTTGGGTCATTTATTTCTTTTAAATTAAATTCTGTGAGTACAAGGACCACAGTGCCTAGCATAGTTCCTTGCTCAGAAAATTAAGGACTGATACTATGAAACATTTTCAGAGTGAAAGATAAATATCTTGATAATATTTCTGTTCCCTTGATTATAGTTAGCTCAATAGGACTTAGTGGGTCAAAAACAGAAATATGCCAATATACTTCATTTTCTATCACTCTTATCATTAGATCCTGTAAAATGTTGCCATGTCTACATATTGTATCTTACAGCATGCCTGTCATTTGGAATCATTCCATGTGAACTTGCTGAAAAAATGAGCTCACTTCATATTCCCCTTTAGGGCAGGGGGGCAAGAGTGTCCATCAGCGCAGCCTTCACCTTCTTCATCTGGGACCCCTTGAGGGATGTTCGACAGGCAGTCAGACATCCCTCTCACAATCTAGGACTGCTGGCTCCCAACTGCTTGGTTACCTGACTGCCTGATTGCCCCTTAACCACTCCCCTGCCACCCTGATAAACATCTAGCTGCTCCCCTGTCAGCCTAATTGCTCCTAACTGCCTTCCCCTGCTACCAGGGTCACCCTTAATTTCCTCCCCTGCAGTCCTGATCCCCCACAACTGCCCTCCTCCACAGGCCTAGTTGCCCCTAACTTCCCTCACCTGCTGGCCTGATCACTCTTAACTGCCCTCCCTTGCAGTCTGGTCCCTCCCAACTGCCCTCTCCTACTGGCCTGATCACCCACAACTGCCCTCCCCTGCCAGCCATGTTATGACAACCATCTTGTGTCCATATGGAGGCAGCCATCTTTCACCACATGGGGGGGGGGGGGTGGGCATCTTGGGTGTTGGTGTGACGGTCAATTTGCATGTTACTCTTTTATTATATAGGCTTTGAATAGTGTATGCCTAGCTGCTCTGGGCCTCAATTTTCTTATTTGTGATATGAAAAGCCTTAGACTGTAGGGTGTTTTTTAAAATGCTCTTGAAGGAAGAAATTCTCAAAGAATATACTGTACATTTATTCCCCTACGTTAGTGATTTCAACTGGGCTGGTACTCTTACCTTAAGGTAAGTGAATGAGGGAGGATTTTCATTGTCAGTAGCCAGGCACTGGGACAGTCATTAGTTCTAGGTTTAGATACAGTACATGGGACAGTCTCACGCTGGAGAATTGTTTTGCCTAAAAGTCCAAGAGACTCACATTAGGAAACACTAATCTTGAGAGCATAGTGCAATTCAACTTACAGGGTTAAGACTGAATTCTCTGCTGATTTTTTTTTTAGATATATTTTATTGATATTTTACAGAGAGGAAGGGAGAGAAATAGAGAGCCAGAAACATAGAAGGAAGAGAAACATCGACCAGCTGCCTCCCGCACACCCCCTACCGGGGATGTGCCTGCAACCAAGGTACATGCCCTTGACCAGAATTGAACCTGGAACCTTTCAGTCCGCAGACCAACGCTCTACCACTGAGCCAAACCGGTCTCGGCTCTCTGCTGATTTTTAAAAATAAGAAAATGGGGATACGAGGAAGGCTTTTGCATTTGCAGAGAATGTTTCTACATTTGTATTTGTTACTACATTTGAGTATTGTCTTTTAGGTTGTGTAGAGACCCTTAACTTTCTTGTATGTGTCTCTCAGTCACACATACTTTTCCATTTTTTGACATTGAGGTAGATATTGTCTGTCATTCAGTTCAATATCTGTTTTCTTGTACTAATGCTTCCCTCTACAAGTAGCAGATCCTACCTCAAACTGGCTTAAAGAAATAAATGTGTACGTCATCACTTGGTCTCCGGTAGGATGAACTTCAAGTCAGGCTGAGTTCAGTAGCCATGGCTGTTTCCTGGTGGTTCTCACGGAACTGCCCTCCATCGTGGGATGGCTTCATTCCCAGATTGGTAGCAAGAACACAGAATTCCAGGCCTCACATCCATATATGCCATTTTCCAAAGGAAGTGGTGGGGCCATCTCTTTCTGTGATGCTCTCTGAAGACCATGGCGTTCTGTTAGACAGTCCTAGCAAATCCTACCCCTCTATCGCATTTGCCCTAAATAGGCCACAAGGCAATCCTGCACCAAACCTGGTGGCCAGGGGATGCCCAGGCACTAAGTGCCTCAGGCAGTTGCTAAGGAGCATGGGGTCACCATGATTGATTAGCCTAATTGGGGCAACTCCACCAGGGCAGTTCAACCCCCCTCCCTGACCCCAGCAACTTACACAGGGAGGCAGGAAAAGGTAGATGTCCACATAATTATTCCCCTCTCACAGTTTTGTTCTCTGTTTCTCTTAAATGCATATCTTTTAATAATTTCTCTGAAGATATACTTTTTAGCTTTTATCTCCTTAGCACTGAGGACAAAAGCTAAAAGGAATCAGTCTAGACATTTTGACCTGATTTTTATATTCCATATATATATACATATATTTGATTTTTTTACAGAGAGGAAGAGAGAGGAATAGAGAGTTAGAAACATGATGAGAGAGAATCATCAATCAGCTGCCTCTTGCACACCCCCTACTGGGGATGTGCCTGCAACCAAGGTACATGCCCTTGTCCGGAATCGAATCTGAGACCTTTCAGTCCACAGGCCAATGCTCTATCCACTGAGCCAAACTGGTTTTGGCTATATTCCCTTTTGATGTTTGTAGAGTTTTATAAATTTTGCCAGTTC
Organism: Vespertilio murinus; assembly: GCA_963924515.1. Taxonomy (NCBI): domain Eukaryota; kingdom Metazoa; phylum Chordata; class Mammalia; order Chiroptera; family Vespertilionidae; genus Vespertilio; species Vespertilio murinus. The sequence continues at coordinate 61,943,789 of OZ004712.1, forward strand.
TGTATGTGGTGAGGGGGAGGGTTTCTTAGTCCATTAAATATTGAATAACAGGACCTGGGACTAAAATAAAACAAGAAACTTTAAGCATTCACATAAGAAAATATATAAATATGTCTATTGTCCATGAAAATAAGGATTCTACCAAAAGATCTTTCATAGGCACTTATGTGAAAATTTAGAAGGAACATAAATTATCAATTCAGGCTAAAGAAGTAGTCACAGTATTATTCATAACTCATACAGAAATTTATTTATTTAGATCCATAAATTTATGTATTCCAGAAATGCATGGCAAAGACACAAATAAAATAATAAGGCGAAGTAAATTAACAATAAATGAGGAACCTCTGGCTAAAGATGGCAAATTGATGCATGTTTGCAAAGCTTCCTCCTAGGACCTAACTAAAATAACAGAACGCTATTTTTCAGACGACAACCCCACAAGGACAACTAAAGTAAAAGAGGGAAAGTGTTTTTGGAAGCCAGAGGGATGAATGGTATCTAATTTAGCCACCCAGGAAGAACTGAATCATAAGCTGGCAGTGGGGAAAACAGAGAAGCTATCTGATTTATGTCATAAGATCACCAACATGTTTAGGAATTGCCCATATCAAGGCCTTCTAGAAAATAAGAGCGAAGGACAATTTGTTGTAAATGTGCTTAAAACTCACTTAGATCCCTATGTCTATTTTCCAGTTCAGACTGCTCTGTGTTCCCCCTCCCCAATCCGTCCTCGGGCAGAGCACTGCAGATTCAGTCTCTGAAGAGGGTCAGATTAGAGGGCACTTGGACTGGGATGGAGGAGGGGAGGAAACAGCAGGCACAGTTGGAGTTAGGATTATATGCAGACACATGGAGATTAAATAAACGTTTATTCTGAAATCTGAGAACCACAGCCTACTGCCCACCTGCTCGCTGCTCCTTAGTGCTGTCGTAGAGGTGGGAAAGACTTCCACCACTGCAGCTAACCTCGCCAGCCATGAGTCTAGCTCCTGCTCCTGCTGTGGGAGTGTACCTACCATCCGGGGCAGCTCCTATGTTGAGCATCTGCCCCCTGGTGGTCAGTGCACATCATACTGACCAGTTGTCCTGGTCATTCTGCAGTATGGTCCTTTAGGCTTTTATTATATAGATTAAGTATATAAAAACAGGATATTAAAAATAAATACAAGTATTATAAATAAAATAGCAGTCATAATTAAAATGTTTTCTCCATTATCTAGGACATTTACATAAATAATATAAAGGTACTGAATTTAGGTCTAAATCCCCCAAAATGATGTAACCATATTAGTAGGATAGAAGGACAGGAATTATGTTTAGAGTGGGGGGGGGAGGTGTGGTCTTAAGTGTGGAAAAAAAGAGCTATTTCCCAAATGAAGTAACAGGGGATGATATTTCCCCTCCTAGCTGAAACAATTTTATTTTTTTAAAAAGAACAAAACATGTGGGAGAAATGCTTTTTAAGATACTAAACATAAGCAATGAACAGCACTGATCCCTGAGAGCTGGGGATAAATGAAGTGAGGGCCTGCTTACTGCAGAGAGTGTATCCAGGCCATGGCCCAGAGAGCAGGAACCTGCACCCAGGGGACGTCCTGACGTGAGGAGGCAGGGCTGGGACGCTATGGAGGCCAGAGCAGCCAGTTTCCAGGCCAGAATTCTAAAGCAGAGAAAGAGTGGAGAGACCTACAGGTATCTGCAGAAAGTCCCCCTGGAGCTTGCTCCCCACGTATGTGAGAAAACTATCCAAAGTCAGGCAAAGAACTATGTGAAAGGATTTCCCAAAAAACTATGGGAAATCCACAAAGCTAACCCAGAGCTACTTCCATTCTATCCTACCCAGAGTGGAAACCTTCTAGTTCATGGGCATCAGGTATAGTACTCACAGCATTTCTCCTCAATAGTGGAAAAAAAATTAGCCCTAGAATAAACACTATCATGGTCTCTCCTAATGTGGATTAAAATAAAGATTCAAATGAATCAAACTGTTTTCAAATAATTTAACTACATTCCAAAACAAAGTTCCGAAATGCAAAGTGTTGTATTTAAAGGAATACAAAGGTATTGAGCTATCAAAAAGATAAAATAACAATGTCTAGCACCCAGTCAAAAATTTCCAGATATACAAAGAAATAGTAAAATGTGACTAATGAAGGGGATAAAACCGACCAACAAAGTGAAAATGACACAAATCAAAATTAATAAACAGTAGTGTTAAAAGAATTATTACTCTTATGTCATATGTTAAGGGCATCTATGGAGAACTTACAGCTAACATCATACTTACTAGTGCAGGAAGTGTGCTGTTACCACTTCTGTCTGAAACTGTACTGATGATATTCTAGCCAATACAACGAGGCAGATAAAAGAAAGACATTCAGATTGGAGAAGTAAAACAGTCTTTCTTCACAGATGTTATGATTCTATGTAGAAATTCCTATAGAAACTACAAAAAAAATGCTGCTCTAATAAGTACATTTAGAAAAGTTGTAGGAGCTCAAATATATATTTATATTTATATATATATATAAAATTATATATATATATAATTTTTTCTGTATGATAGCAACAACCAAATTGAAATTAAAAACAATACAATTTACAACAACAAAAATTACTAAATATTTATGGTTCAATTTGACAGAGATGTGAAAACCTGTACACTGGAAAATACAAAGACTTCCTGAAAGAAATTAAGGAAACTCAAATTAATCTATAGATTCAATGCTATCTCAATCAAAATCCCAGAAAGATTTTGTAGAAATTGGAAACCTGACTCCAAAATTCACAAATGGAAAAAGGTTGTTTTGAACTTCATCAACATCAAGAACTGTTGATCTTCCAAAGCCATTTTTAAGGGTATAAAGAGACAAGTCCCAGAATGTGAGAAAATATTTGCACAGTACTTATTCCACAAAAGCCTTCTACTCAAATTGCATGCTTTAAACATGTGTAGTTCACTGTATGTCACATCTTTAAAACTTTTTTTTAAGCTAACTGATTCTCTTCCATAGTGGGATGTTTAGAATAATGTCTAAAATTGAAACATCAAGAATTAGAAATATTAGGAGGTAGGTTAAGGGTATGACATTTAAATGCCAAAAGAATCAGCTACAAGTTAAAAATATTTTTCCAAAGTACTTGGGGAATGGGGTAGAACTGACATAAAGGACTTTAGTTTTTCATATAAAACCTTTTAGAAGTTTCCTGTTAGATTATGTACATGTTACTTTGATGAAACTACATACTGCACCTAAAAGTGGCTAAGTAAAAGAACATCTTAACCATAGGACACAGGTCTATGCAGGCTCATTTATCTGAGTATTTAATGCACTAAAGTGGGAATGAAGAGGATTTCAATTTATTCCTATTAGGGATTAAACGTGCTTGAATTTTATTTGATAATTTATTTTTGCCCCACTTCATGTTGTTATTATAGAGCTGTCAAAGTGGTAAAATCCCAAAATATTTATCCTGAAAGGCAGGCCAAAACGATTCCCTTTTAGAACTTGTATTGTAAAGATTAATTAAGGTTCTGTGTCGTTATTTTCTGTACTTTATTGATTCAGGATTACTTGTACTCTACAAATGTGCTGAATTATTTACACATCCTGGGCAGCTAATGCTAATTCAGAACATGCCCAGTGGGACCTCAGAGCCCAGCAATGCTAAATGCAATCTGGGGATCAGTAACATTCCATTCATAAAATGCATCGCCCACAGGTTAATGGAAATAAACAATAGGCAAGACAATGAGTGGATTATGCAAATACACTGAAAAGATTTAAGCAAGGGGAGGGGACAACAAGAACCCAATTTGCGTTTTATTTAAACTCGGATTAAGGTTTATGGTATACAAAATGATTAAAGCCACTTTGCTAATTTGCTAATGCTCTAAGAACACTACACGAGGAAAACTATCAAAATAGACCGGCCCTGGCTTTTCTGTGTGTGTGGGAGAGGCTAATGGGGTGCCAAGGGATGAGATTAAGGGAAGGAAACTTTCAACACGAAGTGAACAGCATTCTGAAGACAAATTTGAGTGATCAGATTTATAAGACATTTATTGGCATTTATCTAAGACAAAGGTTTCATGGAACTAAAACTCAGGCTTTATATCCAACTACTGCTTTGTAAGAAATCTTCCTTTTTCATTCAAATCCGGTCCTATAAAACGAATTCAACTTGAAACACAAGTGCCTATTAGGAAAACCTGTTGAAGTGATAGTGTGAGAAACCGATGTCATTGTGAATTACATGGTAGATAATGTGTCCACCAAGCCCCTGAGTAATGGCGCAGGATGGGACTTGGCAAGAAGGAAACGTTCTCAAGTTGTTGGTTTGGAGATTTCTGAGTCTGAGTAAGGTGCAGCCTGCGGACAGACAGGCCAGCTGCTCCTCGCACTTGGCCTTGGAGCAGGAGCAGTGGTCGGGAGGGCTCACCAAAGCCAGGGGTCCCAGCAGGAGTGACCCAACACCCCCCACCCTACGGCCCCTTGTAAAGAGCAGTCACCTCATCACCATGTGGCAGTAACTTCCGAGGAGCCCACTGGAGCTCCCGGCCTCTGGCCCTGGCTTCAGAGCATCCGCATAGCCTGCCCTTCAGTCGTGGGTGTGTATCAGGAATGCAGGGGCCTGAAGGACTCAGGATAAATGACTCCCCTGGCTTAAGGGTTTTGTGTTTTGTGGTGGGAAGAGGGCGAGTTAGACACCGGTGTGGACAGGCAAATGTGAGGGGATCGGGGAGCTGGAACCTTGTTGGCCCTAGAAGTTATGTCAGTTGTGTGTTTCCATCTTAAACCACAGGGATACATGGGAGAAGTCGTTTCAATGTTATCATAGAAAAGAAATTATTAGGAAATGCTTTTTTAAAAAAGATACATTTTTATTGATTGCAGAGACGGGGAGAGAGAGAGAGAGAAACGTCAGTGATGAGAGAAAATCATTGATCAGCTGCCTTCTGCATGCCCCACACTGGGGATCAAGCCCACAACCTGGGCATGTTCCCTTGACAGGAATTGAACCTGAGACCCTTCAGTCCACAGACGGACACTCTATCCACTAAGCCAAACTGGCTGGGCCATTAGGGAATGCTTTTTAAGTATCTCTTTACTCAACGAACCCTAGTGGTTCTTTTCTGATTATTATATTCTTTATGCACATGTGCCATCAAAACTTTAGAACCTTTTCCATCAGAGTCTGAGCCCTTAGTAAGACATTTAAATCACAGGACCAGGTGAACATCAGCATTAAAGGTTTCCTGGGTGGGCTGGTGCCATTTTAACCACTTGTCATGGTTCTATCCTGCCAGGTAATAGAGGAGGGGATGGTTTAACATTTGGATAACAAAAGGTTTGACCTTTGTTCCTCCTTTTGTTTTTGAAGATACTGCTTTCCCTTTGGACGACCTGAAGGTGCTCTGAAAGCTACACTTTCCTTACTTGAAAGGGTACGTTTCAATGTTACTTTACAAACCCTGTTCACGCTGTCAGCTGCTGGGGGTCTCCGCTGTCTCGGCAGACAGTCTCCTTCCTCGGGAGAGCGCTCTCGGTGGAGTCCATTGTGTTTCACCAACTGATCACGTTTCCTTGCTATCTTCAAAATCCCCCTGTACCCCGCTTCCCCCTCCCAACGCCTTTCTGAAGCACACCTTGGCTTCATATGCTAAGTTGATGGCATCTTTTTGGTCATTTTCTATTTTTTCAATCTTTTTTTTCCTCCCGTCATGAAATAGGTGTGGTCTTTTTTCCAGTCAATGAAAAAATATAAGGAACTGGTTTTCGGACTTCACCGTTGTCTCGTCATTCCCCTGACTTATTTGTGCTTCTACCTGTCATAGTCCTCCTGCCTAAAAGAGTTTATCGTTTAATATTCACAAACATATCATTCTTTTTATTCTAAAATCATCTCAGAATTTATTTCCGTTCAATCTGTGTATTGCTCTAAATGAATTCAGGAATTGTAGAAATTCATTTCCCCCCAAAAAATTGATACCAAATAAGGTTTCATTCCATGCTGAAAATTTGTTTATTAATGAAGGTACTATATTTCCACTCCTGTTTTTGTGGTAGATTAGGTTTGAAAGAGAAGTATTATTTTCATCTGTTTATAAAACTTTTCATATGCTCATGGGAAGCTAACAGGTAAGTGGGAAGCTAGTTCCTAGTCCTTATCAGTGTGAAAAGGCGATGTCTATGACTTAGCTGGTTTGGCTCGGTGGACAAAGCATCAGCCTACGGACCCAAGAGTCCCGGGTTTGGTTACAGTCACGGGCAGGTACCTCAGTTGCAGGGTCCACCCCAGTCTGGGCCCTGGTCCGGGTTAGTTCAGGAGGCAACCAGTCAATGTGTTTCTCTCACATCAATGTTTCTCTCTGCCTTTCCCTCTCTCTTCCACTCTCCTTAAAAAAAAAAAAAAAAAAAAAAAAAAAAAAAAAAAAAGACAATATGTAGAAATCATCTATGGCCCATTATTTGATCATTCTGATGCTGATTTATCAACTTCAAGCTCTTGTTCGTATCCATTTTTCAGCCCAGTGATTGCATTGTTTATTAGCACCTCTATGAAAACCCCGAAGGGATTTTAGGGATTTAAAGGCTTGGGAGAGGGCTAGAACTAGTGGCTAAAATGAGGTCTTTCACATATAAATTGGTTTCATTATATCCCTATCTTATCCTTGATTACTGTGCATTGTGTGAAAGAAATATTCTTGTAGGAATTGTCTGTTTAATTAGAATGTTTATAATGTTAAGAGCTGCATGCATCTTAAGCTTTTCAAAGGCTATGTCTCATCCTATTCATTAAGGTACATGGATAAGATGAGAACCTAAAAGATAGCTTTACTTTTTGGAACCGCATCCCATCCTGGGTACCAGACTCCCCAGCCTTCCCCCCCCCCCCCCCCAGCAGGGAAGAGTTGGTGGTAGCAGTGGTGGCCCATGCCCTGCGCTGACAGCGGGCAGGATGGACAGCGACCTTTATTGCAGTTGTAGTCACTAATCATGTCTCTTGCTTGAAGTGAGGGAGGAATGGTAAAAGCCTTATCTTCGTTTTCATGTCTCTGTACTTACTGACACCTTAGCAAAATAAAATAAAGTCTACGTGTGAATTCTTGATACTTAGTAAGAAACATTGCCTGGTTTCAACCCTGGACTCACCTCATTCTAATTTTAACAGCTCCTTATTTCTATTATGTAAAAGGCTATTACCATGATAAGGCCTAGTGATAGAGTTTATGAGTCTGCCTGTGGTACAAAACTAATCTGATATTCAAATTTCAGTAATAATCACATAAAAATAATAGTGCATGTTAATGCTTGTACATTTTTTTACTATAAGTAGAAAGATTTTTCTGACTATAAAGGGTCTAATGTTTAGTTCAAAATAAAGTGCAAGTATCTGTCTGTTTTAACGATCAGGACTACGAGAGTATGATGAATAAATGACGTTGATGGAGAGGAAGCTTCCAAATGATGGAGTTTGTTGTTTTCAAAAGGAAACTTTGGCTAACAAAATTAAAACACGTTGTCAGGATCACTAATGCTAGAAACACTGAATACATTTGAGATTATAAGATCCTTAGTGCCAAGACTTATGGAAAGAGAAAGAAATAATGAAGCAGGAAGTGGGTGTTTTCATGTTCTATCATTATTTCTTCCCCATAAAAGACTAATAGGATAGTAAGAACACTTAAGTATTGTGGTCCTTATAGTAACATTTTGCTATATACTTTATAATTTGAATGCAAGCAGATCAGGATAAAGCCATTAACTTTATGAAAAATAGAGTTTGACTAAGAGTGGAAACAAAACTTATTGTGAGCAGTTTTATCACTAGGGAAGTTTTAAGGGAAGTTACCAGTCATTAAATATGAGTGTTTAAGTACATTGTATTTTGAATTATGGATATAACTGTATTCCCCCTATACCAATAGTAATATTTTTAAAGGGAAATGTCCAAAGACACAATTTAGGAGCCCAACGGAGAATAATCAGTTTTTTCTAAATTAGAAAGTTTCCATGTCTCTCAACACTTGAAACTACATTTCACTGAGACAAAGAAGTTTTCTCCCTCATGAGTAGATCATAGTAACTAACGTTTAATTAGCAAAAGCAGTAGTCTTGATTTTTATAGAGCACAAAATAATATGCTACTTAATGGAGTTTTGTTATTGTTCTTATCTATGTTGCTCAAAACATTGAAAGCTTTGAAATTAAGAGGCAGGGAGGACAAACTTTGTTCATTGCTTGTCCCAGTGATGGTAATCCTGATCTGAAACAGCTGCTCTAATGGTGTCATGGGTCCCCGGGGGAAGAAAGGCAGTCACACTGAATGGTGGCTTGGCCTGTGGGAGGTTTAGATGTGCACAAATGAGGCTTCGGCAGGAGGAGCCAAGATTAGAGGATTACCTCCCAGTTGTGAAGTGCCACTAATTACTTCCCCCGGTTACCCAGGACCCCTCCTACTAATACATATAGTCAGGTCTAGAGCAATTTGTATGATTTGTTTTTAGTATTTTATGCAATCCCTCTCTCTCTCTCCCCTTCCCCCTCACCAGGTTTTAATGAAAGATATTGCCACTCCCATCCCAGCAGAAGAGGTGAAAAAAGTGGTCAGAAAATGTCTGGAGAAAGCCGCCTTGATCAATTACACTAGACTCACAGAATATGCCAAAATAGAAGGTCAGTGCAGTGAGCAATTGCCGAAGTGGCAGCGAGAGCCAACAATGCCTATTAAACTGAATTTTCCGTGAGAAGCCCTTTCCTTTGCTGAACAAACCTGTGCCCTGGCAAAGGGAAATGTCTCATTAAAATCTCAGCTGGTGAACTGAAGAGCTTTTTCCTATTCATTGCTTTAATATGCCTCCTGGGACTCCGCTTGAATGAAAGACCCAGGATTCGTGCTTAAGTTGTCCTTTGTTCTTATTTTGAGTTTGCAAGGAACCAAGAGGTGTTTTCATGGGTTGTGTTTTTTGGCATCCCTGTAAGTATGTCTAACATTTAAACTATGGACGGTGTATTCTTTCCTGATCAGTAGCAGTGTAGTGTTACATAACTTTATTTTCTATTCTGTGGTGTCACTCGGAGAAGGGGGAAACTTGTTGATTATCATGAGAGCTGAAATAAATGGGTAGAATTACTTGCAACCTTTAATTGCTTGCAGTATATTGATGCATTGGAAGATTAGATCTCCTGAGAGGACTGTGCATTTTTTTTTCTCTTTCTTCAGGTTCTATTCATTGAGGAAACTGTCATTTAAGATGTTTAGAAATAAGTAGGTTGAAATTTGTGACCAAGTCACATAAGCAGTTTTTACTCAACAGTCCTTTGATTGATATAATTAAAAGTAATAGAAAGTACCTTACATTTTCCACTCTGATTATAAAACTAGCTTGTTCAACACATGTACCATTTCCTTAGGGAAGGAAAAAGCTTGCAATGTCAAATATTTATGTCTAACTATAAAAAGTAAATCATTAGAAAAAATTTAGTCAATTTTAATATAAAGTTTTACATGATGAATTATAAATGTATTAATGAGATGCTGTTATAATAGTTTCATCAAAATGGTGACAATGGAAAAGATGACTATAATTGGCTGTGTTATATCCTTTTTTCTCTCCAAATCTGATCAAGCTTTCTAACGAGCATGTGATAACCAACCTCCTGAGTGATTAACAAAAAAGCCATCCCATCACTATAGCAACCAATATTATATCACGAGAGTAACAACATGAAACCTCCTTAGTTACCAGTTTAACATCATTAATTATGATATCATGTTGTGTTAAAGCACAAGCAATGCATATTAGATCATTTGGGGAAAGTGGAAGATAAACAGATTGGTTTTCACATTTTGAATACCCGTTCAGTTTTCATGTTTTGGGAATAATGGGTGTTGCATACATGGATTGAAAGAATTAATATAAAAGTAGACATATTAAAATCTTTCAAATCTGGCAATGAGAAAAAATGTGGACAACCTGAATAAATACAGTACTGCTTTATCTAAGTTTTATGAATCCTATCCAAAAAAAAAAAAGATGAAAATCTTTTTTTAAAATGTATCTTTATTGTTGAATGTATTATAAATGTTCCACTCTTCCCCCCATTGGTCCCTTCCACCTCACACCTGCACCCCCAGGCCTGCACCACACTATTGTCAGTCCCCAGCACACACACACACACACACACACACACACACACACACTCCCACCTTCCCTCTGAGATTTGTCAGTCTGTTCCATGCTTCTGTTGGTCTGGATCTATTTTATTATTTTTGTTCTTAACTGTCTATTTCAGTTCATTATCTTGACCATTACCTAATTCTTTTTGGAACTTACCCTCTCTTATCTGAGACTATTCTAGAAAATGGATCCAGGTCGATCTAATGAGCAGTGTCCTTAAAAAAAAAATATATATATATATATATATATATATATATATATATGCTTATTGGATGTGAAAAACTTCTATGTGTTGTTTTATCTCCCTCCTCCCTTTGTTTTGTGTCTTAAAAAATAAAGAGCTTTTCTTTTATGCTTAGATTTCAGACTAAGAACGAAGTCCCATCTAAGTTAGCGGGAAGTGGGCTGCTTCTCTTGGCTGGAGGGGTCTCCTGTATTGTGGGAGCAGCAGGGGTAGCGTGTGCTTCTCTCCTAAACTGTCTTTTCTTACGTTTTAGGCCCGGCAGAAAAGGAAACAGGTAACTGATGCCTGTGCATGCCTGTGTTACCTCTAGCGTGGTGCCGCTGTGCTGTGATGTTATGAGTAGCCCTTTCCTTGTCAGGACTCCTGAGGGATCACTTTCAGATGGTGAAGAAAACTTGGGTTTTGTCAGAACTATGGCGAATGCTCTGTAGGGATAGTTGGGCCATTTGTGTCTGTAGAAGTTCAGCGTGGCCTGTTTCTGACATGAATTCAGAGCAAAGCCCTGAGGCTGAGTTAATGCGATGCGTTATTTTTTAAGCATAGACGCTAATCTTATTGGGAGCTTTTGCCAGTATTTGAAGGGCTCTTCCCACCAGAAAAGAGAACCATCTTTCCTTTATCTCTCCTGAAAAATAACACCAGGGAAAAGCACCAGTGCTGTTAGATAAAAAGGAAGCAGCTCTTGACTCGGAAAGTTGTTAATCATGGGGAGGAGCGGAGGTTATGAAATCCCATCTCAAGAAATTGCTGGGAGAGAGTGGATTTTGAAAGGTTTTGTTACTCTTTTCTAGTGTCACTTATCGCAGTTGCAACTTTTATGTTTGAATATTTTTATTTATTGACTCAGAAGGGGGAGGGAGGAAGGGAGAAATAGAGAGAAGGGAGGGAGAGAAACATTGACTTGTTGTTCCATTTGTTTATGCATTGATTGGTTGATTCTTGTATGTGCCCTGACTGCAGTCCGAACCCACAACCTTGACGCATCAGGACAACACTCCAACCAACTGTGCTCCTCAGCCAGGGCTGGAATTATTTTAGTTACATTTTGCACGCAGTGTTATAGACAAGTTTGCTTGGGTTGTTTGTAATTGAAGTCTTCTATTATGTTTCTTTTTCCTTTTTCCCTACATTTTCCTTTCTTTCTTTCTTTTTTTTTTTTTTAAAGTATTTGACCCCTGCGAGAGTCAGGAACAAAACACTCAGAGCCAGGAAAAGGGAAGAGAACCCACCTATCATGGTCGCTAAAGGGCACTTTAGAAAAAATGAATTAGGAAAAAGGAATGAGACTGCCAGTCCCTTTCATGACAGCCCATTGTGACAGCAGCAGTCCAGTGCTCTTTCGCAAACTTTTTCTAAACCTCTCGTGGCACTTTATCCCCCACACCCTTGCTGTGGTGAGCGCAGTGTTTATAGTTTGCACACAGCAGTCCAGGGTCCTTGTGGCCCTCCCACTGCCAGACAGTAAATAGGGAGGCCCCCCGGGAGGAGAGCCGGGTCCTGGTCCCCCGCCTATAGGCTCCGCTCCTTCCCCTGAGGGGGGTCACAGTGCACCTTCAGGAAGGATGGGGTGCAGACTACTGCCCGGGAAAGGGCATGTGCTGCCGCCCCCTCTTACCTCACTGCCTTTCCTTCACATGCATTGAGCATCCACGCCTCTGCTCAGCTGGACAGCCTGACACGAGGAAGAGGGCCTTTTAAAAATTAAATGCTTGCATAGAGAAGAGGGGGAAAAAGTGAGAGATGTCTCGGTAATTGAAGTGGATAGAACAGAAAGCTAATCTCAAGTGAAGAATGTTCTGAAGTAACCGAAGAGAGGTTTTTAAGAAACGTAGTCCTATTCCTTCAGTTGCATTTGGCTGTGAGTTAACAGGGTTACTGAGAAATGCTGTTAGGGTGCTTAGAAAAGTGAGTAAAAATGAGGATATCAGTAGAATGTGTAAGAGTGCAAATGCTGGATAAGACTTTCAAACAGCACTCTCCAGGGCATTATAATCATTACCCATTGTTAGTTTGTAGAAAAGAGTAAAATTCTGCTCAAGACTTGTCATCGTGTTCTCTACCCACTGCCTGTTGCTCCAAAGGTTGTTTCTTTTTTTTAATTTACATTGTGTCAGTAGTTCCTTAAACAACTCTTTAAACTAGAAACCAGCTATAATAAACACACTCAAATATTCAAACACATGGAGGCAAAATAGCATGTTATTAAATAATGAATGGTCACCAATGACATTAAGGAATAAATTTAAAATTTCCTGGAAATGAATGAAAATGAATACACAACAACCCAAAATCTATGGGACACAGTGAAAGCATTCCTGAGAAGTTCATGGCACTACAAGGCCTACTTTAAGAAATAAGAAAAATCTTTAATAAATTATCTAACCCTAAAGCTAAAAGAAATAGAAAATCCTAAAGGAAGTAGAAGGAAGGAAATAATAAAGATCAGTGTGAAAACCAATGACACAGAGTCTAAGGAAAATAAAATACAAAAGCTGGTTTTTGGAAAAGATAAACAAGATTGAATAACCTCCAGCCAAATTCATTAAGAAAAAAAGAGAGAACCCAGATAAATTAGAAACAAAAGTGGTGAGGTAACAACTGACAACATAGAAATACAAAGGATTGTAAGAAAATATTACAAACAACTATATGCCATCAAATTGGGCAACCTGGGCAAAATGGGCAAATTCCTAAGAACATACAATCTTCCAAAACTGAATCAGGAAGAATCAGAAAACCTGAATAGACCAATATATATATTTTAAAAAAAACCAAAACAAAAAACTTTCAGCCAGCAAAAGTCCTTGACCAGATGACTTCACAGAGGAGTTTTGCCAAACATTCAAAGAACTAACACCTATACTCCTCAAACTATGCCCAAAATTTTAAGAAAAAAAGGAATGCTTCCAAGTCTTTTTATGAGGCCAGTGTTATCCTAATCCCAAAACAAGATAGATAGACTCTAAGGAGAGAAAATTACTGGCCAATATTCCTAATGAACATTGATGCTGAAATCCTCAACAAAATATTAGCAAATCAGATTCAGCAATACATTTAAAAGATTATTCACCATGACCAAGTGGGATTTATTCCAAGGATGAAAGGCTGGTAAAATATTCAAAAATCAATAACTGTGATAAAGGATAAAAATATGATCCTATGAATAGATGCCAAAAAAAGCACTTGACAAAATCCAGTATATATATATATATATATATATATATATATATATATATATATATCCTATATATATAAAATCCTATATATATAAAATCCTAAGCTACCAGAACACCAGTAAGGCCCAAATGGCTGGTCGCTAGGATGTGTATAGACCACCAGGGGGCAGATGCTTGATGCAGGAGCTGCTCCCTGGTGATCAGTGCGCTCCCACAGCCAACCTCCTGTAGCTAACCAATGCCCCCTGGTCCCTCCCCATGCCAGCCAACCTCCTGCAGCTCCTTCCTCTGTCCAGCAGAACCCAGCTGGTGGCCAGCAGCCAGGAGAAAGGACCCATCTAGTGATCGGCAGGAAGGTGGGGCTGGCTGGGGGGACGGCCTGGCAGAGAGAAGGCCCTGCTGGCAGCCGGAAGGCCCTGATCAGCCCTGATCACCAGCTAGGCCTAGGGACCGATCTGTGCATGAATTCCATGCGCCAGACCCACTAGTGTTTTATAAAAACTCTCAGCAAAGTGAGGGATCATACCTCAGCATAATAAAGGCCATATATTGCAAACCTACTGCCAACATCATACTCAATGGGCAAAAACTAAAAGCATTTCCCTTAAGAACAGGAACAAGACAGGGTTGTCTGCTTTTACCACTCTTATTCAACATAGTACTGGACATACTAGCCACAGCAGTCAAACAAGGAGAAAAAATGAAAGGTATCCAAATGGGAAAGGAGGAAGTAAAAGTGTCATTATTTGCAGATGACATGATATTGTACATAGAAAACCCTAAAGACCACCAAAAGCTACTAAAATTAATCGGCAAAGTAGCAAGATATGAAATTAACATCCAGAAATTGATGGCATTTTCATACACCAATAATGAACTCTCAGGGGGGAAAAAAAAAAAAATATATATATATATATATATATCCATCCCATTTACCAACGCAACAACAACAGAATAAGATACCTTAAAGTAAACTTAACCAAGGAGGTAAAAGGTCTGTATTGGGAAAACTATAGGACATAGAAAAAAGAAATAGAAGATACAAACATGTGTAAGCATATAGTGTGTTTGTGGATTGGAAGACTTAATATAATTACAATGTCCATACTATCCAAAGCCATCTACAGATTCAGCACAATCCCTATTAAAATATCAATGGCATATTTCACAGATCTAGAATAAATACTCCAAAAATGTATATAGAACCAAAAAGAGCCCAAATAGACATAGCAATGTTGAGAAAGAAGAAGAAAGTAGGAGTGATCACAATTATAATAAAAAAAATAGCCCAGTATCGCCACAAGAACAGGCATATAGACCAATGGTACAGAACAGAGAACCCACAAATTGACCCAAAATATTTTACAAAAGAGGTAACTGAGACTTCAAAAAAAGTAACTTGCACAAGGCTGTACTGTTGTTATTAAAATTCAACATAACTGAGGTTTCCACCCACGTCCTTCAGACACCAGAGCCCTCTGCATGCTCTTTCCACTGGCTGCTCTGCCTCCAAGGCTGTCTGATTTGAAGCAGTGGCATTTTTTAAACACTTCAGCCATGTACAAAAGTCAAGGGTTAATTAACACTTGTAGGATCACTTTTTCAAAAAGTAATGATCTATAGTAATAAAAGCATAATATGCTAATTAGACTGGACAGCCAAACAACCTTACAGACATCATTCCAGATGCCCTTCCAGATAAGCCACTGCCGCAGGGGCAAGGCAGAGGTGGTTAGGGGCAATCAGGAAGGCAGGTAGAGGTAGTTAGAAGTGGTCAGGCAGGCAGGTGAGTGATTTAGGGATGATCAGGCAGGCAGGCAGAGGTGGTTAGGGGCAATCAGGCAGGCAGACAAGCAAGTAGGAGCCAGCAGTCCTGAATTGTGAGAGTGATGTCTGACTGCCAGTTTAGGCCCGATACTACAGGCCCTGTGGGGAATGGGCCTTAAACTGGCAGTTGGACATCCCTAGAGGGTCCCAGATTGTAAGAGGGTATAGGCCTGGCTGAGCCCAACCCCCTCACCCCTTCCCTGTTCCCTGTGCACGAATTTCATGCGCAAGGACTCTAGTATTTAATAATTAACTCATGTGCCTGGCACTATCCTAAGCACTTTACATCTATTCATTTATTCCTTCTAACTCTTTAAACAAATACTATTACTATATGATTACTCTTTCAGGAAACTGAAGCAGAGACTTAGCCAGCTGGGCTGTGGTCACAGAGCTTAGTGGAAGACTATAAACCACTGTCTAACTATTATATAATCACTAGGAGCCCATTTGCAGGAAAATTTCTGCAGGCTGCTGCCATGTGCGCTACCGCCCACCCTGCCCCACCCCGCCTGCACTTTCCCTCGTTAGACACCTCGATTTCTGCTTTTCCTCCCTCTTCCTTCTAAGCTGTCCTCAGTCTTCACTCCTCCCTCACTCAGTGTATGCAAATTAGCCACCAACTTTGTGGGGTTAATTTGCATACTCTGATTGGATGTGGGCGTAGTGAAGGTTAGGTCAGTTAGCATTTTTCTCTTTTATTAGTGTAGATAGTGCTATCTTCTTATTCTCCTGTGTTTTCCTCCCTCCCCTTTCTTGGTAAAAGCTTGTATAAAGTTAAATTTGCTCTCAGTTACAACTGAGACATGGTCACTTGAAAGGGAGTCCTCAGTGGAGGTCCCTGCAGGAATATGACAGAAGCCATACATGTGACTTAAAATTTTCTGTCAGTCACATTAAAGAGGTGAAAAGAAACAGGTGAGATGAATGTTAATGATATAGTATACTCAATATCATTTTAAAATGTACTCATTATACAATATTATTAATGAGCTGCCTTACATTACCTTTTCGTACCATGTCTGAGAAACTCGGTGTGTGTTTTACCCTCACACCCCACGTCCGTTCAGAGTGGCCCCATTGCAAGGCTCATTGGCCATGTGTGGCGAGTGGCTGCTGGATGGGGCAGGACAGGTTCCTAGAGTAAGGCTGAGAGAGGGCTCCACAATCTGAATCTTTTTATCTCCCCCCCGCCCCTCCCCCCCCCACACACACATCTTTAGAGTCTGGAGTGGAAAGTGACTAAAATGCACCACCTCCTCAAGCTCAGAGTACCTCTCCCTCTTCCCTGCTTTAATTTCCTCTGTCGCACTTCAGACCTAGCATGTAAGATACTTCATTCACCTGACTGTTGTCCTAATGTTAGCCCCGCAAGGGCAGGGCTTTTGTGTTTTAGTAGCTGCTACGTCTCCCACGCTAAGAAACGCGCCTCGCTCCTAGTGGGCACCCGATAAATATTTACTGTGTGAATGAGTGAGTCTGGCACAAAGCATGATCGCGCTGTTTGTAGCAGAGAGGACACTGTAAGCTGGCAAGCTGGCCGAAGGCTCATTCAAACCAATCACTGAATACTTAACGATGTAGAGCAACAATTAACCACTTAACAAGATGGAAACAAATTACACTAGGATTTCATGGTTTCGGGGAGGGAGAAGGAGCCATCAACTTGGGATCGCAGGAGCTGCATCGCAGTTACATTACCAGTATCTAGTCATCTGACCTGGCTCAGATGTTTCTGTAATCCAGCATGATGCTCAGTTTTGACTCGTTATCCGCTTCCATCCTTGGGAATTCTCCAAGTTCTCCTTTGGCACCATACATTTGCAGAAGAGAGGGATTTCACAACTTCTAAACACATGAAATAAAACAAATTACCTTTATCCAAGTGCCTTCTTCCCTTTTGGCAAACTGTTTGCATGTGTTTTACCAGAACAGTTTCTTTTTAGGACATAAGATTTCTAGAACGCTCATGTGTTTTTCCTTTTATCTATTTTAAGAAATGTTTAAGATTTATACCCTTGCAGTGTAAATCTTTACAACTAGCTTTCTTCTTTGGTTTAACTTTATCATGAACTCTTTTATTGGCTTAATAGTAAGATTATTTTTATTTATAACCTAAGATTGAAAGTATGACAAAGCGACATCATACTCAATAGGCAAATTCATGTTGGGTTGATTTCTCGGTTGATTTTCCATTTTCCTAATTGCCTTTGTAATCGCATGCCCATTGATGCAAACTCACTGTGATTTTTAACGAAGAAATCATTTGTTCTTTAATTTGAGGGATTTCTTAGAGACAATGACAACAATAATGCACCTAATATCAGTCCCAACTTTTTCCTGAAAACGACGTATCACATAGTGACTTACGACAAAAGAGGCGAGAACCATAACTGAGAGCTTGTCTTGGCCTGAGGTCCTTGGCATTGATTTAGGACCTGGGTCCACTGTGAACCCAGGAACTCAGAGGTGCCCCACACAGAAGGTAGCATGGGTTGAACAGACAGAGTCCCTGGACAGTGAGGTTCTGCCGGGCCTCTGGTTGCCAGGCTACCGGGCTAACCCCAGCGAGCTCAAGTTCAGTCTCAGTTGTTGAGTGGGACAGAGATGGTTCCCAGGGGGCTGTGCTGCTGGCTGTCTCTGAGAGGAGAAGTCGCCCTGTGGTGACTTGCTGACGTCATTAGGATGTGTTTGCCATCTGGGTGGCATTTTAATTTAGCACTCACTGTCAGTAGCGATGAAGGATAAATAAATAAAATTGCCCTGCTTAAAGATGTGTGTTTACAAAAGGAAGTATATAAAAGTACTGCACAGTTGATGGAAATACTTTTTTTTATGAAGTACTAATATTTCTAGGTTTTCTCTTAAAAGTTGTGATTTCTTATTAATCTGATTTTTTTAAATTTACTATTATATATACCATGGATTCAGGTTACCAATGACTAAATGATAGACCTGAAATTTTGTATTCCCTGAAGTATTGACAGCAGTGCACAATAGAATGTGTCCATCAGTAAAAGACAGAATCCTCACCCTAAAAAAAGTACAACAGGTAATTTAAAAAATTCTGTGCTTCCTTTCGAGAAAGTGTGGCTTGGAGGATAGACCTTCACCTAAAAGTAAAACCTCGGTGACCATTTCTGCTCCTGAGTCACCTAATGATTTAAGGACAAATTGGCTCTAAAAGAAAGAATGACTTACTATCTTTTTCATTAGACTGTTTGAGAAAATCCTATACGTCGGTCAAAAGTTTTTTGTTTGTAAAGCAGTGTGTTTACAGTACAACCTCATTGCTTGAGTTACACTGACTTAGTGTCCGCCATCATCTATTAATTAATTTGGGACCAAATTAAAAGTTATTTTTGAACTCTACATAAAAAAACCAACTATGAGTATTTTTCAGATGGTCAGTGAACCCCTTAGGTTATTTAGGAAGGTAATTTTTCGGATAGCAATGAATGACTTTGATTCCTGTCACCTAATATGATGCAATTGAAACTTACCTTTGCCCTATTCTTATCAACATGTTCTTATCAGCATTGAATTAGATGTCATTACCATCACTTCCTGGCCACACCATTAGCCTTAGTCTAGATAGTGTGCACACCTCCGCATATTCCCATCAGGTTCCCTTTCAAGTGCTATGTAAGTAGTACGAAACCACTTCATCTTTCCCACATCTGATCGGCAGTGAATGAGGGTTTCTAGTCTATTTGCTGAACTTTTCTGCCACCATCACACTAGCCATCCAAGGTAACAACCCAACAATATATAATGTGTGTGTGCACACCAGTTACCATGACAATGCCAACAGATTAATTTCTATGTATCAAAAAGATGTTTTGGGGCCCTGGCCAGGTGGCTCAGGTGGTTGGAGCATCATCCTGTGCACTGGAAGGTTGAGGGTTTGATTCCTGATCAGGGCATATACCTAGGTTGCAGGTTTGATCCCTGGTAGGGCCACATACTGGTACAGGAGGTACCTTGTCAGTTTTTCTCTCTCTCTGACTTCTCTTTTCCTTCCTCCCCCCTCACACCCTTTGCCCTTTCTCTCTTGTTAAAATCAGTAAACATATCCTCAGGTGAGGATTAAAATAGATGTTTTGGGGACAAATAAACAGGAGATTCAGGGATTATTATTAGAAGAGGGGGAGGGCAATTGGGGGATAAGGACATATATGTAATACCTTAATCAATAAAGAGCCAAAACCAGTTTGGACCAGTGGATAGAGCTTCGGCCTGCGGACTGAAAGGTCCCAGGTTTGATTCCGGTCAAGGGCATGTATCTTGGTTGAGGGCATATCCCCAATTGGGGGTGTGCAAGAGGCAGCTGATTGTTGATTCTCTCTCATCGATGTTTCTAGCTCTCTATCCCTCTCCCTTCCTCTCTGTAAAAAATCAATAAAATATATTTTTTTTAAATCAATAAAGAAAAAAAAAGCATTAGGAAAAAAATAGAAGAGCTAAGTAATCTGTAGGATAGGAATAAAAGAAAAATACTTCCATCAGACTGTTTAAGAAAAGGAGATGCAGATACAGTATGAAAGAGGAAAATAGAGGGACAAGACACAGAAAATAAAACTATTATGAATAAATATAAAAATTGAAAGACTGGATGAAATGGAAAAAAATTTTTTTGAAAAACCATATGTTGCTATAATCAGCATTAGAAACAAAACTCGATAGGCCAGTAAGTTTTAAAAAAATTGAAGTTGTTATCAAAGACCTTCAATTTCCAGATATCTAAGCCAGGTTGTTTTTGGAGCTGAGTTCTATCAAACTTTTAAGGAAGAAATAATTTGCATCCAAAATAAGTTTAATAAAATGGAAAATGAGTGACAGCTGATCAATTCATTTTATGAAGCAAATATAATCTTGATTCCCAAACCTGATAAAAACAACAACAAAAAAGAGTGAGTACAAGCTCATTTTATCTTAAGTATACTTTTGCACAAAATTCCTAAATATATGATAATAATACCCAACAGAGAAAATAATATGTCATACCCAACCGAGTTTATTCCAGGAATGTAAGTGGTTCAACATCAGAAAACCAGCAAACTGACAGCAAAAAATCATATCTCAGTAGATGCAGGAAAAAGTATGTGAAACCGGTCAATAGTCATGTATAATTTAAAATTATGCTGCTAGTTGTAGAAAGTTTCTTAACTTTATAAAACCCATGTAAGAAAAAACTTACGGGGGAAAAAAAACATGCTTTTTTGCACATTTCTTTAACAGCTGTCTTAATAAAAGACAGCTCCATTCTCCTATATGATTTTGCACTTAGTATACTACAATATAATATTTTTGTTGGTGGGTATGAAAAAAATCTGGTCACCTACTGATAGGTAGTTGTAACAGGAGAAATTTTAATAGACTTTTTAGATAATTGTGATTTTCTTTTATGATATTGCATCAAAACTTGACAAGTAATAAATAGTTTCTTAAAGGTTAATTGCAGTGTGGAATCTGAAAGCATATCATGAATTTTTCATGTTATTTAATTACATTCAAATGGTTTATCATGCATTTTGAATAAATCTTTCACCATGCATGATTCTTTGACATCTTGTATTGACCAAGGAAAATATTGACAAAGATTATATTTTTAAAAATCCCTTGTTAATTAATATCACCTGTCCAACCAGTAATGTTTTAAAGGATTGGGAAGCTGTCAATCTCATGACAACTTTCTAAAATTCTTCTTTTCCTTGAAAGCTCTTAATTTTGTCTGTGGAAACAAAAACTGTCTATTATCCTTAAAGTGACCAGTTTACTTAGTTTCTCGAAATGCATTTGCCAAATAGCCAAGTCTAAAAAACCATAATTTTGTTCATCAGTTCTCCTTTCAACTAAAATTGGTTCTCTGTGAAAGAATAAAAAACAAAAAACAAACAAACAAAACAAAACAAAACAGCCAGTTCAGCCCTCAGCTCAATCATACAGTACCTTCCCTGGAGACAATCATGATAGCTCAGTGCAGACATGACTTATGCAAACTTCTCATTTTGTCACAGGTGTTATTTAAAAATATACTCGTCGAGAGATTCAACAAAATAATTTTTAGCTGTTTCATCAAGGCATTCATATGTAAAATGCTTTTGTCCTTTGCTATCATGGGTATGGTTTAGCCTTAATTCTCGCTAAGGCAACAGCAGTTTCACCCACCATTACTTTTGCATCATCGCTGTAAAGATGAACAGTGTAAAAAGGCAAACCATCTTGTATTATTATGAAAATAGTTTTTATCTCTCAGATTCCCTAACGGTCTTGGAAATGTCCCGTGGTCCATGGCCCACATGGAGAGCTGCTGTTCCGCACTGTCAATCAATTAGCTAGAAAATACAAACAGACATAAAGTGCCTTTCATTGGGACACCCAAACTATAAGGCATCCAGGAATTGACTGTACCAAAAGCATGTAAAACTTCCTAAACTGATATAAAGGAAAATTTGAAACTCAAATAAAGGTCCTAGAGAGTAATCAAAGTAGGTGTAGGGATAGCCCATAACTTTAAGAGAGGTGAAATGATACTGTACTATAATATACTAGAGACCCAGTGCACGAAATTTATGCACAGGCAGTGTCCCTAGGCCTGGCTGGTAATCAGAGCCCATCTGTGGGGTGACTGGAAGGGTGATTGGGGCCTCTGCTCTCACCCACCTTGGCCTGGCACTGCCCACTCACCTGCTCCTCCATCGTGCCACAATCCTGCTCTTGTTGAGTCCCATTGGGATGGCAGCATCTCCACTGCTACCCACTGCCAGCGCTGTGTAGCCAATGCCTGCTGTGTTCTGCTGCAACCCCCTGGTGGTCAGCACACATCTAGCTCCCGGTCAGTTGAACTCTCACCCATAGGGACAATTTGCATATTAGCCTTTTATTATAGAGGAGGATAAGCTCTCCTCCCAGATTTCATTAGTATCCCAAGGGTATTTTAAAGAACTTCATAAGTTTACTATGAAAATTTAAGTGGGAGAATAAAGGGTACTGAGTAACTAAGTCAACTTCAAAAAGAGAAAGATCAGAACAGTGTGTGGAGACTTGCCTTGCCAGATACTAAGACAAATTAAAAGATAATCACCAAGGCCCACACTAGGGCAGATACCCAGAATGGGAAGATAGGGAGACTTGTGTAAACTAAGTCCTCCCTTACTGTTCTCAGTAGGTTCTGCAACGTGAAGTGACATACAATGAAACCCATTTTACCACAGGCTAATTGATATAAACAAGAGCTAATGTCATCAGCATAACACTGAGCTAGATGACATTACTCAAGGGCATGCTGTGTATATGGGAGCCTGATGTGCTTTCTCTTTAGTAAAGGGGGACCAACACACAGTGGGCCGAGGATGGGCTATTTGTGAGGTGATGTTAGATGGGCTTAGCTGAAACCGGTTAGGCTCAGTGGATAGAGCGTCAGCCTGCGGACTGAAAGGTCCCAGGTTTGATTCAGGTCAAGGGCATGTACCTTGGTTGTTGGCACATCACCAGTAGGGGGTGTGCAAGAGGCAGCTGATAGATGATTCTCATCAATGTTTCTAACTCTCTATCCCTCTCTCTTCCTCTCTGTAAAAAATCAATAAAATATATTTTTTTTAAAGAAAGAAACATGGTCTCCAGAGAAAGTAAGAAACCTCATTTTTTAAAGAAGGAAATATCTACCATATAAATTTAGCATTTCTCTTTATCATAACTATCCCCAATTAGTATTTTACTTTTTCACTTCCTTGATGATATCCTAAGTTCATCTCATGTCTATATCAGTTGAAACAAAATTGTTTTAACTTTCTTATAAAACGTAACTGGTTACATTTAATTTATTAGACAACCACTTGTGCTGGAAAACAAATAATTCACACACTTTGAGGTGATGCTACAAAAGCTGCTCCCTGAGTCATATTTAGATGCCCAGATCCAAAAGAAGAGTCGCGTACGCACGGGAAAGTGCATCAGGAGTACTTAATCCCTGGGCCCTGGAAAAATGATTTTATATTCTCCCAAAGCTATGCTTTGGTGAATATTTGCCTTCTGTAAAAGTTCTCAGTGAGCACATAAGCTCCTCCTGAGAAAACAAAGCATTTTATGTAACGTGTCCTTCGCTGTGCTCCTCACTGAGAATCATTCCCTCGGCCGTGATCTGTAACACCCTGCACAGCTCTTGCTAGAATCTTACCTCCTTCCTCTGAAGATGCATGGAAATCTCATTACAAGTGTTCAACACCTGTTCCCGGAAAGGTCTTGCGTTTACTCAGCTCACTTGACAGTGTGTCAGGCATCTGTGAATTTTTTTTTTTTTTGCTTTTATATGGAATGTGATTCACAGATAAACACAGACTCCAAATAATAGCCTTTCTTCCTTGTATGAGCAATTCCATAGAATTTGTCATCGTCTAACGCCAGGGTTTGAAACCAACTGATTGATGACCCTCTGGTTTATTTGCGAACATGTGTCAACAGGTAAACCAAGTGGCACAGCAGCGTGGCCCCTGCAGCACCGTGAAAATCCGAGTAGTTTAGATGTATTAAGAAGTGTTGTCCCATTGGACCAAACCAGAGTAATGCAGACTGACAGGTTTCTACCTCTTTGTTTCTCAACAGAGTTTGTAGGTACTCAACGTCTGGACAATTTTTTTTGAACATAGGAAGGGTTCATTACTGTGCGCAGTAACTAGGTGACTATACACTGAGTGGCCAGATCATTATGATCTCTGAGCGCATAATCTGGCCACTCAGTGTATATCCTATATAATAAAAAGCTAATATGCAAATTGTCCCCTAGACCAGGAGTTCAACCAGCAGGCAGGCTGGCCAACCGCCCGTGTCCCCTCCCCCTGGCCAGGGTGGCCGGACCCCAACCATGCATGACTTCATGCACTGGGCCTATTTATATATATTGAGTGGCCAGATTATTATGCGTTCAGAGATCATAATAATCTGGTCACTGAGTGTATAGCTTCAAGCATGAAATTAAAAGACCAAATGGAAGCATTTGTAATGCCAGATTTTTTTTTTTTTTTATTTAAACAGGGAAATCTATAGCATATCTCTGAGGCGCACACATACACATTCACAGTGGCTGGCAGTCCCCGGATGTTTATAGAAATATTTAAGATGTCACAAGCCCTACCTCTACACCTGGTCCATCTAGGAGCCTTTCTTGAAGTCTTAGTATCAAATGGATTTATCACTACCAATTCCTGACGAGGCTGCCCTAGGCATGCAATAGCTATTGATTATGTGTCAAAGGAAACACATGTACACAGATATTAAGAGCTTTTGACTAAATTCCTTAGCACCCAAGGCTCTAAATCTTTGCAAATGATATCTTTCAGATTGTGGTTGCTATGTCCAGGAAACTTCTCTTTCCTTCTCCTTCAGCTTGCCCCCTAGCTGACCAGCCTCTGGGGTCCCTTTCACCTTCTCCGTTGCCCACCCCACAGTGGTCATCTTCGCCTACCACCTCACTGGATCCTGCCTGGCCTGACCTCCACTGTTCAAGGACAGAATAGAGGCGGTTGGGGAACTGGGTGAAAAAGGTGAAGGGAGTAAGAAGGACAAATTGGTAGTAACAGGGATGTAAAGCACAGCTTGGAGATGTAGTCAATAACACTGTAATTAATGCATGCTGTCAGATGGGTGCTTGCAATATCAGGGGGAACGCTTTGTAAAGTATATGATTGTCTAACCGCTATGCATGAACTAAACAAAATAATATTAAACAGACATAGACTGTAATTTAAAATTAAAATTTAAAAGTTAAAAGTTAAAAAAAAGGAATGATAAAAGCAGCTCAAGGCACAGGAGGAGGATGTGAGGCATTTGATGCACGAAGGACTAGGCATGAAATTTAAGGTGCTATTGGAGACCTTCATGACATGATAATTTAGTGGTGGCATGGCAGTTATTAGAATGGAGATTATTCTGGTGTGTGTTTTTTTAATTTCTGAATCTGGATTATATTGAAGGGAAATGGTATGATGCAATAAAATCAAAGAGGAGTTTATCAATTTCAGTGACTGAGTATACATATGGGAGAGAGATCCTGGCTGAAAGCCAATCTTTAGGAAAGCTCCAGCAACACAAGCAACATTACATGGAAGTTTTTTATGTTTTCATTAGATTCTTAGGACACAGTTCTGGCCAGAGCTAACCAAAGCCAGGTAAATATACAAAAACAAACTTTTCTCTTTCAAACTTTCATGATTCTTACAGCAGTAACACTATAAAAAATTTAAAAAAAAAAGATTTTCCCTGTGAGGTCTTAGCTCTTCCTGGTTCACAGACTGAAGGAGAGCCAGTGTCTCAGCAGTGAAAAGGACAACATGAATAAAACTCAAACCAAGGTGCCTGGGCTTCTCCACTCTTAGAAATCACATGACTCTAAAAGCCTGAGACAGATGTTACACTGCACATTAAATTTTGTGTATGTGCCTAGTAATTTTTTACCTGTAATTCCACCACTACCA